>OZ025286.1:460000-1190000 GCA_964019165.1 Mastigias papua | reverse complement strand
CGAATAATGCAAACAGGACAACCCGCAAAATGTAAAGATCTGATTAAAAACAACCTTAGTTATATTTGGAACAATTTGTCAAGAAATGCCATAAATAATACTAAAACCCACCGATTCGTTGATTTTGTTTCACCAGGACTTGATACATGCTCTAAGAATCCATTGGTAAGAGATGCGCTCCTAACTGGCGACATCTGAAAGCAAGAGCAACTCATTTCAATTGAAACATGAAGTCAAAAGTCAAACTACAACTAAAAACAAAACACCAAGGTATCCGCTGGTCGTATCGTTGCTATCCTAGGATCGTCAGCACGTCTGCGAAAGAGTCACTCGATACGGGCAAATATACAACATATGTGTAGGTCAAGGATATTAAAATTTAATGCAGATTAAGCGCATTTTACTGGTAACTGACGGCTAAACATTAGCACGGGAATGTACGTACGCCCGCTAACATCCAGCTACAACAATGCATGGCATTCCAGTTTAGGCGAAAACCGCACAACTGCACCGAAAAACGATCCACTGTGAGATATACATGAGTTTCCTAAACCGCCGAGACCGTAATGCAACAGTTGTTTTTTTAGGTGATCAAAATTGCTCCCTTTTTGCGAAATCACAAAGGGCATTTCACCTGCTTATTTACAATCGTTCTCTGTTTGCGGACTATGTGCAAAGCGTATTCGTAGCCTCGAAGTTAGACAAACTCACAAATTACAGGCTTCGAGTTTCAGAGAATCGCAACGCTTCACAGCTTAAACAGATTACACACACAGAAGAATTGCAACAGGATTAAGAGAACTTAGCTGGGAAGCTTTCAAGAATCCATAGAAATCTGTCAGGCAAACAAATCATCTATATAGTTCGTAAATCTAAAAAGCTCGGCCAAACAGCCAGAGGCTCCACCATTACATGTGATTACATGTGATCAAAAAATTTGATTACATGTGATTACATGTGATATGCCTGCATACCCTTGGGGGAGCTAGATCAGAACTGAAATAGAATATTGCCAAAACCTGAATCAATGCCCAACGATATCTAGTCAAAACCGAAAAATATACCCTTTATCTTAAAGCTAAACGTAAGGGTATATCCAATACATCTATTTATGTAACAATAACCCTCAATACTCTACATCCTTACCACATCCCTATGGTGGCTATATAAGAAACTTTCAGGTGCTGTTAACGAGGCTGAGATCTTCAATATCACGCATGCGTGTGATAAATCAAATCAAACATGTTCTCAACGCAAAACGAGAACTAATACAGAATAAATCTTCAGCCTGAACGTAACAGGTAAACTTCACAAAACGCATCATTTGACCTGAACATAATCAAATGTCATAGAAATTAAATGACTTATATAGCAAATGAAATCAGGTCGAAAGTTCCTGCCAAAAGACATTTACCAGCTTCCAATCGAAATGTAGCGAACTTCTTGCTTAGTCCATACAACATTCTAGCGAAGTCAAAAAATATCTATTTCGCAATCCAGATTCATAAACTACTTCAGCCGCAGAAAGTAATTTTGAAAATGCCATTTAACTTAGGTACCTTTTTGTATAGAATAAGGCAATTTAGCGGGGTATGTATGAGCATCACATCCTGCACCAGGGTTAGACTCGCAAGCGAGATAACGACCAACTACACCACTGATTGCATCGGCAATGTTGTTTCAGTTGCAACCCATATCTTGAGACGCAATCAAAACAGCATAACAACCGCTCAATTCAAGCTACCACAGAATTGTTTCTCCGTGGAAAAGGAGAAAATTTTAAATATGGAGCTTGGTTAATGCAGTAGGGTTGCCAGTTCAGATCAGAGAAGCTAAGAATGGCTCAACATATACTAGCAAAGAAGCTCAAATAAACATCCACAATTATTCAAAGACGTTACATTACTACAAATCATTCTGAAATGTCCTAAAGTCGATACTGCTTTTGAAAGTACGGTTATTCATCTTTTTGAAAATCTCCAAAAGCAAAATAATTAAATCCTGAGACAAACTGGGATCACATACTCACTTTATGACGAGTTCCTCCTTGTACAAACCATCTATCGATATCCATTCTTACGGAATTTCAACACTGTGTACTTAAAATAGCGTTCAGAAACATTTAAATAACAAATCGGCCGGAGCAAAGAGGTGTTCAGAGTTTGGTAGTGTTTACGATGATCGTTCCAGCGCAACCCGTAACACAAGAAGCAGGCGCAAATCGCAACAAACAAATACGGGTGAAGTATTCAAACGGTGCACAATTGATCAACAAACAATGCATTAGTAATAAGGAATTAACCATATACAAGATCGCTACACAGGTCCCAGGTAAATTGATAGATCTCAAAACGGAGAGATCCCGTAAAAGATATCCTTTTCGCATCTGGTACCGGAGGTTAGGAATGAATATCGATTCCACAAGTTGATTGCCTATCTACTCGAAATCATACCGTAAATTTCATGCACCAGGGAGAAAACGGCAATGGACTCGACATTTGGCCTGAGATTGGAATCCCTACAAACAGCTCTAATGGTTACACCACTTAACACTGTAAGCCAAACAATTGCTCAACGGAGTAACCCCAACAACACCGTGTTCAATCAATTGTACCATACAGCTACTGACATTTACTAAAGGCTCAAGATTGAGGGGCTCGTTTTCTATGTTCATCAGCTTCATAGGAATTTTCGGAAAATCCTGTAAATCTCTCATTGAAATATGCAATGATCTTGATATTGACATGCAACACTTGAATTATATATCAAAGAAAATTACAGCCAGCATCATTCGATTCACCAACTACATTTTCTGCATGAGAAACAATCCCTGGACCAACCGTGATCGTCTCAACTTAAGTTAGTACTCAATATTTAAGTATTAACAAATACAGATACATGTAGCCTCTATGTATAGACCTATTTTGCTCAAATTTTTTCTTTTCGGTTTTCTTGACTACATGTTTAACCCAGTCTACCAAATAAAAACTACCTATTATTAGAGAGATTTGGGTTTTTATTGGTAATTGAAATATACTCATGAGAAGTTCAAAAGAAGCTATTAATTTTCTTATGACGTATTTGTTAAAGTGGGCCTATACACAAGTACAATCAAACTTGCATAATTCGGATCGGTTTTATCCGGATTTTTGTATATTCCGGACAGAATTGCTAAGTCTAATTAGTTTCCCATTAAAGTGCAACACTGAAAAAAGTTTCTACGTAATCTGGATTTTCTGCAATCCGGACAAAATCAGCCAGTCCCGAGTGATCCGAATTATGCGAGGTTAACTGTAGTTACAGAAAGTGAATTCCAGCCTACACAAAGCAAAGGTGGTAAAAGTAAAACACATAAATCTAGCATAAAGAATAGAAAGTTATAAAAACATACAAACAGATTTTCACAACGTATATATAAAATGCGTCATATTTATCCTCTAAAGAACCCAAACTGATCCACGAAAGGTGTACACAATGTTGAATTCTTCTCCTACTACCGAAACTAGCCACATCCGCATGTGAAAGTCGCCACACAAAGAACTAAGAACCACGTTGATAAACACACCGTCATATGAAAACTTTTCAGGAATATAGAATGGGGCCTTATATACAGGTCATGGAAATAATCCTTCTCAAAATTCCAACCAACTCATTTCTATAAGGAACAAAAAATCAACGAGATTGATGGGCCTAATTTACTGCAAACTTTGCTGCCTCTAAGCTTTATTGAATTATTTCTAGTGAAATGAGATTTTCCAGATTCCACTAGAAAGATTCCCATATCAACTTACTTTTTTGCCCTGGTAAATAAACGCATTCTCAGATTAATCATAATTTCTCCCAACTTCTAGAAGTTACCTTCCTTGCAGCACTCTTCTTAGGCTAGACGTTCACTTCTTTGGCTCCAAAGAATTATCACATCAACGCAGATCATACCATCGTTAACCGAAACTAATGCGTCAGCTGGATCGAAAAGCGAGTTTCTATGCCCCTAATATTGCACTCAGGAGGCTTCTAAAGCAAGCCGTTCTGTTCTTAGCTTCATATAAACGAAAGTGAGGCTAAAAATATGCTGTAAATTACCGCATATGTGTATTAACCAATACAATTTTGAAGCAGTGAGGTACAGCGCACGCGCTACTGTACTGGGCCTAAATAAGCGAAAGCTCTTTCAGAAAAGACGCTTTGATGAACTCAGTTCATGTGAGAGAAAAATGAAATTGTGGAGGCATCTGTACTTTCAAAAAATGTGATAGAAGCATAATGGTAGTTAGAACTTGTCAAAGTCCCCATTTTATCTAAGGAGATGGAATATATAAAACTGCTAAGGTAATATGCCTTGAATTTCTCACATATTTAATGGACAAGGGAGGCTGTTATCCAATTTCAATTCGCTAATACAACAGCCTCAAACTGTCTTGTATGTTCACCTGATACGGAGAATTCAAGAAGACAAATGAAGCCAAAAAGTAAGTGTCTGAAATTAACGGTCAAGAAAGTGTTCACGTAAATTGTGATTCCAGGAAAGATATACAGCATATGAAAGCGCACGAAATTTCGCATAGAAAATGCAAAAATTGAGGAGAGTACGAATTAGAAGTTTCCGAAGTCTTGAGAACCTGAAGTTTCCTATGAAATGAGCATATGCCAGCTATTATTATCGAAGCCTGGATTACCACGCCTGCGCTAAACAAAGTTAATAATGAGGTCTGGTCTGAAATGTTTTTGTAGGCAAATGTTAATTATAGTTATGGCTTCCAACACCAGTTGAAGCAATCATACCACCTGGCTTCAAAAAAGAAAGAAAACAAAGGATTTGTGTGTTTGGACAGTAGCGAGGATTTGATTCTATAGAACAACTTTAGGCCGAGAAATTACAGCAAATTGTATTGGGCTAACAATACGAACAGTAATCATTTCAAATACCATAAGGATTTTTTTAGTCTTTCTTCTATACGTCGCCAGGACAGTCTCTTCCATTAAGCTTAAGATAAACATACGGCCAACAAAGCTATCCTTGATGCAAACAGTGACAGAGCTTGGAAGATTAGCTGAGGTTTGGGCCGAGACATCTGTGCTCTAATTTGCCTAACATTTATATTTAAAAATGGGGTCTGCATACTCAAGAGCTCAGCTACAAACATCGAGCAACATGTTCAAGTTTAACGGTGTAGCGTGAATGTTTTTTACAGATGCCAAACTCACGAGATTACACCGAAAAGTGCATTAACCTCTAAGAATTCTAAATGAAAACAGATTACAGAAGAAGATGATAAAAAATGCGTATACCTACAACAAATAAGTATAAACTCATGTATTAAATTTGCTTCCCTAGGAACAGAAACTCGATCACCGTAAAACCTGATAATTCTTGGTTTAATCCTAAGATAGAAAATAATATTCAAACTCCTACAAGGCTTTTCTTTTTGTTACACGCGTTTTCTTAAAGCTCTGAGGATTTGTATCATAGATGATGGTTACAAACCGGCATGATGCAGATAAACGCTTGCTATATTGCATGTCACTCAAAATTACTAAGGTCTGATCTGTAACAAACTAGCGTGGTTAACGCACTGTCTTTCTATTACATCAAATCCTTAACTCTGTTTTCCATAGGATCTAATCATGTTGTACGTCAAATAACTTGTAGCCTGATATTGTTACGGCAAACGATCTGAAAAATGGCAGTAAAACTGTCTCGAAAACTTGCTCTGTGTTGAGCAATCTCGCTACAACACACAAAGGCACTAAGTAGAAAAAGCTCTGAAATTCATCAAATCTGGCCAATTCACAGATCTCATTTACACTAGAAACAGTTTCACTTCTTGGCCAAAATTGGTGATTTATTTATCAAGTAAAAACTGTGCATTAACCTGCATGTATACATGGGAGTTAGTTGAACTAAAGCAAAAAATACCAGGACTACTTTTAACGAGCAGTTCTACACAACGTGTGCATCTATAAACACTTCGTGAGTAGTTCTTAACAGTTATCACTGCAGACTGCATTACATATCTATTAAGAAAGATTCCCTGAAGATAAGAAATAAGTACAGTGTTAGAAGTTTTTTATCAGGAACCATTTTATAAGGAACCTACATGTAGAGTGCCAAAATATTTAAAGAATTTATAATACTAACACAAAATTTCCTAAGGAACTTTTCAATTTGAAAATTTTTTATAAGAGTAAGCCATCAAGAATCAGGAAGCAGGATCCATTCATTTGCAACCAAACTCCGCATAGGTTGTTTCCTATGCTGCTTGTGTCAAAGTGTTTCATTGAGTATGCTTCATGCTTTTACATTTTGACATTATGCTTTAACATTCATTAAACTACGTTCCCACCTTCTTTGTGTGTGTGGTCTTAAGTTGTAGCTAAAGCTACTGCAAAATTCAAGAACTCAACGTTTCACTTGTGTCTGTACCATTATTATGGCACTAGATGTGCAGTGAAATAAAGGAACTATTAAGGAACTTTTAGCACTACAATTTGACCATTGGAGGTCCAAAAATAAGGAACTTTTGGGACTAGGCTTTGAGCTAGGTTCCTTATAAAATAAAAAGCATGTATATATACATCTTTATTTCTAGCAAGTAAGGCAACAAAGCATGCACAGATGTATGTACCTACTTATTTGGTGCATTCTGTTTGTGATCATGAGAATCATGGGTTATTCCTAAATACAGTACCGCTCGAGAATAATGTGCAAATGCAAATTATCCTAATATCGATCAAAAATCGATAAAAATACAAAAAATCGATAAAAATCTCGAGTTTTCATACTACTCAATGTACTTGAACTCCGGGCAAAGTCAACTTCTAGGCACCAGAATGAAACAATTTTACTTCGCCGTAGATTCCATAACACACGGGGATTTTGGTCCATGACAGACGGTGATTTTTGTCAGTCTCAAGTGCACAGGATAAATGAATGAGCGCAAAAAACTCATCCAATAGTCTGGTCAAGACCTTTCACAGAGTAGTGTAACAAAATTGATCTATTCCATTATGAGCAAAGCTTAATTTCAATAAAACATTACCCAAGATCTCATCTATTTTATCAAATGTTCTAGTGTCAACATCTACACACATTCTACCACTCGCGCCTTTTCTTATCAGCACTTCGATAAGAGCTGTAGCTTACATAAGTGCATAGATACAATACCACAAAAACACTAACTAAGCTTTTGGACATGGATGTTTTTGATTAAAGGTAGAGGACTGTTTTTGGCCAGCCCGCCGGAAACAAGATACGGCAATTCTATTCCTATTGAGGTACGTCAATGCAAAGCCTAAACATCTTTTTAAGGTTTTCAATTATTAACTACATTAAGTAAACTCTGCAAAACAAATTGACACAAATACACAAGGGCTAATTCAGCGCAAGGATTATGAAAGAAATATGTACTGGCTACTTCCAAGGGTGAGGACAAAACACCGAAAAATACAAGAGGCAGAGTGTAACCCGTACAGTGTATCTAAACGTCATCATTGGATCTGCCATAAAAAAACGTTGCACATGAATCCGATAACGCAATACCTTTCACATTAATTTCCTATAAAAGAAACAGTTAATACGGGAAGCGCTCCTCTCATCACAACCATGATAACCTAACATACTGAAGAAAGTCGTGCTCGACAGCTAAAAAAGTTAAAGAAGTTCAATACTGGATTTTAGAGACCCAAGAAATCCGCTAATTCATACATATAAAGTTAGAATCCCACTTTTTACACAACCCCATCATCCCTTTGACTTAGCTTGTATATGTTCCCAGTGTAAACCTATGTGTTCCCAGTGCTACCAGCTTGTGTGACACTGTAGTGATGCACAAATTTAAACAGTCTTACAACGAATATCTTAAGGAAATTCTGGTACTGAAGTCATGAAACAACTAAGACAGTTTCTGTACTGGGACAATAAAGCTCATTTATAAAACCATGTTTTAGACTATGTTTAGGCACTGCTGGTGTAACCTGCTTGAGAACAGTGATTTCCAGATCGACATGTTGATATGATGAAAGGTATCGAGTAATACATATGGAACTACAAGATGTTATAACCTGAAGTTGCAGTAAAATGTCAAACGAGTCTTTCTACGGTTTAAACGAAAGGTTGTCCAAACATTGTAATCTCTAAAAAGTAAAGGCATATTGCCGGGTCAATTTATCGCCTGGCCGACCCAACGAGGGCTTTTAATATAACAGGTCAGTGGTGAAATATCAGCCTGTTGAAATAAGAATTTTCTTGTGACTTATGACGATAATGATGCCCAAATGACAAAAGGAAAATGCCAGTCAAAAATCAACGCTGCAGACCACAAAGCAACGATTGAGGACATCTCCTCACCACGAAACTCCAATCTGTCTACTGACAAAGAGCAACTCGCCATATAGATACAACAGTCGCCATGCAAACAAGGCAATGGCAGTAGTAACGGTGGTACATTTACAGACTACTGTGAATCCTCGCAATTGACCGCCCCTGGAAAAAGCCCCCATGCTAGAACTTCAAATTCTTAATAAGCCCCTTCCTCGAATAAGCCCCCATCCCAGATGATGATGAAGACTTTATAATATTGTGGAGAACAGGAGCTTTGACAAAAAGCTTTATATGCAACATGTTTCAAGTAATTTTATAGGCCCACCTCAAATAAGCTCTCCCTTCAATAAGCCCCACCCAAATAGCATCAAAAATAAGTAAGTCCCCAAGAAGCTAATTCGAAGATTTACGGTATTGCAAATACTTCTGCTGACTTCCCATATTCTACTTCCTATAACCTTTAAACTAAATGCAAAGTTGCCCACTAATCATTTGGTAGCCCTGAACACTGCCAGTGAAACAGACCCTTTGAAATTTCTGACCCTGTCACAGTGCTTACCGCCAATTCATCATTAAAGCCCGTTGGTGAATTCTAGAACACAAAGTGCTTTCACATTAGGCTACTATGAATCCAAGAAAACAGATCACTTGCACATTATGAATATCAAGCGATGGTGGCATTCATGTAAGGATGGGTAGTCAGTACTTATCAGCACAGGGCAACTCCTCAAAACTAATAATATTGCACGTTTTACAACAGAGAATAGCTAGTTGAATGCGATGGCGATATGGTATCACCTACCTAGAAAACACTTATTGAACTATGTCTCAATAGTCTACATACACATTGCTGTAAGGCTTTTAAGACTGTAAGATTTGATTATCTGGATAGCATGTAGATAAAGCAAGGCAAATATCATTGACATTGACGAAGAACGAAATCTAACAACTTCATTCAACCATCTTAACCAGAACATGGCATGGGATAAAAAGACTAGGCCATAGACCAACTACCTGAGTAACAAGCTATGCGTACCAGGCCCCTGCTATACCCAGAATGCCAAGGGTATCTGGCACGTAGACTAGGCAACACCATGTAAGGTGAGATTGGCCTAAATGCATAAGCAGAATGTCATATTCATATGTCATATTCGTTCTCCAAACAGAAAGTCATATTTATTGTAGCCAAGGAACTGCTTTTTGAAGATAGCTTTGCAAGGCAAACAAAGGTGAAACCTATCAGATGGGCACAGCAGACAGGGATTCATTGAAAAATTTTCAAATGAAATAATCCTTATGTCCGCTGCAAAAAACCTAAACATTTGAGAGCTACCGCGCAAGGTTGCAGTTATCATATAGTAAACACTTGCATGAGAGTAAATTTTGGCGAGTCGTGTACGTGGTACGCAAATACTCACAGCCTCTTACTGACGTGGACTTAATGCCAAAAAACACACTATTACTTGATATATACGTTGCTGTATGCATTGAATATTGATAGTCAGTCTACACAGGAATCTGCCTCTCTCCTGGAAATACTCCTAGGCTTTGATATGCGGTAGGTAATTTTGACTAATAACACAAGTAATTTCGTCAAAAATAAATCCTTATTTAATGCTCTGGAAGATAAGCGATTTTAATTCCTTTCAATATATGAACAACTAACTATAAGGCAATCAAAAGGAATTAAGGAGATTAATTAAGATTACGACATGATTCTTTAGGTTACAACATGATTCTTTAGATTACAATATTATTCCTGTACATTACAACACCATTTCTTTAGATTACAATATTATTTCTCTAGATTACAACATTATTTCTTTAGATTAAATTAAGATGTCTTCAGATTAAATAGAGCAGATATGATACCTATTAAGAAACGGCTACAAACTGTTCTGGAAAATCTACTTGAATTTCGGTTCAAGCAATTTCTGGAAATTAAAATCTAGATATCATAACCAACAGCCTATCATTAACAGCTGTATTGTCATTTCTTCTAGGAAACACTAATATTACTGTTCTATGTTCTTACAATAATCAGAAAGTGATTACAAAGAGATTTACGTCAGTGTCCAAATAATTATCGTTGTCAATCAAATTAGCAAACTGACGTCCTAATTGAGAAATCAATGTAGTAATTAGTACTTAATCAAAGTAGATCTCAGAAAAATCAACCTTTCCAGTCAGTTAAAGTAAGTTAAAGTCAATTCAACAATACAATAGTACAATTCAACTCTCGGACATTGAGGGGTACTCTGTGTTACGAAAAAAACATAGCAATGTTTCCAAGTAAATTCATCCATGCTGCAATGCGCTTAAAGTAAGTATTCCATGTTTTCTTCACGCAAGCTTTCGGGAACTTCAAAATCTATCATTCTGCTTTCTATTAATATTTATAGTTGTTTACGACTCAAACCTATCCAAATCTACAGCAATTCTAGCGATGATTTGTCCCATTTCAATCTCTCAAAAGTTAAAACTTCAAAATTGAAGGCCCATCATCGACTGCTTCATTCAAAATTGCACAATCTTAACCTCGACATTCAAGGCCTGTCATCTATCCATATTCTACCATCCAGAAGTGAAACATCCATCTATTCATGTCTCGTCCATTTTTCCATGTCTCATGCGCCCTTCCATCTCTCACCCATCCTTACATCCCTCCCATCTTTCCATCTCATCTTTAATACATCCTCCCATCTCTCGTCCACAATTCCATCTCTCATTCACCTTTAACCCAAATCTATGCTACCAATTGGAACAAGAAGTAAGATCCCTGTCTAATTTTCCTTAAAACTAAGGAATCTTTTGCAAAACCACTGCGGTCAGCGATTCCTAAACAATGTCAGCTCGCATCACCAAATCACCACCCCAGGACAATAACGATATTGTACATTGTGGTGATGCAATATGTCTGCGGTGCATATCTTTTTATCTGGTTAAATAAAAGGTATGAAAGGACTGAGATTTCCAGAATGCTCTAGGACAAAATACACTCCTTAGGAAGAGAAATAAGGCCATTTCGTAACCTATGATTCCAGTTTCAGAAACTTACAAAGTATGTGACCAGTATGGGGAAGCTTATACTTAACGGTAAAAAAATCCAGATTATTTGTTTGGTTAAAAATGTGGCCTATAACATTCACATATACAGACTTTATGCTCACAGACATCAGGAGAAGAAGAAGTGGAAAGAACCAGGACAGCTGTTTATTGAAGAGTTAGAATTACATCCTCTTTCTAGAAATAGGTATGATAAAAAGATATAGAGCCAAGCGCAATATGTGGATACAGCATATTCAAGTCATTCAATAGCTCACTCCACTTAAACGGCTTCTGTGTCATTCATTTTCAGTTTAAACTTGTCTACAAGTGAAGTGATTCTGTATGAAATAAAGATCTACGGGGTTACCGAGTTACCGAATTAACATGTAGATGGAGAATAACAAATTGTCAAGAGAAAATGACTGTCAAACAGACGTTATTGCTCTAAATCTGGTAGCATGGTGTCCTTGGATATGCGTGTTTACTTACTCTGGAAGGCAGAGTGGTGGAAAGTAGGAGCTGGGGAAGCAGAGACAGAGGCAAGATTTCCTTCAGGGTCTGGTGACGACAGCAGATATGACGATGACGAGACTGCTATGGTCAGAACATGAGAGAAATTGTTTCAAGAACATGTTCGTCAACGTCAGAATCTGATATGGCACGGAAAGGAGAAGAATCTTCTGAAAAGCTCCATATATAGAACGTCCTACTCTGGCAAAAAAGAGAGCAAGGTTGAGCGTGACTCTTTACACCAACTTTCATATTAAAATAGACTGAATGTTGAACGATTTTCTCGTGTTTGCTATTACGTAGATAATTCCACATTCAGACACGGCTGTAGCAAATTGCGTAGCAACTCGAAGGTGGACTTGAAACCCCTTGCGTATACGGTTAGAGTTGTTGTCACAATTACGATAACAGTTGTGGTTAGACGGTTCAAGAAGTTGTGCTATCACGTGAAAACGTACGCAAAATGCCCATTCATCTTCGCGCGATCAAAATGCAGAGGAAGAGCAGAAAGTCATAACTGTCCATAAGAACATCAAAGCATCTGCATTTAAGGCCAAAATGTTGTTGATGAAAATGACTCCTGAATTAGATGTTCATAGTGTGTTCAGAGTAGTGAAACAAGCATTTCCAAGTAGCCTAAGGGAAATATTTGAACTTTCTCATAAAATGAGTGCTCTAGCAAGGGCAACTGGCTAAATTTTGAATCAATGCAATGAAGTAATAATGAAATTAAACGAGTCAGCCTGAAATTGCCAAGGCGACTGATTACATAAAGAAAGCAAATTCATTCCATAGTCAGTGACGTTATCAGTTATTGTCCACATGCTAATTTTGAATCCTTAACGATTATAACTTTTTAAATCAAGCAAACCCTGTGATATTAACCTCATTAGTCAGGACTCCTTACAATATTCATGTCAAGGTCTCAGATAAAACCAACTTAAATCTCATCGTATTAACAGCTTATGCCTTTCTGAAAAGTAGACAATTAATAATAAAATCCTCCTGCAAGCATTAAACGAAACATGATATTCAAAGCGTGCTCTGACAACAAATAAATTGCTGATTATTACACGTCTGGGCTAACCAGGCCGAAATCTGTGTAAAGTCGACTTTCAGTCCTTAGTAACACTTGCAAGTGATCAAATAATGCATTTACGCTGAAATCTCCTTGGATACAAATACAGCTGAGCTCCAGCCCACTGGCCAGCCTCGTTTCCAACGGAATCTCTCAGTGAAATCATGGTAGATATTATAGATCATAATGCATTCACAAGGTGTCAATCAGGCTGAGAAACTAAGGTCATTGGTACCATGGGGTGGCGCGTTAGAACCGAAAACTGGATGTGCCTACAGATCCAGAATAGCTTAGTTGCACCAGTAAAATTGAAAATGAATTGCCGACTAAATTGTGTACTACCTCATTTAGACCTAAACTGTCAATCGGTGTTTTCTAATTGCAAAATTAACGGAGTAGCTTGAAAGGCAGTACTGTGATAGGTATGATTGAATGATCAACAAAACTGTCACAAGTAGGGAGCAATGCCAGCCTAAGTGGGGCAGCAGGGAAGATTGGGAGTCTGGGGGCTTTGCCCCAAGGAAACTTTCTAACATCACACTCTTACGATTTTAGGGAAACACCCTTTGTAAATATAATGATACGCCCACTCCAGATAGAAACTGGTGATGACTTACATGACATGAGTATGAAAACTTCAAAAGATTTTGTGACACTTTTTTGGACAAATACAGAGTTACAATTCTACCAGGGAGCTTCCAAAAGAAATAGATCAAAAGTCAATGAGCATTTGATGTTAAGCTTTAGCTATGAACATGATCATGATGCATCATTTGTATGGCCAGAAATTTTGACTAAAAGTACAAAATGATAATTTTACATCTGCTAGGGTACCAAGTGTCAACAAAGTTTGTTAAATATGTTGCAGACGGGATGTCATCAGGAAATCTGGGGGCAGCTGCTCTGCTATGACACCCATAGCGCCATCCTTGATTGCTACATCTCCTAAATGCAGAGCCCAGCTGATGATGGTGGGAAGGTGGATAGATTTATCACATGAAACTTGACAGAACATGATCCCCAATTGGGATGTATGGCTGCTTAGGTGGTACTATAGTAGCTAGGCTGTGACGGTGCTAAGCTGGAGGGACTGAGGACATGATTGGCTGATTTCATGTGCATCTCACATGCATTCCTTCTCACAAATTATTTCTCATGCTTTTGGAAAATTCTTCTACTGGAGCAAAACTAAATATGCAACAAGCAAAATAAAAATAATGTGTGCCACTAGAGTCAAAGACAAAGTGTCCTTTATCATAACAAAGGAACTGTACTCATCTTTCTGTGAAGAGTATATGATTGAAAAAGAGTTCTATGTTACCTCTCTTTTAAACCTGTGATTTCAATTACCATTGGCAAATGTTTGGTTGCAAGATACCTTAACATACTTTTTCCATTACTTTCTTCTTTATATCTATGTTATGACCGCTGGGTAGACATGATATTTGCTTCTAGGGGTATCGTTCATATAGTAGCATAGTGTCAGGTGTATCAGGTGTATGTCTAGTCAATTAGTACTATATATTGTAAATTTTTAATGGAGCATAAAAAAGTATATGATCTGTGTGGTAAATGACACTGTGGTAAAACTAATGAGCCTTAGACACCGTCAAATAGTATTGTATTTCCAACAACTTTTGGAAAAGCAGGGGCTCTATCTTTACTGAACTACAAATTGCTAGACAAGAAAACCAACAAAACACAACTGGAGTGCATATCAGTAGAATACTAATGCCTTTATGCTTATACATACAGCACATACTGTATCAGGCATTAATCCTTTCCCTTGCATGAAAAATCTCAGTGTCAGTTTTTTCCCCAAAATTAAAAGAATTCACTTTTCACCATCAGCTGAAGTGGATAGTGTACATTCCTGACTATTTTTCATTTGGCATATAATTGTCCTACTGACGAACTTTAAATTATGTTATAGCCAAGACCACACTGGATAGACATAAAAAATAAGATCTATCTCCCACTTTAGGTTTTCTCATTTTCTATGCATTTTGATTACTTAGCATATCATGTAATTGTATGGATATTTATCTTCTGTGTCAGCTGCACAGGGTTCCTACTTATTCAACACCTCAATGCTTTACCATGGGTGTGCATGGGTGGTGAGTTAATCTCACTAGTTCTAATAGGCCTTGCTGATTTATGTAGATGTAGATATACAAATACACAGTGTGCCAAATGTTAGATAGCACACTAGGTCCTTTAGTTTGAACATGTTCTACATGAAGGATGGTCTTCACATGTTGCTTACCTCTTAAAATTATGAAACTAAGACAATCATATAATGAGAAAAGATCCTTTTGGATGCTGGTTCTAATATAATGAAAGCAAAAAAGACTTCTACATTTTGGATACAAAAAAGACATGAAGGTTACTCACCGGTCTAGATCCAGGCTGTGGAAGAAGCAACCTGAGAGAATCATTTGCAATTACATCCCGCCTCATGTCTTTAGAAACATGAACAGCATGGGTTGGCATGCTGTCAACCCGTCCCTTCTGGCAAGAGCTACAGTTACAGGAGTGTGGCATCTGATAGTGGGAGCTTCTTTCATCACTTTCAATTGGGAGGTAGAACACCTCATGGTGATGGTCTCTATCATAACTAATGTGATGGTTGGAAGGGGCAGAATGGTGCCTAGATAACTCTGTCTGATGCCTGTAATGAATTTGATCTGGATGACAGCATGAACACGAGATTTTCTGGCCTTTTGGTGATGAAGGTGGCTGACTCTCATGGAATCTATGATCAACAGCTCCAGACTCCAAGGATTTTATGCTTGAATTTGGCTTTTGCCCAGCTAGCTCTGTATTCACATACACAATTGGCGGCTCCCATAATGTCCCGTGTTGCTTTGGTTTGCCATACCTATCTTTCAGTGATGGATCAGTGCCCTGTCCCATCATAAACTCATGTTCAGACTGTTTATCTAATGATGTCACACATTTTGCTAAGCTATCATCATCTTGTCCTACTAAATGTTCGCTACCATTCTGCTCATCATACTTATCAACAGGAATAATTTTGTGTTCAGCATATGCTGTAGTGCTTGTAGCTTTCAAGCTTTCCGTCTGTGATATATGATCACCCAGAGTCATGTTTTCCATTTTCCCATCAACTTCTTGCACTAGTGAGCTGCAAAGGAAAAAATGCTTCAATACAAATTCAAAATTTCCTAGATATGGACATAAAGAGAAAAATTTCTGTGCATCACTGAAGAACAATTTTAGAGCAGTGTGAAGGAGATGCAAATAGTAGTAATATAACTCTTACATAAAATATGTTGTCTCACAAATATAAAAAAGTAAAATAAATGTAAAATAAGCACAAATAAGCACACAAAATTTAGAAATTAACTGTCAGGTCTAAATACAAGCAATCTTTGTAAAAAATATTGTTTACTTTCCCACTATTAACTTCACTATAATCATTTTCAAACATCAATAAAATGTCAATAATGGAAGCTTCATTCAAACAGATGTTAAAACTTTTCACAAATGTACATTAGGGAACGTGAAATATGCTAAGGAAAAAAATCACTGAGGTCACTTGGTCCAGGGTCCAATATGTTAACAATTCAAAAGTTTTATGTCATGGAAAAGTAGCATTCATGAAATCCACAAAATTGTGCTATTACGATCATGAGGAGAGCTCTATCAATTGCCTGAGGAGGAATGACTGCACTTTAAATTATAAGGATCATAGCTTGTTCTCAGTCTTTATACAGAAAACACAAATGCTGACTATATATATATATATATATATATATATATATATATATATATATATATATATATATATATATATATATATATATATATATATATATATATATATATATATATATATATATGCATATATATATATATATATATATATATATATATATATATATATATATATATATGCTTCTGCTTTTATATTATTGGCAATTTAATGCTTGCTAATTCAAAAACAGCTACATCTACATGTCACTAATGAGGAAAATTGAATTACCACTATATGTTAAAAGCTCAAAGGAAAGGTGCTCTGTAAAAAGCTACAGTCTTAAAAATAAAGAAATTTACAGAAATTTCAAACAATCAGCAAATGAAAACTACCACATTTTCCAAATCCTTCAACGTTTTGAACATATACAATAATAATTTTAGCCTATATTCTAATTTAGGCAAATAAAATTCAAAAATATCTGTGGAACTTTTAAAATGATATAGCTCAAACAAATAGACATGAATGCAAAGGCTTCAGAATTACAAGCAGATAATTACATCTTTATAAATGAACTAAGGAGTTAAAATGATGACCACAACTGTAATGAAAAAAACACAGAAACTCATGAAAAATGATCAAACTCTATATTCAACAGCTACAAATATTGACAAGCATTGTATCATGTTAGCAGGAAGTTGGGAATTCCTAACTTTACCTCTAAAATCTCTCCCTTTATATCTAGCATATTCGGTGAAATCTCAGTCAAAGTGAGTGAACCTTTATTTGGAGGTTACAAAACATAAATACAAACCAAAAACAATACCACTTTTACTTTAGTGAGTCTAGAAAAACGATTTGATCTAACACTGCCAGTCAATAGTAAAAAGTAGAGGCAGAAATATGAAAAGAATATCCTAATATGTATTGACCTAGTTCCTATTGTTGTGTCTGCTATGAGGCCAGCAAGAAGCACTTCTGCCGGCAGTAGGAGTACAACTTACAAAGTTTGACCGGCAGGTAAACACCACCGGTAATTCAATTCAAATTGCAAGCGAAATACCTGTCGCTCTAAAACACTGCGAAGAAAAGTCCAATTGAACTAACGGTTTGTCCGCCATTGCAACTGTTTACTTACTGTTTTGAATTGACCGGCAAACAAATGTCACGGATATCACTATAATTGGATGCCTAGGCCGACATGTTCTACTAAGTCATTGCCATGCTCGGCACAGGCCTCATAATTCAATGTATTGCGTAAGCGGAAACCGCAAACAATAGTAGTGCTGCGTAGCGGCAGACGTAAATAACAAACAAGACAATCGCGATATTATTCTTCGCATAATTATCATAAACATACAATCTGACTAATCCCTGTCTGGTTTGCTGCGGCCCTGCCGTCAAGAAAGTCTAATAGTACAAATTGTAGTGAACCGGCCAGGCAAGACGCCGGGAAAACAGCGAACCAGCGGGTGCAAACCTAATGATTTCTGGCGCACGTGTGTGATGGGTTCATTGAAAAATCGTACGTAACAGTTTTGACAAAACACAACTCACTGTATGGGCTACTAACGATGAAATCTCCGCGTAAAATCCAGCCAACAGCGCGGGCTAAGCACGAGTATGAAATTTTCCGTAAACACTGAGGCAGCCTGCAACTAAACAAACTGCATTCTTTACCAGTTTCTACCATAAATCGTTTCAAAACTTACCAATGACGCTTGGAAAGCTGGGGATTGTGCTCCGCTCTTCCTGGATCGGATCTAGATTGATATCTTTGCTACCTAACTAACAGAAATATTCTGAGAAAACTTCGACCGGCAACTTGATCTCATCGTGCTATGAGGAACAATTAAGCGCTGGAACTGTATATAATAGTGTTGTTGTCTGAACCGTGGGTGAGGTTTTTGTTTACCATGCAAAGACAATAGGGAATGCGCAGAATATTTACTGCGCACTAATAATTCCATCTGCTCCAGTAAACAAACGTATACTGTATAAATAGGACAGGGAAAACGCACAGCGTGAATGCAAGTTGAAACAATTACAAGGCCAGACAACGATAAGCAGGGGTTTCCCTTCGTCAGAAATAATATGATTTTTGTTTCGCTTAACAACACAAACATTACGCGAGCTTGGCCTTCTCGCTCAATCAATGGCGCAGACGGTGGGAGAAAATATCGATCGGTTTGTTTGGCCCTAGCTTCTGCTTAACTTTGATGGTCGTTCTGTTAGTATCTTCACACCATTTCATCTAATTAGCGATAGCATGTACCGGAAAGTGAAACTATTTGGAAGAAAATAGCACTTAAAAAAGCTTTACTTTCGCTTGCGTTTAGAAGCCAAATGAAGACATGACTAAATGATTGTATCAAAGTGGCACAAACATCACAGATACAGAACATAAGCATAAATAATCTAAATGAAATGTTGATATGACATAGCGATACGAATTACATATTTTTCAAAGCCTCTGCGAACAGGTTGCTTCTAGGAGGTGTAAAGATAAAAATTTCCTTATGGCATGGGCGTGGGAGTGTTTTCCAGAGGGTACGAAGCACCCGTTCCTCCTTCGCGACTAGTATCACCAGTATTAATGTCAGAGAAATACGGTACTAGATGGGGCAATAGAGGGGCTATGAAGGAAGTATTCAATAGTACATAATAGGAAAATGGGGAGTTTAAGTTTGCATTAAAGTTAAATTGCATTGTATTTACCTTGTAATTACACTAATCATAAGTTGAGTATGGGAAAATTGAAGAGGTGCTGAACTGCATGAATATCAAAGATTACTAATAGACAATATAAGAAAAAGAAAATCAATTGATTCGCATTTATAGAGAGATGGAATAAGATACAGAGGTTTTTGCCAGAAACTAGAAAAGGCAAGACTAAGATGTAAACAGACAAATAACAGGCTAGCAGTTCACAGACAGCAAACTACGTGGAATGGGTTATAGCTGCAGAGAGCAGGCTACCTCTTGAGTTACTTGTCAACTGCTTACAGCACAAGCATAGATGGTCATAGGCCATCCCACCTGATGATATCACTGTGAAACAGAAAAGCTGTTGCAATTACAAGGAATCAGTCGTTTTTGGTTTGAATTAGCTCGCATTTCCGTACTGTATAGCTAGCTAAAACATCAACTTAAAATAAGTGAGATGTATAGTTGTAATTTTTAAATTGTCGATGAATGAAATGAAGTTTTAAAAATTATCGCTTAAATAAGAACTACTTTTAGAGGAGTCTTTCCTTCGAACTTCTCTAAAATCAACGTAGCAGAATACGACCTACTCAGTGTACACAGCTAGCAAACAGCTACTGAGCTAGCAAAAGAGGATAGTCCTAAAATTCTTGGCTGTAGTCAGTATTTGAGCAGGATGATTTTGTTCTGGGCCTCTTCCTGGTGTTGAGGTAGGACTGTGGAAGGGGGAGGAGAATCATGGGTCTCAGCCATTGATCAGTGGCCTCATTCCTTTCGAAATTTCGAAAGGGGCTGAGTCCTTATTTAGGTAATGCTAATTTGTAGATCAGGATAATGAGTACAAGCATGTAACAATGTTCCACTTGTTTGAAATATATTAATGGTACTTTCAAAAGTTTTCGACAACTATGGAGGCTGCAGTCTAGTCAACGATTTGCTTCTGTCACGCCCTTCACACAAGAAAGACCCCCTTTGTACAAAATTCAGCTCTACGCCACTTTTACGGCTGTGACACTACTCAGATGATTCTAATGAGATGAGATATTTTCCATGTTCCTGGACAAGATTGAGAGCACTCTATCTAGCACGAGTTGTCTGATCAATAAACTGTCAGCTTTCTTTTCCTAACACACTTAGGCAATCCGTTCCAAATGCAGCCTTATCAAGTTTATGTCATTACGTTTGAATGAAAATATATCCCTGGGAAGTAGGAAGAGAGGTTGTCTGTAACACTGTCAAGACGGCTGGAGAGCTCTGAAAAGAATCTAGATCACGCAGTAGAAGTGAACAAGGAATTAGCAATACACCAAAAGTTCAAACTACATGTCCTTAAGTTGTGGTTCGGGGCGACTCGTGTGCTTACCAGAGCCAGTCACGTTCCAGCAAAAATGAATTTGATTGATTGAATGCCAAGCTGGTAAGCCCTGCAGATCTTGAAAAGCGGATTCAAACACTAATATGCATGGAAATGCAAATAAAACCATGGATAAAATCCGAACAATAATGAAAAGCCTCAAGAATCTAGATGTCATGCAATCCAAGGAGTTGAATTTCTGAACCTTTTGCGTGAGGGATTTCAATTAAGAATCATTTTTGTTGGCCGGCCTTGAAGTAAATCCTATTGTGAAATTATCATGTCACGTGCTGTCAAAGAGTACCTCTTGCCAGCACACGTTTTCTGGGGGATCCAATAAACTCAAAGTCCATTGTGAGACTTTTACGCGTGCGGTTCTGAAAGAAATTTAAGATAATGTAATGAATGACCACTTAAACCGTGCGAAAGTGGCTATGATTCCAACAGTCCAGAATCGAACAGACAACGGTAGTAAATTTCTTGCTTATTGGGTTGCAGGACTTTTACGTAATCCAGATTCATTGACAATGACATGGTTTTGCATCCAAGTTCTTTATAAGGAACTAGTTTGTTGGAATTCCAGAACTTTCTACTTAAGTTTTATTCATCACGTTACATAATGCTTTATCGTCATTACATATTCTATATAAATAACATTGCGCAATGTTCAGTCACGCTTATACAGCCTCTAGAACTTTCGTATTAAACTATAAAAAGGCGGTAGAAACCGTCGTTCATAAAGAAGCAAATGTTACTGTAGAGAGAATAGTGTTGGCAAATTCCCCCACAAGCTCAATGACTAGTTCTGAAAATTCCATAATTCTGGAGTTCTTTTGGCCACATTTTATTATTAAAAGTTCCCTAATGTTCCTTGATTTTAACTCCATATTTAGTACTATTTAGACATCACAAATATTAAGTGTTCAGACAAGATATCATGACAGTGCAAGTTTCAACGGATATATGTCTATGAAACGGTTGCTATGGGAACTGGTCAACCTAATTTGCAAATGTTTGAAGCGATAAAATATTCGAATTTCAACAGTTCATTAGGATTTTGTCTTTAGATGAACAAGTTCTTAACTTACTTGTCCTTCTACATTTATGTTGCCTTCAAAGCAGTTCCTTGTGAACGAAAACGTGCAACTTTTCTGAGCAAAACGTGATAATGCTTTAGTGAAAATGTTGAAGTGGAAGTAACTACGGGAGCTAAGCATTGTAAGTGGTAAATAGCGTTATACAAATCAAAAATTGCTCTTGGAAAGGAATCACATCCTGTGATCTTAACTTAGAAGATCCAAATGCAACCTAAAGATACAACTGAGGCAGCGGAACATAACTGGGATAGCCTCCCTCTCACTAGTTAAGATCGTGAAGCTGTTTTCGTGAAGCTGTTTTCGTGAAGTTGTGGCGTGGTGGTTGTTTACTGGAAAGCTGTAAACAAATTCCATGCTGTTTTATGTAAATATTGACAAATGTAGACGGCTTTAAAAGCGAGCGTGTTGGTGATTGCACGTTTTCTCTAACAGATAACATAAACAACAGTGTCACGTTGGAGTAATCAAGGAGCTCGTAAAAACACGCGGACAAATACTCAAGAGATACACCCTGATGGGATTGTGTAGACTGTAGAAATCACAAATGCCGCAAAAAAGGCAAACATATGTGATAGCCACACCTTTCGCAGCAAGAAGGCACCCTCGAAAGCCAAGCCTTCAAAGCATTGCAAAAGAGTGGCTAAACGGAAAGGAAAACCTTCTTGCCCTCTGCCCATAAATATTCTCCAAAACGAGGCTTACTACATACTATTAGCGTTTTTGTAGACGTTCCCTCCCAAGTCGTGGGGTATCCCATTCTGTATTACTGTCATGCGAAAGTTCACACAGGACTTTCTTCAAACTAAGGGAGATGTGTACCTATTGAAATTCCCAAATAACGTGCGATACTAGCGAAGACAAAGATAGTTACATCAGAAATGATGTCATGCAAAATATCTGAACATTCAAAAGTTTTGTAACTGAAATTTCCTCTCAGTTTGATATCAGCTCTACCGTAAATAAGATTTGAAAGGGAAAGGCTCGTAATACACTATACGCTATTCATAGAACATGATTGAACAATGGCTGAACGCCACCTAGAGGCAAGTATTTCTTTGAATGAATTGTTGGTGTATGTAACTGACGTATATCTTATGTTTCTGAAGAACAATCTAAAGAAAAATGACTTGAACAAAGGAAGGATGTACGTCAATGAGATATTTGCTTTCCTTTTAATAATGATCCTAAATCAACCGGAGCCAGAAAAGGCCACATGCATTTAATGGTGATATTGAAAGGCACAGTGCCCCAGATAAGACGATTCAAAACGATAAATACAATTTCCCTATCGGTTTTTACAGCATGTACCTTATCGCACCAAGTTTCAAGATTGACCTTCATCGAAACAAATAAATATATAAGACATTGGTTCAGAAAACATTTCCATTCATATAACTCATCATGTAATAACAACAAAGAAAGATGGGCTAAGACTGGTTATCACGATCTTTCATATACACGGAAATGGAGTTCAGAGATATTCTTTTGGACTTAGAGTAATTTTTTGGCAATCACTTGAATTATTTGCAAGTTGTATGAAACTATACCCATTTCGTATTTTCTCCGATGGACCAGTCAGATCAACAACAGAACACTACCATCGATCGAGCAAACAGCTCATGGGTGACAGGGGACCTTGCAAGTATTGTCAACGAAGCACTTTCAACTATGAGGTCACACACAATTCGTGTACTCGATGTGAAAACTTCCCTGCAAATCACGTGATTTATACCCTCGTAATGATAACCTGATCTCGTTCCCCTCCGAGTAAAATTTTCTTTTGACAAGAGTTGCTGTGAAAAGCTCAGTTCCCGATTGGTTCGAGTTTTCAAATCACTGTTCCTCTCTGCTGTAGTAGTCGCAAATTTAGTCATTCTGGTTTTTGCCGCCATAGAAGGCCCCCACTTTTGAAGCAGCATTCCATTGCTTGGCAGCGAATGATAAAATAGATTTATAATGTTTCCATGGAACAATCTACTTCAACAGATGGACCACGCGTGATCGAATGCACCTGCTTGACATCAGCGAAAATCACTGTGCTCTTTTACCATACATCCATGTGACACGACAGCACACTTTCGTTCACATGAGCGCAAATTTATGATATGTATAGAATAACTCAAAATATAAGTGTCAATGAATGCACTAAAAGTGAGCGAGTGAATAAATGATCAAATGTCTAGATGGAATAAATGTGAACACCAAAGGTGACCAGTAGCGTACCTTTGACCTAAATTGGCATGTTTCCTGTAAATCATATATGTTAACAGCAGTTGTATATACCTGAATAATATCACATAGTGGAAATGCGAAGTTTCAGTGTGCATGAATATGAAAAAATTAATTTCTGAGATAATATACAGTAATGATCTGGAGTATACTGGTGGCAACTTGGCAAAATTGTGCTCACGAAAAATGCGAATGGCCTTGATTGGCGGGTAGCCTTATCTTTATCAAGTTTGTGCCAATTCAGGGGGTTCATCTCGACCGTTCTGTGTAATAGCTATCAAGATAAATGCGAAGGTATAGCTTTACTATGGTATACACAGCAAATCAACAACTCAGGCTTATATTGGCTAAATATCTCAACACTGTGTCCATGTCTGTACGTAAACACAAAAGCAACATAGCAACAAAAGAAGCAAACCACGCACAAAGGCCATTCGCATAACTTGTATTTAAGTGTGGTTTGACAAAATTAACACAATGTACACAGCAAATGGGGTGAGCTACATTCTAACTATGTTGATGACTCCGTAAACCAAAGCAATGCGCTATTGATAAGTCTCTATAAGTGCAGGATTCTCAACCAATAACCTTACAGATGTCTTCAATATAGCTCTCTGTAGTGCATATACTATAAACAGCATCTTACTGTACATGCAAATTTTGCTGATCTTAAGCATTGCCTGAATGCATCATGATATTTGATAATTAATCATAGATACTTATTCTGATGATCTATATGCTAGTATTAATCTTTAATAATAATTAACCGATAGTATCTTACTTCATTAGGTGTAACGCTTTTACAACATCGACTGTAAATAGTTTAGGAACAAATGCTCAGCAATGAACCGAATGAACTCATTACACCAATTCATAAACAAGTAACTTTGGACACTAAACAATGCGTACTTCTATAGTCGAAAAAAGACAGAGTTGAGAGATTTCAATGATATGATGCGAAAAGGCCTGCGTTTCCAAGAAAAAATACTTAATCCCTTATTTTTAAAACAAAGTTCCTTTGTTTTATTCGGGGATCTTCATCTTGAACGGAAAGTAAACCACGCTTTTAAGATAAACAGAGTATTCTTCGAGAATCAATGGCACGAAATTTGATAAAAATGGCAAATTGATAAAAGTATACATACCTTTTTACTGTATATGCCTACTTGTGAATTTACAGAAAAGCGTCATGCTATTCCAGTTGTCTCGCCAAGCATCTATTTACATATTGTTTGGAGTAGACGCAAGCTATAAGGAATCTACAATAGCCACAACAGATGCACTGTGAATCATATAGAGAGCTGACTTTCTTTTGAAAAATTACAGGTGGTAAAAGATACAATCTTGCATGAATGTACACAATACTTAGACATCCAGCTAACCAGACATGAAAAAGGCTTTATTGACAGCACGGTTGTCTATGAAACTATTGTTCGAGTGTACTTCTCTGTAATTTCTTGGATACAATTGTCTGATCGAACAGAACGAGCTCATAAACCAATAGAGAACAAGGCATTGATCTAAACAACACATTTCAAAAAACATGCAAGGGTGCTCCATGGTTTGCAAGCAGGGTTATATTTAAACCAAATCAGAGATCAAATAGACAATAAACCACGTCACTATTCTCTAGAAGATGGATCAAAGATATGTTAGAGAGTTTGTTTTCACTGAAAAGAAAATGAGGTGAAGCTTAAAGCAGCAGCTTTTGAAGAAGAGACAAATTCAAAAGAGCCTTGGACACACTTTCTAGGTTATTCAAATTATCGAGAGTAATGTTTGGCACCTTCTTTGCTCAGCAAAGATAAACTGTTATTTCTTTGTATGATCTAACCTGCAATTTCTCATTGGGCATCTGGTAGCGTTTAACGCACTGGTCAGAGAACCTGTTAAATCTCATTATTAGGCCACGTAAAATCCAAAAAAATTTAAGATAATATGAATGGATGGATCCAGATAATCTCTTGGATTTTAACTTGGTTGTATCCTTCTTGACTAGTGTTCTTACCATAGATTCATAAATCTCGAGATACCCAACCTCATATAGGCACATTGGTATGTCGTAAATGTCAACACGGTCGATACACAGGATAGTACGAGGCAATTAGAGGTTGCGCCGCTACTACATTGGGCAATTGTCCTAACACTCTTCAAATTTCGCGAAGCACATCAATAGAAGTATTGAAACACCGGCTAATCTTCCAAGACCCAGCACGGCGTTTGACGTCAGCAATGCAGGATTTCTATTGCGGGAAGAACGAAGAAACGCGTCTTGTTAGCATTAATATTTAGTTGCACTTTCAATTGTAATGAAAGCAAATGTTGTAAACCATTTGCATACGAATAACTGTTGCTATTAGCGGTTCTTTACTGGTGAATATTCAATTATACAGATATGATTTGTATTCCTCCCACCACTAAGCGGTTCATCGGCATCTCTGAGGGAATACTAACAGAACAATAATAAGTAGAAAATAGAACGAGATGAAAACCAGACGCTGAACAAAAATGATGCAATTGACATGAAAATGCGCATAAAGTGTACACAATTGGGGTGGGGTATAGGTAAGATATAGGGCCGCATTGATAAGGAATCTATGTGCCATTACTGATACAAAGCGGGATATAGCTAGGTACGTTAAGTAAGAATACAAATTATTCTATATTGCAATTGGCGCCTGGTATATACCGTTTAGTATCTCCACCTTTTTCCCAACAAATAATTGCAGTATACTCCGCTGATTTCACTTCCTATAGACGACTACACACCTGTATCTTAAGCGAAAAGAGTATGCACCATAACTTTTGAAATCAAATTCAGTGCTACAAAGTCTTGGACAGAATCGTCAGAATTTATGGAATGATTCAGCTGGGATATATACCATTGATTCCATAAGTCCTGAATTAGCAGCACTACGGTACTGCATTAGCGATTAACACTTTTTAAAATAGATACTTTATACATATATTCAACAGGAAGTTGACTGAAACGTGGAAGGCAAGATATAACCAAAAATTATTTGGCAAAATCAGATCTTAAGGAACACAAGAAGGGTCACAAATCGAAAGCTAAGAGGAAATTAATTCTATTAGACACACAAGACTTGGTGTGAGAAGAGATCACTAAAAAAGCATAAGCAAGCTCAGACAGTATTGGTCTGCACAGTAAGTACACATTTGGGCTCTTGCATTAATCAGAACACAAAAGGGCACTCTGAACATGACGATTAAAAATAACATTAGCTATTGTGTCTGGTTGACTTGAATTGAATTGACATATCTGTGAGTGCAAGTACCTGTAAGTTACGTTTACGTGTGTTTCGATCATGAAAATTGCCAAATTATTCCCGCACCAAGCTTTCTGCCAATTAACTATAAAATTGTCCGATGAAGAAATGAGAAGGAATCAACAATTAACCAGTAATATACGTAAATTCACTCCAAGATAAAACTCTGAGTTATTTACAAAATAAATGTTAGCTTTTTTCTTAGTGCGTTCTTCCGCCACAGTCGGTAAGAAAAGACTCGAGTGTTTAAGCATGGACTATACATTGTTAAATAACATCCCGTCACAAGCTGCCATTAGAACTGCGACATAAAGGAAAGATAGAACAAATCTAAAGAACAACGTCATACATTTAGAGAAGGGAGGTTAATGAAACAGATAACTTCAACAACACCTGCCAACTGGGCGGGCAAGTGATACCCAGTTGATCTACAGTGGAACTGCAATTGTTTGGCTGATAACTCTAAAATTTGCCAAGGCCTTAACGTAGAGACAGATGGTACACAAACATTAAATTCTATCCAATTACTGCAGTAAGGGATATTTTAAAACCGAGCTTACAGTAATCCAAAGAACTGTTCTATTTGACCAGAACTAACTTCATACCCATTAACATTCGGAGTAACTACAATTTTCTTGTTTGCCAATTGGTTCTCTTAATTTGACTGTTAACGAAGGCCATATTTTCCATATATTTCAATTTACTATAGTGATGTATTTTCAGATAGATCTCAACGTAATGGCAAAAGGATAAATCTAATGGCAAAAGGATATATCTAATGGCAAAAGGATATATCTAACGGCTAAAGGATATATCCAATAGTTGAAGCATCATTGTAATAGTTAAAGCATAGATTTAATATTTTACTGTTGGTAATATCATAAGTGCCTTATGGCTTCAAACACTTCTGATCTACGAAAAAACTCACAGGATCATGACTTGAAAATAAACAGTTACGGATTTGCGTAGCTTCATGCGCATAAAATCGCGCACAGATAAGTATGTATATTCGACATAACAAGTGAATCTTTATTCAGCCAGGCATTTCAATATTATGGTTGGTGGTCTAGTCAAACCAACAGAGCACTTGCAATCTTATCTTGAAAGCTACACAATTGCAGTTGACCAAGCAGGACAACACATTTCCAGGCCAATCAAGTAGCCAACAGAACTTGTGGAAGTTATGCAAAATACTAGACAAACTGACATAAACAATGCCGATCTGGTTGCAGGGCTCATGACATATATATTCTGATATGATACGAGTATATGATAAGCATCAGTGTATGACTGAAACCAGACTTTAACTGATATTACGTGTAGAATTAGCTGCACACGAGAACCTGTTTAGATCAACTGACTGATTAAAGAGCAGTACCCTGTAAGCCTAAACTCCAGAGTTACTTCAAGTCATTACCAGAATTCATTAGAAAAAAAAAATTTAATTCATCTACCACTCCACAATTCAGCAGAAAAGTTAGACAAGGGACTTGTCGGATTCTCTCAAAATTCCTCCAACAGCAAATTTTTCTCCGCATGTGTAAACGCTATTACATGAAACAACTCAAAAGTAGTCCAACAAATTGCCAATTACTTTCTGGTCTTGTCCTACCCTAATTACTGCTCTACCTTACATCCTTGTTTTTTCCTTTATTCGCACAGTCACGCATTCTCACTAACAGATCGATTCCTTCAGAGTTGTAATGCTAAACGACTCTATTAAAAGCATAACTCCTAGCACCATTTTAGGCCGCTATACAAACATCCATTACATTGGAATACCTTCTTCATGCGATGTAGGACGTAAGTTTGCAATCATGCCAATTTGCAGACATCTTCGTATGGCATTCGCTCAATTGTTTTACCTTTCTCGATGCCCTGAAAGCGAAAAGATCATATCAGTCTCTCAATGCAAGGATT
This sequence comes from Mastigias papua, assembly GCA_964019165.1. Classification (NCBI taxonomy): domain Eukaryota; kingdom Metazoa; phylum Cnidaria; class Scyphozoa; order Rhizostomeae; family Mastigiidae; genus Mastigias; species Mastigias papua. Next base: position 1,160,730 of record OZ025286.1, on the reverse strand, counting down.
TTTGTGGAACTGCGATTACAGCAACTCTCATTTAGAGTCGGAAACCCTGAAGTTTATTTGAAAGATAGAAAAATTTTAGAATAAACAAAAGGCATTACCGACTGATAATCAACTAAGTTGATGGAATTGTTGGTATTGATCATTGGGCCACATATCCACTGAATGACTGTATGACTGACTGATCGATTGATCGACTGACTGATTAATGAATTGATTGACTGATTGATCAATTGATTTACTGATTGATCAACTGATCGATTGAATGCTAATTTCTCTGATATCAGAAAAAGCATTTGCAAAATGTCCTTGGTTACACTTACACTTTCCAACTTAACTGCAACAGAGAAGGTTTTTTCATCTATTGAGAGCATCTTTGCTGTCTCTCCTCTGTGAACACCGTTAACGATCTTCAAAAGTCTTCCTAAAAGTTGATGTTCGAGAGTGAAAGATAAGCATTTATAAAATACCTGGCAGATGTGACATCTCAAATTTAAAACAGACAAAGATGAAATAATCAAATTCCGAGGAGAAATAAACCAGTTCGCAGTCAGCTCTTGTTAAACAGAATGAGACAATGCAGGACCTGATTGCCATACGTTAGGCCAGTATACAATATGAAACGAATGAAAGTATTTACTAGTAAAAATCACTTATGTGTTTTTACATGTATTTTTGTAATTATATTTCTTAATTTCGTTCTTTTTATGTGCTGTTCATGCTAATGGCTGTGCTACTCTACGTAGTACGGTAAGTAGGTTTTGCTTGTTAGATCCTATATTGAATAAGAAGAATGATAATGCAAAAGAAAATGACGAAAATAAACATTCGTAGGGAACGAAACAAAGCTATCAGTTGTATAATCTCTATCATCAACAACAACCACAACAGACCACAACTAAGCCAGAGAATCTTCGTATTAAAGTAATCTTTGCACTTCAAATTATATCTGCTATCAGATTTGATTGCTTGATGACTTAAGCTTATGATGTAGGTTTAACTTCTTTCTCAAAACTGTTCACTTGCGTAGAGCCGATCATTCCCATCTAATATCGAGATGAGGGCATACGTAACAATGCTTCTACCTGGCTGAGGGATAACAGTTTCAAGATGAGCCTGATCGAGTTTCAAAACATCACCACTTTCAATCATCTCCACAATCGCAATAAAAGTGTCCTTGATGTCCTAGAAAGGAAAACAAAGAAGCATGATGTTTTGAAGAAAAGCCAAGCTTTCATGTTTTTTGAAAAATAACAAGCTCTTGCTAAATTATCATGACCTTCAAGAGGCAGTAACTCAAACTCACAAATCAAACAAACGACCATGATTGTCACAAGCAAAATGAGCTCACTCTCTCAGAGAGTGAGATGTTACAACGTCTTACGACTAATAAAATTTCAAAAACTACGAAATGAGGCAAATGAATTATACCTTTATAGTGCCTTTCTTTTTGTAATATTTATCACCCAATTTCTTCGTTATTACTTTAACAATTATTCCCTTAAATTGATAAAGAGTGAACACATTGATTACAAAATGAAATAAAAAAATGTCTAAGCCTAATCAGGCTTTAAAGTTTACATTCAACACATTACCAAATTGTTGAGCATATTAAAACTATTTTAAATGTCAATAGAGCACTACTTCTTTCCATTTGCAAAAATTCCATTTTCTATTGTGCTGATAAATTCAGTCCTATTGAAAAACAAAATGCTCCGAATATGCAACTCATGAATGGAAAAGAAAAGATAATATTTGTATCATTGTAATGCAGTTCATGTTTGCAGATATGTAACAAAGCAGTGTCTTCTTGCAAATGTCTGTATGATGTCTATTTCGACACTAAGCTTATTATCACAGTCGGAAAATTTCCAAGCAATCAGAGCACTTAGTTGTAGCTGAACGTTCTTCATCCCACCAGCCATCCTTGCATCAAGTGATGACCATGTAGCTGAATGGTGAGAAAGCTTTTCTGTCGTGCAGAAGGTGTGTGGCTCTAGGAACGCCTTGTTGACTGACAAAGACAGTCATTCATTGTCCGCCAAGCACTGAATGAGAGTTTGACGTGGTAGTACTTAGAGATAAACTCAGCTATGAAAGAGAATGGCCACTCTACCTCATGAAGTTCAAGAACTCCCCAGCGCAAGGATCGGAAAATCGGGATATTTCATTGCATTTCAAAAACAACTTATTAAAACCTAACCTGAAACTCTGCTACGTATGAAGATTGCTACTGACCTTCATTATCCAGTTTTCTAATTTATTTTGCTTTTTATGTTTTGATTTGTCCTCCTGTTATGTAAAAAAATACACCGCTTACAAGTGATGCGATTCTGAAAAATTATTCGATTGAAATGGTGCGACATAAGAGTGATCACAAATCAAAATGCAAAAATGAACGTCTAAGTTCTTAAAAACATCTAAAGAAAAAATGGAAAAATAGTTGCTTAGGGTCTGCTAGGGTAAAGTGGGTAGCCCGGGGTAAAATGAGTAAGTGACCATTTCGCATAATAATGACTTGTTATCTCTCTTTCATACTTAATTTGTGTGATTTCTTATAGAGAGGCATAGTACCAAGCTACAAAAATGGCACTTTGCTCTTTCATGCCCCTAAGTCAATAATAATGACGCAAATATTCACTTACCCACTTTATCCCGTGTTACCCATTTTACCCCAGCAGACCCCATTGCCTATTTTGATAAAGTTCCTCCACCATTTGATGAAAAGTTCTGCTTCTCTATAAAACCCGAGGATTCAGATTCATAAGACACAGTACCTCGATGATTTCTTCTAAGGCCGATTTTCTTTTTTGAATCTTCTTACTAGAAAGATGAAAACTGTTCAAAATTAAGAATTTACTATAAAGAAGGTTAAAAATCAATGAAAAAACTACATGATAGAAGAATAAATCTTCTGCGATTACGAAATGGTAGAATCCATAAAAGCTGCAAGAGGGAAAAGAGAGCAAAGAGCAATCGATGATAAAAACAGTAAACCAATGCAGAAATAAAGAGAGTTAAGACAACCAGATGAGTCCTTGAGTGCATAATCCATCTTTACTTATAATAAATAACAGACACGTTCCTCATAACCAAACACAATTCGGGAAAGTGGGGATTATACGAACGTCTTTGTTTCTATGATAACCCAAGTACTACACTAGGCCTACGTTAGAGATAACTGTAGCTTAATGACACAATACCAGGGAAAAGATATAAATACATATAAATACATACATACATATATATATATATATATATATATATATATATATATATATATATATATATATATATATATATATATATATATATATATATATATATATATATATATATATATATATATATGTATATATATATATATATATATATATATATATATATATATTTATATATATATATATATATATATATATATATATACATACATATATAAATATACATTTATAAATATACATATATAAATTTGTATATATAAATATATATATATATATATTTATATATATGTATATATATACATATATATATATATATATATATATATATATATATATATATATATATATATATATATATATATATATATATATATATATATATATATATATATATATTTATATATACAAATTTATATATGTATATTTATAAATGTATATTTATATATGTATATACAAACTAAACCTAAGCCGCATCCACAACGTATATAAATTACATAAATAGATTAAACCACAAATATACTATCCTTTAAGTAAACGTTTCAATCAGAATCTTCATCAGTACTATGTAGTACTGATGAAGATTCTGATCGAAACGTTTACTGAAAGGATAGTATATTTGTGGTTTATTCTATATATATATATATATATATATATATATATATATTTACATACAATTACAACTGAGGATGATGGGTTACACTGCTGATAGAGGATACTGTTTTGTGAATCAAATAAATCATATCTGCTTGCAAATCTCTCTTAATATCTATATTTCAGTAACATGTTACAAGAGAGTCAATCAATACTGTACCTCGAAAATACGCTTGGCACACTGCTGTCTGGCTTATTTTTGACCAGATTACTCAATGGGTTGCTTGTAGAATCCACAACTGGCTTCCTGAATAAAACAAATCAAAAGAAATGGGATTATTTTTAGTAAAGTTAATCGAATTTCAGTTTAATCTTCACTGCCTCAGATATGCACAACCAATAGCAGCAATATCGACAGAGCTGAAAAAACCTACACATCAACAAAAAGACTATATCTAAGAACAGCGAGCTATTTTTGCAGAAAGGTTACTAACCGATCAGTAGATTCCCCTTTGGATGAAGATGAAGGTTTTGAAAAAGCCAACGAAACTAAACAAAGAGCGGAAAAATTTGAGATATTTATAAATCCAACGAACTATGTCCACAAAGGAAAACACAGGAAACCATATAAATAGCAACAATAAATAATAAACAATTTATTTAAAGTAGGCAGAGCCAATAGCGTTAAGGAAATCAAATCCAACGGAATGAAATATATTCAAAGTCTAATGATAAAAGATCTAACTTTGAAGGATCATTTCGAAATACCAATACAATTTTACATGGTACTTTTTGCAATCGTGCTGCAACCATGTTGTAATCGTGTTGTAACCGCGCTTGACAGACACCTATAATAGGTTTCTACATCACTTGATGAGCTTTCAATTCACAGACACAACTCGAATTGAGGGATCACTAATCAGTCCATTTATCAGGAAATCAATGCGATAGTCAGATATTTTCAGTACACACTGGACCATTATACAAATGGTTCAATATATCAATCAATAAATCAATCAGTCAATCAGTCAATCAATCAATCAATCAGTCAATCTATCAATCAATCAATCAATCAATCAATCAATCAATCACTTAACCATTCATTCATTAAATCATTTATTCAATCATTCAATCATTCATTCATTCAGTTAATCGTTTCATCAAGCAATTGATTCATTAACTCATCAGCTATAAAACGAACAACTTAGTCCCATATGCAATCCCGTACGTTATCATAAGCGATCACGTAGATGCCTGGTAGAGAGGACAGTTATCCTGGGCCATCTCCAAGGTGAGGTAGGATGGCCAGCTCCATTTCTCGCAGCCTTTATCTCCGAAGCGTTGCCATGAGGTACCTATTCGCTCCTAAGTGGACAGCTAATGAGTCTCCAAACTATGACCCGAGGCGAATATCGAATAATCGATCTTCCAAAAATGCAGACAAGCCCACAAAAACTACATCAAACAAATCGGTGGATCTAGACAACAAATATATAAACACACAAACATACAATCAAAAAAATAAATAAATATATAAAAATATCCCGATTTTATGAGAGCCATTGGTGAATAATAATGTGATATTAAAATTACTTTTTTCATCCTCATTTGCCCTTTGAAGTTCTGTAAATTCATTCTCTGGCTACAATAGATTGAACAGTCCAGTTGGAATTAAGGCGAAACATACAATAATAAGTGTAAAATGCTCCAAGTTACTCCAACATATAAGATGAAAACATTTTATAATGGAAAAGAATACTATGAAACTCATATGATTAAGAAAGTATGATAAACATAAGCAAAATGTAAGCAATAAATATCCTTGAAAAAATTCCTACTTACACCGCTTTGCAAAATCGAAAAATTTCAGTTATTGCCATGTACCTTTTACATTAATGAAGTTACTCTACAAATACTATTAATTTCTACACTGCTTGCTACTAAAACGGTATATTGTTGCCAATTAAAATTTTCCTATTGAATGATATGAAGCTTAAAGATTTAATGTATGCTATCAAATTTATAAAAATCATGGAAAACCATACCCTATCTGATTCCTTCTCCTTTGCCTTTTCAATTTGCTTCTCAAGAAATTTGGCTATAGAGGGTGTTTCAGGTAATTTAAATTTCGCATGGACACATTCTTGTTTACAATAAAAAGCATAGCAAAGTGAAAGATAAATTCAATAATAGTGTTAGGTTGAGAGTCATGGTAGGGAAAATAACATTAATGGAATGAGCAAACCTCCTAAAAACCATTGACAATATGCACATCCCCAAAAGAAACTACAAATCAAAGTTCTTCAATACAATAGCTAAACAGACAATATCACCACGATTCTATAAACGAATGCAAAAGGGAAATCTTGGCATTTGGTTAAACATTTAACTTACCCATTCGTTCATCATCATCCATTTCCATCTTCTCTTTCTTTGCAACTGACTATAAGAGTGGAAAGAAAAACTACTTAGGGGTCATACACATATCACGTCAATCGGTAGGGGGGAGGGGGTATAACCAATACTCGATGTTTTATGATGTATGCTTAGAGAGGGAGGGGGATGGTTTCCTATTGTTGAGGTTGTCACAAGGATTCTCGAAATTTGTGCAAAGTCATGATAGTCTCTAAGAATATACAATCTAGGGGTTGCCTTAATGTTTATTAAATTTATTGTTCTAAGATGAGTGATAGGCAAAAGGGACATACAGCTGGATTAAAATTACGAATCTTCGCTAGAAAAATTCCAATTTCTATCTAGGAGAAAGCGTCAAAGCAGCTACTTTCTTTAAAGTTCGTCTTCTCTCCGGTTTACATACATTATTTGGGTGAAATTGGGGGGGGGGGTATCAAAGTTCGATCTCGTTTATCGCTAGAAATGGCGGTGGGAACTTGTTGAGACGACGTTGCTCGATTATGGGGAGGGAAGGGTAAGAAATGGCTCAAATACTGACGACGTCACAAATGTATGGTCCCCTATAAAACTCTGTATTGCTTAATCTTTAGCAAAATGTACAGTACATATTGCAGGTGGCCAAACTGCCACATGAAAAATTTAATACGTTTTGCCTATTGAAAAACAAGTGAAAACCCATAAAATTACACACAAGATGAAAAAATAAAAATAAGATAAAAGAAATTACTTCTTGTCTTCTGATTGCTTCTGGATCTCTATCTATATAGGTAATATACCAGCCTTTTGGAGTCTCATCAACAACACAATGACCTATAAAGAGATTCATCATAGATCCATTCAATTCACCATTTGGCATCATGGATGTAAGTGATCTATTACAATACTAAGGCCAAAAAAGGCCTTCAATAAATAATGCAGAGAACAAACTGATAACTTATCATGAGTAAATGTTACCTTCTCTTCCAAGCCACTTCACAAATTCTGTTAATGTTTCCCACTGGGCAGAAGAAAAATTGACAAAACAAAATATCAATGGAAAGTATATATATTACTCTAAAATAACAACTATTCTATGAAGTAATACACTGCTAAATTTTTTAATTGAATTCCTTACTTATATTCAAAATTCAATTTTATTTTCTAGAAACTTTGGGTAAGGCCAACAGATGCTGTCTGTCCATTGAAAAGCATAGTTCTTAACAGTGTTCAATCTTCTAAAACTCTACCAAATTATAAACACTGCAGGTGATATCTGGAGATTACAAATATAAACTTTCACTATAAACCTGATGTCATCTCTTTCTGCAATTGCTTATCACTGTAAAACAAGTACCTGTGTTGCATTCATGTGAGTGTGAGTTCTGTCACTGATATACTCTTGATAAACAATATTGCAATGTACTCTTTTTGTGCCTTTGATAGACAATAGATTAACAACATGAATAAGTAATATATACTAAATAATAAATTAATTATCTATAGGGTAAATGAGAATAAAGGAATGAATTTTTTGACATCTGCTATAAATAACAGGATAAAAAGAGTTCAAAGCATGTATATAAGACAAAAGGTACCATACCCCATTGACGGTTTAACAGATGAAGAAAATCATCCAAAAATTCCCTAGAAAACAAATTGATGGGTGATTTTCAAATGGAATTCTCTCAGCATAATAGGAACTTGGCTGAAAATGGCAGTGCACAAGGATAAAATGACCCAAAATAGATAAAAGCACTAGTGGTATTATCAGCATCCCTCTATTCATGAAAATGGGGTGAAAGTAAAAGTGCAAAGTAGGGGGCTCAGTCCTTTTGCTAAAGTAACAGGAGTTTGTGGAGATGAGTTGAGTAGTATAAAACAACCATGTATTACAGATTTTTATGTTGTGATAATTCTTGCATAAGTTTATGCATATCTATATATGAAATTTGAAAGAAATTGTGGGTGATATCACAGACGTGGCCCACAGAAGTTGCTAATAGCACAGTTCCCTTTGCAACTATTTAGGATGCCAACCAAGGCTGAAAGATGAGTATCTAAATTATTGACTATATTAATTATTTTGCATCACAAACCAAAATGTAATCAAACAAATAAACCTTTTTTGCAGTTCACAAAAATTAAGAAATCATATTTTCTTACTTTGAGAATCCATCCAAAAATTTATCTGGATTGTCAGCAAAGAGAAGCAGCTGCCTCTGATGTGACTCTGACATGCAGTGACATTTGAATCCATTCTAACATAACAAACCAAAGAATAAACGTCCTTCCAAAGCTAAGAGCATGAAACTGCACACATATTTCCTTAAAAAAAAACTAATTTGCACCGGCTTACGTACAATGGCGCAGTAGATGGGGGAGGAGCAGCGTGTTCTAGCCCTCCCCCCTCAGCACAAATCAGTTAGAAACCTGAGACTTTTACTACTTAGTTGGAATTTTTTGTATCACAATACCATTGGCATTGCTAACTTGTCGCGCGCACAATTGTCGGAATATGTGTACCTTTTAGCCCCCCAAAATGTCTATGCACACTGCTCCCAAAATCCTTCCAAAATTGGAGTGTGCATTCGATTTAGTCCTGATCTTTTAAAAAAGGTGCGTGTGCATATGTGGGTAATTCTATAACCATAATGCGTTCCAGGTCCAATCAAGATTTCAAATGACAACTTTTCTTACCTCGTCTCGGCATTGCTTTTGACACATCTGACAAAACCATCGAAGTTTCTGCAGTCCCTTTGATTTTATCCGATTTGCTATTGCTTTTGGAGTAAGAAATCCGCCTTTATCTTTACCCATTTCAGCTTTGAATATCTTACGACATAAAACGTTTCTATGTGTTATGAATTTCTATGGGATTTACTTCGAAAGAGCTGTCATTATCCAGTAGCCTCTATTTGATCCTGCTACGAGAGGCCACCCCATAATGTAGCAACCCAATATAACATGCACAGTGATAACATGGTGGATTTGTTATTCGAATCAGTCGCTAAGAATAATGGCTCATTTACTAAACAGAGCTGCTAGATATCTCTCAATACCATCGCCGTATACTTTCTACATAGGAAATAGGTTTATTCAAAGGAGTTGTTCTTTTCAACGAACTGTGGCGGCAATCTGCACCAACTCCACACTTAATTTGCAGCTGTCATGCAAAACCGAGGACTACCATCAAAAACGACAACTTTTCCCTGGGATCAATAGCAGACTCAAGCGATGGTACTCTTCGACGTCTGATCATGCAAAAAAATTTAACTTTATCGCTGATGCTGTTGAAATTGCTTCTCCAGCAGTTGTCTATGTTGATGTGAAAATCCAACAACAGCAAGGTGGATTATTTGGAATGGGGGGCGTGGCTCAGGGAGCTGGGTCTGGTTTTATTGTTACAGATTATGGGATCATCTTAACAAATGCTCATGTTGTGAATAACAGCACCAGTGTTGCTGTGAAATTAGCTTCTAGTGACGTATGTACCAAGTGATGTTCCTTTTAGAAGTATGGTAACACTGTCCCTTTGTTGTGGGCTCTAATCGATTTGCTGGTCACAGATGAGTACATCTGGACTCAAGCTAATTTACAGACTGTATATTTTTGCTTCCATTGACTGTATATTTTTGCACATAGAGGTGATCGTTGACATCCATCGCTCCACTTAGCTACTCTCCAGATCTCAATGTTTTGCTTTGAAACTTGAAAGAGCAACGTGGTTACGTTCTTTGGCTATTTGGCTGATGAATACTCAAAATGATTTTTTCAAATGTTCTAGGAATATTTTGTAAGAAGAGTTTTGTAGACGAGCAAATAACTTAGGTATAGGTATATTGCATAGAAATGAACTTTGCCACTGCAGCTCAAGTATCCCAGGCCATTGTATGTTTGCCAGATATTGTTGTATATTCTGTACCCCACTGATGTTGGTTTAAAGTTCCTCTAGGGTACATCAATTTTTGTGCAGAGGAACCTGAAGTAAATTTAACTCACATGATAGAAGTGTTCAGTTGTTTATGTATTGAATGGTGCAGTTCTAGCTCTGAAGACTCTGCCATTTTTTTTAAAGCACATTCATTTATTTTTGTGGTTTTGAACATGCAGAACTTATTTCAGGTTTATGATGCAGAAATCCTTGACATTGATCCAATTGCTGATTTGGCTGTATTAAGAATTAAGCCAACTGTCACACTACCAACAGTTAGCCTTGGTAATTCAGCAACTCTACGACCAGGAGAATGGGTTATAGCTCTGGGCAGTCCCATGAATCTTAGCAACACTGTAACAGCAGGCATTGTCAGTGCTGTGCATCGAGGTGGTAAAGATATTGGCTTGAGGAAAGGTATTCAACAGAGTCATTGTAATGTTTTAATCTAATTATAGTTGCTACATACTTATGTTTTGGTGGCTAGATGAAATTGCAGGGATGTTTGTCTGAAAACAATGCACATGGTAATCATGACGAAGTTGAGAATGGCAGTGTTGATAATTATGCTAACCTCTGTTTTGTTTGCAAAATTTGTTTTGTTTTGTTTTGTTTTGTTTGCAAAATAGTATTTCTTGTTTGTGTTTGCAATTCCCAATAAATATATGACTTTCAGTTGTTTGCATTTTTTAACATGATTATCCTAGGTGATATGAAATACATTCAGACTGATGCAGCTATTAACAAAGGCAATTCTGGTGGACCATTAATTAATTTGGATGGTGAAGTGATTGGAATCAATACCATGACACTTATGAATACAGCTGGTAAGTGGGAGGAGCAGATTTATTCGGGCATATTGTCAGTGTATGGTAGAGATGAGCTCCTTCTCTGGGAGGGTGAATTAGATTTTGATCGAGCCTTGAAGTGAAAGGTTTTCTTTCGACTGGAGCAGTGATTATTACGTAGGCTGTTCTGATGGCAATGAGTTATGGTAATATTGGTCCTGATTGCCTTGTTTAATGATGATAATGATTGATATCATTCATAATGATATAAGTGATGATCAAGACATTTAAATGCACCACTTAGATAAAAAGTGCAATGATAACTTTCTTGCTATAAACGATAAACTTTGATTCTCGACAGGTATCTCTTTTGCTGTACCAATCGATCGAGCAAAGGCGTTCCTTTTGCAGTCCCTTGAAAAACAAGATCGTAGTAAGAGCCAAACGGTTGTGAAACGAGCCGCCAGACCGTACATAGGTATCAAAATGATGTCACTATATCCTCAGATTGAGCAGCAGCTACGTCAGCAAATCCTAGAATTCCCCGACATATCACATGGTGTTCTTGTAGTTGAAGTCGTACCTGGGTCTCCTGCGCAGAGAAGTGGTCTTCAGCCATATGATGTGATTACAGAAGTCGATGACGTTATTGTGAGTAGCTCAGAACAGCTCCATGAATTTGTGAAGCGAGGAAGAGATATGAATATCAAGGTCATGAGACGAGGAAATCGAAAAGAGATGTTGAGGATATCACCTATAATGCAGAAATAGAAAAGATGCTGAAACATTCATCTGCCCTCAACATCCTCACAGATATTCACATTAGCCTTTCATATCGTGCCTTTCATATCGACCTCAGAATGACGGAGTAAAGACCGAATTTACGCTGGTTAAAATGGTAAAGTGCAGTTAGGAAACATTCTCAAGGCTCTGGTGATTCAACCGAGTTCATTTGTCCATGTAGAATTGTCTCAATGCTCAAAAGATGATTTTTTTATACATTAATATTTATTACTTGTGTGCATGTCTTGCGCCGTATCTTACTTATTTCTCCATTTCTTTCTTCGTCACTTCCCACTTCCATTCATGTTCTCATGCTCTCCTTACTTTCCACTTACTTCTTGCTAACCATAAAAGCCAACCAGACCCCTATGGAGCCTCGGCAAATTGATATTTGTAATTGAAGATAACAGGCTCTCCAACACCCAGTGAAAGTCTCCACTACCTTTCAGGCTACACCATTGGGCTACACATATAATAAAATACCCCCACCCTTCCCAGCATCCTTCATTGGATAAACATAACAGAGTTGTACAAAGAAATAAACTCTAAAAGTACTGTCAAAAATTAGTATGCAAGCAATTAGATTCGCTAACAGAAAAAAATCAAAGTTTATTGGCACCCATAAGTAAATTCAACACTTTCTTACCGGCACGAAGCATCTTGTTAATGTCAAAAGCAAGCTAAAATATTCAAAGCACCTTCGCAATGTCCTCATGCATATGAGTAGAACGTGACTTAAAGCCTATGCCATTTCAATACAGTTTATGTATATTTCTGAGCCTAGTTTCTGATTAGGCTGCTATGAGAGTAAACATTGGGGCAATAACACGGTTCATAACAACGTAACTCCAATTACTCTGCTAAGTGGTCCAGAACTCGATGTATAAATTCGAAGATCAACAGTTCGAGTCCCACTCGTGTCATTCATTTTCTGAAGAACTGAATTTTCCCAAAGTAACCAAATATTCCGCACTGTAATACTCAATGAGAAAACTAAATATTTCAAGTTTTTTATAAATAGTGAACTCACACTGGGCGCCAGTTTTGTTTTAAAACACTATAGACACTGTTTAGATAAATCGTTTTAATCAACACCTATTCATACTGGAAGTTTATGTATACAACAACACATGCCAACATCAAAACACACTTCCTAATAAATGTCACAGATTGCATTCATATATTCAACAGAAACAATTTGTTTGCCTAGTTCGATATAAACAACGAATATAAACACGACAGCAAATGCCAATGAGAGTAAAACAATTGTTTCGCTACGAATGGTATCAGCAGCTGCAACAATAACAACAACTCTACGCCAAACCAAAGCCTTCTGGGCATTCGTGAATTGCCTTCAGTAACATCATATGGAGTTTTTCGTAAGTGCTGTACGCAGGAAGGTCCAATTGATTAAAACTGAAAATACATAGACGGTTTCATTGATTGAATATTCAAGCAAACTTTTAGAGCTATAGAAAGTCAAAGTTTGCTGCAGAAGCATGCTTCTAGATAACAAATTTGATATATTTATCTACTTCAAAAAAAGCTGATTTCAACGGGATTGAAAAACTACACTTCACAGGAAACCATATTTAGAACTTACATGCTAATGCTCCAATATAAACCCACCTCACTGTCTTTTGTAGAGATGAAATACAAGCGAAAACAGTCTACAAAAAGGCAAAAGTATCTAAAGTGCATTACATACCATGTATGGGCTGATGGCAATCGATCCGTTGATCTATCATCTCTATGAATCTGGAACTTCTGTGGGCCATTCATCCCTTCTAAAGCAGCAAAACCTTGCAATGGCACTTTTGAAGTACCCGTAACAAATTGAAGGAACTTAGCACGATCTGCTTGGTCGAAGGAGCGTAGCGCACGCCAGAACCATTGCACCTAAAGTAAAAATATAGGTGAAAAATAAATGCAGACATTATAAAATATCTATTATTCACATATATTATCAATATTTTTATTAGACTCGCAAATTCAACCATACCTGCATAGAATTTGCGTCATATTTGTGATATTCTGTATGTGCACGTAGATCTTCAATATCAATAGTTGGCAAACCAGCAATTAACAGTTCCAATTCCTGTTCATCGAATATGGATATAAGCCGCTTAGGTATGATCTCATAAAACCCTTCCAAAAAGCTATCCATCTGCTGTCTTATTGAGCCAATCATCTTTTCTTGGCAAACCAGCTTAACATATTCGCGCTTGTTTTCCTCTGTGACTTGAAGATTTCTGCCATTCTGCTTTAGATCGTGGATTTCATTCATGCCAAACACAGGCACCTAATATCAAAGAATAATAATGCATCTTAAATCCGTTGCAAAAGAGCGAGGCTAGATAATGCAGCGAGGCTAGATAATGCAGCGAGGCTAGATAATGCAGCGAGGCTAGATAATGGCGAAAAGATTTTCGTTGAAAGATGTTTCCTCATCCTAGCATCATTATCGAGCTAAATAAACAAAATATGCGGTCGATATATAAAAAAGAACAAACAATATCTAAGATCTTTAGAGTAAATATGAGGTCTGGTTACTACGAATGGGTATTAATGCCCGGGTTGCTGGGGTTTCTATAACAACATACTGGCAAATTATGATATACATTGTGACATAAATTATTACATAAATTATAATAAATTAAGATAAATTATTGCATAAGGTATGATATAAATTATGACAAATCATTACATAAATTATGATCATAAATTGTAACATAAATTATGACCACTATTTGTGAAATAAATTATCCCAAACTATTACACACCTCAACACTAAATGTCAGATCGTAACCAAGCTCCTTAACTTCGTGCTCCAACAAGTAAACAAGTCCTTGGTAGAAACTGTAATCTTCAACTTCCATATCGGTGTAGTGAACTTTCTTGTCTAAGATATGCTTATAACAAGAGCGCGTAAAATAACAATCCAACAGTTTATTGTCATAAATAGCCTTTGCAACAATACGGCCCACAAATTTGAAATAGCTCAGGTGATTGGGGTTGCAATGAGAGTTCCTGTTTGGTAAATATGTATTCTTGTCGCCCTGTGACGTGGCAAAAAGGGCATAGTTTGGATTGAACATTTCCCTGGCGATTATGAGATACCATTCACGCAGTAAGCCACCAGCATCTTGGCCTTCTTCCCCGTCGAAAACAATATAAAGCCGGTTTTTCATTTCTTCCTTCGATTTACGATGTAGTTCTCTATACGAATCTTCAAATACGTGTTCACGACGCACATGCACGGCCATGTCCTCTCTTCGTACACCCTGGTACAGGAGAAATGTAATCGATAAAAATCAAGAAGGCAAAATTGCCTATAATTGTCGAGCTATATCATGTGTTTGCCTATATAAGCATATACCTTTACAAATACAATCAGGTGAAGCAAGAAACTTACAAATTTAAATCGCCAAAGCAATAAACACTCAACACAACAGAATACTAGAAAAGTTCCAAACAAAATAAAAGCAAACAAAAACTCAGCTCAAAACATTATCTCACAATCGCTAATGCAATAGGATACGCTAAACGTAAGGTACACAGCTAATGTATATTAATTGAAGAGAAGGAAAGAGCAGATCACTGCTTTTTCGATGCGGTTAAGGCCACATTCATAGTCGGCACAAGGGATGTTTCACAACACCATTCATGATGAATAACGGTTGATAAATGAAAGCTTTAGAAATCAACACAGGCTATGTCACATGTTCAAAAAGTATGCTGAAAATGAAGCAAATTTACTAGAAAGTTAAAATGGGCAATTGTTCGTGAGAGTTGTTCTGTATAAAATGGGTGAGTTGCAATACTATGATGGGCTTGCGATTTCTATAACCTAACCTTGTCCAGTTTCTCCAACTCTTGCCTGAAATACCTCCTCTTGACGTCAAAATCGAGCAATCTGGTATGGTTCACGAGAACAGCAAATGGTCCATCTGATAATGGTGTTGTGGACTGGCGCAATATTTGATTTAGAACAACACGATGTGTTTCTGAAAAAAATTCAAAATAAGTAATACAAATAGTTGCATCGAAAGCCATTTGTAATCACATGAAACCGAGACTAGGACAAAGAATGGAAAGGTTCTAATTAGCTTAATATTTTGGGATCCAATATGAACTTGTACTTAAGATCATAAAATAAAAGTGAAGTTATTGCAAATAGAAATGAAAGTGAATAACTATGGGGAAGGAAGATGCTCTTCACAGCATCAGTAAGAGCCCACTATCTCTCTTACGAGATTAAAGCCACCTTAAGGAGGTAATAGCACATAACAATACGGTACTGTATCTTGGGATTCAATACTATAAGACAGAGGAATGAAACCTACCTGCAAATTTGAGGAACTTCTGTGTATCTAGGGGTAAATCAGGAGGTATACTGGAAACACTCGATTGTCTTGAAGGGCTCATTGGGCCCCCTGGAGAAAGAGGGCCTGGGCTGAAAGGAGGCAAATCAAGAGAGGCTGCCGAAGAGCTTTCGTTGCCATCGTTCTTTTTCCCTTTGTCCTGCAAGTCGTCTTTATCCGTCCCATGGACTAAGAAGAATGCCTCAACAGCTGGCTGCAGGATGAGTACAGCGTTTGTATCTGACGTCTCGGCTAATTCAGTTAGGCATTCACCTGACAAGTAAAGTAATACTATTAGGTGAAAGAAATAACAAACAAACTAAGCTGATAATAATCCAATGAATGGAAGAAATTCTTGGCATTAGGGCATCAAGTCATTTATGCTTTATAACATCTACGATTTGCAGCCCAGAAGGTGCACTGATGGTGAAAGAAATATAACCTTATTTAAGTTAAAATATCGGATAAAAATCATAAAATGTCAGCTGAGCAATAAATAACAAAGTATTTCTCCAAGCGTGCCATGGTTTACTCTCTCGGATCATCATCATATTTACAACCAGTGAGCAATTCAACTTAATTCATCATTCAAACAAATACGTATAGAACACCATACCGAGTAAATCCCATAGTTCATCTAATACTATTTGACTGCTGAGACGAGGCAGTTGTGGAATAGAGGTCACAACACTAGCCAGTTCATCTATAAGGTAAGTGATTAAACATGTGTTATCGGATGTCATGCAATGATGGACAATACAAAATGTTGTTCAGAAAACTACGTGTATTTGCTACATAACAAGTATTTGACTTTTAGTTCTTACATAAATGTTACTTAATATTGGAATCCAAAGCGATAAATAGTATAACAAACGAGATAACAACGTCTGAATAACGGAGGTATGAAAGAGGCATTTATTGAATTAACACAGATAATCCACTACGGGAAACAGAAAACATAAGGATGAAGTAATTTTGGTGAAATACCACATTCGTGTCAATGTAGAAATCTCAAGTAAATCTTCTCTACACCATTACTGGCATTGAAAATACCAAAAAACTTTTCCTAATAAGTCATTATGATAAAAAAATAAACAACATACTTTGTCTTATGGTATCTCCTTGGGAAGATGTTCCGGCTGCCGGTGCGTTAGAACTTCCTGGAGCCTGCAGAGAGGTGAAATTGCTTAGACGCAATGGAACTGAATTATCGCACTACAAAACATGCTAGAATTACATAACAACAGTGGAGGAAATAGAGAGTAAGCGACATGGTTTCTACACATAAAGTGCAAGAGTGAGTGAGTGAGTGAGTGAGTGAGTGAGTGAGTGAGTGAGTGAGTGAGTGAGTGAATGAGTGAGTGAGTGAATGAGAGAGTGAGTGAGTGAATGTGAGTGAATGCGTGCGTGCGTGCGTGCGCGCGCGCGCGCGTGTGTGTGTGTGTGTGTGTGTGTGTGTGTGGTGTGTGTGTGTGCGTGTGTGTGTGCGTGTGCTGTGTGTGCTGTGTGTTTGTGTATGAGTGTATAAGCCAAAGCCATATATCACTGCTCACCGCGTTGGCACTTTGCTGTTCTGAATCTGTACTACTGCTCCCTTGAGCTGTATTTCTTTCTCCATCATACCTGTCAATCAGTTCATACATTGCTTCGACATCTGCTTCAAGAGCAGCAACTACTTCACGTAAACTCTCACGGCCGCTTCGCAATCCCTCCAGCAGGCGCATTCCTACAATATAATGAAGACATTATCACAGGTTGTTGATCCTATAAGAAAGTACGGAGGTGATGGCGGGAGGTAACTTAAGTACCACCAAGGAGTCCTTGTACTGAAACAATAATTATACAATATAACAAGAATATAGTCATTGGTGTACGGAATGGCTAACCCACCTCGTGAAAGACCGGTCCTCTGCTGACTTGGCCCCCTAACCAAAGATTTCTTTGCGGCTTCTCTCAGCTGGATAACCACTTTGAGAACACGCAACAAGAGATTCTGGCTTGATCGCTTTCCAGTTAAGCAAGCCATTCCTGGCAAATGCAAGTCGAATATTACCTGTAAAACAAGAATGCCTTTAATATGGTTCCACTTTGTGAGGTTATCAAGCACCCAGTGAAAAAATAACATATGTTTAAAGCAATAATGAAAAAATATAAAAATTGGAATCAAATTTGAGAGTTTAAAAACCATATTCTTGGGGGTAAACCTCACAAGCAAAAGTGTATTTTTTAATCAGATATGAATGCCCGACAAATAACTTCTCCTGCTGGGATAACTTCTCCTCAAACAATCAGCTAAAGCTCAAGATTCACCTCTCTCTTTCTCTCTCTTTCATCTTATTGCCATTGAAAGGAGTAACATCTAATACCATCTTTGACACAGTTTATCTCTTTGAAGACTGCTTAAACTGTACAATTACAAATCTCAATATATATAAAATGAACGTTCACAGGTCGAAATCTGTAAAGAACCGATGTTTATGAACCACTTACTGGTTTTAGAGCTGGTCTCTGGCCTTGATTACCACCAAGTCTTCTTTGAATTCCTTGAGCTCGTCCTCTCCCTCTCCATGGTTGTGATCGTGCCGCTGTTGGGTTGATGACAACTCCAACCCTCTTTTTACCACCCTAAATCAGGAACAACAAACATTTGAATGAGAAAATTCTTATTCATATTGTATTACCCGGTCTTGAAGACTGAGGTCACTTAACTAGTACACTAATGCAAAAACAAACTTTTCTTACATATATGGGTTAAAAGAAACATACAAAGCAATATAAAAGACATAAATCAGGTCAATAAACAACTTTCTAATACTTCTAATGGAACATCAAGGCGAAATAGCTTATGCAGGTAGCCAAGCAAAAGGTACATCAACACTCCTCTACCTAAAATGATGATCTATTACTATAGACCGAAATTTTAACAGAAACACTCTAGCTTGGAGCAGAGAAGATTGGATTTTCAAAAAGAATTCGATCATCATACTAAATGCTAGACTTTTATTTCATTTATTTATTTGGTTTTATTAATAAAATAAACAAACCTTCGAAGAATCTTTGTCTTGCTTCTCATGCCCATGAGTGGCATTATACTCGCGTATTTCAGCTAATAATTTCTTAATCTCTCCACATAGCGTATAGGCAATGTCTCTAGCACCATCCAACAGCAAAGCCAGAACACTATCTCTAGTGTCCTTATCGATTTTTGATAGTTGCAACAGGAGTGTCGTGGCATCTTCGAGACCATCTTCAGAGCATACGCCTGATGTCAGAACATTGACAGCAAGTCTCAATTGGGTCTCATTCACTATCGGATCTTTCCCTTGTGGTTCTGCGTTTTGGTATGTCCCACTTGTAAGTGACAGCAATGGGATATTGACAGGAGAAGCTCGAGTGCCTGAAAAGAGCGAAGATATGAAGACAGAAATGAACGCCATTGATATCATGAATAAGAACTTACACATAAAGAGATAAGAATTGATTCAGGACACGAAGCTAAAGTATTTCTCATTGCGTTAGAAGCTTAATCATTATTAATCACTTAAAACTTGACAAGAGAATACCTTACCACCTACTGTATCCCATAAAAAGTCCTTGGTCGGAAAAAAACTGAGTGAATTTTGCCTGCAACCTGTGTTAATAAAGTTCAACGTTCGCAACAACACTCTACCAAAGCACTCCATAGTTCTATGCATATTCAACTATCTTTAATTGAACTCCTTCCCGTTAATAGTTTCTATGCGCTTTCACTTTTTAGCTACCAACACTTTACCAAATAAACTGACAAACTTTGGGATAAGCCTAATCTACACAAAACTGTCTTTCTAGCGTATATATTTTGTTTCTATTGAAATAATCAAAAGAAACAATGCATACCATTCGAAGATGTATCACTCACTGCATGTGAGGCACGATCGATTTCCATTGGCTCTTCATGCGGCTCCGCAGCCATTCCACTTATGTCACTGTGAGCAGCATATGTTCCGTCTGATAAGCACGACACGACTGATTCGGCTCTCGGCGATTGTACGCCCGACGGCACAATTTCAACCGTATCCACGGGCGCCGGTGAGCCCTCGACAAATAAAGATGACGTAATTGAAGAGGTTTCTGAGAAATGCGATGAGCCTGGAAATATGTTCTCGCTATCAGGTTCTTCCTCGTTTACGTTATGATGGTCAACAGCCTCGGCATCTTGGGATACGAGTACACCGTCAACTTGAGGACTTCTCTCTACAATTATATCTTCCGGTGCGAAGGTCACGGTTGGTTGAGTTGCCTCGTTCTGAGTTGTGGTGGGAGGCACTGGCTCAGTGTTTGCAGCCGCTTGGGTGGTTTCTTCATTTGGTTTCACGGTTTCAGGTAATGACATGGAAACAACAGCTAAAAGTCGTAATAATTTATCGATAAGAGCAGTATTTCTCTTAATAACAGGATGAGACAACATTGTTAGTATTTGCCCTATTGGTGAACTATCAAAATTCTCATTAGTCTCTTCTTTAAAGGTATCTTTTAAAGTCCGTAGTGGCATCTTTCCTTTCCGCCCAGGCCCTATAGAGTTGAGGCGATACAAAATAGTCCAAAAACTAACATCAGAACTTTTATCACGTGGTTTTTCGTCCGGGTTTTCATGCACTGTTTCTTTGACGTCATGTGATTTTGCTTTGTCCTCTCCTTTGCCTTCGTCCTCTTCCTTTTTAGATGTATACGGAGTGAAGCTTGTCGGGAAAGTCTTTGCCAAGAACAACAATGCTTCTATAACGTGCTTATTCACAAACGAGGCAGCATGGGGGTGAACTGAAATCGAGGCACCTTTATCTGATGATTTTCCTACTGCCGGTTTGATATCAAACAAATCTACTCTATGGCCGAATGACGAATCAAGAGTCTTTGATAGCCAATTATTTGCCTGTCTATGAGATGTGTCCGGCTGACTTTGATCACCATGCTGTTCTGTTGACAAATGTACACGCTTTCCGACATATTTCTGCGATTTGTCGGGAGATCTCTGACTCCTATGCGACAAGTCGGCAGTCGCTCCATTAGTCTTTCCGACAATGGATATCAGGGCTTTGATTATCCAGAGTCTGGATCCCTTGTGGAAGGAAACGTTTCTTAAAACCCTATGCAATCTTCCGACATTTAACTTCGGTTCGCCAAGAAATAACAGTACGAGTAAACAAGAAAGACTCTCATGATCGACTAACTGTTTATTTAAGATCTTTTTCAAGTTACCGCTATGGTCAACTTGCCTGATACCCCAGCCAGTATGGTTACCACCATGAAGTCGTCTTATCGGAGTAAACTGAAAAGTGCCATCAAATCCACGATGCCTTGATCTTGTGCCAGAAGAGCGCAACAATTGCGAGAATACGTCAGTTTGCTCAAAGGCTCTCTCTTGAAAGTACTGCGCTTGCCTTTGCTCGAGCTCTCTTCGCAACCCTAAAGCCTCGGTGCTTACATCCGGCGGTAAGACTGCCAACACAGAATCATCCATGTCTGCAAGGACTTGCCTTCGCAGTGACGGAGCGAGGTTACGTATGAATGCAGCTGCATCCACTGGCTGATCTGGTGTCGTCTGAGCAGCTTGCTGTCGGGCACGCTCTAGTCTCTGTTGTTCAAGTACCTTTTGAGATGAAGTTGGGAAAAGAAGATCAAAACACATGATATTCCCACCTCTTTGGAGTGCTAAAATTTTCATGAAATGTATATGTAATGAATTATTTCACTAATTTCTTTATTCTTTTATTCACTTATTTATACCACTGCACCATTATGTCATTTTCATGCTTCTAAAAGTATTCTATATCGATTGTAAGAATCCTAAAACGAACTTTGCAGATATTTGAGTAACAACACAATGTAGCATGTAGAACAGCATGCAGAAATAACAATAGTGCACTGTCATAAGCCCCTTTCGTTCAATTTTACCAAAGGAAGCAATGGCCAAAAAACACATTTGAACAGGAGGTGGGTGGCGGGGTGAATTTAGAGAAGTTATCAGCTGATACCTCTTCCTGAATATCTGATGGCAACGCAGCTAGAAAATCAGGACTAACATCAGAAACTGAGACTTCCTGTGGTGCAGAAGCTTGAGGTTCAGTTCGTTGCTGGCTGTTTCTTCCACGGAGGCCTAAATGATCTCGAAGTACTTCTCGTCTACAAAATGAACAGTAATAATCAAGAAAAGATTTGCTATTCTTCTCTTTCAGAATAGCAAGAAACGAGAGAGTCCCATATGTAATGGCAACAAAAACAAAACAGAAATATCCCATTTAGTATATAAAATAATAGGTATTTTGGAATGTAAATGCAAAGAGTAGACAAATCAGTGAGTAGGTATAAAATGATAAGATAGGACAGTAATATAAATGACAAGTGCACAAGAAAGGAGCCAAGTTGGAAAACAAACGAGAAAATAAAAAACAAGCTAACAATATACAAAAAATGGTATGAAGACAGGAGGGTAAACAAAACAATAGCCAAGAGGATAATGCAAAGCAGAAGAGAATTGCATTAAAGAACAAATATATCCTGATGGAATATGGACAGCAGTGGTATTACGGTAACGGGAAAAGCTGTCGACAATCTGGCCTATTGTCTAAGTCACGATACAACCCTTTAGACGTCGACACGTCGTGAATTTTAGCATTGTCTAAGAGAAAATATATCAAAATACAATCCAATCTCCTATCATCCAGGTCTCACTTGTATCCCATACCTTATATCTTCGGGCAGAGCATCCAAGAACGACGGATCAACTCCTTCAGGAATAGCAACACTATCTAGCCCTGTTTGGTTTGCATTCTGCAAGCCACTTGGCCCGGCTTGTTGCTCCTGCTCTGCTTGATCATTCGACGTCCGCTGGTCTGATGGAGCATCTGCAGATCTTTCAGCAACATTGGGCGTTGCTGGTAGTTCCAGAGGAACTGGAAATGGGGTGGCCATCAGGTTTTCTACCAACCTATCACCAGTAGCAGATGATGGCTGTGATGTCGATACTACAATAAGAATATTATCACTTAACATATAGTGCATTTACAGAACACTCCAATCGATGTTCTGACGTCTACACAAAGGATCTAAGACAACATTCATCTCGTAACACCACGGAAGCCCAATGCCAGCAATATTTAGGTCTGCAAATTAGATAGAGCTGCGAGAAGCTAAGACAGCTTTCCGCAGAGATGGAACTTTCAGACTTCATTCCGAGACACATGAAAGTTATAATGCAACCTTTATGCATGAATGTGGAAAGTAAATATGAAATTAAAATGAGGCACAGAAAATGAAAACTTGAGACAACCATGAGACATATGAGGCATATGAGACAACCATGAGATCATATGAAAAGCATCAAACCTACCAACTGAGTTTGACACTGCCGCGTTACTAGTGACTGCGGCGGTAGACGCAGTGGTTAGTTGCGAGAGGATGGCAGAAGCAATGTCTACAGCCAGCTCTGAGGGGCTGGTAGCTGCTAAGTCAAGTGTGTCTTCACCAAATGGACTAGGTGCAGATAGTGGTAGGGCAGTTCGCTGAGCCACTGGAGCAGAGGGCGTTGTGAGTTGGTACACTGAGTTTGGAGTTGCTTCATTAACAACAGCAGGAGTTGAATTTGCTCTCTGAGCAGATTCACCAGAGACTGAAAAAAGGCCCGGATCTGAGAGTCCTGCCATTGGGGTGGCTGTAACACTAACGGCCGCCTGTCCGCGCACTAATTCTTCATTAGTTTGTGGCCTATTGGCTGAGGGTAATTCGCGATCAAGTTGGTCTGAATCCCTTAAACGGTCTGTAAAGGAATTCCAAACAGGAAATGTGTAAGCTGAAAATCTCAATAAACTAAAGAAGTCATGCAAAATGCTCTCTACTTGTATAATGAAGATTCAACTTTAAGATTAGTACAGAAAAAGATAACAACACAATTGTATTTTCTCGCGTCAAATTGAAAGACAACTGATCAAGCCACGAATGGAGTCCTCAGAAATCCTGTTTAAAGTTCATATAGCATTTGCTTGCTTCTATTAAATTGCCAGCTAATCATTGCAACATTTACTGTAACCTGAGGACTTAATATACCACGAAGTTAGCCTGTCAGTTACATCCGATTTAAAAAGTTTAACTAAAGCATATTTGTACATTTTATCTCAATAACGAATAGCAAAAACAAAACTCAGTTGGTAAAAATTGGAAATACACGACCAAAATAAGTATGGTAATAATGAACAAATATTTTAAAACAAAAATAGAAATAAATGGATGCTGATACTAAACAAATGCAAGAGGGTTTTCGAATTTGAAGATTAAATGAAAACGTGGACGCAACGCGCGAAACAGGAAGCTAAGAAAAAGTCTCCAGATATCAGAACGCAGCTAGAGCATACCTATTGGAATAAGAGACGCGACGTGCGTTGGCGGTGGTATTGCTGTTGCTAGTTGTAGCCAATCAGATGCCGTTGCGGTTACGTTTGCGGGTACTGTAACAACTGCGTTAGTTGGCACGACAGTATTCACATACGCAGTGGTCGGTAGTGGTGGAAGCTCTCTGAACGGGGCAAGCACATCCTGCGGTCCTGTACTGCCTTGCGTGATAATGTTGCTGGTGCTCGATGACGTAATCGCCACTTCTAGTGCTGCTGTCACTGGTACTGTAGTTACTGCAGGTGTTGTTGATGTTGTCGTTGTAAAGACAACAGAGTCAGCTGGCTGTGATTCTGAGCCCTGTGGTAATAAGGATTTGTTCAAAATATTCAATATGACTCAACACCAAATTCTATCGTAAATAAGAAATATTTCAAGGCATAAGCAGAGTACAATTCATATCTAATCTCGTTCGGCAACACGTAAGCATTTGAATATGTAATTACAATCGATATCTACCGATGCATCTGCTGCTGATGATTTGATCCCATCTTTCTTGTCCTGTTCTTTGCTGCTTCCCGCTTTACCGAGATTTTCAGCAGCTTCTAGCTTCTTCTTTCGTTCTTCTTCCCTCTTCTTCTCCAGTTCTTCTGCCTGTAGCTTTACCAGATGTTCTATGATCTCTATCTTAACTGCATTCACACAATCATGAACACCCATTCCATCTAACAATCTACTTTCCAAAGCCCACCGGTTCAATGCATTCGGGACGGCACTAACAGGACTTGAAAACGAATCTATGTTGTCATCGAAAAAGTCGACCAGCAAATCGTCTCCAATTTCATCCAAATTTCGACTCAACACCCGCATGTTGTCGCCAACCAATATCCGAGCAAAACTCGTACCTACGAGGTGAGAACTCAACGTATCTAAAAGTCCATGCAATCTGCTAAAGAATTGTTTTGACAAAAGAAAAAATTCGCAATAAATGTTGCAAGAAGTAAACGAATTCCTCTAGTAGCAAGATGACGAAGATCATAGAAATGTGCAAAAAAAGAAGGCAAAATCTGTCCGAACCAACCTGTCGCATGGGCATTGTGAATGTGAAGTGTGTGTGTCTGGTGATTATGACGTTGTCCTAGCCTCTCATTTCTTGCGCTACGGCTACGAGACAGCCTATTACCAGTGGTACGTGATTCCGCACTAGTTTGTCGTGACAATAGTGGATGTTGAAGTATAGATGAACTGACGGAGGAGGATGTGTCCTGAACATCACTATCAAATAGACGTGACGTCAATGGGAAATGGATGGCATTAGGCCTTCTTGAGAAATTAATCTCAATAGTGGCATCTGAAATTAAACAAATATCTCAACATTGGTTATTTTACTCCCACAAGTTAGTTCAAACCAGCCAACAAAGATGGCTGGTACCGTTCTATACATTCACTAGTTTATACATACAACTTTTTAAAAGCAAAATCTTTTCAGCAATGAAGCAATTTTGAGCAATTTTTCCAACCTTTTCAACTTACATCAACAAAGCCCTTGCTTGGCATTAAATTGTGACTGTACAAAATTAATTAAAAATTACAATATCTGAAAATATAGTAGGAATATTGTTACACAGATGAAATCAGATTCATTTTACAGTTTACGTCAAAATCACCTCAGTAAATTTTAAGGTAGGCATTTGTATCAGCCCAAATGGGTTGTAAAATGTATGCTATGATGATGATGATGATGATGATGATGATGATGATGATGATGATGATGATGATGATGATGATGATGATGATGATGATGATGATGATGATGATGATGATGATGATGATGATGATGGTGATGATGATGATGATGATGATGAAGAATTAAAAGTTGATGATGAAGAATTAAAAGTTGATTATGATGATGATTACGATGATGATGAAGAATGAAAAGTTGAGGCGTAGCTGTTCGCTGAGATTTTTGCAACAATATGTTTGAGACTTGTTAACTATCTAACAAACAGTGTCAGTGTATCAGCATTAAGTACTTACACAAAGATAGCATAAAAAGCAAAAGGAAAAAACACCGTGACCAACAGTTGTACTTACTTTGTTCATCATTGTCAGCAGCAAGTGGGCCTAGATCATCATGAAAGAAACCAATAGAGTCTTCAATATTATCACCATTAAATTCAGTATCAATCTCCAGCCCATCCATAACACCTTCGTCGTCGTCGTCATCATCATCTTCACCTTCTTCATCTTGGTCTTCATCATCATCCTCATCGTCTTCATCGTTATCTGCAAAAAGATACGAAACTGTCCGTCAAACCATAAGAGAAGGAAGTGAAAATTAAGCTGTTGCTAGGCCAGCCATTTGCAAGTTAGAACGAAACCAATTGCAGCTGTTTGTAAACAACGAAATATGTCTGTATTTCAAAATAAGACACTCCTCAATAGAACTGTTGCATGGATACAAACTCCCATTGAAAGTAAATCTCTTACATTTCGTAGAAAAATAAATTTCCATACAAACATTCTCTTCCACGTGCCTGAATAGCTAGGAAGTAGGAAAGGGGGTACAGCAAATAAGAACCTGGGGTGAGCATCCTTTTAACATACCCACTTCTCCGATAATCAGAGTATCATTAGTATAATTACTGTCTTCAATGAGTCCATTTTCATGCTCTTCTTCAGCAGCTTGTCCTTCTCCTAGAATAAACCCAGAGAAATCTCAAAGAACATCTGCGACTCGATCATCATTTAGAATAACGCGATTTCAAATAGAACTATGGCCTAGAAATCTTAAAACAGCCCGTGTGAAAAACAGTGACTATTGTCTATGATAATGAGCTAAGATGGAGTCTTGTGAGGTCTTGTGGACTATTTTCAATTTTCTCAATTTTTTAACTGCATATAGGACGGTTGCTTTTCAGCAAAAGCCGATCTGCAATCGCGCCTCAGTTAAACAACGTACAATTTGAATTATTTAATAAAAAAAGAAAACTGGCATAATGATATTAAAAATCAAAATAATAGATGAATGTATGAATGAATGAATGAAACCAAGAAAGAAACAAAAGAAAGAATAAAACACAAACAAATGTCCAAATGGTCTATACAGCCTCGATCCTGGTACTACAAAAAGAACCAAGAAACGATGCATGTCACATCCCTCACTTAAATACGATCTGTGCAACGAGAACGAGATTGAATCTCTCTCATCTACTTTGATTAATGTAAAACAAAGGAACAGATTTCGATAGAATACACGAATTGAGCCCCGGAAGAAATTTGACATAAAAATACCTATGGCTGGGGCATTCCCCTCTTGTACGCCATCAAGACCACTGAATGTAATCATCAAGGCGTCCCCATCTCCAGTACTTGCTTGGGGAGTCTCTTGAATTGCTTCCTCATCTGACTCTACCACTTCTTCTCCGGCACTATTGGCTTCTTCATTGCTCATTTCATCTTCCTCATCTTCATCATCGTCATCGTCATCATCACTGCCATCCGATCCATCCACCTCTCCTGTAGCCATTTCTCTTGATGACTCGGAAGACACTGAAACACTGTCATCGCCCTCATTATGTTCCCTACGTGCCTCAATAATAATGCGCTGTTCAACCATAGGGCTTCCATCACTAGCTCGCATTGTACATATAGTCTCACCAATAACACTGTTCTCTCCTAAAACAAATAACAATCACACCTAATGTAGTGATTCACCTAACACACCATATAGTTGAAAGAGATTTCTTCATCAATGAGGAAGCAAAATGTACTATATATACATATATATATAGGACAATTCAAAATGCAATTTGACATATATATACCAGACAGAAAAGCCAATGAAAGCAAAAGTAAGATAATAAAACGTTCCTTAAATACGGAAGATAACAACGAAATAAGAGACAGAAAAGCAACTGCATATGACAACAAGAAACTGTACCTTCTCTTGGCTGCAGGATGTGCTCAATAATGTTTTCCAAAGTTGAACCATTCGTCGCCACGTTTTCTATATTCGGCTCTGGTGGATTTTCGTAGCCTGCAGATATAACAACCCGAATCTCAGTTACAATTCAAACTTTCGTCTAACCTCCTCCCTGTATGTCATTTTCAGCTTAATGTAAGCTTATTTTCACGGATCGCTACTTTCACTGCGGCGCAACTAGAAAGGACTAAGTTGCAAGATCAATCAGATATAGAACGGTAAAGGATCGTTTGGTACAGATAGTATTCTAATCCAATGTAATCCCTGGGCACTAGTTCGCTGCTGAGTGAATGGTGAACGAGGGTCTATCTATGACTTGAAACGCACTACGAAGAATCAATTTTCAGCATACCAGAAGAAGGTTCAGTATAGCCATCAAATGTTTGATTGGTCAAGAGCTCTGATCTGGTCTATTCTCTCTTAAACGAATTGCCCAATCGTCAAGCGGGATTCTGATAACACATGCGTTACACAACTAAATTTAGGCCCAATGTCTATAATAATTGGTCAATTAGGTTGAAGGAAAATAGACTTGCTCAGAGCCATCAAACATTTGGCGACTACGCTAAGGCACTCGATTGCTCACTCATCGCGACATTGGTGTTATATTCAAAAAACATTGCAATTAGATCCATCGCTAGAGTAGGCTTTAGAATTAAACTAATCCATACAAACAATTGAATGAAATAATATTTTACTGGTTTGTGTCTCTTGCTCATTGGCAACTTCTGTCCTTCCATTCTCAACAGTAATTAGTTCATTATTAGTTGACAGAGGTGCTTCTGAAGAGGAAAACAAATGAAAGATCAGTTTCAAAACCCGTCAGATATTATTCATTAAAGGTCTTGTGAATTTTACGATGTAGCTTGTACGCTATTCAGTGGGTATGGCAGTACTTCTATGCAGTCTCATGCACAGTCGGCTTGAGAGCAGTAATCAATCACTTAAAGGTAAATGACAAAACTAAAACGAGTGCAGCGAAGTATGCATGAGATTGCTACAATAGAACGTACGAATGGAGAATAGTCAAGGATAAAACCGAGAATACTCTACATATATATCATGTCAAAATAAGTTATAGGACTCGTGAGGCGCTAGAAAGTTGCAAAAATGACATCTATACCATTTGCTTGCTGCTCACTCCTTTGGTTTTCAGTTCGTTCGCTATTATCTTTTATGTCCTCTTTGGTCTCTCCCTTTCCAGTCAAAGATTGATGATGAGCCAGGCTGGTCAGCTTTTCCAAAGGTTTCAACATGGAATTGACAGTGCTGACTAGGTATGGACTCGACAGGTCTAAACTGTGCGGTGTCTTGGCTAAATCATTGATCAAACCTTTCCTGATAAGTAAGCGAATGAAGTTCAGCTTACTAGCGTTTGCAGCTGGGTTACCAGACTGTGGTGACGTAGACTCGATAATGGTAAGGACGAGATTGAACAAGGCCTGCAGTCTCGAATGCTTCAGCTTGCTCTCTTGTAAATTCAAAGCCCTCGCCAAGGAGGCCTTCAGTTCTGCAATCAATGAGTTCTGAACTTCTGGCAATAGTGAGCAAGATCCAATTACCGCAAGCAAAGTGCGTGAAAGCGCAGGAACACTCGGGGTATCGGTGCTCTCCTGGTTAACCACTGGCAGTAACCAATCAAATACAAAGGCGAGAATTGATCCATCAAACTGTAGATGCAAGGATTAAATGAAGCTTAAGAAATCTCCAACTAAGAAGGTACAAATATAAGAAAACATCCTAATTATCTATTGATAATAATTTATTCTTAATATTTAGAGACTAACGAAGCAAGTAACTTAGACAAAGTTAAGCCACCTTTGTAAATAATTTATGAAAAGGATACATGCTGACCACTGAGAAGTATTCTTGTGTTATAAGGACGAAACGCTTACGGAGCAAAAGAACTTCTAACTGAGCTCGGCTTTTTCATCGAGCCCTCTGCAACATTTTCCACTTCCCTTCTGCAACATTTTCCACTTCCCCTCTGCAACATTTTCCACTTCTTATGTGGTCCCGTGTAGCTGCCCATCTCTTATCTGGTCGAATAAAGAAAGAAAAACGGAGTGCATGAATATCCTTACCTTGCTTGTTTTGTCATTTCCTTTTGATGCAAAGACATGATCAGTTATCAGTCGGGCTACAATCGGATAACTCTTTGTCAACTCTGCTAACAGTTTCAAAACAACTGATTTTGAAAAAAGACGGTTATTTGATTTTTCAGCAGAAGGTGATTTTCTCTTTTTGGTCTTAGCTGTTTGCATAGCACCACCATTGACGTCATCTTGCGAGCTCGATGACGAAATTCGCTGCCTTGAATTTTCTGCACAAATAGAAAACATCCCAGTAAAATTTGAAAATATATATTCTTAATGAAAAATAGGCCCACTAGCTAATGCCTGGTTTTATTTGGTACCAGTTTGATAAATGCAACCCATTGCAACCTAATGCAACACATTGCAACCTAATGCAACACATTGCAAGATAGTGTAACACACTGCAACACAGTGCAACATAATGCAACACATTGCAACATAGCACAACATAATACGACTGTGATGTAACTTACGATCAGCATCGTCCTCATCTACAGGCTCTCCCGTCAGTCTTCTAACAAGATCAGCTTGTTGCACAATTCCTTCTGAGAGCTCAGGAACTACTGCAACTACTTCAGCATCTTTGCTACTCTCTTCGACAACCATTTCTCTTTCAGTTGCACCTTTCTCTGATGATTCATTATCCGCTTCTCTATGCTCCTGTACGTGCAATTCAACAAGAGAGTCCAAAAGAACTGCCACCAACTCCTTCAAAGGCAGATGACCATCACGAGGTGGGGGGTATCTGGCTGACTGAGCAATTTTAACAATTTGGGGGGAATTGGGAGGTATTGACAATTCGTGCTCATCGGTTTGCCCCCGTCGCAACTGAGATGGTAACTGTATCCTTATAAGCTTTTTAGCCGCTTCTTTGAACAAGGACGGGGACCGGCAAGCAGCTGGTCCAAGTGTCCTCAAAACGTAATGCAGCTCTTTAGTTCCAACAGAGCTCTGACCAACTCCACTTATCATATTTCCAACACCATGTGAATTCGCGCAAATAACTGTCTCCAAAATCTGCTGCAAAGTGCTTATATCCTCAACAATGTGCCTCAGAAGGAGCGTTGCTAGGGGAATCGTCCCAGGGAAGGACGATTTTTCTGTAAGTTTTAACAAAGCTCGTGGACCTCCCTCTTCTGAGAAGATTGAAGCCATTTTAAAATCACGTGTCAGCCTCAATGTGAGTCTCATAACAGAATTTAAGGCAGCGGCATCGATTGCTGACCCAATAAGTCGGGTGCAAGTTCTGCAAAAAACGAAAGATCAATGCTGAAAGGGTTTACGTTTTCATTGAACCTCTTCTGTATATGTTATTTAAAAATAATAAACGAAAAGCCTAAAAACAATCAGTCTAATCGACAAATTCCTACTAAAAACCTACTGATGCACTTCCATTTGGCCAAAAAAAATAAACTGGACCAAACAAACCTAAGACGTGCTTGACATAGCTAAAGATCTGGACCGAATTATCAAATATTTACGATAATACCTAGCCTATATGATCCAAAAGAAAAAAAAAAACTAAAAGCCTTTCATTTCAACCAGCAATAAAACAAATAAGCAAATATTGCATAAACAATGTTTGTAATAAACAATTAATAATCAAACAATACCTGACAATTTTTTCTGCTTGTGACTTCTTGAAGCCATGAATTACAGATGATTCTCGTATAGTCTTTGCATCTACAACGAAGAGAGAGAGAGTTGTCAAGTATTTCACGTCCCTAGTTTTACTTAAAAACCACGCAGCGAAGAAATTAAGTGATGAATGGGTATGTGTCTTACGGTCGACGATGATATGATATGGGTCTGACGAATGGATAGATCGCCCGTCTGCCGTGCGGAAGATCGATGGCTGCCGGCGTCGTTCGAGCAATAGTTTAGATCCTCGCTGATTGTCCACCCAGCCGAATATGAATACCAGAAGTGCCCGCTCTAATACACACTCTCCAACGTACGTAAATCCATTATAACAACATCCTACCGAACAGTCACATAAATGTACATAATTATGCTGCCACCTAAAATCAGTTCTCGCCTATTAAAAATTACCTTGTGAAGTCGATGGTTGCTGAGGATCTACGTCCATGAGTGGATCTGATAACGATCTCTTTCGCTTCCCTTTCTTTGGAGAGCTACTAGTTTCCTTGGTCTTCGTCTCAGCAGTATCGGTTTTCCCTGTCGAGTCTTTCTTTTCTTTAGACATTACGTCAAGCATTATTGGTCTCCGATTGCCCGTATCTTCATTGATCTAAAGAGGTTACACAGCAAATTAATTGACCAATCATACTGCATCGTTCGTTTAGTAATGTACTGTAATATTCTGCATTGTATTTGCTGTGTTGCAGTGCAGTGGATTGCTAGAGTACCCTACACCACGCAGTACTACAGTCTACAAACTAAATTGTGCCTAGCTCTACAGGGATATACTACATTGTGTTCTACCATACAAATTACAACGTACTTTATTGTGCGTTACCAAGTTGTAAATAAACATATCTCACTTCTCTTGACTTCACCTCATTTAGCTACGCTAAAATCTATTGTACTTAACTTTGAATAGTAAAAAATCATCAAATCCACTTGAAATTTATACAAATTTCGTAATAAAACGTGATTCATCTCTACCTGAACCATTACTTTGAACAGGACTATGTATCTTCTACGTCCAGCCGTAAACCTTAACGAGAATCAAAGATGAGACAATTAGAATAAATCAATACAGATGCTAATACCAGAGAATCGTAAGCATTTTGAACCTCATTCTGATGGTTGCAAAGCGGTATATCGCCGGTTTAAGAGCAAATGGCAAAGTTCAAAGTGGCCTGAATAAGGACAAGCAAACAAGTACCAGAATACATGCAGCTGTGGTAGTGGTCGATGGCGACAAGGTACAAACTATTTTGTACCCTGTGACACTCACTGTCCATGAACACTCCATTAAAAAAATTAGCTATTTAATCAATTTTTTAATGCAGTCTCCAAGGAAAGTAAATGTCGCTTGCTTAAAAAACATCTATATATTTGTATCTGAAGGCTCGATGTAGGACCATCTGACAGAAGAAGGAAGGCTGTTGAATTCAGAAACTAAACATACCTAACTGATGTGTCTCCGTTGTGATAGGCATTGTCAATAGAAGAATTATTACTGCCACTGTAATTACACCAACGACCCGTCCGATCATCAAACCACTTCCAAATGTGGGAACAATCCTGCAGGATTAAGAAAAGTAAAAGTCAAGTCATATTTATTTATCATCTCATTTATGTGTATAATTCTATTGACAAGGCTAAGATGAAAATGAGAGTGATATAAATATAAACAGCAAGAAAAAAGTAGGCTTGGCCAAAATAAAAGTAAATCGATAAATTGATAAATGTTCTAGGTCAAATTTGAAAAATAAGCGATTTTCATCAAAAAAGTCAAAGAAATAAGCCTTACATTTTTCGTCTTTCTTTTCTGTGCATCTGCAGCTTTTTCGTACTGGTCCAAGAGCAAGACTAATGATGCAAGCCATCTAAGACAAAAAAATCAAAAGGACCGATATATATAGTGTATAAAAATCATCACTAGCAAATTGAACATAACGACAAAAATAACAGCCAAATCAAGTCTGATCGGAACTTTCAGAGAGGGACTCGTTAGGCAACAATTTTTAAAAGCATTCTCTTTTGCAAATTGGGACGGGCTCTCGGTGTGAAGAGATGATCCAAGGGGTACCATTTGAATTATTCACACCCTCATAAACCCATAACTAAGATGTAAAACAGTAATTAGTGCCTTTCCATTCATATCTTCGCACGAATGCGAAAGGCATAAATTATAATCAGAACACGACTATTACTGACAACTACTTCTATGGATTGTTGGATGATTTCTAAAGCAGTATAACAGTCAAATCGAGTGAAAGATGAGGCATATATTCTCAAGAAAGGTAATGACTGCTGCTTACTTTGGTGTAGCAGAGTTGTTCTCGTTTGGTAAGTTGCATACAAGACTTTCAGCGTTTTCCATCAATAAAAGGAGGGCATCAAGAACACCTGATTGTTGTAGAGTTGCAGCTACTGGGAACTGCATTTCCTACAAAGATAAGAATCTCACTAAGAAAGCAGCAAGCAATTCACTCAATCTATCGATCAGTTAGTCAATCAATCAGTGGATCAGACAATCGGTCAGTGCATCCAGTAGCTAATAAATCGATCAGTTTATTGGTCTATCAATCAATTACTCAATCAAGCTTGAGCCAGATAATCACGTTCAAACATTAACCATTCCTATCATGTAACAAGAGATTAATAGGACCGATTCACAACTTTTCTTCCCAAACTTTAACTTTAATATGACTGAATAAAAAGGGTACGAAACAGTGTATGGTAAAACGTGCTCGCATCTAGCATCACTGCCAAAAGTCGCTGGAAAATCCACTCAAAAACTGATTTTATTTAACTGTAATAAATTTCAAGTTAAAAGGACAGGACAGTGATCTCCCTTTTCAAACAATGTTCAAGTAAAGTCTAGTGGCTTAACGAATATTTGACAGCAACCTCATTAATATGCTTTGAGTAAAATCTGTTCAAGTTAACATTTTTTTGCGGGGGAAGGGGACTTCGCTCTATCAGTCCAAAAGGGGTCGCAAGTATTCCTAGATTTCTGGATGGTCATTGTCCATACCTGCGCAAGCAAGAGAAGAAGATGGAGCCCCGTTGAAAGAATCGAAGATGCCTTTTTACTTTCCGCCGAAGTGTTCTGCTCTAAACACAATCCACTGTTGCTAAGAAATTCGCTTGCACTTTTTTGTACCTGGAAAATAAGAGATTGTTGATTTTCCGTGAAGTGTAGTGCTTGGGCAAATACTCCGTATATAGTTTTACTTTAAAACAAAAAATTAATCAGAAACAGGGTACAAGTCGACTATTTCACCAAATTAATAATAAGAATAAATAAAGTTAATGTCATAATATTTGCCTTTGTCTTTAGAATATAGAGAAGGTCCAAGCTAAGTACCTCAAAACATATTGTTTCTAACATGCTGTTCTTCCACTTCTCACCATTCCTGTTGGAAACGGCCACAATCAAATCATAGATCGTATGAACTGTGTCCGGCATGTCCACAAGCATTTCAAGACATCCAGGTAGAAGATCTTCGGTGAATTTATCCAAAACTTCCTTAGAAATAGGCTCTATTTTCTCGGCCTTCTTCGTGTCACTTGGCTTGGAGCTCTTTATTTTCGCTGGTTTTTTCGGAAGATTTGAAGAAGTTGTCGCGCCCGTATCTTCCTGCTAAGATACCAATTGACATACTGGTAATAAACATAGTCTAGGCAGCATCATATTATCAAGGGACAGCGATAGAGCCAATAAAGATCCAGTAAATAACAGTTAATGAATAACTCAACAAAGAAATAAATCTGACATTGGAAGTTGCAGTCTTGCTACATAATGTACGACCAGGACGACGACAAAAAAGACATCTTCAAACCATTTTAAAAGGCTGACTTTGACATAAATCTATTACGTCTAGCTTAGGGCTAAAAATATCGATAAAACCGGTGAACGTGTTGACTCTGGCTACAGTCATAAGCAGCATATGGTAAATAAATGTACTCAGAGCAGAAACTGAGAATGTGGTATCAGTTCTGTAACACCTAAAAAACTAACCCAAAGGCAACAAATGATAAAACAAGACAAATAAATTAGAAAACATGAAATATAAACGAAATCGAAAACATAAATTTGACATGAAATGAAATTCAATCAACAATAAATGAATAAATCTTTTGAAAATAATGACGTAGAATAAAAATTGAATATAATATCGATAAAACTCTAACAAAAATAGCATTTAAAGTTTTACGGGCAAAGAATTAAGGGGAATTCTAATTGTATACATTCCAAAAAGAGTCCATTAAAGAAACGAACCTCGGTCATATTTTCTCCCAAGGATAAAGCAATAGCTCTGCGCATCATGTCATCTTCTGATACCTCTCCCTCCACTGCAAAATCCTATTTTTAAGGAGTATCTTGTTAATGAAATTTCATTACGTAAAATAGTGCATTTATTTGGTTGTACTCTGTTCTGATTTAATTTAAAAGGCATCAAACATAATTCTCAAAAATCAACTTGACATGCTTTTTCAGACAGAGTTCATATACTAAATACACAAAGAAAACAGCAAAGACAAACACAAGTACATAAGATAAAAAGATGAAAAACAACTTTTCACTGGCTGTGGAATTTGAATAGAACAATACCCAACTGACAGCTATGAGCTGCCATCCAACTTAACATAAAACTATCTTACTGTAAATTGCGGCTGGGCTGCTAAACTAAGAACATGTTCCGTTGCTTGTACCAGGTTATTCCTACAATGCTGTAGAGCTCCTCTTGCCTGCGCTTCAGTGAATCCCATATCGACAATCTAAATGTCAAACAAATGACTCGGTTTCACTTCATGCAAGGCACTGCTCAGTGAACACTAAGTGCTCGAGGGGGTATCATAAGGACGGTGGTACTGTGGGTCGGAAATTCATCAAAGAGAAACGATACCAGTGGCAAGAAAAGAAATGAAAAGGAAAAGAGTTGCAAAGTGCGACATTGAAAGGGTAAAACTTAGAGTAGTATAAAATTGTATTAAATAGTAAGATGTGATAGTGTGCTCTAGCATGAGTTGGGCCTACGTGGTATTGTATGGTGAGATGTGAAATGGTTTACTATGGTGTGGCGTGGAATGGTATGTCACCTACATTGGAACCTACCTGTTGAACATACGCCGGACTTATAGGAACGCTCCTCTGTGTTTGAACAGACGATGCTATAGAAGGGGCAGCAGTCGATGTTGGTACAGACGGTTTGCTTTCTGTGCCTGCGTCTTGTTTCTTTTCATTCTGTTTCTCTAGTTTCTCTCGAATCGTTGCTTCTCCTTTGATAATATGACAAAGAATGCTGAGGACTTTTTCGGCGATGGTGGTGCTATTTTTCCTAAGCAATTTGTGATCCCAGAGAATCATCACAGCATCAAAGGCGAGCTATTTGAGAAAGGAAATCGATAACTATGTCAAAATGGAACAAAACATACACTCACAGCTGAAGAAATGGTATTACACTACAATAAAGAGAAATTTTGTAAAGGCAACAGGATTTGGAAGAAATGAAAAGTGAAAGTGCGAGAAAGTAACCGACTCGAGTGGGATTCGAACTCGCGACCCCTGACTTTGTACGTCAAATGCTTGGCTCAGTTGGTAGAGCACTTGATGTACAAAGTCAGGGATCGCGAGTTCGAATCCCGCTCGGGTCGGATATTTTCTCGCACTTTCACTTTTCAATAAAGAGAAATATTAAAAATGGGTTTTAATCAATTAGCTAAAAACATATGATAATGTCAATAAAACATACAAAAAGATAATGTTACCTTTTGCGTTTTGACAAGGAATTCAACTGGGTCAAACTTAATGAAACCAGGTGCTGATGACTGTGATGGCAATGCATGTGTCGATTCCAAAACAGCTTTCATGTTAACCATCTTTTCCATGAGAAGAAGCCAACTCTCCAGAAACTCACTGGTACCATCTTAGAAACAAACAGAACATAATATAATTGCGTTAGTTGCGAATGTTTAATGTACAATGATTAGTGTTACAAAAATAAGGAATTAGTGTTACAATAATTGCAGTAGGAACCACAGTATCCAGCTCACAAAAAATGTCGAAGGGCGTAGACATAAATAAATTCTGTTTTTATATATTTATCTAGTAGTTGTCTACTATTTTTCTATTTATCTATATATCAATGAAGAATGCTTTTCTGTTAAGTGAGCTTATTATGTCAATAGAATTCCATACTTGTTATAACAGTTCAAGACTTTCCTGTCAAACCGTCTGCAAATATTGCTAACCACATAATCTCTGGGAACCAAGTTCCGGTGCTGTTTATACCTCTACATAGCAGCTAAAAATAACTCAAATACTATAACCCATAAACACACAGGTCTTCTATCCAGAATTTTGGTAAGTTATTAATACTCATACTAAACTTCTAAAAAACAAACGAAAATTTTTCGTATCTAAAACAAAAAAATTACCTTGACTTCCATCTGAGGCTCTGCTTACGTCAGAATGATCTTGATATTTGTCTAACACCCATTGAAATCGCCTTGAAAATGAAAATATATTTTAATCAATGACCCACAAGATTAAACCTTGCTGGTTAACATTTTCTTTCGATATTCTTGAATAGACAAGAGCACATTTATCAACGATATCAGAAAAGAGTTGGTGGTGAGCTTTGCTCAAAAGTTGAAATGACATTAGCTTTACTTACTCCATAACACACTCTAGGCCGCCTGTCAACTCGAACTGCTGCAACATAAGATGGTAGGGGCTTTCTTTTTCATCGAACAGCATTGGCGCAGCGAATCCGATAGAACAAATGCAGAAAGTGAGCCTAAAAATCAAACGAAGGGACAATAGACACTGAAGTCCACACCTTGAAACAACTCCGTGGAATTATAAAGTTGATACAGACTTTGAGAATTTTTCGCAAAGCGTTTTAAGTAAAAAAATTAAAACCCAACAAAGCTCCAAAAGTCTGTGCGCAAATCTAGGCAATCTACATGAAACAAAACAAAATCATTCACTCATTCACTTATTCACTCATTCACTCATTCATTCATTCATTCAATCATCCATTCAATCATCCATTCAATCAATCATTCATTCATTCATTCATTCATTCACTTGTTGCGATTCACAAAAAGGTTTGCTCTGTGTTGCATCTCTTATCATGTCTTCATTCTGAAAGTCTATTAACAGTTCATCATGCTTCATATATACTATCAATCTTGATATGTTATTCAAAACCAAAAATAAGAAAACAT
Source organism: Mastigias papua (assembly GCA_964019165.1). NCBI lineage: Eukaryota > Metazoa > Cnidaria > Scyphozoa > Rhizostomeae > Mastigiidae > Mastigias > Mastigias papua. Next base: position 1,121,345 of record OZ025286.1, on the reverse strand, counting down.
TATAGACAATAAACAACAAAAGCCTATTCTGACTAGGCTGAATTGCACATGATGTCTTAAAAATTCTGAGTTCTAGCACTCTGATGCTACAACCAAGTACATACCTTAGTCTGGGAATAGAAATCTCTTCTGGGCACACCCAGGAGAGGCCTTGAATTAATACTTTGGTAAGCTGCTCAGCAACAAGCCTAGCTGGAAGCGAAGGCATGCTGGCAACATTCTGTGATACGAGATGGCGTCTGATACGCGGCTGCGGGGCAACACACTGATGGACCAGTAAACCAAATAGTTCCGCTAAGGCTCGTCCAAGATGTGATGATGACGTCAATAGCCACTTGATCAACCTCAGTTGTGCAATACGAGAGGGAGGCAGGGTTACTTTGTCGTTAGGTGCGGATTGAGATAATGATTCGGGTGGATCTGGGAGAACAAACAAACACTAAGTAATAATCAGATAAAAATGAACAATAGTATTTAATTCAAGACAATTATTAAACGTTTCGATTAAAATCTTCATCAGTACTTGCAAGCAGTCTGTTCAAAAATTAAAATGTCTCACTCACCTTTGACATCTTTGGGAACTAGTTTACTAAGATCATCTTTGGCAAAGTCGATTTTCTCATCATCAGTCAGGTTTGGTGTACAAAGAGTTAATAGCACGCTACTCTCCCATACCAGATATGTGTACAAAAGACTAAGCTTTCCTAAGACTCGCTTTCCCAGCTCTGATCCCCACTGATTTAATGACATTGCTCGCACCTCCGACTGAAACAACAAACGTGATTTCAATCAAAACAAATTCACAGAAAGATAGATAATAAATGGCAGGGATTTTAACAAAGAGGTAGAGAAGAATTCCCTCGCAAAGCATGGAAAGATCGCCTTATGCTCATTATGAGCAGATTCCCCGATTTAATGGGGACGATATGAATTACAAGCTTACTTGTGATCCTCTGCAGATATGAACAAACATGTTTATATACGCATGAGTTGCTGACATGGCATGGAGTAAGGGCGTTTGAGATTTCTTATGCATTGCCTGTCCTGGATGCTCATTCGAAGCCAATTCATGCAACAATACAGAGCCTCGCTTGTGTGAGGTTTTACAAAGAGGCGAAAGCTGGTCCAATAGCTGATCCAGTTGTCCTAATCCTTCTTTGAAGACTTTGCTGTCTTGTGCCAGGACCTGAAACCAATCGGAATAAATTTAAACATGACAAAATAATAACAGTAATTAATCGGATACTTAAAAGAAAAGCTATATCTTACAAGACAACAACATCACTAAAAATTTACTTTATGCATATTTGAAATCCTCTTCTAATGCTTTCCTGAAAACCTTTCTATATAGGTGTCTTCTGTTATTCCGCTAGCTTTAGCTCCCAGTGTTGAGGTTCCTGAATACAGTAAAAACCCTCACAAAAGACCCACAATGTTTAAGAGCCTGTACCCTAAAATTTTTCAGATTCCTAGAAACAAGATACGAAATCTCAACTTTGAATGGTTCAGCACGGAAAATGGGAGCTTTCATTCGAGAGGAGAAACCATTTCTCAATGCATACTAAGCAAACTTTTTAGCCTAGGTCCATAAAAGAGCGGTACTTCTATGCCGCTTCTTACTGTAGCTCCGCTACCGAAAACTGTCCTAAAACCCTACGTAGCCTAAAAGATCTGCAACAATCTAACACTGAACACTTACTCCAACTAAAGATAGCAGGACAACAGAAGTCACCTATATAATTCAACAATAGTAGATATTCTCTTCTGCCCGGAGAAGCGCAGAACGTAAGATAGTTCTAAAGTGTTTCCATAATTGAACATGAAAGGTAGGCCATGCAATCAGACCATGAAAGCGAAGACAAGAACTGCATTGAGCTGGTACTGATTTGGCAAGAAATTATATTCCTACTGCACACCAGGGTATGTATGGACATTATAGTACTATGAAGAGAATTCAACTAATGGCATACTACGATCGATTTGCAGACAGCGGCAATTGATTGGCATGCAGGAAGCAACGGGAATTCCAGTGGCATATTGGGTAAGTTGAGAAGGCCAAGGAGTGGAGATAATCCATTAAGAGTAGTGAACTCAACACAATGATCATCTGTCCCCTGGTTGCTCAAAATGTTCTCTAGAAACTTCATCTGCAATAGGGAGAATGACAATCAAAAGTGACGATTGTTGAGAAAGAACTGACATATCATGAATAAATTCTGTGACAACCAATTAACACAAAATTATACTACAAAGAGGATGAAATTGAAGTCAAACAGATTTCCAATTAACACAAGCCGAGGTGAAAAATAATGATAGGAATGAAAAGGACAATAAATGCAAACAAATGAACTCACAACATTCAGAAGATAATCCAGCAGTGGTATGTATTCTCGTTTTTCTTTCGATGATTTGCTAAAGAATACAATGTTTATTAGGAACAGCTAACCTAAATAAAACATTTACAAATGTGTAAACTTACAGACAGAAAACTATACAGGCACCGCGGATGCGGAGGGAGGCGGGGCGGGGCTGGGCTGGGCGGGGCTGGGCTGGGGGGCTTCAGCTCCTACAAAAATTTCTAGGAAGCGGGCTTGTTCAATACTGGAAACTCAAGGGGTCTTAAATAGCACATTATCGGGAATAATACAAAGTCGTGCAGAAAATGTAGCTAATACCAACAATCATGCTAAACAACTCATGTTGTTTTACAAATAACAAAAGCTATCATAAAACACTATCCCAAAAATACTCACGCACTAATTGAGCCATCGTCCATTTTTTCAATTGACTTTTCAATCTTTGGGCTTACAATGGCACCGAAATCCTCTTCCATATCCTCATCTGACATTGGGTCATCAACTGCCGATGATGATGATTGCATCGTCTCTGCTGCTGCTTGCTTATTACTCGGTTTGCTTTTGTCGTATGGGTGAAATGCGATTTTTTGAGGATCGCTACCAATTTCGCACAACTGATTTAATAACTACAATACAATTAAAGGAGTCAATGCTAGTCTCTGTTTGATAAGCCATACGAGGCAACTGGAGTTGAAATGAGATCTCAGAGGAATGAACATCTGTCGCTTTGTTAATTAATAAGTAGACTTTGAAAAAAGGTATTCACTTGTGTTAGACAATGTACTGGCCTAACTGCAATTGACCAAGTACACATTCTAACTCAGAGCCCAAAGCTGGAAACTTAATAGCTAGGATAAATCAAGATGAAATGGCATGGAAAATCGCAAATCTATAAAAATTTGTCGTTATTTCTTTCACTTGATATTCCTCTAAGAATAGATCCACCTTTTATGCCAATTCAACAGTACGTACTACAGTGCAGTTCACGCTGCTGTAATTTCTCAACTAATTTCACTCGAATAAACAACTAACTTCAAAGTAACTTTTGAGTACTACAATTGGTGGCATAAAGCTTCTAGTAATATCGAGCGAGCGTCAAATGTGGTTTTGCATAACATGAAAACTTTCGAGATGTTAAGCTACCTATGACAAGCTAACACTGGCAGTTTGCTCGAATAAACTCAGGCAGCTAAATGCATATAGCACAGAGATTGAACCTAAATTCATGTGAGATCATTTAGGCTTCAGTGACCTGTGCAAACCAAGCACCAATAAAAGGACATCCCCAAACCTCAAATCAATGCTTACCGCAGAAACTACAAACAACATACAACAACTACCTTTGATAAACATGTTTTTGCTTGAAGAAAGAATCTCTCACCAGTTAATTCTGTATCCGAAATCAAAAGTAAAAAGAATCTAAATACCTAGATTAGAAGATGTAGATAGAATGATACAGAAAAATAAACCAAAATACCTTGATTATAGCTTTCATTGCGTCTGTCTTTAAAGTTGGCTGATGTCTCATCAATTCATCCATTGCTGTTCCCAAATGCATAGCAGTGTCTCCTAGAGGTACATTTAAAACTGCATCTAAAACCTTGAAATTCAATTGGGAACAGCAACAAAGTGCATACAGCGATGGCGAAAAAAAATCACAATTTAATTCATATTTACTCACAAAAACGCAACATATAAGAATGAATTCGAGATATGGTATTTATAAGTCTAAATTATTTTTTATTCTATCCTAGGCAAAAATTAGAAAAAAGCACAATAGTAAGTCCAAACACAATTTAGACATTTAAGAAAACGCAAGGTGTTATTGGACTCAAAATGATACTATATTTCCTCCTATAAGAGTTCACCCTGATTTAAGCACTCCCCCTGTATAAAGCACAACCCTGTTTAAAGCAACCCCCGGAAATATCTGGTCGATCGAAATTACAATAGTCTTTATAGTACCCCCCAAGGAAACGGAGGTAAGAACATATAAGGTATGTAACAATAACATATGATCTAATTATTTTTCGTGATTTTTCAACCATACTTTATACTGACCTAACAGTAAAATTTATGTTTGAAATGAATGTCTACCAAAATATTAGGATATGAAATAAATTTTAAGTACCTTGGGGGTCTGAACTTCGCCTTCTTTTCATTGCTGGTAGGTATTCAGGGGTGATCAGAATGCGAAAAAGTCTTTCAAATGGTTTACAAGCTATAAATGCCCTGAGGCCAGTGGTGTTCAAACAGAGCGCACTCAAGGTATTTGGAAGTGAGGCGAGGTTTTCTCTTGTTGCTGGAACCTGTGAGAAAAAGACTCAGCCATCATATATGGTAACGGCAAGTTCTACTTTTGTGCAGTCATTGCATGATTGGATAACAAAAGTCACATGATTTGATCGAGATTCCAGAGATGTCTTAGTCTTACTGAATGAAAGGTATCTACTGCAGTGCACACCATTCCTCAAAATGCAATCTTCAATAGCTTTTCAAAAACATTGCTTCCAGCTCATATTTCTTTTATTTATAAATAGATATAACGTACGATATATCTTTCACCATATGTTCTAAAAAGTGGGAGAAAAAGAAAGAAAAAAGAAAAACCGGAAAATTTTTACAATGCTGCTCTACTAAGGGTCGTGTATTGGCCCTTTGGGTTCAAAAGATACTCTCTAAAATTGGCCTTCAAGTGAGATATCACTAATGAATCTATCTCGATAGCACTGAATTTGAACCTCAGTTGCATTGCACTCGGTGGTGGCATTGTCAAGAGAAACTCCATTAGAAATGAGCATCAACAAAAACGGGTGATACTTACATCCTTTACTATCAGGGATTTTAGGACAACCCCCGTCAGTCCACTTTCCTGTAGTGATGACAACATTGACGGCTCATGAAATATATATACCGTGACAACATCAGTGGCTGCAAAGAAACCGGAATTTTTTGACATCGAAAAGTTACAAATGATTATTTTCACATAACGATCAATTTTCCAATGATCACTAGGTGAATAGAACTGCAATTTCGTCCACTCAATTTATCTATTCCAACATAATGTGCGGAGTCTGTATCTATGTATAGTATATACACCGGGTATTTTGCGAGACAACGCATCGGCCAATGACTGTCTGCAATGGAGGGCAGTCTCGCTTCTGGCTTCTTTGCCGTAACCACTCAATATCACCCCCTATAATGCACAAGAATCAACAAGACAAATTAAGCAAATCCCTTCGCAACAAGAAAATTTCACCAGCTATACTATTCTCATTCAAATTCTCTTCTCGGCAGCATGAAGTCTCAAACATAAAACAATCATAAAATAAAATAAAAATAAATGCAAGATCAAAATACAAAGTAAATATTCAACTATGTGATTGAGGACTGTAAAATATATTAGAGACAATTACCAAGGAGAAAAAGCAAAGCTCCATAATATTCTGCATTGCTTATGATGAGTTTTAATGAATATTGCAATGCATCATCCATCAACGATCTTGTATGATCAGCAAATGCCGGGTCTGGAATCGTTTTCTTTAAGAAATTCAGAATTGATTTCAGTAGAGCAGCGCGCTGAGGTAAACATTGGTTTTTCTGTATTGAAATGCTTCCAGTAGTCATTTCAGGGGTTTCACCTCCTTCTAGAAATAAACGATAGAGGGTGTACTTCATACAGAGCAGGGAGAGAGTGCAATGGATAATGAAACCGTGAAAATACACTAAAAGTAAAACAACAAATTCTACCCAAGCATTATGGAATACGATCAAATTCTTCAATTGTACTCAACCAATGCCAAGAGGTCAGTGGAGAAACTATTAAAATTTTGATGACAACTTAGAAATAGTAACAAAATAAGCTACACTTTGAACGAAAAATGTTTTGAAAAGAAAGTTAATACCCCGAAAATAAGAAAGCCTGTGGTAAACGAAGGACATTCTGCTTTCCAGTATAAAAATAAAGTGCAAGCGGTTCGCTAACTTCTGACAAACGCCCCCCAACCCCCTGCCCCCTTATTTCGCTCTATTTGATAAGTCCTAGTGATACTAATCAATTCTAACATCAGGACGGATCGAGCAATCACTATATTTAAAATCGTAATCAAAAATCATTCGAATCACAAGATAGGACGTGAACATACCTTTCATTTCTACATCTGAACCATCCTGACTGGTGGTAGCCTTTATCTCCACAAAGTCGTCACTTTCCTGTGAAGCTGCATTGCCCTCCATTGCCGTATTCATTGGCTCCTGTTGTTCAGCTGGCGGATCTTCATCTCCTTCGACAGGATCAACTGGCAATATTGGCCCATGATACTTGCTACAGCTGCTAACTTCATTCTGTTCGGTAAAAAGCTAAAAGTTACTCCCATAACATGAGGAACTAGTGCTGAAAGTAAGTGAACAGCCTTTGAAAGCAGAAAAACTTGTTGCAAAACACCTTTGGAAACCTACAGCTCCATTCAGAGTAAGCTAATTCCTCCTTTTTGCTCATAATAAAGCCACAAAGCCAACAGTCCTATAATATATCAAGAATAAAATGTTGACCTCTACAAACAATATTTTATATATATATATATATATATAAATATATATATATATATATATCTATATATAGATATATATATATAAATATATATATATATATATATATATATATATATATATATATATATATATATATATATATATATATATATATATATATATATATATATATATATACTTCATATTTCACATTTTTCACATTTCATATATTTACCTAATGGGGGGCACCCCATTCAGTACAAGGGACTCTCCCATAAAAGTATAATTTAATAAACTAACAAAATAAACTTATATCTTTAAAAGCCTTTATATGAATTAAAGATCCTACAATAATCACTGCCATCATAACTACGCTACATAAACGATTTAATGATTTAAAATTATTTAAAACGCAATGGATAGTATTTAATTGGAATAAATTATGAAAACTGAACTGCTATGTAATAAATCAAATACCTTCAACCTGCTGACAAGAATGCTCAAACCACTGTGCGTTTGAAATGAGGCCATGTCTAAGTTTGTAATCAGATCAATGACACGAACAGCTCTTGTCACAAACTGGAGTAGAAGAGAAAACAGATGAAACTAAGCGAAAAGATTCTCGAAGTAATTTGAAGGCCGCCCCATTCGGTTTAACAAGGAAACTTCGAAGTTATAAGGGGCATGGTAATTTCCCAAACCAAACCATTTACATGTAAATCAACAGAAAAAATATGATAATTTTATTACAAAAAAGCAGAACTTTATCCTTCAATGAGGTGAGCAGAGTGAGAGACAGAGCAAGGGAGAGGGAATACGCCTGTGAAAGTTAACAAAATAATACCGTGATGTGGTCATCTGCACCAGGCCATCGTACTACTTTAAGAAGTGATTCCATTAACCCGCAAGACACCAGAGCTTCACATCCTAAACGAGGCAAGATGTTAATCAATATCTGAGTAAGGCGGGGGATTGCTCCTTGACTTCAAAAAGCCAAATAAACGCAAAAATTACTTCATGAAAATAAGATTAGAGTCCGTGAAGCTTAACACGTGGAAGAAAACTCGATAATCAAAGGACCAATACTGTGATCATCACGTGATTCGTCACGTGATGCCTATGCCTTACGCAGTAAAAGGATGCCAGTCAGCTGCCCATCTCTTCTAAGTGATGAATGTTGACTGAAAAGCTTATACCTATCTAAGTACTGTATCATTAATCTCATTTTAAACAATTATACCTATAAACTCAACTCGGTGAATATGTGATAGGCAGAAAACACTGCTGGCTCATACCCCTGTCCATGTTTCATTGTATTTCGTCATCGTTCTCAGCTTGTCAATAGAAACAGCAAAGGGAAGCAAGAAAGTGCACACTACCTGATTCATAACTTGCAAGATGATAAAGAAATGAGAAAAGTGCTGTTGAAAATTGCTGTGGAAAATCATTTCTGTTTCCATCTACAAAGACAAAATTGAAGAGGTTTTCAAGTATGTAATTTTAACATAGATCTATATAAAACCAAAAAATCGGTATAATGAAAAGCTATGCTTCAAAAGTGATCAAAACTGTTGGCTTAGAATGAAGAGAAATTCTTCGAAGTAAACCACTCTACAATCCGTCTATTAAAGGAGAAAAGTGCTCTTCATTACATGAGAAGATTCGTGGCACAGGTTAAAAATTCCAATTATTCTCTCCCCAACCAGCATTGCTACTGAGGGAGTTCTTCATTTAAGTGCTTTACCATTTATAAATATCGCATTATTACTTTTGTTCTGCTTCATTCTATTTGTATTTTTCCTAATTAACTTGTAAACTTGTTTGTAAATAACTTTCACCTATTTCATATAACAATTCTAGGAGTAAAAGGTTCTAGTAATTCTTGTGAAACCTGAAAAAAGAGCATGAACCTGATTCAAGGATTCATAGGAGACACAGCAACGTCACTTCGAAGGCACTCTTCTCACACGTGCCTCGACTGACATATCAAGGACAATGTGCTGCACTGGCGGATTCATTTCAACAGTCCACGGGTGGAGAACGGCAAGAGATAACTTACCTGTCATATGCGAAATGCACTGCCTGACGAGAGTCGGAAGGAAGCCATGATATGACAAAGCTCCTGTGCATTCTACAATTGTATTCAACCTGGGGACAATCAAATTTCAACATCTTTTAAGGTAGGAAATTGTATTCAAATGATAGCAAATTAGATTTGCCAACGAGAAAGCAATATATGATTTAGCAATTAATGAAGAAAAAGTTCTTGATAAATGACAATAGATCCATTAAATACAGATAAGACAACTAACTAAAGACAAAATGAAGAAAATCGCGCGGTTTTAAATGAGAAATTATTTTTAAGTGTAAAGCAAATAAAAACTACACTCACATTTCAAACCAGATATTACAATAGTTAAAAACAGCAAAAACAAGTCACGCTGGAAAGTGCAACAAATAAACAGCACAGCGCACTATTACTACCTTGGGTTTCGGTCCAAATGGATGATTGCAGTAAGGGTTTTAAGACATGAAGCTTTAACGTCCTGGAAACAGCAAATATATACAAAAAGTGACAAGCATGCCAATTGACAAAAAAAGATCTCAACTTAGAGATCCTTCTTCTTGAACACAAACATGAGCTTCTCACAATGAGCTTGACTTGCCAAATAAATAGAATGCTTTGTAGAAGTTTTATGCTTTTGCAATAAACTATACTTCAAAAATGCATATGAAATTTGTTGCGACCAAAGCCTACTGGATTCCGTAAGTAGATATAGATCATGGAGATAAACCTTAGAATTCAACTACATGCATCAGGAACATATAAATATGGCTGTTCACTGAGGAAAAGCGATACGCTTGCGTCCGTTGCTTGAATAGTATACTTTTTCCAAAAGCTCTCCGCAAACACAACACAGATATCTGATGCTCCCCTCTTCAATGGCGCTAATTAAGTCAATTTCCCATCTTAACTCAGATTACATCGAACAATGAAGAATCCTTTTACGTGTTTACAAACCGATAATCTATTGGATTCATCCAAGAGCTCCAGTGTGTTGACAATTTCTTCAACAAACCCGTCATAAACCAGTGAATTAACTTGGTCAGTTGCATTCGAATATACTGCAAAGAAAAACACCACCATGTAACTCTAAAAACACATATTACTTTCTGCATCTATATTTTCATTTAAAAGCAATTTAAATCAATAAATTGATTTGGGATTCTGCGAACTCTACTACCGTAACTTATGGCTAAGAAAACACTAACTACAAACTAAAAAGAATCTAGGTCTATAACAAATTAAATGGCTATCAAACAGCTTAACAAAATAGAAGATAACGCAAGACAATATCAGCAAAAATTTTTGCTGTAAGGAAGTCTTATAACTTAATCAAAATATCTAAAATGCCCACCAAGGATGGAAATTGCTTGGAGCCGAAGCTGGACAAACTGGAGCCTTTTCTCAAGACTTGGCATCGAATGGGCGAGTCTCAAGCGATACAGTAATGAAATCTGAAATAAATACTAGACATTAGAAAGTACATTAAGGCTGCTGGAAAAAAGTGGAATGAACGTTGTGACTAAGCTGAATGCGCACGGTTCCAGATACATATAGCAATGAAAAGGAGCTAAACAGGAGCAAAAATATATAAGCTATGAAATACGGCAATCATGAATTATCGAGAATGTATTCATATCTCGTTCCGATTTCAAGTCTTGAACCACGAAATCAAGTTTTTTCTGGCTTTGATATGCGTTATAATCCTATTCAAGCTGACCACAAACAGTTAGAAAACCTCATATTTCTTAAGTAGCAGAGAAACTGTCTACCTGAACATCTTTAGGGACATTGTGTTCCACTAGAATCTGTTCCATTATATCTCCTGGGTTCCCAGATATCTAAGAAGGAATGAAAGACCCATTTAAGTTCCTAAAAGAGGCTTCATTTTGCGCGAATACAGCGAGTATTAAAGGCTTTACTTCACTTCCTTTAACCACGATTTCATATGAAAAGAAGGCCTTCAACATCAGTGATGAGAAAACCAACATTCCTTCCGATCCCTATGACGCAAGCTTACACAGCAAAAAGCTAATTTTATAACAGATAAGAAGTAGTCTTGAGGAAAAGTTTCACTTTTAATCTTTAATATAAGTAAAAAAGACTTGGTTGTCATCAAAATGCTGCTACAACCTCAAATTAGGAGTAAAAGTTGTCAACTATGAGATGTCCCATCAAATTTGTGTAAAGCAATGGGCTCGAGGACAATACGAGAAACCAAATAGGACAAGGGCAATTCCAATACAAAAACATCGACTTCTTTGAAAAGGTTCGTGGTTTCTTGAAAGATACCATCGATACAAAATAATTCGATATAATAATACTGACGTCATTATTACATTTATATAACTCGCTTACCTGCTGCAGATTATTTAAGTGGATTGAATGCATTCTGTTCAATTGCGAAGAGGTCTAAATGAAAACAAAACTATTGAGCTCCTATCTTAACGAATGAAGGCACAAATGGGGTGTAATCTGCATCAAATATGTTGCTACTAGCATCATTGAGGAGGAATTTAAATTTTACAGCACTCTTTGCCTTTATAATAATGTACAAACTTGTCCCAAATCAGCGGGGGAGGACTAACATATAATCTATGAAACTCATATAGTCACACAACATTAGAATTGGCACCTCAATGTCTGTGAAAATGATACTGCTTAAATGGTCTGTCTCCATTTATTGTGAAATACACTATACAAGGAAGGATTCCAGTTCTCCTTCAGCCACAAAATTGCATAATTTCATCACTTAGAAGCTTACAACTTCAGAATTCGCTTCAGGTGTACTTCAGTCACCACTGAATTCTGTTCTATGATATGCCACAACAAGCATGCTTGAGCAACATGGCATCATTCAACCTTCTGAAACAGCATGGCATGCCAGTGTGTATAATCTCAATGAACTTTTAGTTACAGGCTCAAATCATATGGCAACATTACAGCATCTCTTCAATCTTCATAATATACCTCTATTACAGCAGCATCTTCTTGATGTGCTTCCTCAATATAACATTCAAAATACAAGCTCCCACTGTCTTTAAATGACTAAAACAGTACAATGTTCATAAACGCACAAATCTTCAAACACACAATGCAAAAAAATTGTTATCAGAAAGATGGCAATGTGATGATTACAGTGAAAAGCAAAGATAATTTTCTGATAGTTTTCACTCTTCAGTTCTGTATTATTCATTGCCATTTTGCAGCAAAAAGGAAACTTTTTAATAACTTTTGTACATTATAAAACCTACGACCAAGACAAAATAAGTCAAAAATTTCATGCCATTAGTATTTCAAATTCGTTCTTTAGTTGGAATTCCATTTAGGTGCCCATTCCCTACTTCAAAACTTGCAATAATATAGATCCACCAATCAAATAACACAAACCTCATCTTGTTTTGCATTGCAGCACTGATCTAATCCATAGCCAGCTTCAATCCCACCCCAAGTCTAAGACACAGAACACAGAAGTAACATTATAATGCCCTGACAATGATGCATTCAGAGTGAAATTCTCAAAAGTGGAAAACAAACAAACTAAGCAATTAATGCTTTAAGGATTTGGTTGCAGTTTGTCTCAATGCTGACCTTACTTATGGCCAGAAGATGTGTTGATGCATGCTAAGGTTTATATTGGCCGTGTGATTAACAGATATCAAATGTCCTTCCTCTAGGTATCTTATCATTTGTGATACTTCCAAGCAAGTCCATTTCTCTTCAAAGTAATGCACAACACAATTTTTCATACCCCAAAAATGAATTAGCTTATTGTATTGACAATCTGGTAGGTTACAGAGCTCATTTTCTGTCCATGCACACAAACTTGTAAAATTCAAAAACACCATAAACATACCTCTCCAAGTGTAAAGAGCCTCTGCTGCAAGCTCTTCCTTCGTTCACTTGTCATACGTGATAAGTAGTTTGATCTCTTACTATTAACAAAGATAACATAGACAATTATTTTCTATCACAAAAAGAAAGAACTGGATGACTCTTCACTTTATACAAAACCATGACTAAAGCATTGGACAATAATTGACAAACTGAGAAATTAGGATGTTTTCTGATATTATACCAGATAAGCAAAAGCTGGCCAAAAATCATTTGACAAGCCAGTCTGAATGATTACCAAAAATAATACGCATGCAGAAATCATCATACTCTATAAAGATTTTAATCATACATGCACTCCTTTTCAAATGCAGTTTGTTGGTTTAATGAAAAAGTAAACTCTCAATATTTTTGACTAATTTGACATGATAGGCCACAATTGGATTTAATTTGTCAAGATTTAATCTAAAAGTACTTTCCACTCAAAAGACATGACTCTGTTTTCTATACTTATACAATCTTTCAAGAGTCTGTATTTCTCTAAGAGTATATTGACATGATAAGATGTTTAGGCATACCTGAATACATAGATAAGGTTCAATACAGACAATATCACAGAGGCATCTCCACAGTCCATTAAACTAATCAAATGCTATAACAAACAGAAAATCATCAAACAGATGAACAACAATTACAAAAAATATATAATGTACAGGAAAAGGTCAACATGTCAAAGAATGCAGAATATATATACACCAAAGAGTGTACCCAAAAAATGATATGCTAATGATACAGCCATATTATTAACTTTGAAGTAGCATCAAGAAGGGGTGAGATTTAAAAGCATATTCCCTGCAAAATCAAAGAGCTCACAGGTTTGCAGAACTTCACTCTAAGATCTTGTGGCTATGAACTGGTTTTCACAAGCTGATTAATCATTCTATTATCCAATTACAAACAAGAGCTGACTTTGTGGCTATTAAAAATGCTCCAGCTGCTAGTAACTTCAATCCAAATTTCACAAACCTCAACTGAGTTGTAAAGATGTCTTGCATAAGAGTGCTCTATCAGAAGTGCAGTAAATTTTAGTATCTGATGAACCAGCTCCCTTTTGTTGAACTAGAAATGATGGTCAGATGATCTAAGTAAAATCTTTTCAAAACAGTACACTTAAAATAGATACACTACACCTCATCTGTTGTAAAGCAGAAGAATACATCTGAAAGCAATAGAGATCTTGACTACTACCTATGGGCCTAAGATATCTTATTTTCACAGGGCTTCTATTAAGCATTACAGTATACACCTAAGGCTATAGCTTGCGTATCTGTTATTTAAAACAAATAAAAACAACTTTTACAATTCTGTGTGGTGCTAAAAAACTCTCAATTCAACAAAGAGAGATAATTACTTAAAAATTAAAAACACATAAGGCCTGTTCAAAATCAACCAAAAATAGCCTTAGTATATCTTGAAAACATGGACATATTGCAAAACAATCCTCACCACACTATCCTTATCTTCATTTGGTGGTAGAGTGTCAAACACAAACATCCAAGTCTTCCCTTCAACATTTTTGGCAACACTTTCAAGAATGTCATCAAATCTATCCAGCACATCTATCCAGTGGTACAGCTCACACTGAGAATTTGGGAAGATTTTGATTTACATCAGTTGTATAATACCATCCACACTGTCTCAAGTGATTCAATAAATAGGTAAAAGAAAAACAACATAGAAAAAATCTCCCTTGTGTTCACCATTCTAGACACATGTGTTCAATCAACAAACACATCTGCTGCATCCCTTTTGATGAAATCTCTTAAACAGCATTAATATTCAATACTCCATGAAATCATTTGCAGATGCCCTAAACATCAAAATCTCTATCAAGGTCAATTGGCAACAATTTGTATCACAATACACTAAGCCAAGTGGTTATAAGAATATCTGGTGATTGATGAACTAGAAGGAATATAGAATTATCTACAGAACAGCTGTCTGCTATACTCATATGCCACTCAAAATCATTGATCCTTTTTTCTTCTGCAAATATACAATTTTTCAAGCATGAAATTTTTCAGCAGTAAGAGTCCTTAGACTCAATATCAAGATAAACATCAAGCCTATCAAGGCTTAGATATTGAATTGAACTAGAAGTTACCTTTCCAAAATACCATATGTTTATCTGTTTCAACTGAGCAAAAAGCTCTTCTTCACTACATTCACATAAGTGATCAATTAATTTTTGACAATCAGATGGCTGAAATAGAAATAATCAAAAAAATGAGATTATCAGAAAAATTTTGGCTTGTTTATGGCAGGCAAATACCTATAAAATCATATTGAAAACAAGATGCCATTCCTGACATATTTACTCTAATAATACATTCTACCAAATGTAAGAAAATATGAGTTAGCCTCAACAACATAACAATGCATAAAATGTTCACTTCTACTTCATCTTATTGTGCAGATCCAAAAATTAAAATTGCATACATGAAGGAACAAATATTCAGTGAACAGTGAGCGAAGCTTGTGTGTCTTAAGCCAAAACTAGCATATGTGGGCATGGAAGGCAAAGGTTTGCACGCATGCAAGATCCTCTCAAGAACTATACCATTCCTAACACTGGCTACATACTTAATGCTAAGTCTGTCAATCTGTTTATTTAACATAGGGTAATGACGCTAAAAAATAAACTGAAGTTCTACATAATGAGAATGACTTTTATTATTCAACAGTTATATTGAAAGACTTGCACTATGTAAGATATTCTCAATAACCACCTCATTTCTGAGACTGGCTACACTCTGAATGTAAACTCTGTCATTCTGTTTATCACATATAAGATAAAAATAAGGAACTTTAATATTTAATATCTATAAGTTTCTTGCAAGCAACCTTTTGTTTGTATCCTAATCACATCTTAAATCAATAAACCCAATCAAGGAGGGTTTATTTTCCAAGTTGACAAAAGTCTGCTTCGAAAAATGGAAAATAATGTAAATGCGACCATGGACCTAGATATTACCAACTGTATATACATTCCA
Source organism: Mastigias papua (assembly GCA_964019165.1). Taxonomy (NCBI): domain Eukaryota; kingdom Metazoa; phylum Cnidaria; class Scyphozoa; order Rhizostomeae; family Mastigiidae; genus Mastigias; species Mastigias papua. Next base: position 1,105,506 of record OZ025286.1, on the reverse strand, counting down.
AATCTTAGTAAGTAACAAACAGGTCCCAAGTTTCTCACAACCTTTTAACCCGAAAGTTCTATTCAAACAAATGATTGCATTTAAGACACGGAACCAGTTTTTCAAAGGATGACTATGCTAAAAAATCACAATAACTATCAACTCAAATTTTTGATTTGTAACATGAAAACTTGAGAAAGTCCATTGATGCCAACTTGCCATACCAAAACAATTACATTGTATCTCATCATTTAATGCAGACACCTACGATACATACCAAGTCAGAGGAGCTTTTACGGATTTTCCCTCTGTCAATTTTCATATTTGCAGCGTGCTTTAGAGTAACTCCTACTTCTTTCCTTTCCAAACTCGCTCATTTCAGATATAAACAAACGTGGTGTCCGAGGATGCAGCATACACCATCCCTTGTGACTTGCTTTATGCTGCTTTTAAAACTAAACACCCTTAATAACTTTTGGCTTCCCTCGTAAGACAATAGTGCACAAATATCAGTCGAAGACACACTAATTTCTAGAAATCTTTATCCTTATAACCTACGGTTCTTTGGAGCAAATAAGATTTACTTTAATATTTAAATAGTCGTTCAAACTTTTACAGCTTCGTCCACACAAAGGTGACGATGACGATGCCTGCTTGGCCTGGCTATTTAAGACCGCTGACCAAGGCCCGACCTCGTCTTCTTAACTGTCGCCGCGCTTTCAAGGAAACCTCATTATGACGTCATTTGATATCATCTGACTGTGTTTTCTGAGCAGCAGAGATACAACAAGGAGCAAGTTGCAATCTGTGTCATTTTTACATTTATAATACATAAATTACATTTAATTCACATATATTCACACATCGTAATTGAAGCATACCAAAATCCACACAAATTGCTGCCAATTGTAAACAGTGCTCTTTGCAAGTGGAAAGTCCCCTAGCTCAAGCCTCCCGCTTCAATCCTTTATGCTATTTTCACGCATTATCAAAAAATAGAAAAAAACCAACGACGAATATAACTGCTTTCTATCTCACAAGAAGTTACAGTCTTACAGAGCTATTGTGACAAAAGAAGGGGGCCCGGGCAAATTTTTAATCATTCCATTTTCTACCTAGATTCAAGAAAAAAATTATGTTTGCTCACGATCGTCGAAAAACAGACGAAATTTTAGTGATGCGATGATCTGAAAAACGAATTAATGATACTTCCATGTTAGCATCAGTCGGTCTTTGAGATTCAAAATATGCATCCCAAAATTTCAATTTAACCTACACAACACACACGCCTGTAAACCTAAAGGAATGGGTATTTTACAGGTAAGTTTTTTGAAGCACCACAAGACCTAAATTGTTTAATATTTGCCTTCTGCAATGGTATATTTGAAATAAAGCCATCAAATGGCAGGTTTAATCTGCATGTTGCCTGATCAAAAAAGAGCTCGACAAACATTCAAAGGTGTGGGCTAACTATGAGACGCAATAACATTCTTTGGAGCAGAGATCTCAGGCATATTAAAGGTTAAATGAGTACATGTCCACATAACTATAAATGGTGCAACACGATTGCTGCATTCTTGCCCTTGACAAATTGCTTTGTACTTCTCAAGCTTGGCAGCAAAAGGATTTTCCTGGTATGAGTAGACTGTGATCTCGATAATGAACCGAAACGATAACAATTTGCTAATTAGGCCAGGGTGCATGTCCTGAAGTGTCCAGTATAGCAAAAAGCATCTATAGAACAGGCTATCAGTAGAGGATTTTTGGGGAATCCGGGGGCGTGCAAGCCCCCTGAAGCAGGCTAGTCGGCATTTTGGCATGTAGTAGGCGAATCTATTCTACAAAAGTCGGCATTTGTACAACTGATGCCCCCCCCCCCCTTATAGATTAAGAAGACTCCATCACTCAATAAAATTTGACTCCAAGTCTACTCAATGTTCAACCAGTTGACACAAAGGACGGAAATGTCCTGTTAACATTATAAGATTCTATGATAATATTGACTCTACGCTAACTAAAGATTGCTTTTGCAGCAATATATAGTAAAAGAAGAAACACGTCCACAGAGGAGGAGGTACAAAAAAGAGACCTGAGAGGCCATTGAGGGTGGATCACTCGTCAATTGAAATTAAATGGGGTTCTATATTGTCATCAAGTCCACCAAATTTCCTTTAGGCTGAACCATGTAGTCAGGAAAGTAGGCAGCCAGTTTATCGAAAAGCTACAAGAGATAACATCAGACTATGATATAGGCAACGGAAATTGAATTAAAAAATTTACAGGTACGTCAAGGGAAATTTGCTAAAATATAAAAAAGGAGGCATTGATTGCAACAATGTAGTAAATCATGAAAGAACTTTGCCTACTTCAGTCCTTTTTCTGTATATATGCGAAGGAATATTCGAGTCTTCGAAATCTGCGAAAATAAAACGAAAATTAAAGGTTATATTTGATTACATAGGAAATATTGATTAACATTGAGCTATTGTACTAAATATATTCATTGAACTGGTTTCAACTGAAGTAATGGGCTTGTCACAGTATGAGATAAAATGACGGCGATATGGGTCATGTTGTTATCGCCCTTGGTCTCACTTGATTGCAATTTGCCATTGCTGACGATAGTTTAGCCAGAGAATAAGGCAAAAGCTCACTATTAATCCAATAAACGATCTGTTCAAGTAGTACTGGAAAGTAAATTAAGCGGGTTTTGTCATCAATGTACGACTGAGGCAGTGGTCTAAAGGCAACTAGAATTTAACCAGTATGCCTGCCAAATAGACGGCCTCTATCTTTGTAGTATGTTGCTCCACAGTGAGACCAATCAAAGTTCACATCAATTTATTTAACAGGATTGTCTCACAAATAAACGAAGCTAGTACAAAGAAAACAAAAATGAATTTAGAATGGTTTACTAGGGCCTGCGCAGTTGTGCATAGTCACAATGGACATAGTATTGGAAAAGTGTCCATTCTTTCAAACAAGTTTTGAAATTGAAGCTACAATGTTAAGCCATACGCACCTTCATCGTCACTCGACGAGCTCGAGTCGGATAAACATACTTGAGGTGAAAAAAGTGTCGATGTTAAGGATTCAAACTAAAAAGCGAATAAACTTCATGTCAATAGATGATCTTTCTTCAATCGATGTAAATAGTACTAAGAAATAGATGCAATTTCGGGTACATACAACTTCGTATAGGCAACAGTCATTGCAAAGAAATAAGGAAAAGAAATAAAAAGCATAAGATATAAAGTAATTAAGTAAATAAGTATGTATGTAAGTTGTTTAGTGCAATATAGATAACACAAGATTTCAAATTAAATACTAATATATTGCTTAATTAACATTGCGTAATTTCTTAAACAATTGCTAAGAATTGTGGCAGGCAAATAGTGCAAATTTTCTAGGGAATGTATCGATCACAGTCCAAAATACAAACCTCTCCTCTTTCTCCTTGATCACTATGGTCTACCAGCTCTGACACATCGGTCTATGAAAGATGAATTAGGAAAACAATCTGTCTATGTAAAATGAACTTGGCAAAACTTGCAAAAAACGGTAGGATCTAATGAAGAAATACTTCAAGTTAGAAGAGTCAGGAGTGAATCATCAAAAGCAGAAGATCTATGGATTCTAAAAGACAGAGCCTAGGGCAAATATGGCATATACAGAAAAGAAACAAGGCAGCATGCCTAGACGGATGGTAGAAATCTAAGAGTAACTAAAGATTTTACTGTGAACAAAGACTACAGCTGTAGTCCTGCAAAATATGATCTCCTAGCGCACCCTACTGCTGTCTACCAAACCAAACTTTAAGATTAAACCCAAACTGCTCTAAGCATCAGAATCAACTAACTCCATAGAGCTGCAACCTTATTGACATAAATACATGTGTTGGTTCCCTTAGTCTCCTTGAGACTACGCTTACCTGTAAATATGACAAAGCCTTTATTTGATCCTGTTGTGTAAGCTCTTGATACCTAAAAAGCAAAATTAGATAACATCGATACTTCATTAACAATTAAACCGGAATGTATCACTCATTCTTTCTTACCCAGTGATCAGTCGTTTGAACCAACTTCAGGTCTACAAGAATTACAAATCATACGCCCATGGTCTTAACTAGCAGCTGCTCACTGCTTCACCTCAAACCTTGGTTGGTTGAGTGCTACCCTTAAATACCACACAAATTATGAACTCCGAGGAACTGGATGCAGAATAGACAAAAACAACATTCCATTCATATCATTTCCTAAAAAATGAAACATACACTTGATCCTTACAACGTTTGCTAGAAATATCTGTAAACAAAAAAGACTGCACGATCTTTATGGTTCAGTTATGTCCATATTTACCTGTGAGTTCGTATCAAGAATTTACAACGGCGAACCAAGTAACGTAGATCAGGTCGTTGAAGCTAAGAGTCAGATCAAAGAAAAATCATCTCAATATCAGCATAAATGTGAACGAAGTCACCTTCCAAAGTAATGAAGCTAAAATTATCAGTTTTAAGTTGGCAGTGAGGGATGATGTCAGAAAACTATCAAACTTCATACCCCTTAAAGTAAACAATAAACAATAAACAATAAACAATAAACAATAAAAATAAAAAAGAACTAGAATACATAATCCGAATACCTTTAACATCCAAAAGTCGTCCAAACGCATTTTTGGTAGGCTAGATTCTCCAGGATTTCCGCCAAACAAGTAGTGTGTCTGTAAAAATGTTGATCAAATTTATTGAAGAAATAAATTAACGCGAAATAAACAAGAGTTGCATGGGAAACAAGAAATGAATAAAACATTAAATTTACAATCTGCGCTGTGTTAACCGTATTTACTCTAATATTCCCACCTCTCTAATAATCCCGCCTTTTTTCTAAGGTTGAAACACTAATCCCGCAGCGGGAATATTAGAGAAAATACGGTATGTCCCCCTTATAGCTCGTGTTATGCCCCCCTTATACAAATCTATTCAAAATTGTAGTGGATAGAGAAGAAGAATTTTAGAATACCAAAGGTCTTTCAAAATACATTTATAATGAAGCTCCATAACATGATATAACATATACTATACTATACTTATAAACAATATAATGTAATATGATATAAAATGATATAACACATTACAAAATGCCATAATATGAAATAATATAACATAACATGATATAATCTAATATAATGATACGATCTAATATAATGTAATATAATAAAGCATAATATAACATAACATAATAAAACTTAATGAAACAAAACATCATATGATATCAGTAATGCTATAAAAGGAATATCATAGCAAACTAATTTTTTACTTTGTGTGCCGGATCGTAAATAAGCTGGTGAGCAAATCTTGGACAGGGCTCAATATTCTGCATTTTGGTCCAATAATGAAGCCCCGTATTCTCATTTCTATATACGCAAGACCTAAATGCGAGAGAGAAGAAAATGCAACATTTATCCCAAAATGCCACGAGTTTCGGGGAGGGGGAAACACACTGTAAATGCATATTCGGCGACTTTCAAAATTTCTTGCATCCATAAAAAGTGCTGCCAAAAAGAGCAAAAAGATATTAAATAGGGGAGAGAGTGATGGAAGAGGGAACGAAGGAAGGAAAGAAAGGAAAATGGGAGGGTAAAATGGAAAAAGGGAGGAAAGGAGGAAGAGCATGAGGGAGGAAGGATGGAAGGGAGTAAAGAAGAAAGTTGGAAGAAAAAAGAGGAGAAAGAATTAAAAAGAAACAACATCAAAATGTGAATGTTATGACTAGAACAAATTACCATTTTCCACGCTTGATATCATAGACCCAAAATGAATTTCTAACAGTTTCCTCTCTTTTATCTTTATCTTTACTGAGACCCTGAAAAAACACCATATTCGAATTGAAAAAGTTGATAGATATTCATACAGTTATAGAATATGGTGTGGATTACTAGTTGAATCAACTCTCATCAATATTGCAGAGAAATTCCCAGGAAGCAACCCAAGACGTACAGCAATTTAGCAAAAGTTTGGATGCCCAGCTGGGAAAAAGCTTATCTCAGGCATAGGATAATACCCAATAAATCCTTATCATCCTGCCTTTCCCACAATAGCAAAGTACTGCTTCACAGCAAACAAACTACAAAACCAAAATAGATCTACTTTCGAACTCTACAAAACCATCTGCTAATACGGACATCTCTACAGGACTATGCCATGTAAGACAGGCAAACTGTTCTGCAGCCTAAACTTATCATGTCTTATATTGCTTTGATATGAAAAATTGTCAACGTACTGATAGTACATATATCTCATTTAAATCCGAGTCAATTGTTGATCTCTGGGTAAATCCGGCAGCAGGAACTACAATAAAAATACAGAAAACAAATCATGAACATAAAGCAAAAGAAGAACAATGTTGGGTTCCAGAATTCATACAGAAATTGTGTCATCTCAAAGTAATGCAATGCATTTGGTTAACACTATAAAACAATTAACAGTTGATTTATTTATCAAGTACCAATTACTTGATTCCCCATATGATTCATTGGTCAATAGCATGATTCCCCATATGATTCATTGATTGATTGCTTCATTCCCCATTTGATTCATTGGTCAATAGCTTAATTCCCCATATGATTCATTGGTCAATAGCTTGATTCCCCATATGATTCATTGATTGATTGCTCAATTCTCCATTGAATTCATTGACTGATTGCTTGATTCTCCATTTGATTCATTGGTCCATTGTTTGATTCCCCATTGGATTCATTGAGTGACTGTTTGATTCCCCATTTGATTCATTGATCGATTTTTGATTCGCAAATTGATTAAGTAGATAACTATCAACTATTGTTGAAAGAATTAATAGTTAAACCAGTATGGTAAAAAATCACCTTGCCTACTCTCTGCAGAGTCCAAAAGGTTACGAATCTCTCCTGTGTCCAAGCCATAAGTGAAGAAGTCACTAAAACAAACGAAAACTTTTAATTGCTCATCTATTTAAATCTTACGTGTAGTAACTATTCTTACAGCTCTTTGCCGCGTGAACTAATTGACTGCTTCAACTAAAAGCAAACGATCTTACTCAATTACTGAAGGGTAGAATGCAAAATTAAAGCAACAGGATTAACACCATCGAGCTAAATAATGCAATGTCATATATATTAGCTATCTCCAAAAAGCACAGAAATCACCTTAAAAATTCCTTGCGCCTTTGACCAGCAAATATATACAGCAACCTCTGTTCCTGTAAAAAGATGTAAAACATTTCGCAGCGTCAATCTCACTGATTATATCATCATTACCATGAAAAGTCCACATTTTAGCATGAAATATTGAATTCTAAGATGTAGGGATTTAATGATAGAGATTAAGCAAGCACCACTTGGTGGTTGGTTATCAAAGACGGTTTCATTGCCATGATGCGAATGATTTGACATGATAATCATTGAATACGCAAGCTATCATAATGATCGAATGAATCAGAAATGAATGATACCAATGGTGTGATTCAGTGCGATCAGAATCAGTGAATTGTCATACCGTATGAAACAGCATCGAATGGCCAATTCTTGATTTCATTTCCCCACTCAGTCTTGAACACGAATCATCTCTGTTCACAGGAATGATGTAAAAATGACGTAATAAACAGCGTACACTAAAAAGTAGTGATGCGAAATGTGGAAGGTATTCATTTAATGCTGCAATGCCTTCAATCCTCCCTCCTGGTTCAACTTTAATAATAACAGAAGCCAATATGAGGATATAAAGCAACGAATGGATTTACATTATGGACTTCAGATACAAAATGCGAACTGTAGGAGAGTTCCATGATAAACCTTACTTCTAAGCACTGGCTATGTTTATAATTATATAGTCTACACAAATGAATTAAACAACAATAATAATATGAAACTGAACTTATGAATGTATAAAAAGATATGACCAAATTACCGTAACATCTTCCAGTGATTTGTTGACACGTGATAGCTATACAGCCCACTAAACTGCGGTTCAGTATCATCCATGGCAGCGCTTCAAAAACACATTTGAAGGATTAGATCAAATGAAATCAGATTACGTGCGGCTAAAGAAGTCAAACGGGACACTTGATTCCAACTCTCTGAATAAAACCCAAGAACAGCAGCAACAACAACAGATGTCAAATTCAAATATGAAAATCTCCCAATGCCTCTCACCCAGCTAATTGGATAAATCAATTCACTTCGCTCACGACATCAACTGGCTATCCAGAACAATTCTATTATTCCTCGCTTCTCATGATTGGTGTATTTCCACCTGCAGCTACAATCATTGCCAAAAATACTTGGAACACCACACACTTCTTGGTTTAAACAACACTATATCCGCATACAAAGTACTCATAGTAAAAAAGCTCTTGAATGAAACCAGATCACCACCCCCTCCAAAAAAAGAAACAATGTTGGGTACTGTAGATAGCACAATGCGCGATGGAAAACCAACGACTGATAGGAGATACAAAACTTATATGATTGTTAAATACCATTGCACGAGGAAGATGAGACGCAAGGCAAGGAAAAGCGCGAGAAATCACCTACTTCGTAAGAATTCGTCCTCCGAACACAATGATGCTTTCAGTGACTGCATCGTAAACCATCTAAAATAAATGAAAAAGCATATAAATTCAAATTACACTGACTCATTTCAAACTGTCACGGATCAGTATCTGCTTGCGCAACACAAGAACCTGGCTTTGCTTCGTCAAAAAGAGATAAACAACTGCCTTCTGTGGCACTTTTTTGTCAGCCAGACACCATCACAAAATGGTTGGCAGTTTACAAAAGAATAATTAAAAAACACTTGGTCTGAGATGAAGAAAACTGCCAGGAATGGTCACTTTTAGAATGCTGACTGCCTTACACACAGTTACCTGATGATCAAAAACAAGCCGTGGTCCTCCTTCTTTCGAAGTATCTTCAGAGATCAATTCCCATGATCCAGTGCTCAAATCATATCTGTAGAAATCACTCTATCAGTAAAAAGAACATCACTGAATCAGACATCAATAATCAAAGAATATCACTGAATCAGACATCACTAATCAAAGAACATCAATGAGTCAGACATCAGGAATCAAAGAACATAACTGAATCAGACATCACTAATCAAAGAACATAACTGAATCAGACATCACTAATCAAAGAACATCAATGAGTCAGACATCACTACAATTCTTTGTGATACCGGCAAATTCCCGATAGAGAGTTGTCTAGAAGAAAGGTTAAGTGCATTAAATAAAAATTCAAGTTGGTGAAGGGGCTCCACAAGGTCTCTTCTGGGCTCTACGTCAGCTACAATGCTCAATACGTTTAGGAAAGCTTACGGAAATTCATCTACAAATAGCCATCCCAAGCATAATCTTCCACGCTGAACTCCTCAGCTCATACAGCAGTAAACATACCTTAAGATCGGAATTTGCTCGCGTTTCTGAATCCAGATATCTTCCAAGAGTGTAAAGATGTCTTTTGCTTGTATCAAGGCATATCTTGTGGCAAGATCTTGCGCTTGGACCATGCTTGAAACCAAAAGAGAAGCAAGAATTATATGGAATCCCTATGATAAGATAAGCGCATTGCAATGTTGGCTTTAGGGAGAGCCAATGAAGTTCTATAGAACAGTTTGAGATAACTACAATCAACCAACAAACTTGGGCCACTCGCAACAAAAAACGTCGTTAATTGTCAACTCAATACAGAATTAAGTGGCTATACTTTGAAGGAGCAAATGACCTACTTTTAGGGATATAGATATCTACTGAAAAATTGAAATCAAGAACCTATCATACTTACAATCTTCAAGCATTTGCAAGCAACAATTCATCATTGAGCATACTTAAGTATATTTCGGCCATTTACGATCGATAAAATCTTTATGAAAATTTCTTATCCTCAAGATAGGAATCAAACATCCAATAGTGAGCAAGTTCCGAGGATTTTAGCCTTTCAACTATAACAACTCAAGAACCTATAGACAGATAGATCACTAACAGCAGATTGAACTTGAATGCAAAAAATGATAATAATCATCAAAACATACATCGCTTTGGGTATCAATTGACAAGCACTCCCATTTTCCAGTATTACAATGAAATGCCCAGAAGTCAGCTAGATCCTTTATGCCATCCCAACCACCGAGCAGATACAAAACTGAATTATCAGTGTCAATGCACATTTGATGTCCACCGCGCATGCCAGGACGACAAGTGGTCTCCTCGCCATCTATGACAAATAAGAAGAAAAATATATCACTGTACAAATGCCTGCACTGGATCAGAAGAGAGATGTCACTTTGAAAATTTAGATAAAATAAAATCCAACCAAAAGCTCGAAGAACGTTTGAAATTTAAATGTCAAACTACATTGCAAATATATTTAGGAGTTACAGGAAAAATGTACGTATCAAAATCGTAATAAATTTTCATCACAGAACTGTTTCCATCATTTGCATGAAAACTAATGTATACTATTATTCAAGTATACTTTTGAGCAAAACATAGAAAGGATCTTGAACCTATCTACTAGCCTTAGAGAAGATAAGACATGCAAGCGTTGGTTCGATTAACCTCACCAGCAAAAGACCGCAATTCATGGGAAAATGACAGCCTCAACAAACAATAACTAATAGCGTAAAATCTGTCCCTGAAAAGTTTTACACATATCTGGGTCACATCTCTTCGCAACCAAGATCGAGAAAAAAGAGTATAATGACATAGCAACTCCACTGTTCACAAGAATCTTACTTTCATTTAATGGTACAATTGGTATCCATTTTGGCTCATATTCTTGTTGTGCGATGAAACTCTCAAACAGACCATCTAAGGAAATATTGACAATAGATAAATCATTCAGAGTGCAATAAATTATTGTCAGACTTGGAAAAAAGTCACAAAGATAACAGAAATTTGATGTCTAGAGTTCAATCAACAAAAGGCTTTCACAGAAATAAACAATCTATCATGGCAAAATCAAGTATCGATCATTGTGCAATAGAACATGAACCATAGATGATCAAACGTTAATCAAATTGCAGCCAATCACAGAGCAATCATTAAGTATCAATCAATTATAATCAATAAGGAATCATTGCACATCAGATCAAGAATCATTCTTTGAAGTAGCCAATGATTACCTGCAGCAGCTTGCTCTACGATACGTTCAGCCCTGTCAAATTTTCCATCATTCACCTATCACAGACAACATCAAAAATCACTTAACAAGCCTGCCAAAGTCATGTACAGATGATACTATGACAAAATTAATCTGACTGTATGACAAATAACAATAGTTGAATTTAAGTAAAGTTCAAATTACCAAATATCCGTGCAGCTCAGTCAGCATTGGATGTTCCAAGGAAATTTTAGTCTTCTTTTGAAGTGATACAAATGCATCTATGTAGTTCTTTTGACGGAAATGCTTCAAGCACAGTCGTATTGCTTCTCTTTCTCGATACTAAAGATAGAAGGATCATACGCTAGCATATAACAGACAACACAATACTAAAAATAGCACAATTTCAGCATAGTCGGTTTGGTAGATGACTTTGGATACATTGGCAAGTAAACAAATCAAAATGTTATGCCTCTATGGTATGAGTCATCATCTATCCATCCCCACTTCGATTAGCAAATACCAAAAGACTTACATGTTTGTACCATTTCAGACATGGTTTAACAGCTTCAGAATCATCAATGCCTTTCAGTGCAACATGCCAAATGCTGAAATTGAAATTTGCACCCCATGACATAACAGGAACTAGAACAAAAACAAACTGCACTGTCAACATTGCAAAATACTTCTGTAAAAAGGGGGACTTTCTCATTTTATAAGAAATATCTAATAATCTTCTTTTTACAATTAATATGTCTTCATATACAACTAGGAATTTACATATGGGAAAAAAGTCTTGATAACTATGCTGATGTAATACTTGGAAAGTGGCAAAAGCTGTCAGCAGCAAAAATTACTTATATTTCAGAAATGGTTGTTTTGTCACAGTAATACTTCAAAGAAACACTAAAGATGTTGTTCTTTGCACCATTCTGACTCATCTTACACCATTCAGCCAAAGCATTCAGGTGGTTCAGAACCAAACAGTCCACTGCTACCAAAGAAAATGTTTTTTACTACATGGACAATAAATCTCTTTAGAAAGTGTTTGATTCCTTATCTGCAATCAGAGTTTTCACTTACCAATTTTAATGAATTTACAAGGAAACTTCTGTCCATCCAGTTGATGCTTAAGTGAAAATGTCTCCTTGATATTGTCATTCTTCAGTCCACTAAGAATAACAAAATAGTTTTAAATTATGATAGGTATATATTTTGATTTAATAGTCAAACAGCAAAAACTCAAATTCTACTAACAAAATCCCAGCTTCTTAGTAAAATACTCCCTCTAGAGTAATGAAACTAACAGATCATATCCATCAAGTTTAATAAAAGTAAATACATACCCTGTAAGTAACTCAGTCATATATTCTGTGTTCAGTCCTCCAAAAATTTTGAACTTCCTTAAGTTGCACACATGATCCCTCTCATATTTGCCAAATGTGACTGAGGTCACAACCGCAGGCTTGCTTAGTTTTAGAATCAGGAACTGAATGAGAGTGAGATACCATTTTACATATTATTGGGCTACCTGATCAGCTGTATATTGCTCCCCTGAGAATCATGCAAGCTTTGGAAATGATTTCGATAGCAAGACTATAACACTTAAATTCCAAAGTAGCTTTAAGATATAACATTGTATCACAAACAAGAATGATAATAATTCAACTCTTTACACAACTAGTAATTTTTTGATTAACATTACAAAACAACTTTGTCTATCTCCCTTTGAACTGGGAATAGTTCCCATCACCATAACTATTATTCTCAACACTTCCACCATTTGTGAATCAATAGGACAAGGCAAATTTTGAAATAAAATATGTGGGTGTACTATTCTGATAAACAATGAAATATTTTTTTTCTATTTATCATTTTTTTATACATATATATACTACTAAAATAACACAAAGTACTGACTAATCTCAGCTGAGTCAGCCACAGTGGGAGAAGACACATGGTCATCTAATCCCCACTGTGGTTGACTCTTACAATATGTATTGTAAATTACCCCATAAACAACATATAACACCACTCAAAATGCTACAACAAAAACACTGCACTACATCACTGCACACTACATGCCACTACACAGGACTACAGTTACAGTAGCAGACCCAGGGGGCTGGGAGGTTGGGCAACCAGGGCCATAGCCCCTAACAATTGAAGTTGGTAATTACCATGAAATATTTTCAAGAAAGAAACCAAATATTCTACCTGTGGTGGGAAATTGCTACCAGAAGACCATCTTGATGATTGATCGTGAGGTTTGTCTTCCAATATGTTACTGCAATAACAAAAGTGATCTATGTACATTGGACCGATAGCTAGAGACTGGCTAGGGGGGCAAGGCCCACTCTGGAATTCCAAAAAGTGACTTCATGCCCACCCACAGAAAAAGAGCATTTGAACTCTTTTTCATATCATTTTGCAATATTTGTCAGAATTCAACCTGATGATTAAATTCAATGTAATTTGAACATCGCCCAGGGAGCTACCAGGCCACCTAGCTGATTGATGCAAGTTATGCTCAAAATACCTGTGTCCCCACCCAAGCAAAATCATGCTGGCTACAGACTTGATTTACATGGTAATAAAAAGGAACAGTCAAGGAAAGGGGTCACAATATATATACATGGATATACTGGACACTTTAAAGCAGCTTCAAAATCATAAATGATTTTAGAATGACACTGCTTTTATCTTTTTAGATCAACATCCACGCCAGGAATTCTCTGCTATACATGGGGTGTATACTGGGTGACCAATCTGGAATCGAGGGGATGAAGCCAGAGATATGCTACAAACATCCTGAGTTAGCTCGTAAGCCGGCGTATTTCAGAAAGACTGAAGAGATAATGTATGGAAACAAATATGTAAAAAGTGTACTTTTTAACACATTGGTGCAGATCTGTGGCGTACAGAAGTTTCCGATTACATATTAGCTGGGTGGCAACTAGCAAATACGTTAAGTTACGCTTGATTGAGGAAACAGATTGTGCAAATCAAGTACATGTAATGTAAACGGATTTTGAAATCAAATAACAAGAAATAGGTCGAAAATGCACAGACAATGTAAATTTTGAAAAATAGCTAACTGACTATTTTAATTCAGCAAAAAACAAAGATGAGACTGAAAATCCCGAATGCAAATAAGCCAGTATGCAAAAAATTGTTGCATAAGCTAATTTCATGATTGCTTATCAGAACAGATTACATGACTACTGTCAACTACGATTATTGGACTACTGGCAACTACGATTATTTATCGTATTGTTTCTACTTACTGTGGATTGTACACAGCAGAGAAGCTTGACCATTTATGGACTGTATAGGGGATTTGATGTTCCTTACTGGCAGCCATCTTGGATGCTTCCTCCTTTGCATGAAGCGCATGCGTTTGATCCTATTACTATCACTACTGGGAAATTACTGAATGAATGACGTCATATTACTAGGTGTACGAAACAGATTTTTGGGAAACCAAATGCAATATTCTGAGCATCATCGTCATCATCATCGTTGTCGACATAATAATAATGATAATGATTATCATCATGATCTAATGCAAAACACGTTGTTGGTAAAACGATGTAAAAACCCAAACAAGATGTGGTACGCTTTTGTCCATTTAAAATTGAGTGATGCATTCAAAGAATGCCATTGTGTGGTTGTAAACAGGAGCTTTTAATTTTTAGTGATTTTGCTCCTCTCAAACACTTTTGGGATCATCATTGTCATCGTAGAACCTATGTCATTATGAATTCCCGGTATAATTAATCGTAGCCCCTAAACCCAATCTCAAGCTGCCCTTAGAGTGAGTATAACGCCATCTCTCTCTCTCTCTTTAAGTGCCCTGTTCTTCCAGAACGTTAGCGGCCATGGTTCTCCATAATTCTCTATCTTTTGCTGTTCTGATCATTTGTTGTTTGCTGATCTTCATCAAATGGCTCAGACTTGAGATGAAAGTGAGTCTCTGCCTTCCTCTAGCTCTGTTCCCTTCAATTTTTCCAGTTATTGCCACGTCTTCCAGTTCTTCTTTCCTTAAAACATGCCCTAAAAACTGCAGTTGCCTCTTCCTGATCGTTTCAACAAGTTTCCTTCTTGTTCCCATCCTAGCCAGTACTTCCTCATTTGACATGTGATCTGTCCAAGATATTCGGAGCATTCTTCTGTAAAACCACATTTCCACTGATTGTAATCTCTTTTCCATACTTTTGGATATTGTCCAGCATTCACTGCCATATGTGAGGGTAGAAACTATATAGCAATCTAATACTCTTAATTTTGTCTTCAATGATATTTGTCTATTTTTTAGTATCTTCCCCAGTTTCTCGAAAATAGCTTTTGACATTCCGATCCTCTTCTTTATATCACTGTCACTTTTACCGTCTGATGTAATTAAACTCCCAAGGTAACTGAATTTTTTAACCTGTTTTATCACTGTTTCTCCAACTGTTAATAGGCAATCTGGTACTTCAAGCTTTTTGCTTATCACCATGCATTCAGTCTTTTTGCAATTAATTGATAACCCCCTTTTTGCACTCTCTACTGCTACCTTATCCAAAATTACCTGAAGCTGATCTCTTGAGTCACTTATCAACACTGTATCATCCGCATACCTTAAATTATTCATGTTGTAGCCCCCTATCACTAAACCTTTACAATCTTTTATTTCTCTTAAAATTTGTTCACTATATAAATTAAAAAGGTCAGGTGAAAATACACATCCTTGGCGCACTCCTCTCTTTATTTGTTTGTAAGCACTAATTCTATTCTCAATCTTCATAGCTGCTGTTTGCTCCCAATACAAATTTCTTAATAGACGTATGTCTTTTCCGTCTATGTCTAAATCTTGGAGCATATCTAATAATTGCACGTGTTTCACTTTGTCAAAAGCTTTGGTATAATCAATGAAACACAAATAAATATCCTTTTGCATTTCAATGGATCTTTCGCATATCATTCTTAAGGTAAAAATTGCATTCCTTGTTCCCGCATCTTTCATAAATCCATATTGCTCTTTTCCTATTTCAGGTTTAATAATCTTCCTTGCTCTCCACATGATTATCCTCAAAATCATTTTGATGACGTGGCTCATGAGGCTTATGGTTCTATGAAGCTCACATTCAGTTGCATTGGGTTTTTTTGGTAATGCTATAAAAAATGGATTTGCTTAGATCTTCTGGAATTGTACCGCATAACGCCATCTATAGGCATTAAACTTGAACCAAAGGCTAGCTGGTCCGCTGATAATTCTTCAAAATATGATGCTTCTATCTCTTTACAGGAAATTCTGGAGACTGAGGCAATCAAATTTTATTACAAGCGAAATGAAAACAATTTCTCACCAAATTGAACTTTAGTTTCTTTACAACACGATGAAAAAACATTTCAGTTTTTATCACACACAAAAACTACCTTGATTTAGCTGTGAACAGCTATTTCCCCTGGCAGACGGAGCAGAACAGGCTGCAGACAAGCAAGATTCATTTTCAATTTTGATATTCATGAAATCCTATGTAGAAGATGTCTAGTATTGATGGAAACACAGCCACTTGTTATCATTCATAACTAAGTTCTTTCTGTCAAAAAGGTGTCCCTTCACTTCTTATACGAAATATGATGTTTGTTCCATGTGCAATTCTTTCTTATATTGTAACACACATTCACACTTTTCCGTTATCTACCACAAACGTTTGAAGATCTATAAAGTTCGACACTGAGAATAGGAAATTGATTCGGTTAATTCTGATGACAAAGAAAACACTATAAACAAAAAACAAAGAACAAATACTACTGTGATATACCGCAAAGCGACAATTAAATGCCCCTTACGGGTACGAATACTACCTCTGTATACCGTAATGCACCGATTAAACGTTCCCAACGGATACGAGCCACGATTCACTTTAAGCATGAAACAATACGAAGAGTCAGCATATAAAAGTGAAAAATTACGAAGTCATCGAGATAAAGGTTCCTCGAAATATAATGAACCATAACAACTTAACAATGTTACGGTGAAGCTAAAGAGATTACTGATGCCTAATAGCAATATTTCCCATTGGCCAAAAAAGCAAATCGTGAAAATGATCCAAGGGTAAAATAAGCTTAAGGGGGCCAAATCGAGGCAGTACGGTATTGAAAAGAGGTCAGCCGGCATAGCTCATTCTACAATTGAGGCTACAAAGCTACAGGATGATGTAAACATTATGTTCTGAATCTAAACAGTAAGGAAGATAAATGTCATTGAATGGTGATAACAAGAACTGTACTTTGGTTTCTATTTGAAAGACATGTCTATAACTTACAATCACAACAAACTATTAGCAGAACACTCCCAGCAAATTTGAGGTCAATCTCCCCAGTAACTCAGGGTAGTCACTCCTGGCTACAGGGGAAATCACTCCCAGCCCCAAGGGTAGTCACTCCCAGCCACAAGGGTAGTCACTTCTGGCCACAGGACATGGTCACTCATGACCACTGATGGTAGCACGCTAAATTTGCTTCAGTTAAGGAGGTGATGAACTCTCACCAGAGCATAACCAGAAAGCCTATTGTGGTAGCTTATTGACATGAATCGTATAACCCGGTATAACCTATCGCCAGCTAAGTAAAGATTTTAAGGGTGAATCGCTAATGATACAAGGATTACAATGTCCGTACATCTATATATGATGAACACTGTATGGTGGCATAATTACTGGTCTAGAATAGACTCACAGCACATGACCTGGTTTTTTGAAATGCTAACTAAGAAACAGTAACACGTAGTGTTCATCTTACAATAATCAGTATTAAGGTCCACCATCCTTACTTTAGTTATAATTGGTGTTAATTAGTTGCTTTTGCCTATGCCATTTTAACTATATATGTATATATTACCAACTGTAAAGAATGTTTTAATAATAATAAAAACAAAGTCTCCACTTAACTTGGATTTCGGATTTCACCTCGAACTCATTGTTCCCAGTCCATATTCGAACGCTATGCGATGTGTGAAGGCTTGGATGTGGAATAGGAGCAATGAGCGCAATGCTAAATCCGAAATCAGAACTCTGAAATCCGAAATCCAAAAGTAAGTAGAAATGGGCCTTTATTCCAGGGCAAAATCTACTATACTAATTACAAGTTTTACTCAAATGCTACTTGATACCAACATGGGCCTAAGTTTGGCAGGAGTTTGCGCATATGAACGTAAGCAAATAACTGCAACAAAATGCACATATAATATTCCTAATGCTAGAAAAGACCACGTTATTCTTGCTTCTGCGCCAAGTCATACAAAAATGTCATTAAACGGCTCTTACAGCTGAGCAAACTATCATAAAAATGGGACACTGATAACTTTACTTTTAGAGAAGCTCTTGAAGTAACAATCAACATTATTAACGAATAAACATCTCTGTTCATAGATATTCAATTTCAGTTCGTTCAAAAATGATATCACGAGATAATGAAATGTACAATGGGAGCTATTTTGCTGTCTAATCTATTCTCTGAAGCATAGCCGTTAAATTCTGATTGGATAACACAGGAATCACCTCTTCTACGTAATTAGCCAATGAGATTCTGGCATCTAATTGGCTAAATACGAAGAAGTGGTGATTCATTTCTTAGCCAATCAAGATTTGATGCCTATGCTGTTCTCTGATGCCTACGTTATATTATATTTGACTTCTAGTGAATTCCTTATACGGCGTATGACATTAAGAAGGGCTAAGTATTAAGCTCTGCCTTACAAAGACAATCATCCAACGTTCGAATAAACAAAAAACGGTAAACTTGCACAAGTGATCTGTCACCAAAAACAGCAGCTGAATGTTGAAGAAAGCTACTTGCCCAACACAATGGTCGAGAATCAATCGTGACATAACTTTTGATCGAGACTACTTGTCAGGTTATGACAAAAAGGCCTAATTGGCAAGAGTTTCACTAACATGAAACTGTGCGAAGAATAATTATCAAATATTATGGATGTTAATTTTGCATTTAAAATACAAAATTACCTCGCACGTCAGGTAAGGAATATCAACTCAGCAAATGAACATGACGTCACGGCATTATTTCAATGCTGTGAAAAGCGCGTGTACTAGTTAGGGCTATCAATTGCTGCTGTCTCCTTCCTTCTTTGAAGCTCTATCAAGATGTGCTGACTGACAGTCATTCAGTACTCGCCTCACACTTCTCCATACCTCATCTGGGGAACCCTAAAAGTCAGCAAATGATATTCAAGTTTCATACAATCAACAGAAAAAAGAAGCAATAAAATGAAGATCCTTTTATCTTTAGAAACTAACAAATAACTAACTTGCTAAATACACACCTGTAGTAATCTTTCTTTATCAAGCAATGACTTGAGAACTCTTTTCCATCCAGGTAGCACTTCATTTGACCCGTCGCTCGACCTCGTTGTTGTCTCTAGAATCCATGGACACCAGTGCCGATGCTCCTCCACAGCATTGAATGTTTGTAGAACTGGCTCCTGAAATTGATCAAAATAGGAAATTAGTTTGATTGATAGATTGATTCGTTGATTTATTGATCGAATGAATGATTGAATGACTGCCTGACTGATTTCAAATATTTAAGAAGGGTTGCTTTTAAGCATTGCTGAGCTTTAAGAGGCCTTTCGCGTAAAAAACTGAAAGCTCAAAAACATAAAAAGTTTCACATTGCGTGTACTATTCTTAACTTTCATAAAAAACAGTCAGTCCAAAAATGACTGCAACATCAAGACATTAGATATTCAAATTGCAAATCAAGAGCTTGTTTTCAGGTCTTATAAATTTACTCAAATGACTGATAATGGTATCATCAATATAACTGAAAATTTTTCTGTCATCCTAAAGACAAAAGTGTTGTTGGCAAAACACTTCAACAAGAAAATCTTAAAACTGCATCCTGTAGGCTAGCTCTCAGCTTATTTATCCAGATGCATGCAAGGTTCAAGATATGACGATACGACAATCCTTGGGGAATAAGTACAGGGACTTATAAGGGATTATGAAAGCTGATAGTAACAACATGGAAACGGAGAGTAACTTGATAAAGTTGATGATGTGGAACGTTGAACATAAATCCAAAACGCTTAGCAACAGAACAAACAATCTATTGACACGTCAAACAATGTCTGAACATTCTGTAGTTTAAATAACCAAAGCAAATAGCCCTTACCTGAAAACGCATTCGTTTGACCCTTCCCTCTAGGGTATTAGATCTGAATGCATTGACGTCTTCCTGGTTTGCAACACGCTCTTTAAGTGTGGGAGTTTCTGACCGTGGTGAGCAAATGGAAACTGTTTCAAGGCGTTTATCGAACATCAAGGAGCCAACTTCACTGAAAATTGACTCTGACCCTTTTGGACTACCTTCATGTGGGGCCGTCACTAAAAGTAGTTCCTTCATCAGCATTTCTTGATAAGGGGGTGGCGGTGGCGGTGGTGGCGGGTCTGGTTCTTGTGCTTTCTCTTCCGTTGACAATTCTTCCTTCGCCAGTTCAATCCTGTTTTCGAAAGCCTCTGATCCAACTTCACTGACCATAGACTCACTATATGCAGGCTGATTTTCTCCATCCTTAGCGAAAAGTAGGGCCTTCATTAGTTCCATTTTCCCGATATGTGGAGGTATTGGCTCGGTGAAAATGTGGACAGGCGTTTTACGTCCATCATGAGAGCTTCTTTGGACTGCTTTTTCATCCGATATCGTCCTAGAGAGCTCTTCACCGGACGGTTCATCTTTCTCTTCCACATTCCTAGTCCCAGTCTCTTTCTGTTTCTTGTCATCGCTACCTTCACTTGTAACAATGCTTCCCGGCCTATTTCCCCTCTCGTGTTGTACTACTCCTTGGATGAGAACCTGTGATCCATTTTCTGACATTTGACTGTCAGTTTCCGAGTGCATAGAAACATTTGACGATACGAATTCGGAGGACCTGAAGGTCGACATGTCGCTCATAAACGATGCATAGATACTTCTCGCATCTAGGTTCCCACCTTCCCTTTCAGGAACGAGTCTTTTTGCCCCTCGTGCGACTGTCGCATCCTCATTAACATTGACATAATTCCACAGGCCACACTCCTTAGCGCATGTGTCGCAAATTATTGCAGCATCATTGTCAATCATCTCACTAGGAATGAAGCAGTAAATTAGGGTTCTTTTTTATACGTCTGAAGACAGTCATTTGCCTGTTGAGCAATGGCGGATACTAGGGGGTGGGGGCAGTGGTCCCTTACAATTCCAAATAACAATGGAAGTATTGAGGCATGGTCGCTAAAAGCGTTCCTCGAAGCTTCGCCCTAGACTCCCGTCGTCTGCTTGACCCCCCCCCCTTCCCCGTAGTAAACAGCAAAATGACCGCCATTGCTGCCGAGGTATATTAATGCATTCAGATGTTCCATAAAATAAAGAAAAATGAAAACAAATGACGAAACGTAACGAAAATTGTCAAATCTGTCCTGCCTACAAACACATTGAAAAAGCCTACCCAACTTAAAAATTTGTAACGTCGCTACTATTGACAACATTTACTACTGATCAACTCAAATTCCCTTTCAACATAGTGTTGAATACCGGATCATAGTATTCTATGGTGGCCCGTACCTGCATAGGGGTAAGGGGTATCATACCATCTAGAGAAAAGCTGTCGGCAAATCAAGAGAATTTATATTTCTGTCTCCCAATCGCTTTACTGTTTTGTATTCTAGAAACCCAAGAAGAGGTTGTATGGCCTAAGTGATAGCTCATTTCAATTAAACAGGTATTCTTCAATCATGTGAGCAACATTCACTGTTGTCAGCAAAAAAAGGCCCCCACATTCTCCAAAGAAAATTTCTGCTATGGATCTATCTTTCAAAGTGACGTTTAAAGTATAATGTTTTAATGGTACATTCAACGAGACACTATTTTTTTATTGTTTGAAAGGTCAAATTCTCTGCTAAAGACTGTCAGCTGTCATGAAAAATAGGGAGCCAGTTACCTTGGTTTCCAACCACAGAGTGCTAATGCAACTGCTGTTCGTGCGAACAAATTCTCTTCGTCGTTTGTGGCTTGGTGATTCACAATCCTAAGAAGCTCTTGAATGACACCTCTCTCAGCAATTCCCTGCGATGTAAATAGTACAGCCACACTGAACTTGCTTATAAGCATGATTATGAAGCAAATCCTGCCGGTACTCACCAATAACAAATCGAAAATAGATTTTCCTACTTTTTTTTAATATGCAGATCTATAGCAAAAGGGGGGGGCTGCAATATACAATTCTGTGCATAAAAACAGCTTTGGCTGACAACAAGACAAAGCCCAGCTCGCGTTTGCCGAAAATTCTTCAAAGAACAGTACAATATCCATTGATATCTATGATTAGCTATTAGAACAAAGAATTAAATATACAATAAAGTCTTTCATTCTCATTTCAGGTTTTGAGTTAATGCATTAATCCCTTCATAAACTCACAGCTTCAGTGCAACAATAACAACACGCAATATCAAAAAATAAATTCAAGGAGTTGAAATACCCCTGGAAAATCAGGCAAGCGATGTGCTTTTTCAATAAACATCTTGTATTTCCAAAATTTCAACTCTGGCTATATTTTGATACTCCAGACAAGCAAACAAAAGCATTGACTGCTTCTTCAATTGACACTGTTTCTCAGGCTATCTGCTGGCACATGATGGCACCAATTTTTAAACAGTGTCAGATAGTTTAAGGGTTACCACAAGCTTTCATCACCATTATCATCATCAAAATTTTAATGATTCTGGCTTCTTTCCTCCTCTCTTACTCTTCATCTAAATTAATCTATACGTATCTCCACCCAAGGGCATACCACCATAAAATCAACCATATCTGTCCACTTGTTTTTGTGTCTAAAGACCCTAATTCCCTTGCTAACAGTGAACCTGATTACACACCACTATACACACTAGAAGACTTAACTCATACCATTTTATCAAGGCTCTCCTCATCAAGAAGGGGCATTTCTTTCCCTAAAGTGAGCAGAGCTTCAAATGATGTTTTCAAGAAGTTTTTCCATTCCTCTTTTGATTGGTTTGGTAAATCTAAGAATGATACTGGACTTGGGCTCTCCTGCCAAGGACAGAGATGATCATGCCCTGTTTTCAATTTCAGTTTTATATCTTTACACATCATTTCATCTGCAAATAATTAGATTATGTGTCACTTGATTTTACTTCACAATTTGGTTTCTCAATGAGTTAACATAAATGTTATTATACATAGTTATATAAAAAACAATGTAATTACAAAGATGATAAAGTATACATAAAAATGATAAAGCATATCTACTTCAAATGTGTTCCTTTAAAGTTTTTCCTGTGCTGAACTACATTTCTAGATCAAAACAAGAGTTGTTTCACTATCTTGTTTCTTCCTTTGGTCTTCTATACTAAACACCAGTACAATAATCAAACTTGCCTTTACAATAATCCAAATGCTTTTACAGATGAACAGGGTCATGATTATACTAGCAACTGGGAAAGGGATGTTTTCTATCTTGAATGAAATACTCACATGTGTCATGGTCCCAATTATCTGGTAAACTGGCATCTACTACAACTCTGCAAGTAACACATGTCAAACAATCATTATCATTATTGATCCAGCCATAACGGGAACAGTGTAAGGGAGATAACTCTACTGGCTTAACTGCCCATTTAGCAGACTGTGTCAAAGTTAAGGATGTAAAACTGATCACATAAAAAACCATAAAATTAAAACAAACTTTTCTAAATGACTAGAAGAACTCATTGTGAGTAAGAAATATTCTATAATAAAAAGCCTAATAATATACAACCATAGTATTTATCAAAACACATAAACACACAAACACACACACACACACACACGCACACACAAACACACAAACATACACACATATGTATGTATATATACTACAGACTTTTTGCAAATTTTTGCCATTTATGGCTCATCAGTGCAGCTCAGTTGAGCGTGAATGTACTTGAATGCTATAGTACACCTAATGAGAATGCTCAAACTACCAAAGTAGTGAGCTTTGCATAATGCTTGGTGGTGGAATGCACAGCATCCAGCTACATTCACATAGTACTCAATCACACAAGGTTGAATAGGATTTCACCGCAATTTCGAGAAACAGTCTGGGAACACAAGGCTGCAGTTTCAACCTTGTTAGGTCTCATCAGTTGTACATACCCATTGACCTCTATATATTCTATATATATATATATATACATATAAATATACATATAAATATATATATATAAATATATATATATAGATATAGTTATATAGATATAGTTATATATATATATATATATATATATATATATATATATATATATATATATATATATATATATATATATATATATATATATATATATTCATATATATATATATATATATTCATATATATATATATATATATATATATATATATATATATATATATATATATATATATATAAATATATATATATATATATATATATATATATATATATATATATATATATATATATATATATATATATATATATATATGTATATATATATATATATATGTATATATATATATATATATATATATATATATATATATATATATATATATATATATATATATATATATATATATATATATATATATATATATATGAAAAGTCTGTTGGTACTACAGAACTTCACTACAGCACGAAAAAGCGGTACCATGTTTTAACCATACTGAAAAGCTTTTTTTCGTCTGACACTCGTCAGAGTATGAAACGTCGGATAGCGACCGAAAGGTGAACCGAAATTTATAGCAAGATATGCGGGTACACGTGATATGATGAATAATGTGTCCAGTTAGCCATATGATTGGCCTCTTGGCACCTATTCACCATTGTTTACTAGAAGAGTCCAAGTGAGAAAATGAACTCTTTTTGTTTACACTCTTTTTGTTTTTGTCAAAACCCAGTCTTGTGTAAACAAAAAGAGTTCATTTTCTCACTTGGACTCTTCTAGTAAACAATGGTGAATAGGTGCCAAGAGGCCAATCATATGGCTAACTGGACACATTATTCATCATATCACGTGTACCCGCATATCTGGCTATAAATTTCGGTTCACCTTTCGGTCGCTATCCAACGTTTCATACTCTGACGAGTGTTGGACGAAAAAAAGCTTTTCAGTATGGTTAAAACATGGTACCGCTTTTTCGTGCTGTAGTGAAGATATATATATATATATATATATATATATATATATATATATATATATATATATATATATATATATATTTATGCTGCATTTGCATAGTATATAAATATATATAGTATGATGTAGTACTGATGAAAATATTTATTAAAACATCTACATCCTTCTTCTCTTCATACTCCTCAAGTCTGCCCTTAAAATTTTGGAGAAATTCTGAGCCTTAATTTTACTGGTTCTTACAAAAAAAAAGTGAGTTCACCACAGAGTGATTTGGATGGTACAGTAATTCAGAAGTAAAAACAAGATCAAGAGATCGATTATCAAGAGATATGTTGCAAAAAAGAACCTGAGAAACATCTAATTATGAAATTACATGGAAAACTGCAGAAAGGATACTGAGAAAGTCTTGACTCTCTCAAGAAACATCCCTTGGTTTCCAGGACAGAATGTAAGCTTCTTTGATGAAGACCTGCTGTTCCTGACATAATAAAAAGTTCCATTCGCGTTAACATCTTGATAATTCATCACACACGAATAACCCTGGCGTGCCTGTTTTTAACCCGATAGGCCTATAACTTGCAACAAACATGTTGAAACCCACCACCTTAAAGTCCACTTCTCAAGACTACACTATTAGCAAATATAAGAATAAGTGACGATCCTGAGGCTCAAAGGGTATACGTATTTTCAACTCTGGGGGTGAGTGCAATTAGCATGAACTTTCTCTTTAACCACTGAGCGTGTCTCATCAAAGATAGGAGCCTTTTGCTGTCTTTGGTAAACGATCTAGCGACGTGTACAAACATACGGCAAAATATAACATTACAAAGTAGTTTCAAAGTAGATTATCATGGGAGCATTTAAGCTATCAAGATAACATAATAAATACTTCAGTTCTGCACATGCAATCGTTGAAATAGCTTTTGCTCTCTCGATATTTGATTTTCTACAAATTTTACTTGTTTGGGGTCACGTGAATTATGTAAAATTTAAGCATCCATTATCAGCCATCCTATACAAAACAAAATACAAATATACAGTTAAACACAAACAGTATACACACCCGCTTGTTCCCGCTTCATCACTAGCAGTCATTTCGGGTGAATGGATAAGGCCAGCAAGCATTTGCTTGACCTTTCGAGGGCTTCTGTCCACAATTGACGCCATGTTATGATCATCAGTGGCCACCAGATACTTGAAATAGAGGCTGCATACTTTGGATGTAAATATGGGCCGCCGGGATACGTCTGTCACATCAGAATTCCTCTATAAATTGTCTCAACATTTGTCAGTGAAGAGAAAAACGCCTATTCTTAATCTAACGTATATCGTGCTACTGAAAAGCAAAGAATACTCTGAGTATACAAGTCACTTGATATCTGAAGAGGGTACGTTTTAGATTGGCAGAAACCCATTATGCCATTACAAAGCTGTAAATTCTCTATACATTTGCCTTTGTCAAGAAACGACACAACGATAAAATATTATGCAAGCAGTAATTGATGAAGTGCCAACAAGAAGTAAAAACTGCTCAAAAAGTAGAAAGATTTCATGTCAAGTATTTAAGTAGATTTCGGAACGGAGCAAGAATGTATATTAGAAAGAAGAACAGAATTGAGAAGAAAGTCCGGAATGATAGAATTCTGTTACCAAATCCCTCCTGGCTGTCTTAGAAAGTGAAATATTTTCATGCTGTTATTAATCCATGTATCTGCCTTGTCTCTGTTATACTAAGAGCCTCTAGAATCTAGACCTTCATATCCAAAGAGGTGCAGAAAATCTTGAGCACTCAATGGATAGTAAAACATGCAGTGAGAAGCCTAAATGTGAATTCTGCATAATTCTTCCATCAGTATGCTTCAATGATAAATACACCTAAATTTAGCTACTATACTGTTTCCTCGAATAGTGATAGGTATTAAATAAACCCAGCTTAAATCTACGGCTAATACGACACTAAAAAGCATATGAAAAACTGAAATATCAATAAAAATTGAATTGACACATTCACAATAAACTCTACTGCGCTTTTTAAACATCCTTAAAACCGCCCTGTAAAATTCTCCCAGTTAATGTTGGACGTTGTTAGTATAGCAGAGTGCCCACATAAAATAATGAGATCTGTATTCACATACCTAAAATATATTGCCCAAATTGTAGGGAAATTTGATTAAATTTCCTGAAACTTACTTACCTACATTCAAAATATTCCCTGGAAGGTTCCCTTCTTATAAGCAATCCCCCTTCCTGTCACTTCCCACCTCCTATCGCTTCAAGATGTGAGATTTTTAATCTAAGTGAACTGATGTGACTTGATCGGAATAGATAAATCTTGTATTATCTGCTTTACTGAGAGGCTGAACATGCAAAAGGACGAATTCAGTCATTAGTGATCGTGAGATCGTAGTAACAAATCTTAGTTTTGCACTTTAAGATATATTAGAAAACTATTCCTATTTCCTTGGGAGGGGTAATTTTCTGCAATTATCAGCTTCTCTCGTTGACATATCCCAAGATGCAACAGATTTTGACTGCTTTCATGTGATGAAAATTTTTGAACGGTTTCTCACCAAGATAAAGTTGAATATCATATATCTACATTCATTTAATGAGCAAATTCTGCTCACACACTGAAGTGAAAAACCATCTATAGAGAATGTATTACTGAGTGAGCTTTCGCTAGTACCTAAAAAAGTTCATGAATATTTAAAACTTGCATTTAAAGTAAAAAAACACAGTTAAAATACAACTAGGTTTTCCCTGAAACCAATAAATTTTGTAATTCTAGAAGCGTATTAACCATCACAAATATTCTAACCTAAATAATCTTCCAGATAAGCATTGGAAAGCCAAAATGCTTGAGTTTCTGGTATTTAGCATAAAGACTTTAAGCGTTGAGCTTTAAAGAAACCAATTGACATCTACATTGAATACCGAAATGTCTCTCAAGCAAATTCAGAGGATCATCTGTAGATTACAAGAAGCGAATTGTTGTGAAAAGTATAATGGAATACCTGCATCTTAGTATATTTGATGATAGCAGAGACTTTAGAGATTTTGAACTTGATAAGATCACAGGGCAGCTATAACACTACGCTAGTTTTAACATCAATGATTCCTTACCAAATGGAAAATTCTCTTGTTTAACAAGAAGAAGAAACTGACCTAATATTTGTTTAGATTAATGAGTAAGATCCATGAATTTTACTTATGAAATGCTTGTACTTAGTACATTCAGGAAGCGACATATTTAATATTGAACTAAAAGACTAAAAGCTACGTACAGAATTCATAAAAAAACTGTGCAACACTTCCTACAGGTAATTGGGTCAAGCCTTGAGTACATCAATTGACGCTTAAAACTCCATGTGTCATGATAGCTTGACATTGTAAGAAAAAAATCTTAGCTCCAACACTTTTAATTACTAACCAAAAGATCATTAATTGTAAAGCATTTGAAGGCTTTGAAGCCTATGGTAGGATGACAAGCATCACAAATAGTAGCTTTGAGATTTCAATAATTTTATTCTGTGCAAAGACCAGATCACCCGAATGGTTATGGTACCATTAATCTACGATAATAGTGATAATAATAATAATAACTGCATCGTTTCTTATGATTATGACGTCATATGTACAATCCTGCAGGATATGGGGAAAATCAAAGTTATGTGAATAACCTTGGAGAGATCTAAGACAGCGTTAGGGACTTCATCCGTCTAATGGCTGTAGTTGCATTGAATGCTTGCTGCAAATAGAATAGCATGAAATATGAAAATATGAACAAGCTAACTGAGAAATCAAAGTATTGTGATTATGAACGACAATAGTACTCGATACAGAGTACATGGATTTTGCCAAATAAACTAGCATGGAAATTCTGCCATATTAAAATAACCATATTATCAAAACACCTTTAGAAATTAAATTTTATAGACTTTGTGATTTCAAACTGATGCTCGGTGTTACATATTAGGATAAGGCCAACAGGTATTGTTTATAATTGTTCGTATTGCTTATGACTGAGGTTGCAAAAGGTGTTCATAAACATACAGTGCAAATTATATTCATCATAGGAAATATGTTTTTATCACAACGTTTTTTGGCCCAGTATTGAAACTTTTACTTTTTCATGATGTCAGTTCCAAAGTTTCCTAACTGTTTCTTAGCAAGAATTGAGATCAGCAAATTAGCTTACAAATAATTATCAAACAAAATGTCTGCTATAAACATTATTACCTTCCATTTTCTTTTCACAAAGTTTTTTCTAATTTGTTCAGCAACTGACACATAAATGTCTTTCTCTGCAGCCAAATCACCTGAAATCCTAAAGTAGGGAAGAAGGTTTTGAGACAGGACTAGAGGGACAACTTTAACAGTGCATGAATGAATGAATTGATAAATAAATGAATTTATATATAAATGAATGTATGAATGAAAGAGTTTATGATTATATGGGTTTAGGATTGGTAGAATGAATGCAATGACGTATTGAATACTTTATTAAAACATGAACTCGATAAAATATTAAGAAACATCCAGGCTGAAGGGAGAAAGTCTGTTTCTTAAAAAACAAAGCGTGTAAAGATTTTCTCTTCAAATCATCCATGCATTTAGGGTGCCTGTTGCAGAGGAGACCTGTCCTGGGCCACCAGCTGCATGCAGCAGGGTAGCCAGGTTCCTAGCCCTCTCCACCTACTGAATATTGTTACCAGCAACTCAAATCGATGAAAATTACCACGAATCCTCCATTGCTTGCTGACAAGTGTATCTCTTATCTGGGTCTTTATTCATCAGACTTCGTACAAAATCTCTGGCTATGAAATATAAATTATCCGATTAAGCAATACGTAATTTCAAGTAGTAACAGGGCCTTTCTCGCTAGGGGACGATAGACCTTGATAAGCTCGGTAATCCGATGTTATCAATCATACCATTCCTTTGGCACACTAAGAAGTAATTGAGATAAAACAACGAGGGCACTAGCGTTTTGAATTTTTCACCTCCTGGTGTGGATAGGCCCACATTCATGGAAAGTCGTTGAGCTTGGCAAAGTTAGCGAGGTTGTCAACCCTACATGTCTGCGATAAACAGGGCATTATCGAAGAGACAGTTAGACATAACTACATAATAACGACTTAAGAGTCTTGGAAAGACCATGAAACCAACCAAAGCTTTTATTAATAAAAAATACTTATGTGTATATTTTGTAGTTGTATTTTAAATTTTGTTTTTGTCATGTGTGTTTTATGTTAATGGATGCGGAGTTGTCATTATATCTTGCACTTCGTGGAATTCTCCTTTTAGTGTAGTCAAGTAGATTGTACGTAGTGTAGTAAGTAGCTTGCAATTGCACAATTTTGTATTGAATATGAAAAGAGCCTTAGCACAAACCAGAATCTAAAATAAGACAGTTTTACAGATCCACATTTTTGTAAAATAATGGGTATGATTTTGAAAATAATGCGAGTGATTTTTGAAAATACACGATGGGTATGACTTAAACTAAACATTATAAGGTTGTCTAAACGGCAATGTAAAAAATTTTAATGTTTTTAAACACAAATAAAACATGATACATATATAAGCACAAATTTAAACTTGTGCTAATTTTGATGAGCTACTTTCAATGACTAGATATGCTTTTCTCAATTCAAAATTTTCCCAATTACAGATCGAACAGTTTCAGTTTACAACTCCATAAAGTGAGTCAAATTCATATTCATTCTTATATTTATATTCATACTTGTGGGAACTAGCACTAGCAGTAGAACGAAAGTCATGACAATCTGCAAGAATGTCCCAGCTATCCAAAGGAAGATTATGGTGGGGGAAGAGACAAGAGTATGGGACACTTTGCCACAAGGATTAGATAGAATCAGATTGATCAATCACGTTTTGTTAACGTCAAGTCATTAAAAATTGCAAATCTTGTATGATCCTCCTGTATCTTGGCGCTGATGGAGAGCACAGAAAAAGTCACAACAAATGAAGAGGTGCTGACAGGAGTTGGAGTATAAAGAGATGGGAAATATTGCAAGCAGGCAATTACAGTGTTTAAGGTCATATTCTCAGGGCACATTGATTGGAACGAGATGGGTAGAATATACAACTTGCTAGTTTAGGTAGAATATCAGATGATAAACAGGAAATAGAGATGTCACTGCAAGACCGGCACGACGATAAGGAACAAGATGGACACACATGGATCAGTGTAAAGGAACCCTAATCCCTGTTCTGTGACAACGATATTATAACATTAATAAAATCCTGATGGAATGGAAGCCCAGCACCTTAGTTCCTCATAAAAATTATAGTAATCGGACCTACCTGCCTGAGAGATATCGTCCCTGCAAAAATTGAAATGATAAATTATATTAGGTTTGTGTCAAGTAATTGTAAGTGAAATATTTTGATATTAGATTCTAAGAGGAATTCAAGGAATTACAACTCATAGATAGCAAATCTTCTATCATAGTAGTTTGGAGCAAATGGTACGCTTGTCTTTTGACGCTTTGCCGCAGGTAAAGTTCTATATAGGTGACTGGTTAGTTTCAAATGAGAAACTGGTTCTTGATGGGCAGCTATTGAACATTGAAGAATGTAGCTATGGTTGCAATACTTGGAGCATGCACTACTTGCCAACGAGTCTTCAGAGCTGGACAACTGAACACATGAGGCAACTTTTAGCAAATGATGGAGCACGCAAAACTGTACTTGCATGTTACGATGCTATTCATAATGAAAATGGAATGATAAGAAAGTAGATGCCAGACATCATGACAGCTTTAAGCGCACGCAATGCTTACGGGAGATTTCTACACGCATGAGTTTTCATTTAGTTCTGTCATATTCTGCAAAATGCCTTACCAATAAGGAGAATCGAACTCATAATCGGCTTTCAAGATGTGCTGATAAAGTTGACCATCATCATCTTCGTAGAATGGTGGATAGCCACAGAGCCTATAGGGTTAGAGAAGACAAAATCAACTCTAATAAAAGAACCTTTTATGCGCTGGTTACATGTGAAATATAATTTGATATTTAAAATACTTTTGGAGTGTTGCCACATTGAGCTAAAACAGAAGAAGCCTGCTTAATGGTCCACCAGCCAGAATGTAAGCAATAGAGAGTCTTTCCAAACGTGAGCTAGCTAAAAGTCACAAGTGATAGGCAATTATAGACTTTTAGTAAGTTGTGCCTTACTTTGTAGAAGTTAGAGAGAAAGAGAGAGTTGCCATCAGAACACTTTTCCAGTCAAGCACTTTCAAAATTACTGTGTACGTCTCAAGAATATGTTCAGTGTGCAACTTACAAAATATAAGTGATTACTCCAATGGCCCAACAGTCGACTGGTAGTCCATAAGGCTTCATCAGTAGCACCTCGGGAGCTATGAAACGACAATGTTAGATGCAAAAATGTGGCATGAAATCGTAAATAAACTTTACAGGAAACTGAGCGATTTATATCGATATTGTTTTTCCACACTTAGAACTAATAAAACTCCATGTTTTTCCTTTCAAATTAGCAGCGGATGGGATAAGCTCATCGCGAAACGTTCTATTAGGCTATGTCGCAACAGCTTCGTCAGTAATGGTTTAACTATGGCGTCATCAGTGATGGCTTAACAATAATGGATATGTCGATTACAATTTGCATTTATAATGCAGTCTTTTTTCTAATTTATCCTGCAATGCTACTCATCCTTGCCTTCACCTTTAAATTCATAATAAAGCTGTGCTTCCCGACTGATGTCTCAAACTGAAAGATATTGGAAGAAATAAGCTAAGTGACGATAACAGGATTATGTATACAGAGGAGTACATGGGAATATCGTGAATTCAAAGTTCAAAGAGCTGTAAACAGTAGGTTTAAGCGGCGGTCGGAATTGAGTGAAAATTTTCTTATAACACTGAGCTATGTGGCAGTGGCGATACTGCATAACAAGGTCTGATATGTCCTTAGGCAAGCTCCAACAAATATCAACCGTTACTCATTGCCATTGCCCTCTCTTTGGTTAACAATTGCGAGGCATAATGAAGAAGGCCTCCAAGTTCCATCTTGCTGCAACGTGGAAGAATCATCACCAAACAACAAGATCCTTACTCAAATTGTCTTTCTATGACTACATTAAATTGTATGTAACAATGTATCATGAGCAGGGCGGAGGAGACGGGCAAAATGCAAACGCATTGCGTCGCAATTGGCTAGTATTAGATTACAATTTAGTGCTCATTAAATACCCAAATCATATTCCCCAAAAGTGAACCTGTGGCAATTAACAAACTAAACTAGGGTAATGTCAGCTAACTGAAATGACTCACCAACATATCCTGGTGTTCCACATGGGGTGTTTATAGGTCCTTCATTCGTTTTCTTCGCAAGCCCAAAATCTGTTATCATCAGCCTCGACTCGCCAGATGAGCTATGAGGTAATAATGGACTTTGGTACTTTCCAATAAGTTCCTTTTCATTTTGAAGCTCGATTTTGAGAGGTCATAAATGAATAACACACGAAAGAAAACACCATACTGCATTGTCGCGAGGCTAAACTTTAAGAGTTCAAACAATTTCTAACAAGGAATCAAGAGAAAACAGTAAGGCCACTCTACATTCGTTATACTCACTCGTTAAACAGCAAATTTTCAGGCTAGAATAATAGAGACTTTCATAAGTGTAAAAGAAATCTCTAGATTTCCAGGTACTAACGTACGTTACATTTAAGAATTCCGGCGAAAGCAATCAAAGCGCTATTTCCTAAAGTAATATTCATGATCCCGCAAAAAACAATCATATACTTACAATGCATTCAAGAAAGGGGATATTATCGTAAAAATAAAGTTTCAAGTATCGTGTAGAAAACTATGACATATCTTTCAAAATAACGTAGAAAATATGAACCCAAATGGGGATCGAAATGCACCAATCACTAGAAGCAATCACACTTGACGTAGCTTTTTAATAATCTGTCAGTGTACTTTGCACAATGAGACATTGTTTATAGATCAATGGTTATTGGATAGATTTTAATAGAATGAGAGGTTACACTCTATGCTAAATTTCTCTGCAGCACCCGTTTAATAATGCATTTTATCTGACAATACTGAGTTTCCGGTCAAATTTAAAAATTAGTAAGTACCTCCCCCCTTACAGCAACTTTGGGATCAACATTTTGTAGTCCAAGAGCTTTTTGAAATCAAATCCATTTGCTTGCTGCGAGTAACTTATTTAATTCAACATTTCTCCTGAGAGGGAGTGCTGCATATCGCTCTATCGGAAAAAGTACATTCAAGACTTTTGGTGGGTATCTCACCTTTAAGTCCCTGTGTACAATATCCAACGAATGCAAGTAGGCGACCCCTTTGAGAATTTGTTCCACAAGTTGGCTCGCATCCTTTTCTGTATAATTCCCCCGCTCGACAATTCTGTCAAAAAGCTCACCACCAGTCACCCTACAATATGCACATACACGATAACCATCCATAGCCATTCATGTGATAACTGAAATATTTGCTTGTCGCTTTCTTTGAATCATTTATAAGCAAAACGTAAAAATACACAACTACAGTGCCTTTTACGGTGGTATTAGAGATGAATTCATCGGATTCCCCACCATAATGACAGGTACTAGAATTGCAAGTTATAATACAC
Organism: Mastigias papua; assembly: GCA_964019165.1. NCBI lineage: Eukaryota > Metazoa > Cnidaria > Scyphozoa > Rhizostomeae > Mastigiidae > Mastigias > Mastigias papua. The sequence goes on along the minus strand of OZ025286.1, from coordinate 1,070,543 downwards.
TAGGAAGAAGAAAGGAAAAGTTGAAGAAGAGAAAGTAAATGTCTGTCACACACCGGATGCCATGGAAACAACAGAAGCAAATTTTGATAAAATGGGGAAAAAGTATAGGACAATACACAGAAGGACGCCAGGTGCCGATGGCCACAGCCGCAAACGGCAACAACCACCACTTGTTGCATGCCAGCCTATTTGCTTGTTGGCTTGATTCTTATAAGCTTATAAGATTCAATCGAAATAGGAGCAGTTAGAGAAGCTCACTTCCCCTCTCAATAATTCTCCCTAAGCTGGAAAATGTTATCTTAGCCATACTTGTAAACTCTTCTCGACTTTTATATATAAGTTCTGAGTCTCATTCCCAGCTAAATGATGCAACAAGTTGTCCATAATTGCACAATCCCATGAATTTTATCTCTTTTATTTGTTCAAAGGTACCAAAAAGCTCTCGACAGGCTTGCCTAATGTCATAAGGGTAACATTTGAGACTCTACTCACAATTGCATAACCAAGTAAAGCGAATCTTTGTTGTCGAATAGTTGCACCAGCTCAACAATATTTGGATGTTTAACCCTGAGATTAAAATTGCATAAAAAATCAAATCATTGATAATATAAAAAAGTAATCTTTGTTTCATAGTGATGCTAGAAAACCACACAATATACAAAATCTGGGCCTACCATGGCAGAAATGGACAACGTCATCTGGGTCTGGCCATGAAGAAGGGCTCTTAACAATGTCACTAAATACAATCCAAATGGGAAAATAAATGCATTTAAGATAGCATTGGAATGTGCCCCCACCCCCTAAAAAAGCTTGCTACAATAGTACAGCACATTTCTAGGTTAATTCCATTTTAAGGACAATGGGGAGCAACAGGGTTCCTAGATGGGCATTTGTAAGTTCCTATTTCTACAGTACTCTCTTTCATTCTGTGGATTTACCATGAGAAAAGCACATTTAAACCATTGAACTGAACAAAACATCGAGTTTTTAGTCCATCCCGAAGACAGTTTCGACCAATTGGAATTGATGACATATGAAGAGCTATATCACTTACCTTTTGTGTATGGTAATTTCATCTTCCAAAGCTTCTTCTCTGCCTTCAATGTCTTTTCTTTTGATACATTTGACTGCATACTCCTTCCCTGTAAGCTTCTCTCGGCAGATGTGTACTTCAGAAAAAGCACCACTATGTCAAAAGATGCAAAATTAATTCCACTCAAGAGGTCATGAATATGGTAATCATAATAATCATAATCATAATCATAATCATAATCATAATCATCATCATTATCATCATCATCATCATCATCATCATCATCATCATCATCATCATCATCATCATCATACTTATCATCATCATCATCATCATCATCATCATCATCATCATCATACTTATCATCATCATCATCATCATCATCATCATCCTCAGTAGCACAGAAACATCGACAATCAACAGCATCACAATCACTGTTACAATCATTATCAACTTTATCGTAGACGTAATGATCACAGCCAAATTTCTTTAATCATCATGCCTATCATTAATTCAATGATATTAACATACTAATCTATTATGCATGAAAAAGAGCATCATTCCATTCTCAAAATGAGCATTCATTTTTTCAGCTAATCGTAAAAATTTTAATCTTTTTACAATCATTCAGCAATTATACGTCTAAATTTCATCTTGCTGCTGACAAGCAGCTGCAAAATTTTAAGGCCAAATTTTAAGCCGCTGAAGTTTCCCACAGATAGAGGAGCTTCGTTGGCAGCTTATCCAACTATCGTAAAGCAGGTTTACCGATCACCCATATCTTAATTCCTTAAAATCTTCCCACTTTATTTCAAGCTGTTGACTAAGCTCTGTAAGGGTGCAATTTGCCTCCCTAACTTCCCCCAGAAACCACCACCGAATGAAGCCACTTGATTTCATTTCATTCAATACAGTTCTGATTCAATACTGACTATTTCGCTTGCTACATTTTATTCTATGCCCCTGAACATTCCGGCAAACAGCAGACCCAAGGACCGCCGCTTTTACTACGTCGAAAGGACTACGCAAGCAAGAGAGCATTGTCTCGAGTCGTAATTGAAATAGTCTGCTTTCCAATAATCATCAGTTAGGCCATTTCAATGAGATTCATCGAGAGCCGTCAAAGTCAATTCCGAGTCTCTCCTTTCAATGTTTCTTTTCAAATATACCATCGTTGAGCACAATTCTTCAGGTGCTGGCGCTCAATCAAAGTGGTTCTTACCATAGTTCTCTCGGAAATATCTTACTTCAAAGTTGAGAAAAATAGTGTGGATATGGAATGCGGCTGAAGTCAAAACTACAAATAAGACCTTTAACTCTTTGGTGTGTGATTCAAGTACAACACATATTGCCACTTCAATACAATACAATACATACAATTTACAAGCAACACGTTTGAATGTAAACAATTCATGTTAAATAAAGGGTTTTATTTGCCCTCACCTGCCTAGAAGTCCTAGAATGTCAAATTTCTTTGTGATTTTCTCGTCGTATTTTTTCTTCCCGAAGAGCGGCATGCTGTGTGAGAGATGAAAATTTCACTCGCTTTGAGGTTAAATACTTCCAGTAGATGTACACAGATCAACCTGTTCAAGATTAAGTTCTCTATCCCTTCGCTACAACAGCACTGATCGCAAGATTTCGACGACAACAAACGGGTACTACGAAGTTTACGAACTGCGAACTTATGGTCACATACGCGAAAATCTCCCCATACACAACCAGCTGGTCTGGTGGTGGCTCTTTGTCATAGAACTGTCCAAGGGCAGGCCATCTGCTTTATAAACAAAGCGTCCCCTCTTAGCTAGTACCTGCTTGTTTGATTGATCATTAGAAAGCAATATAATAACACAGAGTGGCTACCTCGGACGGCAGTGAATCACAGGATTGCATACAGCAACGAGATGTTATACCGACATTGAAGTGAAAGAAGGGAAATCTTTTCTGTTTTATTGGCAATGAAACATGTGTCCAAGCCAAGACATGCACAGTGCTGTTGGTACGGAGAAAGGCGTTAGGGCTGTCTTTTTTCTACCAAAGCTAGAAATATCCTTGCATCAGGCTGTCAAAGTTAATCTACTTTACAAAATTCTCCGCTATAAGGGGCTTTAATTAATTGATAGTTTCCTATTCTGAATAAAGATATGCTGTAAACGCTTTTTGGGCTAAAATTTCAAGCTTTTCTTGATCGTACGAGTAAACAATTCGCAACATTAATTAACAAGCAACTAAGAAATGGTACCTGCAATTATTGCCGTTGCCGGGCAACAGTCGTCCATATGAAACATGACTCGATAACATGACAACTAGTAGATTTACAAAACTTGTAAACGAGGCAAAGGAATGTAAACATGCAATATGAGAAATAACTGGTAAAAAGATGAATTTGATACGGAATAATAAAGTAATCAATAATTTAAATAGATGTTAATAATGATAATGATAATGATACAAAATGATAGCAGTATATTAGATGAAATGAAATGAAACGAAAGTGTCATAAGGTGACACTATCGACTTTTGTTCGTCGAGTCCTCTACCAGCTGAGCTATCCGGTCACCATTCCGACTCGTTGTCCAAGGGTTTTTCATTTGTACGAACTGTTCTCTCTCTTCATCAGAATCCTTTAAACAGAGTGAGCTATTTCTTTTTAGCTTGCTATGGTGGAGAAACATACTGCGAGCAAGGTATGTCGATTTAAGATTTGAAGAAGATAAATTGTGGGATTCTAGAAGGGATGAGGAAGGTAAGATGTTCCATAGTTTGCAAGGCCTGGGAATGAATGGAGCCCAGCGGGATAGAGTTCGTGGATTGGTTAGTTATACATGGAAAAGGGTATGAAGGGTAGACCTTCAGGTGATCTGACGCGTCTCAGCCGGTTCACTAGTTCATCTATCAGCTATCAAGTCTGCTTTCTCTCAACCTAATTGTCCAATCATCATGCAGGATTCTGACCACACATGTTAAGACTAGGCCCATTTTGCATGGTGATTGGTCATTTAGGTTTGGAGAAAAACAGAGCTGATAGAGCTCTCAAACATTTTGTGGCTATGCTGTGATCAATCAGCGCAGGGAAGATGTCAGTTGGATGAAGGAGATGAAATTAGGTACGTACTATAAGCGAAGGAATGAATACTAGAAAATGGAGAGGAAAGCAGATTAGAATAGAAGATGAATAGCAATGGGGAGATACGATTCTTGAGGTACACCACCATTGATTGAATGAGGTTAGAGAAGCCATCAACCCTAAATGCAATTGACCAATCAAAAAGGCAGCTGCTACTCGATGCAATAGAGGTATGGTGGAAACCACACAGTGACAGTTTAGCAAGAAGACCTAAAGGAAACGCAGCATGATCAATACTAAATTAAATAGGATTCAGCATAATTTGATCATCAATATGAAAAATAGATACAGACTTCTACGAGTGATAACACTAGCAGCAGCTGTATATGGTTGTGAGATTTTGATACTCCATGCATCTTGACAACAAAACGATCAATGCATTTGAAATGAAATATTACAGAAACTTTCTACGAATCCTGTTCACAGCTTACAGAATTAATGAATTAGTGAGGGAGGAACATGGAAATGTTGACATAAATAGTATGGAAATGACAGCTTAAGTAGTTCAGGCACAATTTCCTCCTGGCAAGAAACATAATGCATGGTAGGCTGCTGGGGGAGAGGGAGAGGGTTGCAAAATATCAAAAGCCACACCGGATTATCCGCAACAGAGCTGGTTTGTACAGCCAATGAAAGAGAGGAATGGAAAGGAAGACTTGAGGATTGACAAGTCGTCTTATCAGACTGCGGCATAGAGAGAGATCGATAAACTGCGTTCACTTGAGTAATACCTAAAAAGAGAGACTATGGATAATTCCAGATAATGGTTGCCGTATCCACATCAGTCGGTGATTTTAATCCATACACCGGTTGACTTCGCAGATACAGGAGACAAACCAGGAGTTAGCTAATGCCAGATATGTAAACAAGACAGCCTATGAAGATTTTCTGGCGGCAGCAAGTGGCAGTCTTCCTCCAATGAAAAAGACCATTTAGGTACTGTAAATGAATAGCGAAAAATGAATCACATTAGCCTCTTACCACTGCGGATTTGAATAATTACATTTTGTTTTACAATTACTATACGGAACTTGTGACTGCACATAAAAACTATCTTCCAAACGCCGTTTGCTTTGAATGAGAATGCAACCGAGAAATAAATGCAGCTGCTGATAACAAACAACAGGAGAATTTCATACAACTATTTTGATCAAATAGGATAATTGGCTATTAGAGCAGGTGGAAAACTGCAGAATCAAAGGGACGAAACTGGGATTCTGGACCATAATCTCAATCTGTTTAAATCGCCGTATCAAAAAGCATCAAAACATGCTGTAGGTAAGCAGTGCTAGATTAAGAGTCATAGACATTGAGCAGTTTCTGATTGAAGCTGGCAATAAATTGAGCATGTACAAGCTGCAATTGGCTTCTAGATATAGGCGCTTGGAATCTATATAACGAACTTGGAGATCTTACTAAGGAATTGCCTTGCTATTGAATGTCGCTACAACAGAAAGCTCAGTAAAATGGCCTTAAAAGTGATATCTACTGCTTGTGAACATAGCCGCCAAATGTTTGAGAGCTCATTCAGTTCTATTCTCTCCCAACCTAAGTGACCAATCATCATGCAGGATTCTGACCACACATGCCAAGACTAGGCCCATTCTTCATGATGATTGGTCAATTAAGTTGGGAGAATCTACTGCTTGTGAACATTAAAACTGTCTACCTCAAAAATCGTCAGTTTTAAAAGACAGACCAAAGTATACCAGACCAATGCCCCTCCAATATAGAGAGTAGGAAAGCTTTTTTAAGCCTTAGAAGTACTCTATACTAGCATGTAACAGTTTTGAAATTATGTGAGAATCCATTTTCCTTTAGTCTAGTATTCAAGTGCAAACAAATCTTCGTGGGATTGAAAAATGTGCTATTGCATGTGAAGAGTTTTAACGTAGAAGAATTCAATCACAAATTGAATCACAAAATTCAATCAATTACACAAGTAATCAATGCAAGCCATCAATCACAACAAATGAATGATCATCAATTGCACCAAGTGATCCAATCATTACAATTTATTGATCATAGCAAGTAATCAGTCCCAACAAGCGATGAATCATAGCAAGTGATCGATCACAGCACGCCATCAATTGCACCAAGTGATCAATCATTACAATTTATTGATCATAGCAAGTAATCAGTCCCAACAAGCGATGAATCATAGCAAGTGATCGATCACAGCACGCCATCAATTGCACCAAGTGATCAATAATTACAAATTATTGATCATAGCAAGTAATCAGTCCCAACAAGCGATGAATCATAGCAAGTGATCGATCACAGCACGACACCAATTGCACCAAGCGATCAATCATTACAATTTATTGATCATAGCAAGTAATCAGTCCCAACAAGCGATGAATCATAGCAAGTGATCGATCACAGCACGACATCGATTGCACCAAGCGATCAATCGGTATCTATGGCTTCTTTGACTTGCGAAATGTTTCAAACGAGGAGACCAAAGTTGGAAGAAATATTTGTGTGACTTTTGAGAATGTTGGGAAGAAATGTTCATTCTTTTGAGCAACTCTTTCTGGTGATAACTTTCGTTGACAAGTCATACCCTTGGCACCATGGCTCATTTTTCACATCTAAAAGCGCCTTCACATGAGCAATTTTGAAGTGCTCTTAAACTTGCGAAGCTTTGAGTTCAGTTCGGCATCCTTGAATTTGCTGGCTATTCACATGAAAACCTGGTGGTAATTTGAAAATCTCATAATTTCGTTTGTGGCGCGAAAACAATGATTAATCTACCTCGCGGTGCTATACTTTCTTGCTTCGCCCTGCTCCGAACCAATTTCTGTTCACGTGATAATTTCACTCCGCTTTGACATTTCAGAACACTTCAATAATCCGCACTGAGTTCAGAAGGGTTTTTAGCTTTAGTTTACCATTCGTACGCCGAACTCTTGATTTTCAAAGAGTCCCGAACTTTCTCATATTAACAGCTCTAAGTTCTGCGTAAAATTAGCAGCCCTTTTCAAACTCCAACAAGGTGTTTAAAGCGTCTTGTCATACCAAATGCGAAGTTAGCACATTGCTGCTTAATGCAATTCATAAAAAAGATTACTCGACTTTTCGGATGTCTATTGTAAATCCGTCAGCCAAAGCAATTATGTCCTAGCACTGAAGAGTTACGAAGAACGGAAAATATTGAGAGAATGGCCTACGCAGCTCGTTACATTCCAAGATTGAACGTTTGGCCGAATACAATTAACTTTCATAAGATTAAAACACTTACATTTCCCACAATCCCATTAGACACCTCCCAAATACATTAATGGTAAGCCAATTGATTTTGGCGCGATGTATTTGTCGTTGGCAAAATATGAATTTTAAAAACACTGGCCTGCGATCTATTTTGTAGCACTTGCGTAAGTAGCAAAATAATGAAAGAAAAAGTGAGCAAGAATATTTTGTAATTTTCACATACCCGTCATAATCACCATTTAAGTCGCTTTCTTCTATGTTTGGATCTCCCATGTTGGCCAGAGAACCCTAGTCACTCGAACCGGGAAAGCAGACGAAATTCAAGAGCGTTCGGCTTCCACTTAAATCAATATTGGTCTTCACAGTTGCATTGAAATAGTCTAACACAATAATGTAGTTTTCACGGGCTTAGAATCCTACCTGCCCCGGACAGAAGAGTAGAATTTCAAACAGTTTTTCGTTGTCAAAGTGTCTTTGTTTGAAGCTAGTACTTGAGAAAACGCTCCAGATGCCAATAGTGCACAGAGATGTTGCTTTGAATAGAGTCTTTCTCTATTGAAACATTGGAATGTCACTCATCCTTCGCAGTATTATAGATGTTTCCTTCCAATCTTCAAAGGAACGTCAAAGTGAAGCATAGAATCCAAATCAGCTACAATACACACCCCTTTAATGCTCAATATATGCAGGATCCTATTAAACACGTCGTTTGGTCAACACTAGTCATATCCCATGAACAGTCTAAACCATACGCGTCATTAGCGAGATCCATTGCTTTCACAAGAATCAGGGTGATTTTTAATGTTCTTTCTAGGAAATTGTTTGATAGAAATACTGAAGTATTGTTGAAAATCAACAGATTTTAGGACTACAGTAGAGTGCAAGCAGGATCCAATAGAAGATCTATGGTCCTAGTGTTCACCAAGCGAAAGAGTGACGAATCTGATCTATAGATATCCTGTAAAAATACTAATAAAAATAGCGAAAATATACAAAAAATAACAACAGTAAGCAACTGATGAAATAATTGCTACAGTCGTCACTTTCATCGTCAAAGCTCTGATATCAACCTGACAGTCCCCCGTCCTTTATGGTAAAACATGGTTAGTATCTGCTTAGAATCTAGTTAGACAAGTACTCAGTTTACTAAAAGAAAAAGGGGGTTAATTCAAAATTTCACAAAGAAATATACCTTCGCGCCTGGGCAGATAACATGAGCAAAAATCATCCTTTCCATAATAGACATAGATAGGTCCTCTCTTTCAAATCAAACAAATGTAAGAAATTATAATGTGTAAAAAATCTCCACCCAATATATACATCATAATAACAAAATTCCAAAGAGAATTATGGAAAGAAAGAGGATCAGAAATGACGTCGCTGTTGAACAGGAAGGGACTTCACAAACTCAATAAGATTAATGGGTGATTTGTGCTATCTATTTAAGTGTCTTATAGATATCTCTTATACTCCAGTCGCTAAGTAGAATACACATGTTAACTAAATAAGCTCTTACTTCTGTCCCAAAGTGTCCTCTGTAAGCATGGTGTCCACGAGACGACCCCGAATGAAGAGAAGAACATGTATCAATATTTTCTGATAAAAAACTGCATTATTCCCATCCCAAATTCTGGCAAATCCTACTTATAACCATAAAACAGACCTGGGTCTGCGTAAAACCCTGTTTTAGCTATGTATGTTCACTAAGTGAACTATAGCCCGAGGACTAGTCCCTTCGATGAGGTCCCTGAAGCTCTTCACCAGCTGAAAGATAAATATTGATACAGTACTACCTAGCAAACCCCATGAGGAGAATCCGCCCTATCCATGATGCCTTTCGGCGTAGCCAACAAGACACTCTTTCAAGTAAGGTATCTTCCCAAAGTCTTTCTCTTAGTCCCATATCCCCTCAGTGGCATTGGTCTACTATGTCAGGTTCTCAATTTAATTTCCAAATATATATCATAACAAACAGCCCAGTTCAATAGAATACTTCTAACAATATTCCCAATTACAATGTCTAGCCTTTTCGTGTTCGTATAATGAACACATTAAGCGGCTTTAGCAAGTAAAAACCAAGTGTTTTTAAATGAATAATTGACCTAAAACTGTATGAGATTTGCTTCCATCTGCTCAGGGGCTAGGACGCCATCACTTACGGGGAGCGACGGCGGTGTATGTCCGGTAGCGAAAGGGTCGCAGATAGTGCACTCAGGCAGCGGAGAATCGAACTTCAAGAGAGGACTCATATGCAGAGTACGGACTTCAGGCACAAGTATGTCTCCTTGGTGCGCTAAGGGTACATGGTTGTCGCTTACAGTCTCAGGCAATACGTGTTGTGAAGTACCTAAAAGAAAAGACAGCGTAGACTTGTAGATTGATCGAGTTACAGAGAGGAGACAAACGAGAGAAGGAGAACTCAAAACTAAACTTTGGCTGAAGCAGGAAGAATTAAGGTGTCTAAAAAAGGTCCCAAGAAAATTCGGCCTTCTTATTTTCAGAATCAGATAAACGTCTATAGCAATTCGTAAATGCTGAAAATATTCTGATTATTTTAATGCCTAAAGATGGCAACATACAGTTCACAGCAGCTGTAAATCGCATTCATTATCTATGAAATGATCACCCAGTATTGATTTGTTAATCTTAATTGAACTGGTCGTATCAACGGATTACTATTGCATTTGCGTTAAATTTTGGCTGTGAAAAGCTTTCAAAAACGTTCGCCTAAGATGAGATATCGAACTAAGCTTAGCACGGATAATTGAAAGGCACGCGAGGCGATTTTCATTGTAGATATAATGGGCAAAGAGGGATTTCCATAAATGATTTTATTTGCTAAAGGAATACGCAAATAAAGTCCACAAGCATTTACCCCCTGCATTTGTGAGTTCGCATCGGTGTGAGAGCAACGAGAAGAACGAAAAATTAACAGTTAAAAATGACAAGTCGATAGGGTTCAGGTAAACATCAGTCAAGGTGCATACGAAAGATGTAATAGAGGATGAGATAAATCTCAGGGTTCTCAGAACTTTTTGCAAAAGAATTCCCAGATTTTCCCAGGCTTTCCATGCCAACTTTTGAAATTTCCCTGTCATTGTTCCCCATATGTAAAGAAAAAAAAGCGTCCCAGACACCCCTAGAAATGTACATATGATTGGCAGTGTCCGCCCTCACAACCAACCAATAACAATGTCCGTCCTCACAACCAACCAATAACAATGTCCGCCCTCACAACCAACCAATAACAATGAAGGCCTGTGGACTAACCTGGCGCGTTTCGGTTTTCAACAATGTGCTCATCAGACGTAGAAGTGGCAATTACATCATTAGCATGAACCGAATCTGACTCGTTGATACCGATATCGATTAATGACATGTTTGGTTTGCCAGCTGTGTTAACAGTCGGTTTATCACTTGTTCCACTTATCACAAAAGTATCCGACCTAACCATACTTGTGTTTCCATCGGTACTTTTCTTCTTGTCCGGAGACAGTTTAGAGTTCGGGTACTTCAATAGAGATGCTCTTCGTTGTCCGCTTTCTGGAATAAAACAATCCCATTATTCTAAAAGATACCAAATCTTTATATTTATATATAAATAAATTAATATTTATTCATATCATAAATGCATTGCAATCATTAATCAACTATCACTTAGAGTGACATCAAATGCCATTCTATTTTGATAAATATTCTTTCTTATAGCCTCCCTTCTCTACTTAACTCATCTCGTCTAATTTTCAGTCTTCGCTTTTTTTATTGCCTGTCTTGAGCTCTTATCTTCTCTTTCAAATTACTCATATCCTTTTTACTCTCTGCTCCACCTTTTCTCATTGCTTTTTCACACATCCGCCACAACAATCATAAGAACTTTTTTTTTTGATAACTGCTATTGCACTTTCGAAAATGGCAGTCATATTTTCATAACTTCATTTATAATTCTTAAAATAATTGCTATGAGTTTCATAATCATTACTTTCTTCATTACACCATCATAATTTCAATCAGAACATTACTAAGTTTCGGTCCCTAGAAGGTATCAGGCCACTGTTAATGTTAGACAACATATTAAAAATGTAACTTTGAGATCAGGAAAACTCCCTCGTTGAAGATGAAACTGTGACCATCAACAGTATAATATGGAAACATAAACAAATTGCCAGGGGATTATAATAACCTATAAAGTTTTCAATTTGTACAAAATCAAAAACAGCAAGCATACTTGCTATCAGCGGAGTACTGGTATGACTTGAATTCGGTTTTGGTACAAAACTTCGCCTGAACAGTGTCAATTTATTGCTTGGTGTTTCTGGTCTTTTCTGTTTATTAGCAGAGTCCAATAACTTTCCTGATTTTACTTTTGCAGGGGTGTTGGTAGCGCACGAGGATACCTTGATTGATGCAACAGCCGATCCTGTACTCCTTCTTAAACCAGACCCTTGTTTAGCAGGCAGTTGCACCTGTATTGGGGTACTGTTGTGAGAAGGTCTTGAGAGTTGCAGCTGGGACATTGAAGTCGATAGATTAGTGCTCCTCCGTCGAGTTTGTTTATCAGCTGTATTGCTTCTCACATGCTTTGCTTCGCTATTTTTCTTTGGTGATAAATCAGTGCTCCTCCGTCGAGTTTGTCTATCAGCTGTATTGCTTCTCACATGCTTTGCTTCGCTATTTTTCTTTGGTGATAAATCAGTGCTCCTCCGTCGAGCTTGTCTATCAGCTGTATTGCTTCTCACCTGCTTTGCTTCGCTATTTTTCTTTGGTGTAACAAATTTAGTCGCTGCGGTCGACGGATCCCCGGCAATAGGTTCGTGTGTCAGTGCACTAGCTGATTTCAAGGCTTTCAATGGTTTTAGCTTTGAATCTTGCGATGTAGCACCTCTTAGGCGTGTCTGTCCTTGAAGAAGTCCTGGTTTTAATGATGGTATACTTGAAGGTCGAGCAATTTTTGATTGTATCTTTGAGACAACAGGGCCCTACAGAAAGATTCAGTACATTTCAGTAATTGATGGAACAGATCCGACATGTATCCAAGAATGCCCAAACCCCTAAGGACACATTGTGACAATGACTAAAAGAGGCTTAAGCCTGTTGTTGCTGTAAACTATTGTGAATCTGGTGTAAGGCGTTGAGTGAAACCGAAAGCTGTTATTTACATTATATAGTAAATGAAATTCTGACAAGGTCATTCCTACTCTTGATAATGTCACAGTGTGGCCACTATAATGAAGTGCATGCAATAAATATAAACACAAGCATTTCAAATTGACCTGTCCTAATATTGCTATTTGAAATTTCACTACTGGATTTTGCAATTGCTTTCATGGGTTCATCATAATAATGCAACACTTTGGACTTTCACAACAATCACTATCTAAAATCTTGTTGTTTTCTTTGAAATGACTCTCCTGCTCATTGCCACACTGACTACAAACTTTACATTATAGCTGCAATTTCCAAATAAGGTCTCAATGCACACAATCTCTTGAAAATTAAATCCTCATTTGGATAACAAAACACTTTATGAGTTCAAGGGTGTTTATAGGAAAATGACCTTCATGAAAATCTGATTTTGACCTGTAATTATTTGACAAATTTTTATTTGCAAGGGAGGGAATATCCAACCATAATGCTATCATAATAATACACACCCCTTCAAAAATCTTTTAGGTGTTCCCACAAGGACTAATGTTGAGCTATCAAGGTCTGACAGTGAAAGATTTCTGATGGGTACAATTAAACTGTCACTTAACTTTGCAGCTGGGAGACATTGCAATACATTCAATACAAAAGGCCTTTGCCTTAACAAAAAGTAAGTACACTCTGAAGATATTCACATATATATTACCACAGGAATTGAAGTTTCACTTGCTTGCAGCTTCCTTCCTACAGCTCCACTGAATGATCTATGATGTAACTTTGTACTTTTGCATGATGGTGATGGATTCAATTTTGATACCTTAGCTCCATCACTATTCCCAACTTGTTTGTTCTCTTTTAATGAATCAATTTCATCTTTACCCTGAATCAAATCAATGTTTTCTCCATCATTTTCTTTGTTCTCTTTTTCTTCTTTACTTGAAAGCTTGTCTCGGAATAACCTGAGTTTTGTAATATCAATGCCAGATGAATCACGTTTGAAGGGGTAGATCATAGCTCCAGGACTGCCATTTTGGATTGCACTGAGAGGTTTTAGTTTAAGTAAACAAGACAATTTCGCTGATTCTTGTAACAGCAAAGCCTGTTCTGCTGGCTCTAGAGGCTTCAGAGGGTCCACATTTTCTTTCTTGGCAGCAACTGCAGCACATCTTTCCAAATGACCCACTGGCCCAAAGAAGACTTCATCATCATAATCATCATTTTCATCATTACTTGCTTTATCAGCAACATCACACTTTTCTCTACAAGGCAAGAGAACTATTGCATAGAATGTTTAACTATAATGTACATTAGAACTCAACTACACAGTCGAAGTAGACTGTTTTTTATACATATCAATTTTTCTAAGTGAAATTTTCCTTAGCAAATTGAATTGTTTTAGATTTATAGTCATGCAGAATTAATTATTAACTTCCAAAGAATATGGGCAGAGAGCAGAAGAAGTAGGTCCTGCTGGAATCTTCTATAACAATGGTAGATAGTACAGCATAGAATTAGAAATAGAGATAAAACTCAGACTGGTGACTTCTGTAAAGGGTAAAAAGCAGAGCAAAATTCCTTAAGTATTAGACTTCTTTCCCTAAAAACCTAACAAGACTACAGTGGAGGTAGCATGATTTTTGCAAACCAATAGGCTCAGTAAAATGCAGGAAAATGTGAGGGCTGCATTGTCTCAAAGTAACATTAAAATACACTCTAATTTCAAATAGCAATTGACATCAATTATCAGGAATGGAAAACTCACCCAGAAGCAGGAGACAACTCCAACGGTATGTCAAAGTTGAACTCCTCGTTCTCAAGCCAACAATCTAAAGAAAAGTGAATCGAGAATTTATATAGGTCAATAATATGGCGTAAATATGGTAGTGCAGAGGTTTTATACAACTCTAGTAGAAAAAGGTCCATTTATCAAGTTAGGACCAACGCGTTTAGGAGATCCCTGCAATATTATTGATTCATGCATAAAAATCTCAGTAAGATATTTATGTGGTACTATTGGGAGGCACTATGAATATTTTACACACCAAACACTCACTTATGCTTAGGTTCTATCTAACCGTCAATACAAGCACCATTGCATTAGGCCTATGAGTTGAGGGGCCATTATGAACAGTTGCCAAAAGCTGCTCTGCAAAGGCATGAAAGTACCTTGCAAGATTACAATATGATGTCCATAGCAATTAAGGCATACAAACCTTCCATACTTTTGGTGAGTTTTGGTCGGTTAGTGCACGTTCGTTGATAAATGTGGTGGTTCACTTTGAAGGCGCCAGCTTTTGAAAACATCACGTGACTTGATGCCTCGCTTGCAAGGAGCCCTCTTCTACTTCACAATGGAGGGAAGTTCGAAATGGAGTGTAATCTATCTTGAAGCAATGCCGGTACCCTAAGTACCTATTTACTTTATGAAGCAATTAACAATCAACAAGTCCCTACAAAGATCTTGTAACTTTGCAAGATATCAGTGCTTGATGCACCAGCCGTAGTGCATATCCGTTGATTAATGTTTGTATGTTTTAGATCATACCAATTTGGAATCGCGCACTTTTGTACGTCACAGATCTGCCCCAAATGTTCAAGCTATTTACGCCGGTACACTCTTTGCACACTTAATTCCATACATAAGATCCATTTTCTTATGAAAATACGCCGACGTACAACAAACTTAGAATTTCAGTACGCCGCATATCTGTGGAGTGACCCCCTCGATTCCAGATTGGAGGTCATAATATATGTTGATGCTGATTTCTGCCAAGAGTCTTTTTTGTATTTAATGAAAGCATTTCAAATCAATTGCTTTCGCTATTGCAGATGAGTGGTTGTTGTGGATGAGGTGTCTCTTTATTGACAAACAATAATCAAGCTGGTATAATGGAATGACTTGGGTATTTTTACACACAAAACTGAGTGATGTGTGAAGACTTTTAACTATGGCTAATAAGATACATCAAGCATTCAAGGTAAATCAGAAAAAGGAGAATATCCCAAGCACCATACGTATTCAGAGTAGAGAACAGGGTGAAAAGTCAAAACAATCAGTAAAATTCCAGAATTTATTCTACAAGAGAACTAAGGTTCAACTTGACAGCAGTAGTGAAGAGGGTAATTTTATGCTCTCTTTAGATGATATCAAACTGCTCTCCAAAGAATTGGGAAATAAATCAGAGAAAACTGAAGAATCTTTGAAGTTGCTAATAAAAGCCTTTAGGACTGATGCATCTTATGTAAATGCCTTCTTAGAGGAAGAAAGATCATTATGGAACATAGTTGGGCTTTTCTCAGGAAAAGACAGCAAACTTCAGCTGTATGCTGCATACTGTATTACAAATATCACATCTGTTGAACATCAATACAGCCAAGCTGTTGCAAATGCTTGTTCCCCATATCTCATAACATACCTTTCAAGTGAAGTTCTGTTGAAGCAGGATCTTTGTGCAACAGCTCTTGGGAATATTGCATCTGATGGGGAGGAATTCTGTGAGCTGCTTAAAATTCAAGGGGTTATGATGCCATTAGTTAATCTCTTCAAGGTAGGGGCAATCTGGGTTTGGATGATTACATATAGCATTTAAAATGTTTGTTCTGCACAAATATAACTTCAGTTGAACAACAATACAGCCAAGCTGTTACAAGTGCTTGTTCTTCACAAGTTTCTATGTATACCTTTCAAGTGATTAATATATAGCTGTGATTACATATGAAAACATTTGATATTGTTCCTCTATTTCATAGACAAGTAAAATGGTTTTGAAATTACCAGTAAGACTTAAGAAATAAATGACAAACATATAGCACTAGCCTATATAGCGCTAAGGAAGTCAATTTCAGACAGAACATTTTAGCTCAGAATTATCTAAGTCTTGTTTATATGCAATTTCATATCAGCATTGTTTAAGCTCCAATTTAGCTTAAGATGGACAAATTCCATGTCCCTAAAACTGAAGGGTGCCCATCCTTAAACAATTGAAATGAAAGAGTGCTTGGAATTTTCCTGCCACCTATCATCAATACTGTGTATTTCATTGTCTTCATATTGTTTTATGGTAATCACAAAAGTTGAAGAGCAACCTTGATATATAGTTACCATTAAACATGGGCTAGAACAATCTGTTGATCATATTTTCATCCTACAGACAACATCACCAGCAGTTCTTGAGGCAGCAGCTTTTGCCACCATCAGGATTAGTGCAGGAAATGAGAAGACAATCAATGAATTCCTGGCAATGGGGTTAGGAGAACTACTAGTCAAGAATTTGAAGAGTTGTGAATATGGACCTGCATTTGGGCAGCTTGCTTGGCTTCTGTTTTACCTTGCATGCAGTGAAACTCAAGTGTCACATTTATTAAAACTTGGTATACTGGATTTGGTTTTGGACCATTTGCAAAAGCTGAGCTCTTCCATAAGAAAAAATGTATTTTCACTGACAGCTCTACTGCGCATCATAGGTAAGAGAATGTACCTTGGTTTGAGAAATTTGAGAAAAATGCAATTATGATACTTAGTTTATCTAGCACAAATTTATGTAGCACAAAGAGGTCAATTGAGATAAATTTAGATGAAAAATGCAAGGACAGAATGAATGAGATCAAAGTCTATTGAAGAGAAATCCAATTTTTATATGAAAAATGTCCTACTCTGCTGTTACAATCTTTGGAGCATACGTCTAATTTCTGTTTCAGAACACAACCTATGTATAGTAAACCCTTTCATTGTATGCATTTGATAAGCATTTTGTTGTAAAAAATAAACCCCTATGCTCCATCATAGTAGTTATGAAATAACAAGCTAGAGCATTCTCTTTCTAGCTAATATTCAACAAAACTTTGATACTTGTGATTTCCCTTATCATTTCAAGGCAATGCAGCTACAGTTGTGATACCAGAGTTACAGGAAAGACTTGACAAGCTGCCCCTTGATTCACTTTTCAAACCGCTGATTGACTGCAGCTATGTTCACATTATACAGGAATCCCTGTGGGCTATGTCAAACATCATTGCTGTAAATGACAAGTGTGCATCACAGATGGTAAACAGAGATATCTTGCAATCACTTGTGCGGTGTCTAAACTATGGAGAAGTTATTCAAAAAGAGGTATACCAATTACTTGTCACATTTTGTTGCATGTGGAACAATTCATCTAACAAATTTCATCCCTTTTCATATGGCAAGAACACCACCAAAATGAATTCTTGTATCCTGTTTTAATACATTATGCAGAAAGATCTCAAGGTAGCACATTACAGATCTAACAAAAAGACAACTAATTTTGTCAAGAAATATGTCCAACACCATTATGTCAACTTGTAAATATAGGGATGTGCATTGTCATACTTAGACACCAGTGGTGTTATGTGGAATAAACATCATTTTATGTTTATTTGAAAGCCAAGACCATAATGAGCTACCTTTTGTGGTCTGTAGTCAGTGACACTACACATCGAAAAGATGATCCCCACTCCTCTCCTCAAAACAGAAATTTATACTGCATTTCTCTAGCCCACTCAGGGCTCAATTGTTATCACATAATATCTTTGAAATGTTTTGATTTTTCAAGCATAATTACACAACACCAACCCCAATCTATCCTGTCTTCACTTGAACCTACTGAATGGAGTTTACACAAATACTCACGAAATAAAGGGAGCTATAGAAAAGAATTGACAGTATAATTTCCGAGATAAGTTTATAAGGTAGTTCTGTCGCTAAATTTCACAGCTGCTATAACTAAACTAGCAACCAAGTATTTCAATCATAAACTTGTCTTTCATTCAGCGTCTTTTCATTGTCCATTTTTAAGGTAATGGTTTGCTTGTGCACCATCTCCTCATATGGCGGTACATTGCTGGAAGCTGTCTTACACAATTCAAAGCTAATGGAACATTGTTTTCACTTAGTCTGCCACAGAAATCCTGAACTGGTGTTACTAGCCATTCAGTTATTTGAAATGGCTCTCAGGACATGGAGCTCATTAACTGATCACAAAGCTAGGAATATAGAGTCATCTATAGAAACACTACATAGCCATGAAAACACAAGCATCAAGTCTGCTGCAAAAGAACTCTCTCTGTTGTATTTTAAGACATAAGCAACAGAACATTGGCTTATAGCAGATCTGTTGACAATATTGTTGGGATTTACATATATCAATGGCCTTCATACTGTGAATCACACCTCCTGCTCCTCCCAAGCCAAGCCAAGCCTTCTGATCTTTTTTATGTTGTGCAGAAAATAGCCAAAGGATGGTAGTGATTAGATTATGACATAGATAATGAGCATTATGTTTAGCACTTCAACCACAAGCACCATTACTTAACTGTGTTTTAATTATTCATTCATTACATTCCTTCCATAATTTTGCATGGGTAATGACAGTTAATCACAAAAATGGAATTCTAGTCTGAGGGTTGGGCTGTGAAACTACATCTAGTATTCTGGTTTTACAATATTTAGAATTCAGATGTTTGATGGCTCTGACTGCAACAGAAGATCAGATGGATTATATTTGACTTATGTACCATTGACTAGCCTTTACATAAAGCAGAATACAATTACTTCAGAATTAAACTGATAGCAAAAGGCAAGGTGACTCAATACTCCCTAGAATGGTTTCATAATCTACTAAATGCTCAGAATAATCCAATAGCTCTTGTCATGCTTTCCTTCCAAATAAAGTCAAACTCTGGGATATTCAAAGCTGACTAGGTTGCTCACTTAAACAATGATTCGTTCCATCCTTACTACACACTTCCTAACTTACCACGTTATTTCCGGAGACACTTCCTACACATTCTGGGGCCTACCAAATATGGAAAGCTTGCACCAAACGTCAGAAAGCTGGAGTTTCCTATAAGCTGCTCTTATATTTACGCATAATAACTGCACATGAAATAAAACACTATACGACGCACTTTGCTAATTTCCGTGGGAGCGATGTTCTTTATCGAGCAAAGCATTAGTGCTATTTTCCTTGGCTGGGTGGCTTGGGTCAGCAGAGCTTGTTAACTAGGCCAATAGGTGTAAACAGCAGGGTGAAAGCAAACAAAGTTCGTCGGCAGTTTTTTACTTATAATCAATAATCTATGTATAAACCAAAACTGTGTAACAACCCAATGTTACTCTATCAATTAATTCACAGCGTTGCAAACTTCGTGTACTCAGTATAAAAATATGAAAAGGAAGACGTGCACCACAGTTGTATATCAGATGTGGAGAACATTGGGCGTGTTAAGAGTGCTCTAAACATATCGGAAGATGGAATTGAAGAACTGCATGCTCAACACATATTCTGATACAACATTACTGCAGGGTTTAAAATTAATCTGTATCATTCATTCAATTTCCGCATAAAATTTCTACTAACAATGGACAGTATAGTTGTATTACACAAATGTGTTACGATATTCTAGCTGCTGAATAAGCCAATTCCTTTCCTTACCAAATTTATTACCATTTGTTTTGATGTAAGCCAGTATGAAATGCGCGTTATGGACAATTATTGGAATGCTTAAATAGTTCAGTTTCAACATTTCTCAACGTAATTTGTAGGCAACATGCCCATTTGCCCTGTACGCTCGACACGTCCTGTCATCCATCCCTCGTCAATTTGCTCTCCATCTACAATTAAATCTCCTTCGACGAATGATACTTCGTCATCATCGGCTGCAGTATAATCATAGATTGCCACATACTTTACTACTGAAGCCTTTGGTGGTGGCTGAGACACGGGAGCAGGTGCTGCCTGAGTTGGCACTTGCTGTGATGCTGGAGCTCGCATAACTGGTTGCTCCGGTTGTCTCTCATGTTTTGCATGACCTTTGTAAGTAACGTCGCTACTCTGCATGGTGTTCTTCTTCAATCTAGCCATTTCTGGGTCCTCCTCAACCACAGTAAACTTTCCCTTTTCAGTTTCGAAGTCCTTATGATAGACAATATTGCTTTGTTGTTTAGTGTTTTTGGCCAATCTCAGATTCTCTGGAGTGTCATGTACAGCTGTGAACTTCGTTGTTGGGTAGTGAACTTGGCAATAAGGCAGCTTGTTATATCCTTTGTAATTCTTCATATTTAACTTCAGATTGCAGGTCTCACATGTGAAGCAACCTTTGTGCCATGTCTTGTCCAAGCAACTCAACTTTTCCGTTGGATAAACGGTCTTTCTACATCTAGCACAAGGCACATTCATCTTGCTAGTCCTTTTCGATCCTTTCCGTTCTTCACTCAACTGACAGCAGAAACACCCTTCGACCTCGATTTGATGTTCGATAGGCCAGCATGCGTATAACGAATTGCCCAAATATGGAGTAAAAACAACAATACGTTATCCTTATTGGTAAAACGTAAGCAGTGGGAGAGGCAGGCTCCTCCGCAGTCATCACTCACCACTTACCTTTACAAACAGGGAATCCCTCTTTTGCTAACGGCACAACGTAATACACTATGGCTACACCCAAACGTAAACTAGTTTTTGTTAGAAATAAAATTGGGCAAAGCAAAACTTGTTTAATATAAGACGGCAAGTGAAGAGAGAAGTCAGCACAAATATTCATTTTACTTCAATTCCCCTATTTACCATAAGATGATAAAGAACCAGAAATAATCGTCTGCGTTGCTACAAGACGCGTAAACGAAGTCATATAGTCTGGCATACACAAGGACAACCAAAGTATGCTGCTTCAAATATAAATTTCTATATGTTATACATTTTTGAGCGACTAGAATTATTTAAAGGCCGCACTGAAATCATAATCATCATCGTCATCATTGTCACTATCTACCATCGCATTTCCACTCTCAATTTTTGCAACTAAAACAAGAAAATAAAAACATAAACAGACTCAGAAAAAGCACAATATTCCTCTGAAAAAACTATGCCTGTAATCTCAACGGCTAATCGCTTATTCCACATAGTGTCCAGTTTTCCAGTAACACTACATGTCACAGGTGAAGGATGAAGATGGTAGTGGTGATAATGATAACAAGAATGATGAGGGAGTAACAGTGATGATAATAACAATAATTTCCATACAACGTATCACATGGTGATAATGGCAATAGTAATAGCCAAGGCAATGCTTCGTAAACTGTGACAAAATATGAGGCAAAATGTGACAAGCACTTCGTCGGTTCCCCTCAACATTATGCTTTACTTCAACTGTAGGCATATCATATCATACAGACTTTCACCAAATATCATATTCATACAATATACAATATGATATTGTGAGGAAATTGTGCATGACTATAATAGCAATGAAATTTAATTATGTACTACAGAGATACTACCCATTCAAGTTATGCGCTCTGCAGAGTGAAATACAATTAGCAAAACTGATAGAAAACATAAATAGAAAGAATTGGGAATGGATTTTATGCTGAAAAAAATGATGATGTCAAACCCCTGCAGGAAATGAATGTAGGAAAATCCCGTCAAGAAATCTACCTTTCTTTTGCAGCTTTTTCTTTTTCTGTTTAAATGCTTTTTTCCTTGCTTTATTAATTTGAACATTTTCCTCATTTGCCTCTAGCATCTCTTCGTCTTTATCAGTTCTCGGTTTATGGAGGTTAGCTTTCTTCTGCACGTCTAATACAACTGTCTGCGGTGAAAATTAAGACAATTAAAAAGCCTGAATTTCACTTTTTCGAAGAAAGGCCCTATTCACCTGTATAATAAAAGCCGATAATGGGGTCTAATATCACCTATGACATTTATTAGTATCTAATAATATCCAGAAATATCCAGTAATATTTAGTAATACCCAGTAACATTCAGTCAATTATGTTTAGTAACATCCAATGACATATAGAATTCCAGTAATATTGAGTAATATTCAATTATATCAAGTAGTTTCCAGTGATGTTCAGTAATTTCCAGCAACTCTTGTGGTATCTAGTGATATCCAGCAAAATTTAGAAAAATCTAGCAATATCTAGTACAATATAATAATATTTAGTAATATCCAGTCATGTCCAGTAACATTCAGTAATATATTGAAATATCCAGCAATATTTAGTACAATATCATACAGTCACATTTAGTAATATCTAGCAGTGTCTAGTAATACTGAGTAATATTCAGTAGTATCTAGTGATACCCCAATAATATCCAGCAGAAAACTCAGTGATAGCCGGTTACATCTAATACTAACAAACAATATCCAGCAATATTCAATGATAAAATATCATGTAATATCTATCAATATTGCTATCAGTATCAATAGGAACAACGTGTACAAATCTCGATTTGAAGCAAGAATAATATTGTGATTCAGATTGTAATCTCAGAGGATTCATCAAGATTCAAAGATCAGTGGACCAAATGACGTCAAACACGTTAAACACATTAAATGAAAGCTACCAACCTGAGTTCCAATGTCATCATCATTATCACCATCACTGTCACTAGGCAACTCGTCATCAGACATGGCCTCTATTTCAGAATCACCAGAGCTCAGCTTAAAAATCAAGGCAACAATAAAAGTATCAACAGAGCCAAATACTAAGATAAGTATTAGAACCTGTCTATTATACAGGTCATCTCCATGAAGAAACGGGTTAAATTCACGATATCTAAGTAAAAGAAAATGACAGGAATGTGAATGTCAGACGCAGGGAATCATTCGTACTTTCTGAGCATTTCTTCTTCACACGCTTAAGAAACTAGAGGCTGGCCCCATGTCAACAGGAATAATTAAACGTACCTCTCAAGAAACAACAATGATAAAGTAATAAGGATACCTATGGAATAAAGTGGATATTCATCTGCTATGCGCGGTAGCATTCAAAGATCTTTTCTAATACACACATACCTCACAATTGTCACTGTCACTTTGGATGGCGTCAACTGTCTCTTCCATTGGAGCAGGTTTTCCAGGGTCGAGCACTAAAGCACCACCCAAACTTCCGACAAGATCTGAAAAAATCTCACTTAGTTATATCTATAATCACATAGTTCAAACGACAACTGAAGGTAGCTCTCCTTACAAGAATGAACTTATAAAGATATTTCGAAGTTTATTCATTCCTAAAAACAGTTGCACATAGGCTGCTATCTCTCCATAATTTCCCAGGCTACGAGTAGCGAAGAAGTCAGGCGTTACATGTGTTTTACTGGGCCAGAGTTTCTTATAGTCACTTTATATAATATACATTATTATTTATATTAATATACTTTATACAATATGACACATTATATCATCTAAACGTCAGTGATCCAAGTAGATCCAAATATATCCATGAATCTAGAATGTAGCACATTTTGATACAATCAAGAATCTACAGCGATGTGCTAGAAGAAAATGAAAAACAGTAATACATATTACATATTACAAAATCTAGCCTTGAAAATAGATAATACTTAAATACCTTGCATGTCTTCTTGTTCTTCTTTCTCGATAGCTTTCTGAGAAATGGAATAACAAACAAAGTGTAGTTCTAGAAACATACAAGGTTTGAATTAGCAAGCACATGGGCTACAATTTCCTGGAGCTGTCCAGTTTGATAAAACAAATCTGTGAATTTCGTCATTACCAAAGGGCATCTAAAGGGGGGGTGGGGAGTTCACCAAATGACAGTACAACCAATTGTAATTGAGGGTTTTTAAGAGCTTTTGAGGCACTAATTATTATTAGTAAATATTTGGTGATAGTCATAACAATTATCACAATTATCAGTGAGGATGTGATTGCAATCTTTGAAAAAGATAAAAGGAAGGCTTTGAAACTCCCTTCTCCCTATTTGGATCTTGGCTTATCCAATACAGAGAGCTACAAAGGAGAAATCTGCCACTCACCAAGTCAAACTCTGTGCTCCAGTATTGAACAATAGACGATGATTCGTGAGTAATATCACTTTTTCTTTCGGGGGGTACAGTATAGAATGTGATTTTTCCTCTAGAAAGACGAAACGAAACAAGAATCAAATCATTTCCAAAGTCATCGATTATACGACACTTTCACATTAGAAATGGATAACAACAATGCCATGCCAGTAAGGCTTGGAACAGATGAGTAACGCCATGTAACATTGTTATGCATCTTTTCTAAGATAGGAACCAAGAGAACTTACGATATCCAAATAACAGGGAAGGAATCTGTGAATAACAGCTATTTGTTAATTTGAGGATACAAATTTCAGAGTTCCTATGAACTCCTTTAAAAATATTTCCAATACTTTCCCAAAACTTTTCCAACGCCAAATTATCAAATTTCCAAAACTAAGACTATGAAAATACAATAGAGGAATTCATTAAAAAAGCAACTATTGGATAAGGATTAAATGCTTGACAATGTTGATGGTTCAGGTTAACTTAAAATTTTACACTGAGGTCTCTAAAAATGCTATTCAACAAAGCTGCTATGATAAGATGAAAGGGTTGAAAAATGGTCAAAAACAAATGAAAAAGTATGAAAAAAGAGGAAAACTGAGAGATTTTTAATGGACATAAACAATACGGAACTAGAATAAAGAAGATAACACAACAGTGATGAAAAGGAGACATAATGAAAGGAAAAGAGAGGAGATGAAAGAAAAACAACAGAAACTGACTGTAGGATTGATATCTTAATTATAATCAATGTTTAGTGATACAGCTGCTTCTGATTCGTGTATCACAATGGAGAAACCATTCCACAAATGACAGGGGACCAAGAGATGCCTAGTACTTTTCCATACTATGTGATGTGCTGATATTTCCATGTCTGACTTTAGGCTAGCAATATGAACGCGACAGGAATAAGTGGGATCTAAGTCCAGATCAGAAAGAAAAGTAGGCCTCAGTAATCATTAGCTTTGGCTTAAACAGATCTTTGGGAAGATCGAATTTTTGTCAGGACTTAGAGACTGTGAAAAAACTGCGGTGAAATTGTGAAAGAAGCTACGGGAGGGGGGGGAGGGCAGTCCAGAACATAGTATAGTATTTCATGTTAAAATAACAGGGCGGTAATACGTACCTAATAAGGCTATTCTGGTAGGGATACACTGAAAACAAATGAGCACCCTTGTGCGAATTCCCCCCTACAGTGTATAGCATCCATTTCATGAGGCTTTTGCAAAAACTTGAACAATGATAACTATTCAGTACTTTAAATATTGTATATTTCAAATGAATATATGGCTGTATCATATTTTATTAGTAACAACAGATGTTGGTTGTAATTTCCAGTGAAAAACTCTACAAACCTGTTCCAGTCCTGAAGAATCGACTTTGCAGCTGCGGTAGTATCTGGCAAGCCACCTGAAAAAACAACTAATTGATTAAACGCCGCATTTTGGGGGAAAATGAGCTAACAAAGCTGTATGTATCTAGATGATATACGCAAAGGGTTTTTACTAAAGGGCATGAGCGGTTCAAAATAACAAAAAAAGAAGCTGATTGAATCAAATCTAAATTTAATAACTTCACTAATATGAAAATGTAAATCATCCACTGCGGTATCAACACACAGAATTTCAAGCAAATAGATTTATGGTGATAATCATTGATCAGAGCATGAGAAATTTAAATGATTATATTGTTTAAGGTCAGAATTGCAAACCACCAACAGAGAAATTTTTTCGTCTTTTGAGATGTTTCATTTTAAAATTTCTCTCGACGCCAACACATTGACATTATAAAGAAGACGTACCCAATACATATTTTTTGGTAGAAGAAACAAACTTTCTCCATTCAGCCTAGATGTTCTTTCAAGTCCAGCCTTAAATGGTTCTTAAATGTTTCTTAAAAACCTTGAAATTTCCTATAGCAACGATGCAAATGTGAGGCGAGAAATTGAACCTTTAGTTTAAAACATTTGAGCGACGCATGTCCTTTGTATTTTGTTTTCCAATTCAACTAAAAATTTCCTCGCAAAAATAAATTTACTAGGGTATATTTTTGAAACTCAGACCAGCGAATAACCAAACATTAGGACGAAGCACCTGTGACAGTGAATTCTATAAAACTTATTTGTTTGCTTTGTCTTACCTCTATTATTTAGAGCCGGCCTTGTTTTATTGTACATGCAATTTTAAAAATGGAACATATTCAATGAAAACTCACTAACTTGCTTACCACTCACTCATGTGCTTATATAAGAAACAACATATCTACATACCTACTTAGCTATTCATTCGTCTATTTATTTAACTTCTAAAAACCTCATCTATAACATCATTAGCATTCCATACCTTTTCGTAACTTTCCTATTCTCCTTGCATAGTGATTCAAAAATTCTGCAGCATCTTTATAATTCGGAACACAATATTTCTCAATTATCTATAAATAAACACACCACAGAATAGCTACATTGGGATATGGCTGAAAACTCTTACTCATACGTTACAAAGTTAGGGTCTTTTCTGTTGTTGATATAGGAAACTGAAGATTGTGAGAACAAACTGAAGAAGGACGAACTCAAGTCGCATTACTATGGGCTAAAGCAATTCTTAACGTCTGCTAAATAACCCTAGCCAACAATTTAATTTCTTTACTATGATTATTTGTGACAATTGCTGGATGACACTGCTCAACTTCAAGAACAAAAACTCATGGAGAGTTCTGTTAATGTGGTACCTGCATCTTGTTGCACCTGCGCAGGATTGCATCGACTGGGAGAACAAGGTCGTCGAGCTGTTCAATCTAGAGCGAAGATAAGACCTGAATTAAAATCCTGATTGATTTTCATTGCCAATCAATATTTTGCAATCATGCAATTTCCCAATCATTTCCCGGCAAAAATTCACGTGCAAGTTTAGCTGGTTTTGATCTTCCAACGAAAAGAGGATAAAAGCAATGATTTAGAAAGATTCAATGGCCTAAAACCAATATTCCAAAAGAAAGCTTCTTTAACTGCTTCTTTAACTTATTCAACTCTACGATCAGCAACATCAATGAGACAATACATTACTGCAAAATTAGCAATCCTCTCAATTCTTTGTTACAATCAAAAACACGTTTTTGACTCAGTTTGTGTTGAGAATAGCTGCCTGCTTCTGTACCGGAAGTTTCTCTTATATTCATGATCTCTTAAGGCTTGATATCTTAGATCATTAAGTCTAAGGATCTTAGTAAATCTCATCCTGCAATATTAGAAAGCAGTTCATCTTGCAAAGCCCACGAAATGTATTTTGCTGGGCTGCGTATAGTGAATACGTGGGATTGGTAAAGTATAGAGGCTGCATATAGTGAATACGTGGGATTGGTAAAGTATAGAGGCTGCATATAGTGAATATGTGGGATTGGTAAAGTATAGAGGCTGCATATAGTGAATACGTGGGATTGGTAAAGTATAGAGGCTGCGTATAGTGAATACGTGTGATTGGTAAAGTATAGAGACCCGAGTAGGCATCACCTTAACACAGTTCCTCAAGATTATTTGGGTGTCTGATGATCCAGATGCCATAACAATTCCAGGACTATCCAATAATTTCACATGTTTATCGAGAACAACTTCCTGCATACTCCTGCAAACAACGAAGGTTTCATACAAACAAAGGATTTAGTAATACTTTCATATTCGATTGAAAAAGCAATGTGTACTAATCACAGAAACATAATCGCACAAATGTGGAAGGGCACAAAATAACATATATCACGCAGAATTTGCTTTTAGACCATATAACTTATAGTTAGGCATTGGGAAAGTGTCATAAAGTATGAAACAGAATGGGGTGGACGGGATTTGCAAACTCATTGTGAAACTTATGTGGTCCCAATGCAAGAAGGAAGAAAAGGCTACTAGACCTTGATGTACCTTCATATAGAATTTCATACCCCCCTAAAGTGTCTGGTTAGGAACTTTCTGAAAGCAAAGGTGGAAGTATCAGAAGATAACGCAATAGTAAGAGATGATGAGAGCCGTCAAAATGACCCTGGCAGTAGTGACTGAAAATTGATATTTCCCTAATATTTTTCCTAATAGTCTAAATGAAAATTTATTGATCCATCTTTATAGTATGAAATAATATGTTAGCCCAAGTCTCCCTTAAAGAGTCTTGGTGACCCTTTTGGATCACTTCGACGCCCGTCTGCTCCATACATTATGATAGTTCCCTTGGGGGTGAAACGAAACTGTCTTGTAGATTGAACTGGTGCCTACTGATTCTTGCATGGAACTCTATTTGTTATTCAACCAATGATTGCATGCATGTTGAATATAAGTAAGTCTGCCAAACAACCAAATAACCAAATAACCGAATAACCGAATAACCAAATAAATGACCAAATGACCAAATGATATATTTGCGAACGACACCTGTAAAAGCAACCAGAGAAAATTGCTCTTGTCTGCAAAAAAGTCTATTTAGTCAGCTGTTTGGACATATGCCTAAATATGTGCGAGCCAGCTGCGATAATATTGAATAAATGTCATATTTCTAGCAAATCGTATGAAGAAAAGTAATCTATAAGAAGCAATGACAATAAAATTGCAGTAGAGATCATTGCAAACACATACTTCCTGTTAGTCTCTTCCAACTTCACATATCCCCATAGTCACTCCCCCCTTGTAAAATCTACTTGTAAGACAACAACCTAATGTGTTAAAGGTTATCAGAAAGCATATGTAGAACTTACTTTGTAAATCCGGGGGTTGAGCCAACACCACAAGCCTTGGACCGTTTCAAACTATTTATTACACTAAAAATGTGAATAAGTAAAAAGCTAATCACACATCACACTAACAGTAGGGATCAACCAAGAAAGCATCCAGAATTCAATTTTATTTCACCTTGGTTTCTCCTCCAGCTGTCGACATAACTACAAATATTCCCTCCTCTATGTTTCCCACAAAAATTTCAAAAATACAAAGAAAAATTCTCTACTCGACAACTTCCTTATCAGGGTGTCCTATTCTGGGATCTTCCTTCTTCCTTTCTTCAATGGGCAATCTTCAAATCAATTCCCTTCCTGTCCTATCAAACTTACGAATGATTACAATTACGAACATCTCAGAGGAAGAGTAATAACAGCATTCCATAGTTCTACACCCTAAAAGCCTAAACTATATTAAGATAACGTTAATATTTTCAATCATAACGCTGCAGCGGCAAAAGTCTCATTAGTATGAAGGTTTGACGACATGAGAGAAAAATTATACTAAGTCATACCTGCTTTTTCCAACATTTGGAAACCCTAAAAAATAAACAGGATTGATATACACACAGAATATTGAAATGGGAAGCAATATAAGGAAAAGATTTGATTACTATACAATGTAATACTGTGAAGAAACTTGTACAATAGTCGCCAAAAGTCCTGGGACACTTTGCACTTTTTGTATTCTGCGATGAACTTTCGTCCCCTCCTCCTCTCAAACAATGTTGGTTTTTGGGAGGAGTACATATGACAATGGAAAAATATCTCGTAAATGCCAACTTCAAGTGCCCCATAGACAAACCAATGTTGTTCTAGGAGGAAGGGAGTGCGTGTATGTTGCAACGATAACAAAATGTAGAGGAATGCGGCGTTTTATCAGTTTTTTGAAAGTGCCAAGGGGCTTTTGGTGAGTATTGTAGATAACAATAAAAAACAAAACTTACTAACCAACGATTCCGACAGTAATTGATGTCCGTATATCCTTATTCCTACAGTAATTACCAAGCAGTTTGAGTAGTGTATTCGCGCCAACACATCCTGTCGAAGACAACATATCTTTGGAGGCAGCTTCAATAGGCACTTTCCTTTGACCCTGTAACGATTGCAAAAGACAAATAAAGATGGCCTATGGGGAGTTATAGATGGATAGTAGTTAGTCCCTAAAACCTGGCATTACAATGAATGCATCTTTTGATACACAATACATAAAAATGTGTAATGATGATGCTATAATCATGTCATCATCAACAGGAAGAAAAAAGAGTGGAAAGGTTGTAAAATAACAAGGTTCACACACTGCAGGAACACTAACGATAATCAGGTAAACATCCTTATAAAGATTATGGACAAGTGTTTGCTCCTAACATCCATTCAAATATCTGCAAACTAGGAATCGAGTTCTTACATCACTCAGTACAATCTTGTAATCATGAGAACTTAAAAAGAAATAGAAGAAATAGAAAACTTCTTGAAATAAAATCAAAAAAAGGTAGTATAGGATATTCTTACTAGAAGATTGGAAACATAGCTCTGAATAGAAAGAAGCCAATTCACAAAGAAGCATATTGAATTTGATAATAAGAGACCTACAAATGACTTCTAACTAAGGAGAGAAAAACAAACCAGTTTCTGTTTCTGAGCTTGTGTTGAAGCTTTGAAGGCTATTGTTGGTAATTCGTTCCTCAAATACTTCAACCACTTCTCAACATTATCCTTAGGAACAAGATCTGCAAGACGAAATAAACTTTGCTATGAATTCTAATAAATTAATTGCAAGGTCTGCATGCTCTTCATGTTCTATGAGGCTTTTAAGATTTGAACAGCCTGCAAAAAGGAGAAAGTCAAATGAATCAGGCTGGGCCTCTTCGGATTTACCCTAGGATAAAGGAGTTCACAAGAGGCAATGTAATCACTAGTCATTACCAAACTTAGTATAAATCATTATCATCTTATCATCAACGTCAAACATCATCACCAATCAAAATATCAAACTAAATTTCTACTTAATTGCTACCTACCCACTTTATTCAACAGCAAAACAATTCTTTTGTTTGCACCAGAACTTCTTATCAGTTCTTCAATCTGTGAACAAATAAAAATGGTTCAGGTTGAAGATGTTGGGTTTGTGTGGGAAAACAGGCCCTCAAAGTATCCCGATTTTAATTGCTAATTATATCGTTCTCATAGTCACTCAGCTTCCTAAAATATTCTTTCTTCCCTTAAGAAAGCTTGCTTCTTCCCATGTTGTACAAATCAAATATCTGTCAAAGAACAAACAAAGCAGGTGAAACACAGTCAGCCAGTAATGTCGACTGCTTTGCGGTTGATAAGACTTACAGTGCAATACACTTCTACGAAGCTGCGGTGTACTCTACCAGATTTAGGCTAATGAGAACAAACCTGTGGACATCTGCAACCCAAAGGATCACGAGCATCTAGTACCTCAATGATGACATCAGAAGCTTCGATCACCTGTGAAAAATTACAAGGAAACAACAGATTTATATAACATCTCATATCACATGGAAACTCCATGCATTTGATTTACACTTAGGGTGCACCTGGTTCGAATTCCAGTCTAACACACTTCGAAGATAGAATATTGAACTACCTACTGACCTTGCATTGGCCTGGTCGGTATAGGCTTAAATTATAGTAGTGCTAAACTCCATGAGTCAAAATGAAAGATGACAACATGTGTAATGCTTTTGTTGGCAGAAACTAGGCCTAATGAATACTGCAATAAAGAGGAATACAATACTTGAAAAACAAAAAAATACCTTCTTAAATTCTTTGTAGTAGGCAGTCATTGATTTCTCTGCACAAAAAGGGGAAAGCTGGTAATAAAAGCCCTTAGTGGGGCAGTGAACTAATGGAAAAATCAAATAGCAAAGTTATTGACTGTTGGAGATAGATACCTATGAATCTTGAGACTAATCAAACTGCAATAAACTGCCCCCAAATTTATAACAGAAATCTATACTTTATATGATACCTATCATAGACTAAAGGTCTTGTGATTCAGACCTTGCATTTTGCTAAGCCACAAGCATTCAGATTTTCATAAAACATATGGTGAGCTGGACAAGTTGTGGATTGAAAGCATCTAGCCATGAATTAGGATGAACAGATCAGTCATCAAATACAAACAAAGACTTTGGTATGCAAAACTATTGATTACCAGCTCCCTTTGACATTATTTTGTCAATTGCTTTCACACTGTTTTCTTGCTGTAAGATAAAAATGTAAGAACTCACTTTACTTCATTGAAAAGAGAGATCAAATTCAAGATTAAAATATCTCATTTAAAAGACATCTGAAATGTAGTAAAAAGCATACAAAATGTAAAAACATTGAAGTCTATCAAAATGCAAACGGCACTCTTTCTAGCCACTTCCACAAAACTCCCTATTGGATAAGAGAAGCTTGTTTCAATTGTCCAGCAAGGGCTTACAGTTTCTCAATGTTTTTATGCAATGTCATAGTTGAAGTGCAAATCAGTTAATTAAACATAAAAATAGAAACAATGCCTTTTTATCAAACTCCTTAGCCCTCTTTTGTGCATCTTTCTGCAAAAGCTCAAGTTTTCTTCTCTTGTTGACTTCCTTAAAACGTTCATTTTTTCTCCTCTGCTTTTCCTCCTCTTCCTGAAAAATTTAACAATGGTTCACTCAGAAATTTTACACCTCCATGCATAAAAATGCTGTTCTTTTTGATGTTCATCTTGGCCTTACTTTTGTGTCTACTTTGGAATGGATACCATGATAAACATGGGAGCAAGGTAGACTTAGAAAACCAGCCTGGTCTGCTATTTATTCTGTTGAATGTGACAAATCCAGACAAAGATGAGAGACAGATTGGATGAAGACTATGTCATGAGATTTAGAACACTTTGAGATGAACTTATTTCCCTAGCTAACAAGGTGGGCTGACAAACTGGTTACAAGAAACTAAATGATGAAAGATTTCCAAATAAGGAAGGTCATAGAATGATGATGATGATGGTGATGATGATGATGATGATAATGATGATGATAATGATGATGATGATGATGATAATGATGATGATGACAGCTAGCCCACCTAGCCCATGGTTGGAGACCTCCTCGTGGTGGCAAGTGGGCATAGAGAGATACTGCCCTTAAGTTGATAGTGATTCTTTTTGCTGAGAGAAGTGGGGCAGGTGTTAACAACCTGTATGTCCAACCAGGCCCCTTCAGTGAAAGTCAGGCTCAACAGCTTTGTTGTTATTTGTTGTGCTGCAGTTCTGATAAGTAACTGCTGATGTAACACAGTGGATTGAATGCAGCCAGCTCAATCACCTCTTCTGCACAATCTGCAGGTGGTCACTTACCTGAGGGTCAGTCCGGGCCCTGTAAGGGGCAAAACAGAGCAAAGAAGAATAAGATGATGATGATAATGATTAAGATGATGATTTTGATTATGATGATAATCGCATAGGTGTGTTCTATGTGTTGAGCACAAACAAATACAGCATACATGAAATACCATGTATCTTGCTATACAGACAAACTTACAGAGACTAAACAACTACTATCAATGACGAGAATATATCAAATTCCATGATACTGTTGTTGGAGCTAACCAGAGGTGATTTCCAACCAGAGGTGATTTCCAACCAGAGGTGATTTCCAATCAAGTGAAGAACAACTCACCCTTTGTTTTCTCTCCTCTATCTGTCTAAGAACTTCTTCTTTAAAAGGATAGAGTTTTGGTATTCCAGGATCTTTACGTGATTCTAAAATGCAACAGTAAAATAGAGTTATTTAAACTGTTATTTAGTGTTGATAGCAAATATCCATAATTTCACAATTTTAAAGCAAACTGTTAAGGGTGAACAAAGACAAAAACAAGAACATTGCATCTTTAAGCCAATCTGTCCCTCTTGCGCTATCATAGATGTCTTTAAAACCTAAAACAGCATTCAAAATACAGCCAGTGGTAGAAGCAAAACAGTGTGGTATTCTGAGGCAAACTTACTACTTTTTGTCTTTTTCTTTGCATCCTTTCTCACTTTACGGTGATGCTCCCTGATCTAAAACACAAAATCAATATGGAATACTGAAAAACCAAACCAGTTAACGAAAATTCAGCAACTCCAGCTGCTAATGAGGACACATGTCCTTACAAGGGTTGCCCCATTAGGATAATAATCATCACAATCATTCTTATTATCATCATGATCACCATTGTAATCATCATCAATTATCATGATCATTACAATCATTAGAGAAATGATAGCCAGCACATTTGTCAACACTATCACTTCACCATATGGCTTGCTCAAAGGCATTCCACCCATATAACAGGCATGATATCAACAGTCTCGACATACATAATAACAGACAACAATAGTTGATCTAAAGTAAAAGATTTTCACCTTTTTCTGTATTTTGTACTTTTTTGCACAGGATAGCCTCTTGCTCTGTTTTTCTATGACAATAGACAATAATTGTTTCAACTTAACGTTATATCAAACAGCTTGCTTAACTGACTAGCTTCTCTTCCTTGACCAATTTCCTGGCCACGATGAAACTTACCAGTTCAAAACGAATACAATGCGCACTCTAAATAAACTTTTCAAAAGTAAGGAGCTTGTCGAATTTTGACTAACGTGAGGCAACAATCTTCTTCTGTCATTCACAATTTCATCTTCACCTTTATTTCATACGGAACACGCTTTTGTACACATCAGCCCTGCTTAGCACCAAGGTCTCACGGCATATAACGTCTACCGAGTCTGATGGCGCTCAGAATTGCATTTTATATCTGAAACCTGAAGAGGGAGCTCCAGCAGAGAGAAAAGAAGAAAGCTTATTGTAATCAAGGACGGCGCTAAGGACTCCTTCTCTGCACTAACGTTGAACATTTATGTAGCCCTCATCACAATAATGCAGGAATAGTTCAGTGTATGTATCAAAAAAATGATGTAGTCTAATTGTAGATCTATTTGACAATGTGCAGCATGATGATAACTTACTTGGTCGAACCATTTCTGCTGCTGTTACACTATACGAATATTCGTTTCACGTTTCAGGCCTAAAACTCTTTAACCATGTGCATACAGCCTCGTTATGGATCGGCAGCCTCTACCTGAAATCAAATCCTTTCCAGATGCAAAACTTCTTTACTTTACTTCAGAGTTTTACATGAGTAAGACACTGTCAATCAAATGGTCTAATTACTAAAACAAAACTTCAGAATATTTCATGAAGAGTTAGCGTGCTTTTACTTGAGTATTAAACCTCCGTAAATCCACCAGTCGTTAGAAGCTGAGGTGAATTATGACATCATAACATTATGACAATGGTTCCACTTAGCTCGCGGTGGTTCGGGGGTTTCATAAACTCTGGTTTGGCTTATTCTAGATTGAATGGGGGCTTATGGGGGCTTAATTAAAAAATATACTCCCTTTCAGAGTGGGCATGGATCATTAATATTCTCTAAATAACGAAATATTAACGAGCAGTATCTAAGAAATAACTCAAATGGAAATAAACAAGACACTACAAACTAACAGCAAATTTCCACACTAAACAAGATAAACAAAACTAACCTTTTTATAAAAATTTCTAAACAAGAATTTAATTAAATAACTAAAATAAACTATAAAAGAATTAACATTTACAATATCCAAACAAATATCATGATGCAAAAGCTACTGTTGCAAACAAGTAAACAACATTGCTCCTTTGTTTTGAAGCTACATTCTTCTATTCTATTGCATACATCAGCATAAATTATCAAAATTAAATAGGGGTTGCAAATCCATTGGCCAACATCGCCACGAAGACATGCAGAAATTTGATCCCGAAGCATAAAAATTTCTAAAACATAGCTACCTTGCTTCTTGTCTACTTAGCGATCATGTTGGCATACAAGTTTTTTTTTATAAGAAAAAAGTTTATAAGAAAATGAGGCTCAAATGGCCAAAATCTTATGAAAATCCTAAGAAAATCACAAGGCTCAAGTTCAAGAAAATGCTAAGAAAATTACAGTTCATCTTCTTTACATGCCAGAAATTGATATTGGCTCACTTTTGCAAACTCTTGTACAAAGATTGAGACTTATGGTGGCCCAACAAATACAGAGTAGCCTGTTTCAGCCAGTTTTTTCTTGCAGAAGTTAAGAAAATCTTAAGAACATCTCAGCCTCAAATTTGCGAAAAGTTAAGAAAATTGAGCTTCAGGAAAAAAGTGTTTTTCTTATAAAAAAAACGTGTATCTAAGACAGAAGAACTTGCCATACCAAGATACAGGGAGCTACCAATAAAATATACATATGTATATGCATAAATTGTATGGCTTAATACAGAAAATACAGAATCACACAAGTAGATTGAAAACTATTTAAATAGCTAACCAAAAACTACGGCTAGCATTATCCTACATCATCTACAACCAAACAAAACAACCTCCTTGACATCAGGCCCCTTGCTACGATTGAATACTACGACGATTCTAGAGCTAAGATGATCGCTTGTAGTTTAATCATGGAAATAAAACCGTGTCAAATGAACTGCGAACACATCACCGAACAGGATGCTCTTATCGTTAGCAGACATCACCAAATTCGACGTTTGCATTGGCATCTTGAACCTCTTTCATATGTGATTGCTTCAACAAACTCAACATGTACCAACCAAGTTGGATAAGAGGTATAGCAACAAAGCCCCCACCAACAGCCAGACCTGCAACTCTTCCAGGGCTT
Source organism: Mastigias papua (assembly GCA_964019165.1). Taxonomy (NCBI): domain Eukaryota; kingdom Metazoa; phylum Cnidaria; class Scyphozoa; order Rhizostomeae; family Mastigiidae; genus Mastigias; species Mastigias papua. Next base: position 1,033,711 of record OZ025286.1, on the reverse strand, counting down.
GACCCATAGTCTAATGTCTTCCCATACATCAATTTGCCAGTGCTAGCCCAATAAATAGAGTTATAAACCAAATAGAGCCCAAATAAGAGTGTTGTATACACAAAATGCAACAATCGCACGGGTATTTTGTTTACTGCGAAATCAATCGCGATCAATACTAGATTAATACCGTGTCTATCGAATAACAGAAACGTATGCAATGTGGGGGTGTATCCTGTTTTCCTATACGGAGCAAGCATTACCCAAAATGCCACGAAAACAAATGTGCACGTGCCTAGGGACAAAGTGTATAGCAGCCAGTGCACATTATTCCGAATTCTGGATCTTGATTGCGAAGTGTGTTGTGTGCCAACCATGCTCTGCGTCCCCTTGGCACTCTCTCCCGCTCGGATGACAATTAGACTGTGAGTGACATGGATCGCAGCATATATGAAGTAAATGGTGCATAGAATATAGTTGATACTTGTCAACGCAAACATCCAATCATAAACTGAGTAGTCCCAAATCGAAAGAGACATGAATACAATGGAATAAACTGCGAAAAACCAACGAATCGCAACGTACTTCACTCCAGTAACACAGTGCCACTAAAATGAAAGGGACAATAATGAGAATTGTATCACGAACAAACCCAATAAAATTCTGTGATATTGAAATAAGAGAAGATATTATAGGCCTGCCTCTTGATCTATCTATTTGATATTCAAAATTTAAAAAGACAGAGTTGTGGACAATTCCAAGCTCTACATATCAAAAACCAATAACACAAAAACAATCCAATGATACCACCTACAAACAAGGTCTAGGATACAAAACCGAGTGTAACAAATCCGCCACAATCCATGATTGACGGCAATCCACGTGTGTATCAACTGATTAACTTTCTTAGACTGCAGAAATCTAATGCTGAGCTTTCTTAACTTTTCTGAGTACTGCTCTCCTATAAACTAACTCTTACAAAAAACACGTAGTTTCCTAGGTGTACCCGTGTTGTGCAAAGAGCAAGTAGCACGCTGACGTACGTTTTTTACAGGTTTTTTCAAGTAAAATATTTTGTTACGTGGAACTGGCTGTAAAGGAATGGAACCAGCTTCCTAATTCTTTATTGCATGCTGTCATAAAGATTTTTCACATTGAAAAGTTCCTTAAGAGAAGTTTAATTTTGTAGTACAAGTTCTTTAAATATTTTGGCATTCTAAATGTAGGTCCCTTATAAAGTAGTTCTTAATAAAATAAAAAGCGTGTATAGTAGTGGGCATTAACCAACTGAAAGGTTATTACACAGTTGACAAGTTGTGCCTATCAAAATGTTGGAGAAATTTGCGTGGCAGTATGGCAGAGTTAAGGGGTTGGGTTCACGCAGTCACTGCCGGGCAGTTACTAAGGAAACCATCAATACATAGTTATGTCCAAAAAACATTATAAATCAGAACCATCAAAAGTAATTGTTCTAAGAATGATTAGTTTTCAATTTACAAAAAGGACCAATGATGAATGAACAGTGTGACTTGTCAAGTTTCAGTGTATTTTCAAATAAACAGATTTAAAATGAAACAAATGATGGAGACTTTAATACATATGCCATTGCTGGAGGTCGGTTGGAGATAACATTGAAATGTTTGAGTCTCCAGCGCAATGCGGGATACTTGGCAACTACCATCTTTATAAAAACTCTTCGTAGTGTTCGCTTAAATGTTGATAAAGTCAAATGTTTGTAGTAATAAGCAGGTCGAAAGGCTGAAGATGCTTCAAGTAAAGTTTTGGGGTTGTTGATGAAGGGGTTTTCATGGAAAACTGCAGAAATTTGTAAAACAAAATCTTTCTCGCAGAGAATTCCCAACCAAATTCGAAAGTGTCCGGATACTTTCGTGAGGGCAGTGTATGTTTTACGCACAGGATTGCTAATAGTTCAAGCAAAGCGCACTTCAGCTGAAACACAAAGTATCCTATAATAATGAAACTCCTTTCTGTGAAAGAAAAAAGAATCCACACAGAACAAAAGCAGGTGTTAAGGAGATATCTATATGTACTCAAAACAATGAAAATAGTTTAAATTAGTGGCTTAAAACTTAATAAGTACGCCCAAACTGAACGTACAGCAAAAGACGATTCCAATGATTGCGACAAAAGTTCGAATCAAGGTTTCTAGATTGAAACAAAGGATATAAATAGCACTTCCTTACCAGAAATTCGTTGACACTTCAGACAGACAAATTATAATACAATATGGGCATCAATTTGCTTCGAAAAAACCTACATCCCATTAAGCATAGGTTCCATCTTCAGCAGGGGCTTTGTATCAAGTGACTCAGATAACTAAACTACGGTACTCTACGGATCTATTATGATATAAGGACGAAGCCTATGGTGCACGTGTAGGCCTATCGTGATCAAATGTTCGGTGTCCTGCATGCACCGTAAAGTATCAACAATGCACAGCTACTGCTAATGAGACGCTGCCGGTAGGCGATTTGTAACGGCAGGACTGCCACTTGAGTGAAGTACTTACAGCGCAAGTTTATATAGGAATTTGAAATGTCGTTTGTTTGTATAACTGAAAAGTACAGTTTTGTAGCAATAGGCACATTCGACTGCTAAATAAATAGCAGTACATGCACGCTCGGCAAGTAGGAGAAGTCTCCATGAAAAGCAGTCCTGATTAGCACATGTAAGTAGAAGGATGAGCTGTGAACTGAGTAGGGAAATACCACGAATATAGGCAGTGACACAAAAGTCCTAACAGCCGGAAGTGGCACAAAACCTCGTACCTTGCTCTCGACGAAATCCTTTTCTGACTTCGAATTGAACCAAAAGTTGGCAAACTTGAATTCAGATTTAATCTGCTCGCGCAAAGTAGGCATAGTTGGCTCTTCACTGCAGCTTTACCTTCTTTTTGAGATTTACTATTGACCTCTTAGTCTTTGTCCGCAAACAACCAAGAATTTGCTAACCACTTCCGTAGCTTTAGCAACTAGAATCATATACATCCTTCGCAGCGGCTACTTTTAAAGCAAAATGAATGCTACATTTCCTCTAATAAACGCCATATTATATAGCCCAGCTTTACAATGCGATGATCACAGAGGGCGGCGTTTATAAGAGGCTTGCGTTCATTACAAAATGAATAGGCCTAAAGAGATGCGCGCATTTTTTTTATAAGAAACGGGCTATAGGAAACGGAAGGCTCATTTTTTCGAAAGTTAAGAAACAACCCCACCCAAATTGAACAAAGTTGAGAAACTTTTAAAATTACGTCAAATCAGAGTCTTGAATTTGTTAGGGAGGATAGGCTGGTCCATAATTTTGCACCTCTGTAAGAGAACGATATTTGCCCGTTAGAGGTGTTTTTCTGTGAGTGGAGTGGTGAGAATTTCTGGAAAACATTGCTTGCAAGTTGTGCGGAGCAAGATTTGTTGAGAGACTTAATACACCATCGTTTATCATTCTTCGAATTAGCACATTAAATTAGTTTATCTCTGAATGTGAGTGAACTGTTTACTTTACCTTGACAGCACGTTTATTCATTCCCAAAGACCTTTAAGGAACATGTAAAAAAGTCTTGATAGCAAATTGGGCAGAAAATTTAAGAAACTGCCTACCAGCACCGGACCTTAGTTCCATATAAAAAAATGCGTGTAATGTTCTCTCTCCCAAAAATAACGCCAATAACTGCGTGAAAGAAGTTGAAAAAGCTACAGTTCGAAATATTGATTAGGATCAACAAAAATTAACTTTCATCCAGTGCCTCGAAAATAAAATTCATGCAAGCTATTCGTTATTTCTTGTTGAATGTAAGATATTAGTTATAAGTCTGGTGGCGTTTATAAGAGGGTGGCTTCATTACAAATGTTGACATGGAAGTGCGGCGCTTAAAAGACAGTGGCGGTAATGATAGGAAATGAGGTACAAATAATCTGATTACTGGATAAACGGCTAAACCACTACAAGTGCCGAAAAGAAAATTGAGCTCAAAAGAAAACATTTCTAAATAGTAACTAAATAACAACAATATATGTATATCTATTAAGTTCAGGTTTATCTGAATCACTCCTAGAAAACAGGTATATATAGGTAAAAAACGGGCCTAAAACCCTATAGTATGTACTTGCAACGGAAGAAAAGAGCTCTCTTGAAACAATGAGTTTGCCTCGCTTGGGTGGATTGTCTTCAAGGTGAAAACTTAGTATTTGTTGGAATATGGAGTTCCATTGCAGTGAAGACACGCACATAGAGATTAGCAAGGTGCATTCGATCAACAGCCTTTATAGAAAATTTCAGGTCTCAAGATTTTATGAATACCTCAAGATATTCCCTTTGTTTCAACTTCTGGGACGCTTGATTGGAAATATTGATAAAGATGTCTAATAGAAAGGGTCTTCGATTGTCACATTGATTTTCCTGGATTAACTCTTTGTTGTCTGGTGAAACTCTTTGATATCTGGACAAACACTGTGAATGAGCTGTGGTTAAGGCTTTTTATTCAGGGATTATATAGACTAGAATAAAAAAATTTAATAATATCTACTCACAGCTTTATATGTAGTAATCCAGTTTTCTCAACAATGTTCTTATTTACAAGTTCCGTACCTTTTTTAGTCCCAATCAAAAATAATATGAATTGCCCGTAATGCACCGGTTTTCCGTACACTAGAGTGAAGGAAAGTTTTTTAAAGGAGCAGAGTTCACCGTCTCATGCAAAGGCGAAACCACGGGGGGCCGGGGACCATGTCCCCATCAGTTCTCTCCGGGAGGTGGCAGATTTCTAGCAAGATACAATTCATTGCTATGCCATTTTGTCGTTTGCAAGGCTGTTTGCTACCGCTTTAGTTGCATATCTTACTTCACACTGTACTAAAGGGCGTGGTCCGAAGGGCGTGGTCTTCCAGGTTGCACTCTATTAATTCGTTTTGCAATATGTACTAATACATACAGTAATCATAAAGAGAAGTCCTTTAGCTGCCTAGGACTCAGACTTCTGAATGAACCATATTTATCGCTACATTTCAGTCAAAATCCCCCATATCTACTGTCTGGAAAAAAACATACTCACCTGCAACGATATGCCTTACGATAGCTGGGGGTAACACCTTATTTCTAAAGGTGGTAGTTAATATAGTCTGGTACGACACATTCATAATAGGGCAATCTTTACATCGAACCGATAAAGAGAGGGTTTTTGGTCAGCTACTCTTATCGGTAGTTTCTGGTTGTCTATTGTCTTTACATACCTCTTCGTTCAACCAGGGACAACTGCATCGAACTGCATGCCGGTTAAACAATAGATTACAAAAGGAACAATCAGCTGGGATTGGTGGACGAAGTGTAGCTAAAATCAACAGGAGTTTTTACAGATTTGTTGAGGTTAAAATACAGGTGTCATCCATATTAACCATTGCTACTATGATCTGCAAGTTCGTAGGAAGACCCAAATTCATTTTCTTTCTTGGTAGCAAGCCTCCTTCTGCACAAAAACAGCAAAAACCACACAAATTGTGCGGCTGGAGAGGCGATAAACACAGCAACGAATACTAAAGCCACTGCTTGGCCGGTATTGTTTCCATAGTCAAGCACTTTACCATAAACAAGGGCTCCAGTGCTTGCCCAGTATATCGAGTTGTAGACAAAAAACAACGCTATCGTGCACAAGGGGTATACGAAGTGCAATAGCCTCACAGGGGTGCAGGAGAGGAAGAAATCCAAGAGCAGCAAGAGTAAGTTGATTCCATGACGGTCGATTGTGATGTAAGTTGTCAACGGGTGCTCGTTGTTTTTAAGCACTGTGTCAGTAGGAAACATTAGTATCCAATACGAGAAAAATACGAAGGTGCAAACATTTGATGCTACGTTGAAAAGAAACCAATGAACTTGCGCAAATCTCAGGAAGACCAAGCTCTTTCTCGAGTTGCCAGTTGTGTTTGCAGTCTTCGTGTGCAACCCCCTAATGCCTGTCAACTGCATTGCGAGGCAGCTTAACGAGTACAGGGTTACAAGAATGTGATTAATTGATGTCATGTAGGAAAACCAGGAGCCCATTTTGCCACGGCTTGCTGAATACGAGATAGAAATGATGATGCTTGACATGAAGTAAATGATTATCAGAAAGCGAATGATCCAATAAGGCCACTTGTTTAATCGACTCCACTGTGAAGAAGAGGAACCATGTGAACGTAATTAGAAAACATAGGGCTTTAGATTTAAGCTATAAGGAATAGCTTTCAAAATTACCCACACTAACAGGAGTCCCTCTATTTCTATATAAGTTACTCGTGCAAGGCAATCCTGTAAGTCAGGATCGTTGACAGATGAAAAACCTTAAGAATTGTGCTCTATCAAGTAACTAGCTTGTAAATAATATGCAACTATTACATCACATTATCCACAATCTGTAAACCTCATGAAAATCTTAGAAAAAATTAGATCTTTGATGACAAAGAACGTCATACCCAATGGTATCACAATTGACATGCAAATAAAATTAGAAGGGTATTGAAAGAACGAGGACTCTCCTACAATTTTAATGATCGAATATGAAAACTTGCCTCCGAAGTGAAAAACTCTGAAGGTCGCTCATAATTCAGTGATAACTTTGATGCTTGGAATTCTTCCTTGAATCTTTGGATACCGCCGTTCATGATAGATGATGGCATTGTGAAGTTTTTGAAATGGATCTGCTTAAAGTAACAATCTGCTCCCTTCTGTAAGCGGAAAACTTACGGCATACCTAACTTTTCCGTATGTATGCTTTCCTAAACTTACATCGGCAGCAACAGGCGAAACAAATTGAACAAAAATGCAAGCTACTTACAATTCGTTTTAACAAAATGCAGAGATTCCTGACATTATTTTTTGTTCGTGGCAGCAAGTAAACAATCGTTTATTAATCAGGAACAAAAGTCCTTAGCAATTCAAATTCAATTACATCAAGAACGCATAGTTTCGCCTATATTCCTAGCCATTCAATTGGAACTGATGGATTACTGCCTCGTGAAAAGGGCGGATTTCGAGTTCAACAAGACGGACAGACCACCTACTTGAAAATCTTTAACGAGATGTTCTCTATAGTATAATCCACGAAACATTCTGTAAAAGGACTGACAAATTTTCCGACAAAGAGCAAAGTTTCACTGTAACTCGAAAAACCAGCAACATCCCTTTAGCACACTGAAAGCTATTTTCGTATGCTTAAAGAATGTTGCTGCTTTTTCGAGCTAAAGTGAAGTTCTGTAGTGCCAACAGACGATTAAAGAGCAGAGTCTAAAATAACAAATGGTTAAAATTTCATTGGTATTGCACTGCATTAGAATTGCAATAGTATTGTACTCTAGTAGACCTGTATTGATATTGCACTCTAGTAGAGACGCATTAGAATTTTATTGCACCTGTATTGCATCAAATTGCATAAGTATCATATTGGCATTGCATTGCTATTGCATTGATGTTTCATTGCACAGGGACTCCGTTGCATCGTTCTATGCTATACAGTATTATTGTATTGTCTTGTATCGCGTTGCCTGTCTTTGTACTATAATGCAACACTATAATGCCAACATAACATAACTAAAACATGTTATACTTCTCTAACTTAACTGTGCAGACGTTTTGTTTGAAGAAGTGATTCTAGCAACTACTAAACGGCCAAGAATAGTTTGTCAACAATCTTACAGAAGCAAAATCTGTTGAGTTACCTCGCAATGCTTCTATGTATCCCTGTCTTCCACACCAACGTCTCTGATTGGAACTGGAATGGAACCATCCATGGACTCATTGCAAGATATTTCTGCTGTCACATGGTTTTGAACTCAGAAATTGCAAGGTTAATTATCATAACGATGGCAGTCAATATGCCAGGCTCCAATCTCTTGGAAAAAGTACTTCAGAGGTTTTTTACTGTTGTGAAGATGGCAGCAAATTTTCATGGGCACCTTAATATAGTTCATGCACCTTCACCCTGGAGGAGACTTATCCAGAAAGCATGCAGCTACAATAGCAAAAATTATGTCATATTGATGCCTAGTCATGGTTAATCAGAATTGGCCAGTTCGAGCCTCTGTCTGGAGCAAGATTCAGCAAGGACATGTTTCTGCAGTGCAACCTCATAGAGGCAGGCTTCAATTCTAGACCCACTACATGCAAACGATGATCGATGTAAGCGCAACGATATCTTGTGGCGAGAATGACTGGTCGCTGAAGCACTACTCACATCGAATGAAATGAATTGCTATGTAGATGTATAAAGTTGTCCACTCACAGCTAGCAAAACACAATCATTAAAAACATTTGTAAATGTGCCGCAAACATAACCACTTGTACCGAGGAAAGACCGCGACAGTTAAATGCTAGCCCCTGTCAGTCCTGTCAGGAAGCTGGGAGGGATTCAGATTCTTCCTAGATGCTCACCTAGGCACCATCACAGAATAAGGATTTGACAGAAGTGCAACTGACGTATTTTGTGATATCAAACTATTCAATCAAATTCTAGTTTTTGAGATGCTTTTTAGCCATTCTAGAGGGTAAAATTCACAAATGTTCTCGCGTGTCGGACCCAGCCTTGGTGGGTCTTTCTACGTCAGTAAACGAAGTTATCAGCCCACGGGTTAAATTCATGGTGCCGTCCCTATCTTGTCACATATTTCCATTCTGGAAAAAGCGATAGCTAGATTCATTCACTATTCATATTCATATTATAATTTTTTATACACAAGTAACCCTTCAGCATAGATAATAACAACAAAAACACTACGGAATAAGTTATTTCTACTACACGAGCGGATAAAATAAAACTAAAGAAAGACCCAGTTAGCATGGAGCTGTTCTTCCAGGGGCTCGAGTTTTTTTACGTCTTGCTCTTCACATACACATTCAGTTGCCTTTTAAAGGTATTTATTGTTGGATCATGCACATCCAAAGGCATATTATTCCACTCCTTATGTAATGTGAGAAATTGTGCTGTTCATTTTGTTTACAGTTGAAATGAGTTTTACAACTCATCCATAGCTATTGTAATTAGTGAAATTTTTCATCCACCCGGTTATTCATATCCCCTGTTATTAGGTTGTCAGGAAATTTCCAATCCGCCCTACTATTTCAACCCCTCCGTCTGTTTGGGACTTAAGAGAAGGTGTATATACATTGACATATATAACCCTTTCATAGCCCTTGTTGAATTCTATTGTTATGTTCTGTATATATTGTACCCCTGTGGTTTCATTTTTGTCGCCGCTAGAAGAGAACGTTATCATGCGCCGTACGAGGACATTACTCGCTTTTACAAGAACCTTATTAGCTATGAGATGAGATACTTTTTAGCATTTTTCTATTACGATTGGAAGATATTGGTTGTTTAGATAAAGGTACATTTCTTTTCCAGGCCTGTAGCCAAGGGGGGGCCTGGGGGGCCAAGGCCCCCTGGACTTGAGAAATTTACCTCTGTGCGCCCCCTACAGAAATGAATTTTATATATACATATACATATACATATATATATATATATATATATATATATATATATATATATATATATAAATATATATATATATATATATATATATATATGTGTGTGTGTGTGTGTGTGTGTGTGTGTGTGTGTGTGTGTGTGTGTGTGTGTGTGTGTGTGTGTGTGTGTGTGTGTGTGTGTGTGTGTGTGTGTGTGTGTGTGTGTGTGTGTGTGTGTGTGTATATATATTGGCTGTGCCCCCCTTGTGAATTCAAGCTGGCTATGGGCCTGTTCTTTACAATTTAGTCATGTTTCATTCAATCTTAAATTCTTGGTTACGGAATTTAAACGCGTTTTAGGCAGTACACTATAACGTACCTTAGTCAAGCAAAAATGCAACAGCCCTTGAATCTTACAGTCAAATGTACTCCGAAGCGACAGTATATTAATAGTTTATTGCAGCTTGAGATTCAAAATATGATGCAAAGTGTTATTCGCCATACAAAAAGTTGGATAGCTGACAACTTCACTGACAAGTATGTATTAGTCATTGACTAGAAGAAATGTTTCTGGTGTACTATACATGCTAGTTAATGTTCATGTTGATGTCAAAGTTCATAGATTTATGCGCAAGAGACCTGCATGCAAGTAAACCAAAATGTTCGAGTTCACTTCAATTTCCTACTTTGTGCATACAACGCACGTAAGCTCTCGGCCGTTAACATATGGGCCGCAGGGGAGTGAGCCGCAAGAAGCTTGAATAAAATACCATAAGTTCCCCTCTTTGTTTTCGTAGCTGCCGCTTCTTCCTTCTGCGTCAACGTCCACGCATACTGCGGTACTTCGGCCTTTGTGTCCATAGTGTTCACTCATCAAATATCCTTTGTATTCAGTCGTCCAATCACTTGGGCAAACGCTCCGTCCAGGGATTATTACCTTTGCACCACGTGATTCCACTTTGCAAACTGAGCATAGTGCATCATGGTTATGGACTGGTCTTGAAAACAAGTTCAAGGCGCTTACTTCATATTCTACTCCGTAGATATATTGCTGTGTGTCGACGGAGTCTGAATATTTCTCATAAGTTGGCTGATTGTGTAAACATATTGTGTTAGACATCCCTCCAGTGTGCTGGTACCACTGTCCCGCGGCGAAACCTACATTTAAAGTTACATATGTAAGTTTTAAAAGAAGTATATATCATATGATATAAACAAACAACCAAATAAATACATACATACATTCATACATACGTAAATAATATTTCCATACATACACACATTTAGCCCATGCTCAGACAGACACACTCTCTAGTTTAGCCTAAAAATTACGGACAAGTACTTTGATGGAAAATTAATAAAAGTGGGCCTAGGTACGAACCCTGTGTTGCACCGTAAGATCATACGTGCTCTAACTCTGCAACCGATCAGCAAACTAAGATTGTAGCGATTGCCAAGGCATGAGAAATATATATCAACACATGAGACACTTTTTAGAATTGTTGTAATCAAAGAGGAAAGAAACAAATTTAAGAGGAAATCTTTTCCTTAAAACGTTGATAAGATACTACTGACTTTCTTCGGTTGATGGAAAGTCAGGATTCTTGAAAAGGATTCAGTAAAGAAATGCTGATCACAGACTATGCATACAAATCGAGAAATCCACTCCTGAGGGTTCCATTGAGTTTGACTTCGCCGTAACCAGTTTCATCCGTAGGACCAGGAATTCATCTCCTACCAACTGACTTTTCTGGCTTGGCCTAACCAACCCTAGCTTGTGGCTTATGATAGCTATATGAAAACCAACCCTATATGAGAATCTATCTTATTTTTTCTATATATGCTCATAAGGTTACAATCAACGGACATAGACACATTACAAACTACAAAACAATACGATAAGGAGCATGGCAATACATAGCAGCCCTATGGCAAGTCAACATTAAGATAGAATAAAATTTTTCAACAGCAAGCAACATTTATATGCCGTGTTCACTCTAATGAGCTACCGGAGGCGCTCAATTTAAAGGTATTCTGTCCTCGGAGAGAAGGGGTTTGTTGAGAGGGGCGCTTGTTGAGAGGGGCGCTTGTTTTCAGAGAAAACACAGCAATAATTTATCTCATGTTTCTAGCTGCCATGCGAATTTCCTTTCATGAATGATTAGTACGTGAACGTGCAAAACCATGGATCTACCATTGGTGCTAATTGCACAATTTCCCATTCCATGGCTCGTGGAATGCAGAAGCTCAGAACTCCTCTCTGACTTGTGGCTTACGATAGCTATCCTTGGCAGGGTCCTTTCCGTGTAAAGCTCACGGCGGAGGTACGCCAGTTGCTCCTCATATGTACACCAACGCTGATAAGGGTAAGTACTCACAGAATCAGGCGCCAAGTTATAGCCAAGTAGACAGATGATTGTAATAAGGTATATTGTACTAATTAGGCTTATATATAGTTTTATGTTCTGGTAAGAACAAAGTGTCTAAAGAAGCAGAACAACATTTAATTCGAGCTAAATCCACGCGGCCACGCCGGCAAGAAAGCTAACTCCACGCTGGAGACCTTCGGGCCTAAGTGCATGAAATGTGCTCTGGTATCCTTGAGGGTGTTTCTAAGAATTAACGAATGTGTAAACGACTTTCACTCTATACTGAATATGACATGAAGATTAACACTGATTTTCTCCTTGAATACATATTATTTTACTAGAGTATAATCTTAAAAGAGCATTGAGGCTCTAAATCCTGGAAATTTAAGAATAATGTAAAGTAATGATCTTAGCTAAAAATTGGATGTTCTTATAAAAAAGTGTGTAGCGCGTTTTCCTTTGGATCCTGTTCATTGCTACAGAGTCCAGAAAAAGTTCCAACCTTCCTCCGGCTGTAAAATCTTCTCCGTAAGCTTTATTCTTTAAAGACAATCAAAACTCGCTAAAGTTCTTGAACTCTGCATTGTGCATGTCTCGAAAAATTTTTACTGTAGCAGGGCTGTGTCTTTCGCAGCCGATGTCGCATTAACGAAAATTTTGCTGAAAGTGGATTGTTGATACAGATTACTAAACCTTCCTCAAATACGACATAGAAAGCAAAATCTTCCTCCGGCTCAGAGCTGTGGAGCCGTGATTTTTTCTGGACTCTGCATTGCTAGAAATCAATTGGGAGGGGGGGGGGCGGCGGCTTGTCCTACCGCAATAAGACAGCTCAATAATAAATATGTTGATACTAAGATCTGTGAATTACTAGGCTGAAAAATGAACACTCACCTGAGTAAACAAGAGTAGTGCCGGGTACCTTTGGACAAGACGACTTTCCCCAACGAATGTATGTCACGCTACCAGTTGAACTAGGCCTTCGCTCAATATACTCTCCCTTTTCCCCTCTTGGTCCCATTTTACCAGGAAGGCCCCTCGGTCCTACAAAAACCGAAATATATCAACTGAATGCAAAACCCTTACACTGTTTAAGCTATTGTTTTATTGCCTATCTGGGGAGAAGTTTTAAACATGAAGCATAATCATAACAACATAGTGTACACTAACCTGTGGATCCTTTTTCTCCTTTCATGCCGGGTATCCCTGGGGGTCCTGCGGGCCCTCGCAGAAAAGGCAAGAGAGCAGCGTAGGGAGAGTTCCCAATCTTCACAAAAGCGTCTGTTCTGTTGAACCTATTTCGTAATATAATTGAAATAATAAGTCTTAATAAATGCATGTAAAATGCCTGTATTCTAGGTTCGAATTGTAGAAAATCACACATTGCATTAGTTCAATCTATATGCCCAAAGAGAAGCTATCCCATTGGCCCTTGCTCTTATGCTCAGTCCACTGATAGACTGACTTGTGACCACTTTGATTATTGAGAAGTAACAAAATGTTTCAGAAAAATGTTCAGTAAGTACTCTTAACAAGTAAAAAATTATATTCTGCTTTTCACTGGGCCAGAAATAGGGCCCACTGGGCCAATTGTCAAATAGATTAGTTCTTCCTTTGCCGGGAAATTATTACAGGCCCTAAGATACAATTTTAGATCTTGCGTTGTTGAAGCACGCATGCATGAAGCACCCATTTATAAGAAACTGCCCAGAAAGACCGCTTAAGATCAACAATGCTATGGAACGATCCAAGTCGTTTAGTTGTATATTTCTTCTCCATTTATCAGGTTCTAGATAAAGAAATAGCATTTTCTCAGTACACTTTCCCGCGGTAGCTTGTTTTCCTTGATTTAGTCTATAAGACTACTCCATTTGTAGCAAAATTTCGAAATAAGTAAAAAGCCCAGGCCTTTGCATGGTTAATAACAATACGTATGTTGAACAAGGGGCAAGAGGATAAAACATTAATAATTGCTTAATTCGCAGTCAAATTAGTAAAACGACATGATATGTAACTTGGCAGCTTAACCAAAACAAATGCAGACAAACCTTCGCTCAAGGGAATCAATTCGTCTGGTAATATCATGGAAGATAATATCCAAACCAATGCTTCTTCGTTTTCGAAGCCTTGTATCTCCATCGAGCTGTGCCTGCTTCAGGCTGGCTATTTCATTGGACAGCGCATGTTCCTTGAAGCTGACATCTCGATACATAATGAGCAGGACTGCTACTCCTAATGTGAGGCATAACTTGTAACCCACATCGATTACTTTTATGAGTTTAGATCTGTCCTCTGCCATGATTCTGCTACCGTCAAACTCAATGTCTTGAGACTCCAAGCATTTGAATAACAATACAATTTTCAACCGATTCCCAAGGATGTGTTTGGGCAGGCTCCCAAAAAATCCCATATGCGGTTGTGTGTGATGACGCCACATACAATGCAATAGAAAACTTCCTAGTTCTGTTGAACTGAAAAGCTTCCGAGGGCATTAAGCAATCGCCGTGTCTGACACCCGTCCCAGCAATACTATTCAATGTTCGAGCCACAGTATCATTGCTGCCCTCCACAAATCCCAAATCGCAAAACAAGGGGGTTTTCTGTACCTTACACCAAGTGATGAATCAAACAAGGGCCATGGCCTTCGGATTTTCTAACAGAAACGTCCTCACCAGAATGGGAAGGAATGAAAGTGCAGGATTTGAACTAAAGTTGACTTATTAATTTCAAATTGACACTTTCTCTCTAACATTTAACACTGCTTTTAGTTAGTAGTATTACTCAAGTATGCCAAATTATTTCACCATCGTAGAAAACAGTAATAAATAAGATGATGATTGTGATGATGATTATGATGATGATTATGATGATGACTATGATGATTGTGATGATGATTATGATGATGATGATGACTATGATGATTATGATGATGATGATGATTATGATGATGATTATGGAGACACTGCTCTTAAGTTGATAGTTATTCATTTCGCAGAGATTCAGAATTGGGGCAGATGTTGACGACCTGTGGCAAACTGTCCAACCTGGCCCCTTCAGTGAAAGTCAGGCACAGCAGTTTCAGGCTGCAGTTCTGATAAGTAGCTGTCGGGATAACAGAGTGGATTGAGTGTAGCCGACTCAATCACCTCTTCTAAACAATTTGAAGGCGACACGGACCTCAGGGTTAGCCTTGGCCCCGTAAGGGGCGTACGGGAAAAGACAGACAGACAGATGATGATTATGATGATGATGATGCTGGGTATGGTTGGAAACCTCGTGGTGGTGAGCGGGCACAGAGAAACACTACCCTGAAGTTGATAGCGTTTCATTTTGCCAAGATTCAGAATTGGGGTAGGTGTTGATGACCTGTGGCAAACTGTCCAACCAGGCCCCTTCAGCAAAATTCAGGCTCTGCAGCTTCAGGCTGCATTTCTGGGCCCCAAGGGGCGTATGGGAAACAGACAGACAGACCTCGTGGTGGTGAGCAGGTACAGAGAGAAAGGGCCCTCAAGTTGATAGCGATTCATTTCGCAGAGATTCAGAATTGGCGCAGATGTTGTTCACATGTGGCAAATTGTCCAACCAGGCCCCTTCAGTAAAAGTCAGGCTCAGCATCTTCATGCCACAGTTCTGATATGTAACTGTTGGGGTAACACAATGGACTGAGTGAGGCCTACTCAATCACCTCTTTAAACAAATGGCAGACGGTCCACTGACTTCAGGGTCAGCCCAGGCCTCGTAAGGGGCATAAGGGATATAGAAGAAGAAGAAGAAGAAGAAGATGATGATGATGATGATGATGATGATGATGATGATAATGATGATGATGACGACGACGATGGTGATGATGATGATAATGACGATGATGACGACGACGACAATGGTGATGATGATGATAATGACGATCAGTCAGTGAAAATAGGCTTAGCGGCTCAGGCTACAGTTCGACCAAATATTGGAACGTGGCAAGGATTTTGACAGTTTAAAACTACTTCTAGATAGAACAACCGTGGGGGTAACAAAAATGGATCAAGTATAGCCGATTCAATCAACTTTGTTGACAATTGGCAGACAGTCCACTGACTGCAGGGTCAATCCCAGACCACGCAAGGGGCGTAACGGGAAGAATTATAATAATACTAATATTGATGAATATGACGATAATGCTGATGATGATGACTGACAATAGAAATAAATTAAACCCGAAGCAAACCAAGAGGTGTCCTACTAACAATTACTGTTGCGAAGGGTCGCAAGGGAGGAGTAAAAAGGGGAACTGGGTCGTGTTTCGGGCACATCCATTACACCTTTTCAGCATGCCCCGCACCATTTTACCCTGCATGCTTTGTAAAATCAGTGTCTGAACTAGTAGGGTAAGAGTAGAGCGCCAGGTGATTCGCTGTAAATACGCTTTGACATGATTGAGTAAAGGAATACTAAAGATTGTATTTTTTGAAGTCATTTCTCCCACAGGCTCGCCCAGTTCACAATAATTACCAAATAACCGTTTAACCAAATCAGCAAGCATTGAGTTAATGTACAAAAACGAACGACATTATTATTGTGAAAAGAACAATACAGTTGACATCTTGACAATTCTACATAATACGCAGTATGTTGGGGTGGGTTGAAGGGGTAATTTACAGATGGGGGGTAATTTACAGACGGGGTTCAATAAACTACTTGTCATAAATGATTTTATAACAAATGATATAAAGATCATTTGGGGAGGTTTTCCTCCTTGCAATCAGATCGAAACTCTAAACCCACATTGTTGATACATTATCAGCATGCCCGTAGATAGTGCGGAGGAGGGGGCACTAGTCCCAACAAGTACCTGAAACTGAGTATGCACATTGTCACTTCTACTTACTACTCATTACATAATTGACTCATACATCAATGCCCCCTCCTTCCCCCTTTCCAGCTTAACTGTCCGCAGTACCGTTATCAGTAATCATTGTTGACAAGTGTTTCCATTCTAGATCTTCAATCCAAAAGATCTCTAAACAACAATGAACAAAACCAGTCAAGAAATACATTCAGCCATGACACAGTTCGAGATAAAGTCATGCAATTCTGTATTCTCTTATAAATAAAACATTCCGATTGATTTGAGATAGCAACACAAGCTACGAAAGACGGGACATAAACTATCGAGGCTAGAACTAAAGTTTAAATACTGAAAAGTTGCTCATGCATGATAAATAAGACAACTATGAAGACCTCTAATAGTCAAACGAACGGTCATAATAAGGACACATGTTGCCGTGCGTTCACTATGGAGAAGAACTCTTCCCTTGATGAGCCATGATCGTTCGGCTTCCGCATTGTGCAAGGAGCAGAGAGGCACAAGAAACTCAACAGAACACCTGACACTAGCACGGCCTGAAATTGGAGGCAGAAAATGTTATCAGACGCGGACTCAACGGGGGCATAATCTCTGGCCCGATCTGGCAAGGGAAAGTAAAGTAGCTGTAGCTGAAATTTGGTTGCCACTTGGAAAGCAATATAGAGTGTAAACGTTGGCAATCAGACTTTTTGCCTCGAATACATTACTTACAAATAGATGATGCAGCATTTGACGGCTGGAGCACGAAAGCGACACCCCTGTAAAACATAAAAGGTAAAACAGCACTCAGTAGCGTTGGAGTGCTCTCTTTTGATTCCCCACTAAAAATGTTCATCACTTCCAATTTCGAATACGGAATTAGCCCAAAACGGGGGTGGGTAGTATACAATCGTATGAAATCATATGGAATCAAATGGAATCAAATGGAATCAAATGGAATCAAATGGAATCATAAGCAATAACCTGGCAAAGCTGAAACTTAAACCTTTCTATATTCTATCTATATTTAAAGAATATTAACTCATGGCATAGTAATTGTCTACAAATTTCATTTTTTACTTCAGATTCATTAAAAGCTTAAACAATAAATACCAAGCAAATAGAAACAAAACAATAACACTTAAGAAATATGATATATATAGAAAATACCATTGTTTATAATTCTGTTACTCTTTTAGTCCATTTGATGCCTTCCGCATGCAGTTTTTTCAACATTGGCATATAGATTCCTTTAGTCAGTGGGGTCACATTGCCAGTCTGCAGAATCTCCCCTGTACAACAAAGACAATAATATAATCTGGAAATTCATATTCCACCAATTACACATACATAGTATACAATGATATTCCATTGAATAGAGACTCCAATATATAAAATTGTATTCTACAAACTGGATATTTCCAATTATAATAATGGAAACTTTCACCATAAATCATCCTAATACATATTATCAAATAAATGGTAAAGACAACGTTAAAACTAATCAGATCAAACTGCCCTCTATGGTATAAGCGCAATATGGCTCTTTTTCACACAGGTCTCGCTAACTTCTAGAAAGAGTATTCAAAAGTCAAATAGCTGAAACCCAGGCCAGTCTTTCATGCGCACACAGAAAATTTAGTATGATGATCTCATACAAATCTCGAAAAGCTTGAAACAGATGCATTTTGAGGGCAAATAATATATGTTAAGATCTGTAAACATATTAAAGAATTGCTCTGATCCATTAGATTATATGCCTCCAATAATAATGAAAATAATAATACGAATGTTTGAACAGAGTGAAAGCGTCAGCAACAAATTATGCTGCTATCAATGCCTGTCCTGCTTAAAAAGAAGGAACAATATAATAGCAGAGAATGTAATGTTGTAATTGACAGTCAAATAAAAGTCTTTGGCGATCTTAAGATTGCTAATTCAATTGTAGTAAACTATTTCATCTTTAAATAAATCTGGCCTTTCCCTCAAAGCTTCTTTCTTCTACAAAAACTCTAAAGAACATGTACAAATGAAAACCAGGAAAACGGTAAATACATTTTCCGTCTCTTTAATTCAAAAGCTGACTAAACGCCGATAATCTATTCATCTTGTAATGCACGGCTACGATGTTAGTAGAATAGCTTTTAAATTAGAATAAATATATAAAAAGAAGGCAAGCTGACCATTCAAAATCATTTCAGCCGCAATGGCAGCCGGGATACTGACAGTGCGTGCCATGGCAGTATAGCCATCTGGATTGCCATAGGCCACTAAACTTATATCATGCTGCTCCTAAGAAAAAAGACATCAAATCATTCGATACTGTAATACTACGATATTTTAGTTCGAAAGGAGAAAGCTATAACTGGAATAAGGGCCAATGCATTTTTAAGTTTTCCACTATTATCATAATGTAAACTGATGACAATATAAATAATGATAACACTAGCAATGATTAGAGGGTTTGAGTTATGATCAGGGGTGTGTGAACTATGATGAGAGGGAGGGAATAGGGATAGGATTAAGATTATGAGTCATGATTGTAACTCTTCATGGCTAGCGTTGTGGGTAGGGTTATGAGGGATTTTAAGCTATGATAAGGGGGTTTTGATAATGATGAAGGGTTGCTGGTGATAAGGGGATCTGTACAATGATGAAGGGGCTAGGTAGCCATGAGGGGGTCGAACAGGGTCGCGAAAGGCTTATGAGGTATTGTATAGAAGGATGAGCCTAGATAAAAACCAAATGCACTCATTTCGAAGTGGCGATGAGGTATCTACACCAATCTTTGATTTAATTGATAACAATAGTCAATTTAACCTTAAAATGCTTCATTCAAAACCATTGCAATATAACGATATGGTATGGATGCGAAAAGTTAAAGAGCAATGTCTTACTCGCTTTCCATTGTGCTTTAATGCTCCAATCTGGTGGCGAAGCAATACAACATCACGTTCTCCTTGATCTGAAATCAAAGCGAGGTAGATGATCGAGGATATTTCTTTGGCGAAGAAATATTGTACTCAAAGAAAGGAAGATTTGTCATCGACGAGGGCCAATTATAGAAAGAAACGAGCGACAAACTCTAAATTGCGAGTCGAGAGGATCCGTGGAAACCGAAAATGTCGAAATACATTGTTTAAGTGTTTGCATGGTGCTGTAAATTAGCAACAACTTTGGAGGGGGATCGTTTAAGAACGAGTCCTTCGAATATCAAAAGTAAAATCAAAGAAAGTTAACAATAAAAGTTCTAGATGACCATCTGATAATATGAATAAGGAATATATGGAATATATAAAAACGAAAAATAAAAATAAGGAAATTAGAAATAATAAAATAGAAATAAGGAAATATATACAGTAGTAATGCATGAACAATACAAATGTTGTATACATGAGTTAGCTCTTCAATGTTTTCCTTCGTAAATTGTAACTGAATCATTTTAATCAATAAGTTTCAAGTGAAAATATTCTGCCTAGCTTTACAAATGTTTAACTTTGCTACTACTACATACAACTACAGTTAAATCCCGTTAAGTCGTACCCTGGATAAGTCAGATTTTCGCTTAGTCGGACTGATTTTTCATACTCGGATAACTGGAGCATTCGTTAACTCGGACCAATTTCCAATCTGCCTTGAGAGTCCGACATAACGGGATTCTACTGTAGTGCCATCACAACTGGTGAGGGCGCTCGTGCAATATGTGCAGAGGTGTGCAGGTCAAGTAATGCAATGCCTGGGTATGCATGGGTACGAGGCTACTATCTATGCAACAGGAAATAGGCACCAAGAAGCAACGATGAGGAATAACAAAGGCGAGGGAGGGAAATGAGTCCCTAACAGTGTGAAGCTGATGACCTAGGGATGACCTTGGCAGCAAGGATGGCATGTAGGGCTCGCCTTCATTAGAAATAGGAATAAATAGTTAACTTACTGTACTGCAACAGACGCGATAGATGAGTCGAAAGTGTATCAAATGGTGTTGATTCTATGCGAACAGGCTCTTCTGAAAGTAATCCCAGGCTAGAATAGAGAATGGAATATTCGTTACTTCAAGTGAATACTTTGCTATTTAACTCGGCGTTCTCGTCCCTTATCTCTTGTCTTTCGCCTGTCTTCTCTCGTCTCCTTTCTCTCATATGTCGTCTCTCGTTTTCTGTCTCTCGCTTGTCGTCTCTCGTCTGTCGTCTCTTGTCTTTCATCTCTCTCCTCTCTTCAGTTGCACTCCATAGCATCGCCAAACTCCATTACAATCCAATTCTGCCTTGCAGGTACTTACCCCATCTATCTTCTTACCGATATCCTTATTGCCTTACGACAACCGAACCCAAAGATTCTATATACAGTGCTATGCGAAGTTGGAGACGCCACAACCGGGATAACAGTTTAAAATTACTGGCAAAAATAACAAAAAGAAAACTGGCAAAATTTCTCGGAATTTCTTATGAATTCATTATAAGGAAATGTTTGCTCCTTTCAATCTACTGCGTAATTACACTTAAAAGCTGCCACAGAAATCAAGCCACTATACACCCAAGCTCATCTCTCGTCTCTTGACTCTTGTCTCTTGACTCTCGTTTCTCGTTTCTCGCTTGCTTTCTCTCGTCTAGAAGTGACTAGACAGCTACTAATTCTGATGAACTAATCAACGAAACAACCAGATTTAAGAAAACCAGATTTAAGAAAACGACTACATTCATAAAGGACTCACTCTTTCACTCCTTTCAACGCCAAGTCATCCTCTTGTAGTCTATCACGAACAATTATCTCCAATTCCTTTTCGGACAAATTTGATGTTCCCAGTTGTTGGTTCATCAAATCCCTCTAAAAGAAATACGTTCATTGAATAAAATGTGACCAAAACGCATGAAAAAATTTCAAATTGCGAATAACACAGAACATAGGGCTCAGGTAATAGAATTTCTCTTGAGCAGCATTAATTCAAAAAGTCCAATTGTCTGATCTTACTCACTAAAATACGATGTGCATGCCAAGATAATTAGGGAAGTGGAGAGCAAATGACACTTAGCAGAAAGGTGCATACTACAATTCTTAACATAACTTGGGATAAGGAAAAGGGAAGCAGACAACAAAAATGTCCATCTTATAACAAGTCCATTTATCTCTACTAGAATGGAATACACTTTCTGTTCCATTCGGTAGCGACTTTCCACTCCAAACTGCAACTAACCCCATGTACAACGCAGAGCCAATCTTAAGACAAGGGTGGGCATAAACATAACTTGATGCCTACACATCTGCTTTCTACTAATTCTAATGAAATCAAAATATCACTCACCCATGATGTGGACTTTCCAATCCTATGTTCTGGATAGGAATTATCACTGTAGAGACCAAGACTCAGGAGTCCTCGACACACAGCAGCATAGCCCTATATACAAACAATCGATATACAAACAATCGATATACAAACAATCGATATACAAACAATCGATATACAAACAATCGACTACTGAGTTAGAAACAAGAAATATCCACAGGCCATGGCGGCTAAATATACGTGCTTGGACTGACGATTCACCTTGAACCCAATGACAATTTCCCTTTTGGTTGGGCAACGTGGATCCAAACCGCTGCACCTAAATGCGAACGCGCCCCAACAAAGATCTGTATTGATCGCTAAGGAGTTCAATCACAGCTTCAGAATTTTCCAGACACATCAAGTCAGTCCTTATTCCAAAGTGTCCGGTGAACAAAGAGGAGTGGCATAAGAGGAATGGCATATAGTGAATAAGAATGGCATATAGTCAATAAGAATTTAAAAGACAAAAAATACGGTATTCTCACATGATAACGAATAGTCCCTCGCAGCATTGTGTGCGCATCGCGAATATCGTATGATTCCGCATAGTGAGTCGAATCTCTGTTTGGGAATCCTTCCAAATGGAACCCAGGGAAGATTTCGAGCGGTGTCACATTATTTAAAAGCTTTCCTGGTTCGATTTCCACAATCTAAATCAAAGCAAAAGACAAACATTTACGCATATTTTTCACATGGACCATATATTGACGGAGAATTGAAGGTAAAATATCCTATGGCAGAACAACATACAAGACTGCTGGCTGGAGCCTATGAATAATGTGTTGATCAAGAGACCTACCGAAATGACAGTCACCTACTCTATCTGCAAAAGGAACATCGAATACGTGACCAGAAATTACATTACTTATGAAACTGAAGTAAATTTGCATCCGTTTGGTCATACAGTTTTATGCATGACAACATGAGTGAGATCAGGATCCAAAGAGGTCTATATTCTAACTGAAATGACATGTCTTCATTTCACAACATGAGGAATATTGCAATATTGTAAGTTAACTAATTTGAGGATAAAGATCAAGCCTTTCTAAAATGTTCCGTGGCCTAGATGAAATGATAAAAGATTTCCATCTTAATAATCAGAATTAGTGTTGTCAAGCTTTAGATACATAGAATGTAATACCTCTCCATTCTGAAGGAATCTTGCGCTATTAAGAAGTGTCCTAAGCGCACCTTTGGGACTCCAACTGATGATAACATGAAAACAAAATGAAGGAGTAACAAACTGATAGATTCAAAACAGCATATCATTGAAATTAAATATACAAGCTCACAATCTTCCATGGTAACTGCCACGAAAAAAAACGATGATGGGCAAACTAGCGAAAGAGAACGCATTTTGAAGTGTTTGAGTTCTGTGAATAGTGTTCCGTACAGAAGAGAAAACTTTGAATCATTCCAAAACTGTACACAAGCTCCATCATATGTTATATATATATATATATATATATATATATATATATATATATATATATATATATATATATATATATATATATATATATATTATATACTTTGTTACGTGTGCAAATTTCTGCAATCTTCACACTTCTGAAGCCGAAAAGCAATACAGTCAGCCTCGCATAATTCGGATTACACGGGACTGGCTGATTTTGTCCGGATTAGAGAAAATCCGGATTACGTAGAAACTTTTTCAGTGTCGCACTTTAATAGGGCACTAATTGGACTTAGCAATTCTGTCCGGAATATACAAAAATCCAGATAAAACCGATCGGAATTAAGCAAGGTTGACTGTAAAAGATCTTTGGGACATAACCTTCCCATTTTCTACATATGAGGATCCTATCGATAGAACCGTCATTACAATAAAACAGCTTTCTTCTCGACCATCTTAACTATTCTGACAGAGTCATCAATGATAGCATAGAACCAACAAACATCTCTAAAACGTACCTGAACTTATATCTCAGCGGGTTTTCAGAATGCTCTGGAGCCGGTAGGCCACCGCAGTAAGAGATAAACGATTCAACCTTTTTAAAGTAACACAATTATAATGAGAAAGTAGATATTAGATATAACATAAATAGGACAAAAGTAAGAAAAGTTTCAATGAAATAACCTGATACTAACGCAAAAAGTAAATCTGGCTGCAATCGGGAATAAGAGGAAAATCCCAAAAGTTGAAGTGGATACATCGCCAAATTCATGAGGGAACATAAATAAAAATTCTACTTTCTTTCACAGCAAGAGAATAAGTCTGTAACGAATTGAGTTTGATGTTTAGTCGTGTTACGTTGTATTTCATGTTACTTGAATTATCATGTTACGTGTTTCAGTGTTACGTTCATGTGGAGTCCTGTTGTGCGTAGTAAACACCCTTTCCGGGCAATATGTTCCCTTGTCAACGTGTATTGTGATCGTTGTAACGTACAAGGGTCTTCACTTCTGGTGGCCGGTGATTGGTCTTTAGTCTTTAAGCCTAGGCCATAGGCCTAGGCCTAAGTTAGAAACAACAGAGAGAAACTTCTGTGCGTGTGTGCTCTTTTCTTTATAACAGTAAGACTGAATTCACTGACTGACTGACTGAATCAAATACTAAAACACACATAATATAATCGTAAACACTATACAACATTCGTTACGTCAAAGCACAATACACGTTGAGAGGGACAAACACATCGCCAGGAAAGAGTGATACTGACACTACAAGCGAGTTACATACATAACAGGAATTGACACGAACATGCCATTCCAAAACGCAACATCAAAAGTAAAGCGACACGACATACAACACAGATTCACCTAAGACATAGAACACCAATATGCTACATCGTGACATATCGTGTATTGTGATCTTGACGTACCATGTATTGATTGGCGTTCAGTTGATGTCATATGTAATGAGTGTTTAATTCACATTGATCAGTCTTTCAGTTACAACTACATAATACACATCAAAGCGCAGTTTTAATTGTGTTACTTCTACTTAGGCCTAGGCCTATGGCCTAGGCATAAGATTTTAGTAAATACTGGCCACCAGCAAAGAACCCTAGAACGCTACAAGTCCTCAGGGTATTCTGTTCTTACTTTTTCCTGTTGTTTGTTTTTCTCATATATAATCAAGCACTCCCCCGGGTATGCTAAAATGCTAGCAGAAGTCAAGAGTCATTTATCAGAAGTCAAGAGTCATTTATCAGAAGTCAAGAGTCATTTATCAGAAGTCAAGAGTCATTTATCAGAAGTCAAGAGTCATTTATCAGAAGTCAAGAGTCATTTATCAGAAGTCAAGAGTCATTTATCAAATCAACTCAAGCAACTTACTTTACCGCCATCTTCTTTAATTCCATCAATACATTCCATTGCAAGAAGATGATCGATTCCCGGGTCCAGCCCAACTTCTTGCAGTATTGTGATTCCAGCTTCCTTTGCTCTTAATAACAAAACAACAATGAACGACAAGTTCATCCCAACCCATAAATTAAGCTTACCAAAATGCATAAATTTCGCTATTTCCCAATGCACGAATTTAGCTTACTACAATGCATAAATTTAGTTTATTGCAATGCATACACTGAATCTATCACAATGCATAAATTTAATTTACTACAATGCATAAATTTAGTTTATTGCAATGCATACACTGAATCTATCACAATGCACGAATTTAGCTTACTACAATGCATAAATTTAGTTTATTGCAATGCATACACTGAATCTATCACAATGCATAAATTTAATTTATTACAATGCATAAATTTAGTTTATTGCAATGCATACACTGAATCTATCACAATGCACGAATTTAGCTTACTACAATGCATAAATTTAGTTTATTGCAATGCATACACTGAATCTATCACAATGCATAAATTTAATTTATTACAATGCATAAATTTAGTTTATTGCAATCCATACACTGAATCTATCACAATGCATAAATTTAGTTTGTCACAATGCATAAATCAGGCTATTTCACTAGAATGTTGCGCCGACTCCTTTCAGAGTTGCCATTGCTATATCCAGCTTTATATTTCCATAATCCTACGATTTGTGTTTTCTTTCATATTCGAATTCTTAGCAGCGCTAATAGACAAGAATCCTTGGCGCAGGTCTATTTCAAAACGTGCACAAAGAAATGAAAGCTGGAACTTTAAACTATAAGATGAAGTCAGAATGTACCTCTCATTCAGCTCTTTCATAGCGGGCAAAACGTAACTTGCAGTCACCATGTTCTTTTTGTGTTTGATACATAAAGATGCAATCGTTGGATGATGTGCATAAGGAAGTAAACTGGAGAATAAAAACAACAAACTTAGAGAAGGTATTTCTCTCAAAAAACTGCAAAAATAAGATGGGGCACACTTTTACCCTTTGGGTGCAAAATGGTCATATGTTACAGTTATAAGTCATAGAAGTGTTCATGATATACAACCGCCTTTGAGGTTAAAGTTGATCTAGAGGAGATTTTACCTAATAACCAAGTCATGTGATTGAATTAACTTGTCGAGTCCCTCGGGGGTTCGTTCTATGTCTAGTACAACAGGAGATGTGTTTCTGTGAACACTAGAAAGATGCTGAACCTCGTCTTCCAGACTTGAAACTGAAAATAGAATGAAGAAAAAATATCTTTAATAGGTAACTCCTAAAAACATACATCACTAGCTTACAAGGAAGTTCAAAATGGCACTCTACAGACATGCTCAAAAATGAACACCCTAACAGGGTATTTTCCAGAGGCCATACGCAGGAATGCAAAGAGATTTAAAGGACGTAAACTTAAATGTCGTTTACTACAAACGATTCTTCTGTTCGTGAGAATGTCTCGTAGATACCTACCAACAGTGATATTCGTTCCAGGCGTTCGGGTGTGGTATTCGATCAAGGGACTGGACACCATTCCAGCACCAAGTACCAAGATTTTTCTTGAGACTGCATCTTGCATACCGAGCTCTGCTTGCTTTTTCTCATTTTCGTGTCTGTTGGTGAAGTAAGATAAACAATTTTAATGCATTCTTCCTATGCACATAATCTA
The DNA here is from genome assembly GCA_964019165.1 of Mastigias papua. Classification (NCBI taxonomy): domain Eukaryota; kingdom Metazoa; phylum Cnidaria; class Scyphozoa; order Rhizostomeae; family Mastigiidae; genus Mastigias; species Mastigias papua. The sequence goes on along the minus strand of OZ025286.1, from coordinate 1,006,745 downwards.
ATGACTATAAAAAACGCGAATGAACAAGATGTAATCAAAGATCTAACGAGTAAATGGCGCTGGGCTATTTCAATCGTAAGTGAAAGGTAGGAAAACATTGATAGAATAATTCTAAGAGTGATGAGAGACAGCAGTAAGAATCAATAAAAGATAGGAAAGGCATTTTCCACAATAGTAACTTATAATCACCAAAGTTTCTCAGCAATAATATGTCATAGATCAACTTGAAAAAAACAACAACGGATTTTAATCTACAAGACATGTTTCGAGGATTCAATCGAAACATGTCTTGTAAATCAAAATCAGTTGTCGTTTTTTTAAAGTTGATCTAGAAGTTATAATTGAAGAGAACATACACAAACATATACATACAAGAGAGTGTACAGGATTCATAGGCATAAATAGGGGAAATTAACAAAATACGTCTCATAACCAGCTAGATCAGACAACCATCAGGTATTTTGCAAGGTACAAACCTTTCACGTAGTTTCGCAATGTATTTGTAATTTGGCGTCAGCGCACCATTAGAGCAAATAATCGCCTACAACAGAGTCTTAGAATCTCAACGTCACAATAAACTCAATTGAAAAAATCATACATCATCACTTTTCTTTCAGGTCCTACGCATGTTTAGAAAACGTAAAAATATTGGGAGATCTTCTGAGGGGTGCTAATTAAACAGTTACAGGAATAAGGTGAAATATTGGGGTGACAAATGAACGCGTAAATGGTTGTCGGGGGTCTGCTAGTTACTACCCAGTTGGCACTAAAATATCATTCTCTTGCATCTGAGAAGTCCTTTCAGAGCAACATCTAAAATTCCTTGAGATAAGGCTGATGATTTCCTTCCCAAAATATTTACATCCTAAGCATAGCAAATCATCAAAATCAAAGTCATTAATAAATGCTAAAGAATGACAGTGTCCATAGCAATGAATAAACTTACATTTTTGACAACATCACTCAACTCGTGCTGCTCCGAAAATGGTGTTCGTGCATCGCAATTAACCTAAATTTATGAGAGATGTGTATATTCATTCAGAACTCAGATTGCATCAGAATTTACAATTTGATTTATAAGTGCCAACATACCGAGAAAGTAACATAATCTCAATGATGTCATTGCAAAACCACAAAGATAGAACCCTGTACATCAATGGGATTGCTCGTGTAGGGTAGCTAAATAGAATTACAAGGGTTCCTTACCATTTCGGGGATCCATGGAAGAAGTAAATGGCCAAAATAATCCGTAGCTTCACGCGGTAGCTGCGCAGGCAGGTTGTCGATAGAGCAGATCAATACACCATCACCGGCCATGCTAGGACACAAGTTGTCAGAAGGATATACAGAAGGAAGGAGATTTTCAGGAAAAGGATGCCAAGAAATTGAACATTTTTTGTGAGACATTGAATCAAACATCATTCACTTGAAATAACCCAAACACTAGAAAAAGCACTTGAAAGAAGAGTCAAATGGTTTTCTATTAAACTGTACATAACATTCAAAGGATAAACAGAAGGCAAACACATAACAAACACTACTAGAGAACAGATTTTGTCACTCAGACCTGAAAAATGTTAACTGATTTTTCAGCAAGCAATTCACTATGATCAACAAAGACCGTCTGTGTCAGTTGGTGACTGTGGCGTCCTGCTACCCTATTTATATAAAAGAACTCTCGAGGCAATACGAGACTATGAAATCGCTGAAGAGAGGCTCGTGTTGGCTATCATCATTTGTCATTTATGATCTGCAAAAGCAAATGAGCCGCTTTGAATCACACTGTTCTCTTTCGACTGTCCAAATATTTATAATCGTATGCATAGAATGTTCTACTCTGATTTCTCTTACCCAAGTTGTGTTGTGCCTTTCTTGATGTCATGCAGTGCGAAAGGGTATTCAATAGTTGTGCATTCATTCATGAATTCGATTGACCCCTGCGAAGCAAAAGTGCAAAAATTACCATTTTGAATATCACATTAGAACTGCCGTTCTATACTAGGAAGAAATCATCGCTAAAAGAAAACCAGGAGCAAAACACTTCTCAAAAGTCATGTGATCAAAAAGTGGACTGTATACAAAGGTCCTATAAAAATGGCTGTTCTAAATGAGGAGTGTGTAAGGTTAGCATCTCTTCAAAGGATGATCTTTTACAACAGATCTAGAAAAGCTATAGCCCAAAATCCTATTTGGGATTTCAGCTACTCTATCCACAAAATAACCATAATAGCCATATTCTAAATCGACAACATATATATGAGTTTGGACTGAAGTTTCTTCTTACTTTTCAGAGAATCACAGTCAAAGTATGCAACATACAAAAGTACACGAGCCTTGAAACGTATCAAGCATCCACCAAAACGGATTATGTCATTCAAGATCTCTCCTACACTATGACGGGAGGGGGGGGTGGGATACAGCCTGGATTCCTAAGATTTCTGGGTGATGAACTGACGAAATGACGACAAATTTCAATGAAAGAAAACTCACACCAAGATCAGCCGATATATCACAAATAGCCAGCAACGTATGAGGTAGATCAGGGCAGCCTGAAAACGTATCAAGCTCTGATTTTGGTTCAAGCAGCATCAGGGCATCCTCGTATGTAAGCAGCCTCGGATTCTTCGGTGCCCAATAAACACCATTTATAATGACATTTGCATAAGCCGCTATCTGTAAAAAAATTAACAAGAACACGTTCCAACATCAAAGACAGCATGACTATACCTAAAAACAAAATTATCCTTAAAAGTTCACTTTACTGGTACATGTCTTTTACAAACACCCTTTTTGGTCGCAATCCAAGATTTAATGGCCCTAATTCATTAAAGACACCTCTAACAAGAAAATTGATAACTTGAGGGCGGTTTTTCGCAAAAGTAATTTTCGCAAGCTCTTTGTTATTTCATTGAAACAATGTGCTTGGCTTTACTCCTCCGAGTAAAAACACAAGCAAGGAATATCTAAAAGTTATTGATCTTGATGACAAATTAAAACGTGATGGAATATTCGCATATACTAAATCTATATTATACATTTGAATCTATTTAAATTTAACTATTCTCATTTCAAAAACTACGAATGCAATACCAAACAGATGCCACCAAAATAATTTGATGGAAAAGCTTCCGATCTCATTCTCAGAAAAGACAAATTGAACAATAAAAAATAATAGAATGTTGCTGTATGGAAAGAGTACAAACGAACCTCGTCGGCAAACACTGATCTGTAACGTTCTGGATGAGCCTCGAATTCACTAGCATTGAAAGTGCCACCTAGTTTAGGCACTAAGTAATCTTGCCGACTAACTTCAGTGTAAACAAGTGTTCGATGATCTGTAAACGCAAACATCTTCCATTTAGTTACTCATAAGGACATATTGCTTTAACAGTCTTTTCTGATTTTGAATAAGTTTCTGTGATAATTTGTCAAGTATACCTAGTCTACTTGAGAAAATACGAGAGATAGGCCTTCAAAAAGGCGCGTAGAATAGTAAATTTTCAACCTTCCACTAATGTGCATTAAGCAAGCAGCACCAAAGTTTAATAAGTCTACTATTTCCCACTTTTTCAGGCGGAAATCATATACTGGAATGTTTTTTTTAGTAATTAATGTCAGGGAAAGGCAGTAGAGCCTATAACAAAGCCCTGAAAAAGGAAGAAAGAGGAAGGAAAGTTAAGTACATAGGGAGATGAGATCAAGTTTGTTGATGTTAGATTTGAAGCAAGATAAGTTGTAATATTCGAAGTACTTTTTATTTCTTCTTTAAAGTTTGTAAAACAGGAAAGCAATACAGGGAAGCAGACATATTTTGTGATATTAGGAACAAAATGTGAAATATGAAATAAATTACGAAATGATATGAAAAGATCCAAAGTCTGAGCAATGGACGTTTTATTTCCTCGAAAAGGCCGCAGAAAATTCTGTTGTCTTTGATTGATAATAGAATACGAATGACATTTGCGAAATAAAAATAGTGGATATCTGAAGCTTTGCTAAGTGCAAACTATCAGCTCAATGAAATAATCAGTGAAATGGTCCGTCCAGAGTAAAGTCACTCTACAGATCTGACACAGGCTTTTAACCTACGTACGTTGCACAGTTACAAGTATACGCATAAGTAATCTTAGATCTGTCTAGTTTTCGGAGTTGGAGAAGGCAAAAGCTTCACAACACATTTAAAATTATTATGGGTAACAATCAACGGGTGTTTGTGACGGTGATTTGAATCATGACATGTCTGTTATGATTCTGATCAAGTATATGATGCGTGGTTTAAAACAAAAGTTGCCTTAATTTTTATGATAACAACAAAACCGGATCGAAATGGTCTGAAACAATACGTAAGTATGACCAACAACACGTGTGGAATAATTCTACGTAAAACCGAGATTTAATAAGGAAACAGTGTCTAATCTATCCGAAGTATGGACTTGAGACGATCTTTGTAATTAAACTTTGATACTCACCATATTTAACCGCTGCGTGTTTCAACTCGTGCGGTTCTACGTATACATGAGGTAGCTCCTTAAACATCTCTTGTGCACCCTGTGGAATGTTGACACATTAGTACCTTTGACATTTCTTTCGGACTGAATCATAGTACAAACTCCAGCATAACTATGATAGATACTTTTGCGATCCAAACTAGAAAATTTATTCTGAGCGAAATTGATCGGATCGGTCTACTTGAATAGCGCGAGAACTGAAAGCGTGCCTGGGATTATGGATGGAGAGCGCTATGTCGAGCACCAAAATTCTTGGACTCGTAGGTATATATTTATAGATGGGGTGCAAAACAGAGCCCCTAAATTATTCATGGAGCTCGTTTTTTAGAGTACCTTTGTTTGCTCAGGGCAAGGCCTGTATATAAATAGTGCACTTCGTCAGTTCGACATGCATGACTTAATAACATGATATATTGGAATCTACACCCCCAAAGTAATATAATCCACTTGGTCTCATAAACTTCCTAACTGGGCGGTGATGCTCCAATTTCTACTACTAGACTATAAGGGAATATTTGAGATTGGGCTCACAAACCAGAAATACAAAGTAACAGAGTTGGCTGGAAAAATAAATGTAGCTAGACACTTTGCTGCACATCTAGATGACATTCAGGAATGTATAAGCGAAACAACATTTCAATGTCCTAGTAAACTCTACTGGGAGGGAACGGTCAGTACGAGGTTTACAAAAATGAAAGCAAACATTGCCAATAAAAAAATGCCATCAGCTTACACACTAACTATTCACAGCCCTGGATCTGTTTCGTGCACAAAAGTAGCATACACAAACAATTAAACTTCCGTTGATTGTTGGGAACTATCTAAAATCTGTGCAAGCTAAGATTATCAACAAATGGTTAAGCAACAGCAATTCTATTAAGGGAGCAATCCAATAGGTTTTGATGCAAGGTATCATATTTTACATAAGTCACCTGTGAAACATTTCCAGAGCCAGTAAATACAAATGTCAGTGGGCCAAAATGTGCTGGCAGCTTCCCAGCTTTGATGTCCTCACCAAGCTCATAAATTGCTAATTTGGCCTGGCGACTGTTCTTGTAATTGTGTGTGGCACCAACATACTACAAAAAAGATTTATTTAAAAAGCTGACTGAGCATGTTTTCTATCACAGGGTGTTTTCATCCAATGACTGAAAATGGTCTAACACAATCAAACAAGAGCATGCAATCTTCAAAATAACATATCCCTTAGATTTGATTAGATTTTTTTGGGATGGGCAGATTTTGTGAGGCTATTCTGTCTTTCTTGACAACAAGCAGGTCAACTAATGTTGACAAAAACCTTGGAGAAATGCTAATGGTAAATAAAAATTAAAAACAAAACTCAGAAACAAAATCAAAAAATGCTGACCCTACCTGGTAGAGTTGTGTATCTTTTGAAAAAGCAACAGAGGCCCTGAACATTAAGTGGCAAAGAATATTCAGATTTATTACAGCATTTAATAAAGACAGTTATACATGAAATGTCTATAAGAGAATATGAAATCATAAACCAAATACAGAGACAAAATTATGAATTTATTTACCATAAAAGGAGTATGGTGTCCAAGTGCTAGAAATCTTAGGCCAAGTCCATGCAGGATATTTATCATTCCTAGGTAAAAGGTAACTATATTTCAAAAAACATAGAAAATTCAATGTTGGTGAGTCTAGAAAATATTGACTCTTGCTACATTCAAGTACATCCATAAGCAACAAAGCTATTGCTTAGGGAAAAGAATCTATAATCTGCTTCACATTCTGTGCTTAATAAATCCACCAAACTGCAGAGATATTAAGTGCATCACAAATTATTTCAATGTTTACCAGAATGGAAGATTGATGATGGATGAAAAAGACATGGAAAGATGTGATGTAGAAAGGCAATCATATAAAAAATAATAAAACCAAGATATTACCTGCGACTCCAGCAAATTTACCAAATGCAGCTACTCGTTGATTTCTGGAATCAACCATTCTTTCATAGTCAATTATTCGGATATTCTATAAGGAAACAAAAGAACTATAGAACAAATGATAGATTAAAAATCTACTAGAAATGTACTGATATTAAGACTACTGGACCAGAAAATTGGATGTCAAAATGATTGGATGAAAATTTATCTGTACACCAATATTTACACAATATCAAGCTTGCTTAGGTCCAAATCAGCTGGAAATATCTAATCAAGTTGATATCTACAAAATGCCACCTAATTGATTACAGTATAAGATTTGATCACAGTATATGATTTGACAATGCAGTGAGCAGACAAAACTAAATTGTTGCACCTTGGCCAGCATTGCATCCAATAATGGCATGTTAGCTTCTTGTGCTTTAATAGTATGGGAAAAAAATGCATAAGATTTGTCCGGCAAGAGAAGATCGATGGGAACCTGCTTGACACCAATTATCAGAGACGCTGGACTCAGGTCTTCGGTAATGATGGCACCTGCGTTTTCATATTCGTGCATAGTATAGGCCCTTCGAGTGGAAGGCTGAACGAGTGTAGTGATCCCTTGTTGCTTTAATGCTTTGATATGTTGCGGAGCAATTGGAGCTCGTCGCTCCCACACATTAATATCTTCTCTACGTAGGGCAAGAATTTTACCATCTTCGACTTTGGTTTTGCTCAGATAAGGCTTCGAAGATAAAGCCCGTCTAGCTCCATGGAAGCCGAACTGTCTCAGGTACGGACGGGCAATGTTTGATAAATGTCCTGTATTCATTCTTAACAGTTCTCCGACTTGGAGTGCTAACAGCCGATAAAGCTATGTGAGTCTGTACCTTTTCTAGTGGAAGGATCAGACGCGTGTCCCTGGGTGAAAGAATGCGACAGAAACCAGCGCGGCGTCACGTAGAATTGGTCTTGCCACATCAAACGGCGCCACTATACAGCCTCGTAATCGGTTACTCCATGGGACAGCACGCCTATTTCACACCCCCTCTGCACATATGAGTGGACAGTTATACTTCAAAACTCCAGCTGTACAAATTTATGACAAAGTGTTGATCGAGCATTTTGGTCGGCATTGCTTCGTTCAATGTATACCACCAAAAAGCTGAGCAACCGAGATGCGTATCATAACGTATTGTTGGCCAAACCTCTGCAAAGTAAAAAAATCACATCTCCTAACAAACAGGCGGAGCTTAGAAACAGAAAGTACTTTGCTTCTCAGAATGTTAAGAAAGTTCAATATTCTTGATAAGAAAGTGAATTCTTGCTAATGAATGTATAAAGACGAAATAATATGAAAGAAAGTGTTCAGAAAGTATTAGCACTGAAATCATGAAAAGTCCAGGAAAGCTTCAGTATTGGTCAAATAAAAACTTCCTTGTATGAACATATATTTAAGAATTACAAGTATTTGAACTGCTAAACTTCCTGATGGATTTAATTCAAATTTTCCCGTCGGCAAAAACGATAATGCACATTTAAGTATAATCTATATTATCTAGTTCCAACCTCTGCGGTGAGATCTCAACAGACTTTGCAAAGGCTCTATTTGCTATGGAATGTGCTTGTGATGTTGCCAAGACGTTATCGTTACATCTAAACCCAATAGTTAGTAGATGTGTTGTCTCACAGTTAGCTTATGAATTGTTTGACGTACTGTGATCAATTCTCAAGGTTCAATATCCATTCATATAACCTGTTTACGAAGCCACTAACAAGTTTTGATGCGATATTGAGAAGCATATCGAACAACAATACAATCCATTGTACCAAGATTTGCAGTTTGCTTTCGTGCAAGTCACGCTAAGCAGAGAAGTTCGACACAGTTCAAGCATGTAGCTCAAGGAGAGGGGTACAATTTGTCATAAAAGGGTCACTTCGGCAACGGTCTGAACAAAATTTGGTGAGACCTTTCAAGTGCTCCATATACGGGTCTGGACGTGTTTCCTTGTTGAACCTGTCTCGCTTACCGTGATGTCTGTAATTGTATGATTTAAGTCCAAGCTCTAAGACTTCCTACCTTTAAGAATACTAAACAGGAATTTGATATAGATTTAAGCCTAATGGTCATGTTAGTAGAACAAAGTAATAAGATTACACGGTCATGTAATTCAGAAATAGTTTGCTTTTACAGCAATGATTCGATTGATTTGTACTTTATGATAGCTGGTGATTGTCTTTGCACTTTCATTGTTGCATTTTGAATCTCAGTTGATTCAGTTTGAAGTCACGCTAAGCTTTCTTTGAGATTTAAAGATCTAATTGACGTTAAGATTTAACTTGACGTTAAGATTTAAATATACGTTAGAAGTATAATTCCCGTTATAAGGCATATCAATGAACTTTTGCTATCTCTGAGAAATACTCTTTACGAGTGTAACTTCTCTTGCCTAGATTTTGCAGCTAACGCTTAACGTAAACTTCAAACTGAATTAACTGAGATTCGAAATTCAACAATGAAAGTGCAAAGACAAACACGAATTATCATAAAGTAGGCTACAAATCAATCGAATCATCGCACATTGACATTTAATGTAAACATGCAGTCACTGTAAGTGGATGGCATATTGGCATATTACATTTCTCAATTCTTCTTCAAACCACTCGCGGTCTACTCAAACCATAAACAGTGTTTTTCAGGACAGAAATCCATGAAACCTTCAATGTTACGCTAGTTACACTCCAGTTCATGGCCCTGTCTCAGTTGTTGTACGATACCTTACCTAGACTAAAAGGCCCCTTGCCTACTATGTCCGCTTACGCTGATTTAACAAAAAAATTAGGTATACTTCATTAATCTATGTTCTTCTATTTATTTATTTGTTTCATTATTTGTAAATGTACTAACCACTAACCCAACTTGTGCGTAATGCCTGACTGCTAGTTTCTGTTTTGGACAAAGACTATTTCTACAGTATGGTTTGTAATATTATTGATATTGTCTCTCCTACAAAACCATCATCATCCTTTCGGGCATGCACAATAAACATCATCCCGGAAATGGAAGCAACAACAACTACATATCAATTGAGCACCAATAAAAAACATGGCGTCTGCTGAAGAAGGATGGAGCGATATAGCGATGCGCTATGGTTTATGGTTTGGAGCTGTTTTTCAACTTATTTGTATTTTGGCAATACTCGTGTTCCCGTCTAACAGAGCACGTGACTTAGAGGAACATACTATACAGGAATATTCAACTGAAAAAAGTCCGCTGACCACGAAAGCAAATAGTAAACCCAGGCACAAAGAAAAAGGTACTAAGAAACGACGGTGATATAAACTAAAATAAAAATTTCAAGAACTCCTGTGAAGGACTGGCAAAAGATTAATTTAAGGGTCCATTACCTAAGTTGGATACAGCTACCGCTTGTTTTGTCATCAAGATACCACAGAGTGACTAATTTTGCGAACGAAGATATAATGCAACATGTCATATCGAATAGAACAAGAACAAAGTACGATGATACTATCATAGTTTTAGAGCTAGTGGTGGAATCAGAAGGACCAGAAATAAAAAGAAGCAAAGATAGATATAACGAACTGTAATTGCAATCCGTTTACCCAAAGTATTAAAAAGTACTTTCTTGGATAAACATCATAAAAGCTGTTACATCAACTCTTTACTTTGAATACATGTTAATCATACAACGAAGTAAACTAAATTTATCCTTGAATTGCAAAATCTATTATCCTATTTTGTATTGAAAGCCCTCCTTATTATGCCTAAAAAGAGATAGAAATTTGTACCAGTATTTTGTAAACAGGCAGCTATTTCTAACAATATCCATCTGAAAAATTGAATTATAGTTGCATAGGATATCAGTAACTGGTACAATATAGAAAAAAGCCCTTTCCTGCAACTCTTTGTATCAATGGACAATTGAAAACATATTGCACAGTTAAGCTACTATAGTCTCTTAAACTTAGAGATATGTTTTGCTCCATTGGCAGCCACAAACTAGCCAACGCTAAGATAACATCAAAAGTAAATTCATTGAGTGTGATACACAGTGCACAAAAGAGGAGTACAAAATGAAAGAAATTACTAAAAATCCTGCCCCATGGGCTGGCTCTGCAACAGTCTAGTAGAAGGAAACTTAGACTTCAATTATTTCAAAACTCTCAGATAACTTAGCCTCTTTTGGTCCATTAATGACATCTCCAATGATCCAGGCTTTTCTCCCATCAATTTCCTCCAGTTCTTTACAATAATCATTTGCATCACAAGGTGCCATACAAATTAACAAGCCACCTAAACAGTAAGTTATTTTCATTTAAATTGGGCAAAGAAGGAAAAGTCATTGCAATGTTAGTACCAGGCCTTCAATGAGTAAATTTAATGTGTGCTACCAATCGTGCACGTGGGATCATTTGCAAGTGCTAAACAGTCAATTTTGAGAGCTTTCCTTGGCACTTGGATGTGCATCTTGATAAAGCTGATGCAAGTGAATTGTTGAGCGTGTGAACTGAGCTAGGCGTGTGCCTGCGTGCGTCTCATTGAAAGGCCTGTAGTAACTTCAAGAAAGAATATTGACCATTGCATACTTTGATACAAATGATAGCAGCATAAAAATGCTAATATCAGCCTATGTCTAACAAAAGCATAGTCAACTGAAAATCACACAAAACACAATCAATAGTCCAAAAACAAGCATAAACTTACCACCAGCTGTCTATAACCTACCTCCAGGTATGTTCCACTCTCATTTGCTTTGCACTTACTCACTCACTCATTCATCTACTCACTCACTCAATCACTCTCTCACTAAATTTCCTTTTTAAAATATCAAAATGTAAAATTCTTGCCAACTTTTCTTTGAACCATAGATATTCACTAACTTATCTGCTTGTCAGTTTAATTTCTTCCTCTCTTTTTTTCTATTTATAGCTTGTTTTTATTTTTGATTAATCTCTTGGTCAAGTAGTGGATTGATTCTAAGTGTATGTGTTACACCTACACTGTTTTTAGCATATAAGGAACCCACATGTAGGAACCTATATAAGGCCAAAACATTTAAGAAATTGTACTGCTAAGGGCCAAACATACTGGAAATGCTTTTCAATTGTAAATACTTTCAATTGCAAATAAGTAAAACTTGGATGCTAATTCCACTCATTGCAGTCATGTGAAACATGACAATTTAACTATCTACATAGTCCAATTAACTTTCTTCCCTGAGAGGAAGTAACAAAGATGCCAAGTTTTAACTAGTACTTTTTACCTGATGTTTCTGCTGAAAAACCATCCAGAAGTTTGAAATTGATACCACATGATTGATATACAGCAGCCATTTTGGCAAAAATTGGCAGTTTGTTGATGACAAATGTTACAGATTCTTTTTGGTTAGAGACGAGATTCTGTGCATGGCCAAGAATACCAAACCCTGTCACATCAGTGCATGCATGGGCATTGTATTTGTGCATCAACTTTGCAGCATTCCGGTTTAGATGTGCCATTGATAACATGGCTTTATTGTATGCATCAACAACCTCTGATTCTGATATAACATGCTCAATCTGTTTCCATCTTGACTATTTGGAAAAAAATTGAAATTAGCAACTGGATCACTGAGAAATAAAATGTGGCTTAAAGACCATAAGAATTTCAATAGATGGGTGGCAAATCCCCTCCTCATTGGTGTCATGAGGGCAATTTTTGCAGTACTTAAAACTGGCTTGGAAATGAATGAAGCACATGTAAAAAGAAAACTCAGATGTGTAGACTAAAGTAATTTTCAATAGTAATTTACCAGGTAAGGCAAACAACAAAAGGAAAACCAAGGCAGCTTCTTTAGCAAATAATGTGGTGGGCAATGCATCACCAACCTCATGTGATCCAGTAGGGTTTGGAGGTGCATGAGGGTGATTGTCAACATTACATGGCCAGGTATGCTTACAGACTCAAACAATTAGTGACTTCTATCCAGAGAAGTCTATGCAAAATTGCCTAGCATCTACATTGCAACATTACAAGCAGATGTAACAGCTCAATAGCAATTATATACATGCCTGTCCGATCCATTGATGTGCATTGACAGCAATTTGAGTTCCCAAAGGTTTTGTTAGAACAAGCACATCCCCATCAGTGGCATTTTCTGGCCTATACAATAGGTAAAAACAAACTAGGTAAGGAAATACATGAACACAAGTAAAAAGCAAAACATGGTGCTTCTACAAAACTAACAAAGATCTTGCATAAGAAATGTTGCTATGAATTGAAATCAAGTACCCAATAGTGTTCCTTGAAACACTGCTCTTTCTTGGATAATTTATGCCTAGGCCTTTGTGCCATTATTTAGTGAGTAGAAAGTACTAGATACTACTCTCAGGGGCCTATCAGAACAGGATTTACATCTAGGCCCTATTTTAGTTAAAAAACATATCAGTTTCAATTTAGTTGAATTGAGATTGATGAACCTCAATATATGAATGGTGTACACTGGCAAAGCTTGCAAAGTCTTATAGCTGGGTGTGCACAACTAAGATAGGGCATAGATCTTTTATTCCTTGTTTGTATCTTAGAGGTAGGATATGAAAAACTAGAAATACGCAATACTCTGCTACATGGGTGTCTGATAAGGATTATAGTCCATGATTTGATGGTATTCAGGGTGAGAGTATTACATATATCTCATGAGCACAGCAGCCAAATGTTTGATAGCTCTGATGAGGTCTATTTTCTCCCAACCTAATTCACCAATCCTCATACAAAATGGGCCTAAATTTAGCTGTGGGACGAATGTGTTGTCAGAATCTTGCATGATGATTGGTCAGTTAGGTTAGGAGAAAATAGACCTCATCAGAGCTCTCAAGCATTTGGCGGCTATGCTTATCTCATGCAACTGCTGGACTACAAAACTACCTTGCCTACGACGTATGAGTCAAAATTGTAAATTAGTACTAACATAATAACTTCCTCAGTTGTAACCACACTACTGGCGACGCCACCAATGATGTACCATGGATTTAAGACCGTCTGTCCGCCATTTACAGTTGTGCCTGCTTCTCTTGCTAGATCATTGAATCCTTCAATTATCAGCTTTGTAATAACATCCCTTTCTTTCAGTGTCATTTCGTTGCTTACTCCCAGTAGCATTAACATGTTGTCACAGTCAGAAATCCCCATTGCATACAAATCACTCAATACATTGGCACAAGCGATTTTTCCCTGCATGTACGGATCGTCCACTAACGGATAAAAGAAGTCGGTTGTCTGCACAAGATTTATTCCTTTATGACGAGTCTCTACCACACAACTATCCAATCCAACACCTAGCAAGACATCCAATCTTTGCTTCTTCTTAGGCCTTTCGTCATCGTCATTTGAATTTGTGTGTCCTGAAGAATTGTTGACACCAAGTCCCTCAAGTAGCTTCTTCAGCTGATCCTGAGGAACTTTGCAACCTCATCCTTTTAACTTTGTGAAGTTTGTTAATCTAAAATCGCTAGATAATCCGTGCCTTTCAGGCCGAAATGGTTCCACATGTACTGCCATGTTCAACTTAGCTGTGAGGCCTATAGATGTTGCTCATACATGAAGTACTTAGCGCTCTCTGTTTAGTCTCTTCTTCTCTGTGGTTGCCCCCTCTGTTAACCACCCTATCTTGTAAGCCCGCCTTTCCAACAGGCCTCCCTCAACTCAGAAATTTTTGAATAGGCTCCCTCCTTTTGGAATATAACTTCCAATTCCCCCCAATAATTTTGTCCCTGATGTCATCTGCATTAGAGTTGACAATTACTTGTAAAGCTCTGATTTTAAATCTATTCAATATTTGTGTTAACATTGAAGAGCACAAGATCGAAAATCTAATAAATCCATCGGAACCTATCAGAGTTTTTACAGTAATAAGGATTTTGCTAAGGGGTGTCCGCACCCAGTTATAAATTTTTATTAAGAAACTTATCAACTGCCTAAAGTCAAAGCAAGATCTTAAAAAAATATTTAACTTCTTGTAGGGTAACCCTTGAGCATCAGTGCCTTAGCAGACACGTGCTGATGGAAAGAGGTGGAGGGTGTCAAACCCCTCCATTTTGGGATTTTGAATTTTGCAGGAAGTTGGTCATGCAGCATGAAATCTAACGTAGTTTGGGGAGTTTGACCAAAGTTCAACGTGTAGTTTATTTATTCTGTTGGTCATGGTTGGTTATAGTCAACTCTCTTTTCGTGATTATGCAAATAACTTGCTGTTGCTATTAACTTGTCATGAATGTTTCCTTGTGTTTCTGGAAAATCAAGTTGGTCAAAAACGAAATAACTGGTCATTATTTTTAGGACGCCCCCACCCTAGCGAAATTCTCTTGGCACACCGCTGCACCTTGATACACTTATATTGACCATCCTAGTAAAAATGACATTGTCCTATACGCCACGATACAACCTTCATTTTCTCCGAGCACTGGTATTCTTGACAAGAATTCCATGTATCCCTATTCGACAATAGGGAGACAATCTGTTTGAGTAATAAAAGGAAAGGATTCGAACGGTAGCTGCGCCTTGCAGACTCTTGAAGCTTTCAAAACATAGCTACAGAAAAAACAAACCGAGTAATTTTCTCAAGATTGCAGCCTGTTTCAAGTGGAGAAGACTTATAAAAACGTATATGATTTGAATTCGCCACCGATCTTGACTCATTCATACCATTTGGCAGTCGACTGGTATGCCAATATCTTATGCAAAAGTTTCTAATAAATGAAAAATTAACATCCGAGAAAACTGAATAAGGCAAAAGCGTTATAGTAGTATTGGACTCTATGATGGAAAATTATAGAGCCAGGAAATAATTGATTGAATTAAGCAATGTTATGGTATGGGCTTTGTGATGAAATTACAAAACTTCAAGTAGAAGATTTATTAGATTCTCTAAAGAATACGGCTTATCGCTTGCTACTTCCTAATCATTAATCTAAAACTGTCTTTTCCTCTGCATTTGGGCAATCAAGGATCACTTTTCATCTCTGTCAAAGTGTTTTATTATGCATTCAAGGCATGAAACCACATCGTAGACTAGAACTGAGCCGAGAAAATAAACTTTTATGAATTGTATGAATATGCCACTTCTATTCATATTCCTTAATTTACTATACATTACTCTGCACATTTAATATTTACAATAAGAAATTGAGTATAGAGAGAATTTCCATGGGCATGTACTCATCTCGTCATTATCTTCGTGAATAACGCGCAACAAACAATTTCACAACATCGCGGTAAAGAGGCAAAAACATGGCTACTATACTATGCATTCGAGGCATCAGAAGCTTGCATGGGGCTTGGCATGCTTTTTGCTATCACTTGCAACCAGTGGTGTAGAAGAGGGGGGCGCTGTTGGCATGCAAAGAGCCCCCCAGCTATCAATTTACCTCTACAGCCCACCCTGCAACAACTGAATAGTATTCCAAAGAACTATGCAATTTGCTTGGATTCTTGAGTTGTAATAAATCTGGATAATGTCTCATGCAATAGGCTTCCAGTGCCCCACATCGTCCAATTACTATCTTCTCGTCAAGAAATTCACTTAGTAATGCTGCTAGATTAATAAATCTTTTACTATATATGTATAAGATATATACATATATATTTGTAAATGCATTTATATGCATATAAATATATATGTGTATATATATAATAATGATTGATAGCATACATAAAGATATATATATATATATATATATATATATATATATATATATATATATATATATATATATATATATATATATATATATATATATATATTTATATATATACATACATACATATCTTTATGCATGCTATCAATTATTTTCTTGAGTCACATGAAGTTTTCTGGAGATATCGTTGATTTCTTCTAATAGCTCTCTTCATCGAATGGTTCTCCTCGTCAGAAAGTGCATACGGTATTTATCTCTGATTAATTGGCATAGAATTATAGTCTTACATAATATACGTATATATACATATATGTTGTCATTGATGTTTACGTCACGAGTTGAAAAATTTCATAAGTGCGCTGAGTATTGACGTAAGATCATTAAAGTACCCATTACTAAATACATTAGATTTACGAGAGTCGTGCATGGATACCAGTAAATGAGGAGACTTTAAAAACAACAGAGCTGTTCAACGTTAAATCTTGTGTAACGTCCCCGCCACTAATGTGTTTGTGGCAAGAGAAGATATGCATAACCATAGAATAAGCAGGGAATTCACTTTTGAGCTCTCCATGCTTTATACTGATATCTCTAAGACACTAGATTTTAACATCCTTCGTACAACTGCTTTTTCATGCTATCAACAAACTATTATTTTATGTTGCATCATAGATTAAGAGTGCGTTGGATGAGTTACTGGAGCTGCGTGCGGCCTGGACTGATTTCAGAGACATAATGGTGGTTATTGGAATGAATGTTTTAGGCTGCTGTTCCATTGTCAGATTTCTCCCCATTTGGGACAGAATAGAACTTGCATTAGTACTTCACAGTTGGTAGTAACGTTGCATTGAGAACGGCCCGTGGAATTTGCTCAAAAACAATCTGATCTCTTGAGTCCATATTTTGTGCTGACCTTTAGCATTCCTCTCATTCCCAGGGCCATTTTGAGGCCAGGGAATTTGATTCGACAATATGATATAAAATCACGTGGTATTGTTTGTTACCTTCGTGTCTTGCTCTAACTCATCCCTTTGTTTTAACAAATGGACATTCGTCTTTTTCATCGATGGCAAACTCAAAGGAGACCAGCCTCGTTTGTCTCGTCTCCTTACCATCCACACATATTTACAATAATACTTATACACTTCCAGTGTCTCACACTTGATTGAGAGTTTTGGAGTCAAAGTTATTTTGCAATTCTTTTTTACAATTTCAGGCATTATCATATATCCAAAGCCACAACAAAGTATATTACAACTGTCAAATGCTTTGACATCCGGACGGCACGGCCTTCCCCCGATTCCACCCCAGTGGAAGGCCTTTTTAGGTTCACAGTATAGTGGGCTATCCATATAGTAAACAAGATCCTTTCCTGATATTTCCGGGGGAATTTTAGACTCCTTTATGAATACAGTCTTTCCTCCAGAAATTTCGGGAGGGTATGTTGCTCGGACTGCTGAACTGACAGGCTTGACTGGGTTAAAGGACTTCGCTTTCAAATATTTGTCCATGAGATATGTCGAGACGTCTTCAAGCACTGGCAATTGCTCTGTGCAGCTTGAAGTTGCGAGACACGGTGACGTAAGGACATTTCTTCTTGAGCAGTGGCATCCTTTTATAGTGCTTTCCACCACGGCCTGAGAAGAAGGCTCTGAGATTAGAATTGAAATCAATCAACGGATCTGAATAATTCAATACTTCTACTTTTGTAAAGGCAACAGGATTTGAAGGAAATGAAAAGTGAAAGTGCGAGAAAATAACCGACCCGAGCGGGATTCGAACTCGCCACCCCTGACTTTGTACGACAAGTGCTCTACCAACTGAGCTATCAGTCCATATCTTGTGTTGACCTTTAGCATTTGACCCGATAGCTCAGGTGGTAGAGCACTTGACGTGCAAAGTCAGGGGTCGCGAGTTCGAATCCCGCTCTGGTCGGGTATTTTCTCGCACTTTCACTTTTCACTTCTACTTTTGTAGACGAAGTTAGAAAATTGGGTTGCAGTTCATAAGTCTTATTAATTTTTTATCTATTCCAAGTATCTTGTTTGCATATTGATGAACAGATTCCATTGAATTTCTCATGTTGGAAAGGAAGGTATGCATAAACCAACCAGTTACTCGAGAGCTATCTATTTCTAAAGTATTACATAAGCGTTCTACCCGGCTGCCACGCGGTGATCGAACCAAATACATTTCAAGTTCGTGGATAACCAGCATGCAAACTGAATCAAATTTTCTGTAATATGAACTTGTCCAATTGATTTTTGTTGCTTGATCAAATATTCATGTTAAACTGTTCAATCTCTAATCACTATCGATTCCTAGCAACATGGACGAGTTGCATCGGTCAGGTAGAAATCGTTCTAGGCCAACAGGTGCTTTAGGATAGTTCAAATAGTACCCTCAGCTTCTATCCCTCCCTTATTGTTGGCCTATCTTCCCCGCAGTAACGTGCCGAAGGACATATGAGTCAGGGGGGACAGCAAATGGAATTTACTGACAGGCTTGAACAAGGCCCCCCAATAGGCAAGGTTGTTAAGCTGTTTTTACCCCCCCCCCCAGAGTTAAACCTTTTAATTCGGCATGCCACTGATTTCCTTATTCATAAATCAATCTCAAAATGGAGAATGCTCTTCAAAATGTCACTTACCACAATACCAATAAGTGAGTTGAATCTCGCCATGAATCTATTTGGATTTCTCCAGTACTTTCCCCGATTGGTACTGAGCATAAAGGAGAAAAACAATTTTCTTGGCATTTCCCAATTGATGACAGAGCAAGATTTGCTACTATCGCCTGCCCCATAGCATGTTCGGAACATCTTGTCGGCCGGGCACTCTCGTATGTTTCCATTTATGCATTGCTTGGTAAGTGTCAAAAACATCCCCACAGAACCAAATGCATGCATAACTGCAGCCTCTTTCGTGCCTATCAATGGAAATATTATGCATAAAGAAAACTTGCTTATAATGTTGAAGAAATATCAAGAGGAGATTTGTCAGAGTTCAGGCTTTCTTAGTTCTGAAAGAAATACTTGACTAGTAAGTTCATATTTGTCATGTTTCTATCTTGGTTAGGAAATTCATAAATACTAAGATTTCATTCGGCCATATTGCTCTAGTTCCAACACAACATAACATGAATAGATACTTTTGGTTTAATAAATTGTCATATGTCAGGGGCTGATGCTCAGTTTAGTCAATACTACAATGTTCAAATACATACCAACTGCTAAAGGAATCCCGAAGAAGACATTGCTTTTGCTTAATTTTGCTCTGTTGGTACAGTTCCATCTTGTATGCGAATTGTTTTTGAATTTCTCCACGCAAGCATTAATTCCTTTGTTGAAGCCTTCCTCCAGAACTCTCACGACCTTAGGCTTCTTGCGACAGAACGCCAACTGCCGTCTATTCAACTTCACTAACTTGCTGCAGTACGAGACCGTATCTTTGATATCATACTTGCCACTATCGTAGAGTCGAATGCGTCTAATAACACGAAAAAGAGACAGTTAACAAAGCGAACATGGATGATTTTCTGTAGCACAAATGCGTCATGCACCCTACTCAAAAAGTTACTCTGCAGGAAAGAGCACTTAAATTTATGGCTTAGATGCACTCGCCTCTGAGGTCCAGCAACTAAGAGATACCCTCTTAGATAGGATAAAAGATTTCTATATATTTAAGGCTACATATTCAACTTCCTACAATAGACCTAACTAGTAAATTAAAGAGACCCTTCGCTAGTGCAACCTACTCTTTAAGCTATAGACATCGTAAGAGACAAAATAACTGGCAGTCTTTTTGGCACGCCAAAGTCCTAAAACAAGGACAACGAAAACTAAGCGAAGCTGGGTAGGTGGATCCTTTGTTTCCCAATCATTATGCCATGGCACTGTAGTGTGTACTGTGAGAGGTCATCACGTGTGTAGAGGAAAAAATCCCAAATTCACCTGGTTGGTTCAACAAGCACTTAACACCAATAATGTGTCTTCGTACATCTATTATTTTGTGGGCAAAATGCTGATGCAATGCACGTATACTTGATGGTAACAATTAGTTGGTATGTGTATCTACCTGCAGCTGAACGAACAGCCGAGTAATTAGTGATTCTTTGAGTGAGACGTTGTTTGGGGTGGTGTGCCGTGTGAGTATTTTAGTATAAATTATGAGCCATGATTCAAAAACGGTTGGCCAACACTGGATTGGCCTATTGCCATACTATAGGTACCAAGCAATAATTAACAGCATAAATGGAGACAAAATAGTTGCTATATGCTGTTAAGAAGCAAAATGTGTCTATTGTTGTGCAAACTCAATTTGCATTCATCATACAGCAACAATTTTGCCATTAATTCTAAAGGCGTGAATCAAATACCCAAATGCAGGTATTTGCACACTTTTTATGTGCCTCCGAGTCTATATTACTATTCTGAGCTTGAGCAATTCGGATGCCTAACTGCGTCAACTGTTGTGTCAGGTAAATTGAGTATCGGCTTTGACGCAAATTATATTAGAAGTTGTTTACCAAAATTAGAGGTCATTTACAAATTTATCAGAGGCTTCGACTTTTATTATATATATTACCTTGCGCATTTTGTAATCAACGCTTAATCAACTTGTAGGTTGTTTACAAAATGTTTTGTTTCTCTGGTTACTGAAGCGATTATAAAGGTGATTAGTATAGACAAATAAAGAAATAGTAATTATAAAGATAATGACTGCAAATATGATTGCTGATGATTGGAAGTGATGACGATTATGATGATGATGATGACGATGATGCAAGATGACTGAATACATGATGATTTTACTAATAGTAATGACAATAGTTATGGTAAATGTTATTGAAATTAATAATGATTGTTATGATAAGTATATCCGCTACCATGACAATAGCATTAATGACTATCCTCTGGCCTCTTACTACAATTATGAGATCATCGGCTTGCAAGACAAGAGTATGTATTGCCTCTCTTTCGCATAGAATTCCGGTCACACAATCTTATCCATTGATCGCAACCACATAAATTTCTTGCATAATCCTTTATGATGCCAGCCAATTGATAACAACTACTTTGAAAATGAAGTTGAATCGAAGCTGCTACGAAAACAGGGCAGAAGAGTTTGTTCTTTTTGCTTTAAATACGTTGTATTTCTTCAAATATTTCGATAGTACTCCGCGCAGTCTATTAGCATCTTTCTTATTGCCATACTTTCACCGAAAAAGCACTTGCCATTCTGGCTTAGAGTGTTAAGTATACTGGAAAGCCTAATATTCATGATGCTGTGTCCCACATAGAAATACAGGGCTCTGTTCATGATGGCATCTGTTTCTTCTTTGTGATGTTTCTCGTGTGGTTCCTAAGCGCCAATATATGTAGAAATAAACCCATTCTCAATAAGGCCTCTCGCCAACAGTTTCTTCTTCTATGTGAACAGGTCGACCTTCTATCCTATTTCTAGTAACTTTCCACAAAAGAGCACTGGTGAAATAAGAACCGCAGTACTTCATATTTTCACTCCTCTTTCACACAAACAAATGATTTCCCACACATACACACACATACATACAAAATTTGAAAATTTCAAATTCAAGCTATGGCATTCTGTGCAATTTTAATTTTTACTTTAAAGATTTTTTTAATGTTTTAACTATTGAGCTAGTGAAAATTTTTTATGATAACTCTTAGTTAAAATCAGTCCGGTCGCTCCTGTACGGCTAGTTAATATCTAGAGCGGCACAAGTAGCGATTTGCTAGTGGGCTTGTTTTTGCAAAAGCAATTAAGAGCCGCACATGATTAGAATCGCAAGTGTAAATCGATTGTAATTAGCAAACAAATCGAGTTAACAATCAGCTCTGAACCAACCTTTTGACAATGCGGCATTCCACAAAAACGATGCAGCAAAGGACAGCAACCCCTACAATTCGCTTCAGTGCTCTTCCGCGGTCCATCATCTTATTCTCTTGTCTTCTGATCGAGATTCCAACGCAGCATTAACGGTTGAAAAAGCTGCTACTTTGTGGTTTATATCAGCTCCTAGAGAAACTTCGGATGGGTGGGCTTTCTTGAACACCTGTTCGCATACTACGCGCTTGTAAAACGATGCAGGATATCGCAATATTTGTGCACCCAACGAGCAATTAAGAATATGCGATGCTTAGCCAGAACTCAAGTCTTGTGCATGCCTGTCATTCAATTGACTTAATTACCTATCCCTATTGATTGATAATAGTTTAATACCACCCACTTCACTCAAAGGATGTCGAGTAGCTCCGCTGCATTATTAGCGAGCACTGAAAACAAAAGGGAGGCCCAGAAATGAGCGATTAGTTTGTTTAGAGGGGTGGGACAGTATTTTCCTGTCTTTATTTTCGCATATTTAAAGGCAAGAGAAGCTGCAACGCGACAGGCAACTAATATGGGAAACTGAAAGTAAACTTCAATGCTAAAATTCAAGTCTGCTAAAATTGCACAAGGAGTATGGCCTCAGCTTAATATGTGGTGTACATGTTATTTGTATAAGACAGTTGTATTGCCAGACTGCTAAGAAAGTTCAATGCTGGATTTTTGTGACCCAAGAAAGTTGATATGTTTTGTATACATTTAGAACTCAAACGTTCATACGCGTCTATCACCTCTTTATTTAATTTGTATATTTTTCCTATGGTAGACTTTCAGTGCTTTACGGAGAACCGGAGCAATATTCAAATTGTCTTCAGAAAGATTCCCACTTGATATACCCAGTTCTCATAACGGAGGGGAGAAGTACGTGCTTGGAGATTTTCATGCGAGGAGGAGGATGGGGGTAATCCCGTACATATTGCTCTCAAGTTCTGTTTTAATATTTGCTATGATTTGTCCTTTCCCAAAAATCTAAGATAAACTCGATTGTCTCCCTCTTCCTCTGTTGGAGGCTTTGCTATAGGTCTCAAGGCCTTTCTCCATCATTACCTACTACAAACAAGAAAACCCAGACTCTGTGCTGGAAAATTGAGTTTCTTGTTTTCCTAATTTATGACGCTGTAGACATCGAGACTAAGACATTACAAAGCCAAGCAATCAGCAGTATCAAGAAAGGACATTGTAATAACAAGGAGCATTCCAAAAACGTCATCTACTTTGTGCAACGAATGCAAACTATTCCTAAATTACGGGCCTTATCACCGATGCAAACCAGTCATGAACAAGTTGATTGAGGAAGGCCTTTATGCATCGCACGATAGATCGCTTTATTACATCCTCTGAGATTTTATACTACTTAGACTGAAATGATGGGCTTACAATTGATAACCATTAAGCAGAGACGCAATCGATTCACTTCATTGTTTCAGTGTTAGTATATCAGAAAATTGATCGCATGGCAGGCACCAGGCACTTTCAGATTACAAATATGGTCATTCTGGTCGAATGTGGTCAAATATCAGAAGGATTACTAAAATTATCTTTATCAGTGACGAGGCTGGGCGAAATTGGGTAATCGCATTTTCGTTTAATGTAGTTACTAATCTTATCTTTTCCCTCCTCCCCTCGCAAATGTGTATTTCTATAAAGAAGATCATTTACCCACTCATACAAGGCATTACTACTCTATGGCATTTTGACACTCTGTTGGCAATTGGAGCATCTACTGATAGTAACTATGAGGGCAGGTAATATAGAGATGTTACGGTAAGTTACTTGTAAATATGAACTATTTTTAGTAGGATGAGTTGTTTTGGGAATAATATCAAAATCTTTAAGGAGGATCCTGCCAGGTAATATTGATTCTAAGTGGTTCGAAACTTTGAGTCTTCGAGGCAGGAGAGCATATTGACTCACTTTCCTCAAGTGCTCTAGTTGAAGCCTGCGTCAGTGACTTTCACATTGCTCCATTTACTAAAGTAGTAGCTACCGTAATGCTAGTAATGACTCCCAGTGATCACATAGAACTGGGGGCTATCACAAAATATTCATCTGTTTACTTCTTGTAAAATAGCGATTATGGTAACCGGACATACCACATCAGGGTATTCCACCTGGCATAACAGGTATTGTCCATTAAGTGATTCGTTCATCGAGGGCTGAAATGACTAAGTGAATATGTGACTAAGTGACCAAGTGACCAAGTGACCAAGTATTTGTTTGTAATGGCATCATTACATGATTTGACGATGCCGACCAGTCGTTTGTATCCTCAAAAAATGCTAAGAAAAAGAACGAGCAAATCAGCGCTGGGTTTCGCGAGCTAAGCTGTGACAAAGCAGATTCCGCACGTTGGAAGATTGAAAGTTGAGAGATGATGATTAAATAGGGAGAAAGCTAAAGATGGGTCCACCTGGAAAGGGAGCAAGAGGTAGGCCAAAACAACGGTCTATGGATGCTGTGAAGGAAGACATGAAAGAGATAGGGATAAGAACAGAAGGTATGACTGATAGAGTGAAATGGAAGAAGTTGAACCGCTGTGGCGACCTCTTGTGGGAGAAGCAGAAAGGAGAAGACTTTGCGCGTATTATTCAATATTCTGACATTTGGATATAAGGTAATCTAGAATACGAAGTATTTATTCTAGAAACGAAAGCAAGGCGCAATTTCAGGAAGTTTCCTTCCAAGAGTTATGTCTAATGGTCACGTGAAAATAGGTTGTAAACATAACCTGTTTACGCGTGTGCGTGAGTTCAAAAGGCAGACACTAGTAGGCAGACACTAGTGAACTGTTCTTTTAAGTCATGATAGCGCCAAAACGAGGTTATTTCAATATGTTGCTAGGCATTTCGTTTCGAAAGACAATTTTTTCGAAGCTGTGAGTATAGCTGCTCTCTCAAGTAAATCTCTATGACTCCAGATTGGAAAGATGAGAAGGCCTGTTGACAGTGCAGAAGTAGATGATTTTGATTATCTCTTTAAGGTTGTTCTTATCGGAGATGCAGGTGTGGGTAAGTCAGCATTGGTTCACAGATTCAAGTACAACACATTTGTTGGTCAACAAGCAAGCACTATTGGAGTGGACTTTATCATAAGGTCGGTGACCATAGACGGAAAGAAGATAAAGGTACACACGTAAATCCCACATTAGTAATTACATTCATGCGTGAAAGTGTTTTGCTTTCTATTTGTTATCCACGCTCTTACTATAAGTGTAAGCAGTGTTTTCAAAATCAGCTGTCGGCCGTCGCATCCAATGGCAATGTTTTGATTTGCAACGCCTACTTTCCCATAGGTAAGTTATTTGATATATGATAAATAAAATTTTCCTCCAGGCCTTGCAACTCCTACTCACTACTCAAAGAAACGCACCTCCTGCTTCAAAAACTGTTGAAAACACTGCGTGGAAGGTTATGCACATTTATGATGCTTTCAAATTGCAGTTGATTGCTATACAAAATTTTGACCATTAATTCTGGGCATACAAGTACCTGTTGTCGTTTTAGATCGACAAAAGATGCTGCATAGTGTGGCATCATTTAGTTATTAATGCAATGCAATTCCTTTTTATCAGGGTTTTTATACATTATAATTCTAAGTTAAACTAACTCTAGATCTCCTGCTATTTAAAATCATTGATTCAGTGAATGTAGAAGAAGTTTATGTCTTAATATGGGTTACAACTACGTGATACATTATGTTAAGCTTCTTCTGTGCACATTTGGTTGCTGTTTACCCATGAGTGTGCATGAATAACAAAACAGGCCCCTTAGTACAATAAATGCACAGTAACAAGGATGCACTGTCACCATGGGAACAGGGTCTTCTATTCCAAAGCATAGCTTCTGATGGATCAGGAGCTATGCCTTGGAATAGAAGACCCTGCTCCCATGGTGACAGTGTATTCTTGTTATTGCACATTTATTGCACCTCTTTTGTTATTCATGTACACTCTTGGGTAAACAGCAAGGGCATTCTTTTAAGGTGGAGAGAAGGACTTATTGAGATATGGTAGCAGATGCAAATATCATACATTCATTGGAAACAAGTTGTCCCAGGGACTTCCTCGACATCTCCTTCCTTCAACTGATTTTTCATAGAACATTTTGATATTCATCACAGCTTAGTAAAATGGGTTTCTCTTTCCATTAGCTGCAGATATGGGATACAGCAGGGCAGGAGAGATTCAGAACGATTACACAGGGTTACTATCGGTCTGCTCATGCAGTGATTATAGTCTATGATATTGCTTTGGAAAAGACTTTTCAAAAGATTCCAACATGGCTCAAAGATGTAGACAAATTTGCAGCTGAGTGCAAGATAAAGGTGCTGATTGGTAATAAGACTGATAGAAAAGACGATCGCATGGTTACCAAGAAAGATGGGCAACATTTTGCTAAAAGTAACAACATTACTGTGTTTTTAGAGACATCAGCAAAGGTAGTTGAGATATGTGTTTTATTGTCACTCTGCATTTGGATTTCTGAAAGCAGTAATGGGATCTGGAGCATTGTAGTAAATAAACAGTTGGTTAGCAATTCCATTACTGTCCTAGGCTGCTCTTAACAATATAATGATTCCTGAAATATTTTCCCATATCAAATGACAACAAGATTATATATCACATTCAAGTAATAATAGAATCATAAAAACACTATTTACATCAAAGCACATTCATTTTTATTTTGTTTTTATTTGTAAGGTGAATTTTGTTTGTATTTACTTGAAAGTGCAGCATGTGATTTCATCATGATGCTTAAAATTGTCATGTGGTTTTGGTGCTAAGTATCACCATAGCAGCCGTTATTGTCATCAGTGTCATCATTATCATCATTATAATCACCATCTTCATCATTATCATAATCATAACCACCATCAGTATCATCATCATCAGTATCACAATCACCATCATCACAATCATAATCATCATTATCATCATCATCATCATCATAATCATTATCATCATCGTTCTTATTGATATGAATCAAACTAGTTGTAAAACACATGATAATGAAGAGCAATTATTGTAGTTAATACCAAAGCTGAACCCCATATTTTGATTAGTTGATTTTTGGCTCTTGTAGTTAATGTACACAAATAATTTAATACATGCTTGAGATAATGATGCTGTTTTCACCATAGTATGCAACCTTTGAACTTCATTTGGCTTTGTTGATGGGTCAGGGATGAGCCAAAATACATAAAAGTAAGAAATGGGGATTATTTAATAGTTTTGTCTGAAATTTTATGTCTCTGCTCTTATTTTGGTTTTGCTCATTGATCTCCATGCCATTGTAGGATAGTACAAATGTGGAGGAGTTATTCTTGAAGACAGCAGAATTACTGAAGAGATGTTTTGAGCAAGAGTATTTAAGCACAACAGAGAACCAAGGAACAGTTATTCTCGAGTCAAGACGAGTTGCACGCTGGGGGTGTTGCACATAGCCCAATTTGAGTAAATTATAGCCACAATACAATGGCAGGCGATACGATGAAACCTGCCTCCAGAATGTTGATCTTGTATTGTTAAGTTTGAGTTTGCATTTCAAAAAATCTGAATGTCATATGGTTTACGTAAAATGTGGTACAACTGAATAGAGAATGAAGGTTTAGAATTTCTTTATACATCGTTGTAAGTTCAATTTGACTCAATAGTCAAAAAGCCTTTTATTTGATTATAATCTCAGACAGAGAACGCATGAATTAAGCTGCAGTTTGATATCACTTTTTGGCGTCGTGTTGTATCTTCAAATTGCAAAGATATATCGCAGTTGACTTAGAAGTATTGCCTCCATTTCCCTAATGATCAGTCATGAGTCTTTTTCTCAAAGATTGGAAAATGTTAGATAGGGGATGACCTTTTTCCAGCAGAGAAATACCGTCTTTAAGCCATAGAAAATGTGCTGATTTTAGTCCGTACCTGACAACCCTTGCCAAGTCTGTACATATATTTGTATCCGCGTATGGTCGTATATGTCCATGTGTACAGTATATATGCATTTCTCAAAATTGTGTGAGACAAGTAATCATCACCGTCAGGCAATCATCATCACAATCATGTCCATGATCACAATGATCATAATCAATCGTCCTTCCAGATTCTATTTCGTCTTTCGGTATAATTAACGCTGTGCAAAGGAAAGGCTATCAAAGTTGTCCCAGAATATTGCCACTATATCGTGGCATTCTTAGTTGCAAGTGATAAGAAAACTTTCAGAAGAAAAAGAATAGAGATTCTTAGCTTAGTTAAAGTGTGATGTATTTCATTTAGAATAGACAGTGAATTGGTTTGTATTGCAAAGTTTTGTATAAGTTTAACATTCTGCTTTTAAATTCAAATATATTGTAAAGTTATTTACTGCAAATTGTTATTATTGACTCACATGACACATCTTTTTTATGTGTTTTGAGTCCTCATATTCTAAAGAGCACTTACTTTGAGGGATAAGTAGAAGATCGTTGCATCAGGTCATCACTTTGAGCTTTGTTCGTGACATTGTCTCTAGAAACCAGTTACGCAATGCCGGGTTGTAAAAGGAAAAATGATGAACTGATTTAAGGTTTCGATCTCCAATATCTGGACTATACAGGGCTGCATATTTTATAAGAGTTAAAACGTATTACCACACGAAAAAATACTGCATCATCGGCCATAATTGAATCACATGAATTAGACACTACGATATGTGGCATACCATGCTGTTGGGAGAGATATGGCACCTAACAGTGATACAAAATGCTGGTCTAAAGGTACCTATGATACTTGACAAGACTGTTTTCGTGGTGTTTTAGGTGTCTTTATCGAAACCCAAGTAACTTTCCTTTAATACCCTTGTCTGTTTATGACGTACGACTAGCTTTGCGGCCGAGGCGACGTTGTAGGGTCTGTTTCTACGTATAATGGTTTGTCGGTTTTATGACAATCTGTGTCTACATAGACGACGTCGTTAGGAGGTGATGCTAACTTTGTCCTATTCACTTCGAAGATTTATAAAAAGATCCTTACAAAAATTCCGAGCAATAGCAAAACTTCCGTAAACTTGGGTAGTCTCTTGTGATACACAGTGACTGATTGCCATACAAATCCAGCCGGCTGATGTTAGGATCTACTAACCAAACACCAGAGTTTAGTTCTGTCACACTGGCTTCATAGATACCATTGCTTGGCAAAACTGACAATACAATTAGATAGTCTGTCTGGTTGGTGTTTCCGCCAACCGAATTTCGTGTTGTCTTTGAAGTATAAGATACATGCTTGATATCTTCGAGGACAAGTTTAGTACATTTACTGACAGGTGCTACATTTGCTAAAAGAGCATTTATATATCCAACAACAGCCCGTGCAGCATCTTCCTGTGCCCCGTCGAGGTCACTAAGAACGTTGAAGGTCCTGCATGGGCACCAATGATTTCCTACGCCCGCAGATTTACAAGTACGACCTATATGGTCAATTGGCCTCAAAAGACTTTGGCCAATTGTAGAGCCAGGTTTCACATATGTATTCAGGATGTCATGAAACGTAGCATAGATGTCAAAATGCGATGTTAGGTGCTGTGCGTTCAGCCGAATAGCTTGTCTTCGGTCCATATTTCCGTGGAGGTAGGCACCGGGAACCAACAAGGCAAAGAATGGCAGTCTCTCCTCCAACCAACCGGCAAATGACATCCTGAAGGCAGACGCTCTCAGGCCATGGTCGCCCAGAATGAAGACAAATGTATTATCGAGATAACCCTTCTTTTCCATACGGAGGAGAAACTGAATGAAATCACCCTCCATATACTGGATATTGTTTATATTATTGTGGGACTCGGCTGATAATATCGTGACGGAAAATTTCGGTTTCCTAACATACGCGTCAAAAAGACTCTCGGTGTAATCCAAACTAACTTTGTGATATGGTTTCCTCCCAACACAAAACTGCTCGTTTCTGGCCTCTAAAGTTGCGCACTGCCAGAAAACTCTAGCGTAGTGGTCGGTGGGAGCTCTTCTGAAACCATTTAGTCTATAGCTGAAAGCCGGAAAACGAGAGTCATCTTCGGTAAATAGTGTTACATATCCTTTTTCTCGGAAATCTTCAAAGATGAATTGCCAGTCGTCGACGAAAACCGAGTTTAATGACGACCTTAATGCCACAGGCAATTGCTCTTCAAGTCGTCCAACCAACATGGCACAAAGTTGATCTGTTGTCCCATCTCCGACAATCGTATGCCCTTTGAAAACGAAAGCGTTGCTCGCACTTTTTAAATGATGAAAAACCTTCGGCATTTTGCGCTTAATATTAGCAGCTGATTGCGATTCAAGCATAATCAGGGCAACATTCAGCATGTCATGGTTCTGCAGGTTTCGACTTTCATTGATATCAAGAGTAGGCGGTATAACGTTTGCATGATACTCTGTATGGAATTTCAACTGATGAACCAATTGCAGCTTTACAAAATCACCGGTGAGAGGTTTTTGAAGGTGTACATCTACAAAAGAAGGTACAAGGATGATAAAAGGACGATAAGATGCTCAAGTATATAGGAGTGTTCACCATAAGAAGGTATTCATGTTTGCAAAAATGTCAAGATTTTCTTCTAGATCAGAAGTCCCTGACTCATGGGGGATGGATTCAGTGCTTACACCATAGCACCTTCTAGAGTCTGCGTTGTTCTTGGCGAAAACCAATTTGTCAGCATGAAAACAGCATTATTTAAACAATGGTTTTCTTCAACATGAGATGAAAGGAGGCACTTAAGAAGAGAATAGTCTTTGCATTCACAGTAGAAATTAAAGGAGACTAAGGAAAATTCTTAACTTCCTAACCATTCTCGGGATAATGATATATGGTCCACCACGCTGCCGGATGCTGGCAATCCTCCAATAAGACCAGTTCATCAAAGTTATCGAATTCATCTTGCGCAAAAACCAAGCATTTTGATGAATTCACAAGCTTTATTTGTCCATTAGATTGAAAGCTGAATCTAGTTGGCGCGTTATCTTGTACAGAACTAAGAGCCAAAGAGCACCTTTGAGCAGAGCATTCTAAAAGGTAAGTTTCTTATAAAATTAGCCACTACACACCGTACACTTTGTTGACTTACGGGGCTTAACATATATCAGCGGAGAGGCGGAGGGTGTCTGGCAGTTCCTAATCGCACGATGGAACCTGTAAAATGAAAGTATTTCGTAGTATTGTTGACCTAAAAAGATCTTGGTTGATTCATAAGCCAATAAATTTTAGCGACAGATTTGTACACTGTTACTGCGTTTTCTCACCAGTATAGCCGCCAAATGTTTGAGAGTCCTGTCAGGTCTATTTTCTCCCAACCTAATTGACCAATCAGCTTGCAAAATGGGCCTAGTTTTAGCATGTGTGGTCATCATCCTGCATGGTGATTGGTCAATTAGGCTGGGAGTAATAATAATAATAATAATAATTTCTTTATTTAACGTTGGCTTCTCGTCTAGCTAATTACTTAGCTAATTAATGCCAACCAAACTTAAATACATGTTTATAACAAATCTATCTATAAAGAGGATATTAGTTACAATCATCATAAAAATCCTAAGTTTTTAACAAATCGTTTGCAAAGTCTACAGTTGCAATCAAACTGATGGTTTTTAATGTCTTTTTTGAAACTGTTCAATGTCTGGGACTCTTTTAAGGAAGATGGCATTGTATGCCATATCTTCGCTCCAAGAAAACGTGCATTTTCGATACCATACCCTGTGGTGTTTGGTTTTGGTGCCAAAATATTTCTTCCACCACGAAGGGTGTATGGAGTATCTTTCTCCACAAAGATTTGATTCATGAATCTTGGATTGAGATTCCTTTGAGTTTTAAAAATTTCAGTAGCAAGCAACTGTAAATTCTTGTGGTGAATGGACACTGCATTTGCTTTCGTCAATAATTCCTCAAAATTTGAACGACTATCTTTGTATGCGATTCTCAAAGCTCTTTCGTGGATTTTGTTTATTTTCTTATCAACCGACCTATCATGAAACATCCAAACAAGAGGACAGTAGCTAAACTGAGAAACAACGAACACATTCTTCATAGTCCTCAGTTTCTCAACATCCACATAGTTTGAAATACGTGCAAGTGCATGCAGTTTTTGTCCAGCTTTTTTACAAAGTGTGTTTACGTGGTTCTTGAAATCTAGCTTCTTGTCCAGCGTTACACCTAAAAGTTTTTCTTCACCAGATTCTGTTATGGTTGTTGCACCAATCTGCACTGATACGTCAGTGTTTTTCTCTCCAAAAATCAAAAGATGACATTTGTCATGATTCCAGACCTGACAGGGTTCCTAAACATTTGGCGGGTATGCTTCTCTCACCTTGAATAGTTATCATCTTCCCATGTAGATTTTGAATCATTCCATCTCGGCGAAGCTCAAAGAATGAACCTGGAGTGCACTCGTTTGAGCTTATCACGTTAATATCATCTTCAAACTCTAAGATTCTTCTCTTGTCAGCAACAAGGCAGCCTAGATTCCCTAGCAAAAACAATGCGCACATCAAAATGTTGACCTCAGAATATGTAGCTACGACTTGTCGGGGATGGTTGACCCAAGACAATGAGGCGTACCAGAAAGCATTTGTAGATTTATTCAAGCAAGTTCTTACAAGGGGAAGGAAACTTCCCTTCAGTGACACACGTGGCCAAAACAAACCTCTGACGAGGCTATAGCGGCAAGTGTAGGGGAAGCTTCACAAACACCCAAGTTTTATCGCAAACTCGTGAATCGATAACCTAAGGTAGTAATAACGGGAAGACTAGCCGTACTCTGGTTCTCTTAGAATTCCAATTCATATATCTGGAATCATATTTAAACACTAGGAATCATATTTAAACACTACCTAGAAACGAAAGAAGGCGATTAAACCCGTTTCCGTCGGAAGAAGTTAGACTGAGTCCCTCGGATTCACTTTTTTACATCAATGTTTGTACTGGTACATTTTATTGCATTGATATACTTCTCGAATCACATAACTGCATTACGACACAAAGAGTAGAAATCCTAAAAGCTTATTAGACGTACTTTTTCATCAGGCATTTATCAGATTATGGCACGTTAGGCATTCTGATGAGTATCGGACGAAAAAGTATTTTCAGTACGCTAAAAGTTCCTCTAAATATTGTGCAAGACGTCTGTAAAACAGTAATACTCAACGTGTTAAAAGCCCAAGGAATAGGGAGTATGTGTGGAAAAGACTACATTAATAAGGTCAGGTTGAGGCATGGGGGTCGAGCAGGGGCTGGGAGGCTGTAGGTCTTCCACTTCATATAGTAAATGCACTGCAGTACCCATTTAGCAACTTTTATATCCCTGTGGTTTTAGTCTGCTCACCAGAGTGCCCTAGCAAAAATATTGCTCCGCTGTCCCTGAGAAAGTCGATAGAGAAAAGTACGGTGGCACAGCAATGATTGAATTAAATACGGTTACCTGGTCGAATGAGGTCTCTGATTGGTTCAATCAGTTGTATCGCATCCGATAAGAAATAATCATCATCATTTTCAGGCGGTCTTTGTATGTATTGAATATGCGCATATCTCAGACTCCAACTTTTCAAAATGAGTGAGCCATTCACAACTTGACCGAAGCCTTCCTTTGGGCAGTTTATCATACCAACGTCTTGCATCTCCCTCATAGCCAGATCATGAAAGGGATCGATTTGAGGTATAGAGCAAGCTTTCCGCTTCTTGGTATTCTCTACATCATCCCTCAAGAGCACCACTGGCTCTGACCAAGTGTCCGTACTTCTTTTCAATCGTCCGCCCTCATTCGCCAAGGGCTCAATACTTGCTCTTTCAAGCGATTCCAGTATGCTTTCCTTTTGGTATACGAACTGTTTAAGCCTCACACCTGGAGTTATCTTACTTGGAGGTGAAACAGTCAACTGAGCTAGATTTGAGTTAGCAGACTTGATAACTGATAGGTAACAAGACCATGTAACCAGTATAGCCAAAAGGAAAAGCAAAAGTAGGCGATATCGAATAGAACGCATGTTAAACCATACTTCTACTCGACTGAGATATGGCACATGTCAAACCGGTAAAGTTGGTGGCTTGACTCAGACACTATTGCAAGTATTGTTTATAGGTATGGGAAGGACTAGCATTCAAATGCTGGCATGATTTATTGAATTGTGCGATTAGGAGCACTTTACGTGACTTGATTTGATGTGTTTCCATTTAAACATACAAGAAAATATTTAAGATTCTCGAATAACCCTCTAATTCAAATCCCATTACAAATTCACTTTCGCAAATAAGCCCCCAGGGGAGTTTATTCAAGGGTTTACGATGTTTTTCATCTCTATTCCTAAGTCTATTAAGTTACTCAGTTTAAGAATAAATACATAATTGAGCAGAGGAAAACCAAGGTTTAAATATATATATATAGACAAAATCAGAAATATACTGCTGTATTTAAATGTAGGCGTTTCGATAAATATCTGTATATGTATGTGTATATACACACAATAAATGTGGTGATGTGATATGATATGATGTGAAATAATGTTATTCGATGTGGTAGATAGATCGCTATGGACTTGTGGGCGATTCTGCGAGAGGAACATTACAAATCAAAAATCTTGATAAACACAACGAGAAGAGTCAAATGCTGTAAAGCACCCGTGCTATAGCTTAATGAGAATATGAACAATTAAAAGCGTGCCTTGGGTCAGGGCTTGATTGAGTCAGGAGATATCCATGGGTAGACAGATAAAATGATATGAAAAACGAATAGAACAAACAACCATTTCAGGTGCCGAACCAACGATCAAAGATCATTCGAAGGATATCATGGAAAGTATGAAGAGTGCTAAGTGTATAGGTCATTTGAAAAGTGAAGAAAGTGTAACAGATGTAAATGTAAAAGATGAGATGAAAGGCAAAAGTCTCTATATATGCGGAGAAAATGCCATTGATTGTTAATTTTAATTGATTTTAGTTAATTCTAGGATCTGTGCAACGAAAATCAATAAGTATATTCTGAACCGTGCGCAAACTACACGTTTTTTACATATAAGAAACAAACTTTCTCCCTTCAGCCTGGATGTGTCTTAATATTTTGTAAAATCCAGCCTTAGTTGTTTCTTAAAATTCTTGAAATTTCCTATAGCAACAAGGAAACTATGAGACGAGAAATCCATTTTTACTTGTAAACATTTGACAGACAGATGTTGTTTGCATCTTGTTTCCAGTTCGATTAAAAATTTTCTCGCAAAAACAGATCTTTCAAGTTTGTTTTTGAAACTCAGCCTGCCTGTGTTTCTTAATTTCTTCATTTTTTGCCTGATATGAGCATCATGTTTACATTTTTTTCCTATATACTTGTTTCTTATAAAAAATACGTGCAGTTGAAGAGAAAAAACAGCATACTTCATAAATAGCAATTAATCAAGCGAATGAATATAAATGGCACAAAATGATGGTGTGTGTTAGACGTAAGACTAAAGCTCTTGCTTTCCGGCCAACGGTTCCTAAAATTTCATCCAACAATATATAACATTGCTGCCTCGTCTGTTAGCTAAGGGGTGGCAAAGTGCTCGCAACAACATATTCCAACGTTTCCGTGTTAACAATTCGCGCATATTGTATTGTGGTAAGGCCTGGCGTTTGGTGCTCTGACTAGATGCTTCCAAAGCCCAGCATCATCTATGACAGTGCAAAGTTAAGCCCCATCCCTATGTCAGTTCTGATGGAAATCAAACTTTACGCAACAACGACCAATGGGTTTGAACCGGTTGGCTGAATGCTCCCAACAAACGGCATCCAATATTGCAAGGTGCTGTAGGATGAAATGTTGGGGGCATTTAGCCAGGACTTTAAGTAAAATCTCCCTCCATATCGAGAAAAGGTATCGCAAAACAAAACCTTTCTGTTCATCAGCAAATATAAGAAATTCAAGAAAGTTCTAGAAAAGGACATAACATACCATGGCATACTGAGTATTGTTTGGGGGGAAATTGCAACTATTTTCTCCTCATCTACACATATGCAGTATAGAAGATAGCGAATAAGAACTTTTACATATAAATTCTACAATCAAAAATTGAATTTATGTCACAAAGCATTAAAATTTGTCTTCTTATAAAGAGACATAAAAATGAACAACATTAAAGTAATATATACATTGCAATATAATATGGCAGTCGATGAAAAAGGTTCAAAAACGTTTCATATCACTCTCTATTGAATAAATTTTACTTTTCAAACCTCGAAGTTCATCAACTATTTTTTTCGATCTCTGCGATGTTTTCTTTGTCTGTTGTAAGATTTGAAAATCAAAATCTTCACCAAGATTCACTGTCACCTAAAATTTTTTTAAAAATTTTAGCATTAGTCAGAGTATCAATAAATCCAAATAACAAAAAATAAACTAAAACACTTAAACATTTTTTATTCTAAGTACTATCAGATCGTTCGCATTAAATGACAGGAGGAATAGCAGGGCTCATTGTCTTCCTCTTTTGGCCCCAATACGAACGCGATCATTTTTCATTTGATTGAAGAGTGGAAGAGAAAATACCAACTCTTTCTGTCTATACATGAATGATTTCTTATTGATGCTAAACACATCATTAAAACATTAAGTGAATGAAGAAATCACTGCTTTCTGGAAATTCATTAGAAGAGAGCAGGGGTACAGCCCTAACATTCAAATTATTTTAATGAGTAAATTTCTATCTGATTACAAGTATTACTGTTGTAAATTATTTGGTTGCTTTTATATCACCAAACATTGCTTTATTTTGAATTGTTTCCGTCAAGTGGTGACAACACATTGAAGAAATGGTAGAGGCCGTTAAGCATGATACTGCATTTGGGTGGCGTTCATTTTTGCATTTCGTTGTCAAGTTCAAGGTAGTAACATCATACTATGGATCACAATAATATCAGATTTATTCTCTAAACGTGAAGGCGACTTCTCCACCTAGACACATAGTCTCTAACTAACTTGTCTACAGACATACAATGATGCTCTGTCTGTCTATCTGTCCGTCTGTCTGTTTCCCATACTCCCATTACGGGGTCTAGGGTGGCCCTGAAGTCAGTGTCGCCTTCAAATGGCTTTAAAGAGGTGATTGAGTTGGCTACACTTAATCAACTCTGTTACCCCAACAGCCACTTATCAGAACTGCAGCTGCTGAGCCTGACTTTACTGAAGGGGCCTGGTTGGACAGTTTGCCACAGGTCATCAACACCTACCCCAATTCTGAATCTCTGCGAAATGAATCACTATCAACTTAAGGGTAGTGTCTCTCTGTGCCCGCTTGCCACCACGAGGAGGTCTCCAACCATGGGCTAGCAATCATCATCATCATCATCATCTTCTTCCTCTCGTTACGCCCCTCACGGGGCCTGAGACTGACCCTGGGGTCAGTGGACCGCCTATCAATTGTTTAAAAGAGGTGATTGAGTCGCCTACACTCAATCCACTCTGTTACCCCAACAGATACTTATCAGAGCTGCAGCCTGAAGCTGCTGTGCCTGACTTTCACTGAAGGGGCCTGGTTGGACAGTTTGCCACAGGTGGTGAACATCTGCCCCAATTCTGAATCTTCGCGAAATGAATCACTATCAACTTAAGGACAGAGTCTCTCTGTGCCCGCTTGCTACCACGATGAGGTCTCCAAACATGGGCTAGCCATAATCATAATCATAATAATAATAATAATAATAATAATTTTTTAAAACTTCGAATTTATAAAATATATCAACTAAATACTACAATCATACGTCTCACTAAATTAGGCAACGTACAACTGGCTGTCAGGTATACTAAACAAGCATAGATTACATAAAAATATATATAAAGTAGATAACATCAATAGTAACGAGTATAGAAAAAAAAATTAAATAAAAATAAAAATAATAATAATAATGATTTCATATTTCTAATAAGTCGGGATTTGTCCATGATTTATTGTGGCAACAGAATATAAAGTAAGTACATCTAATAGTGATGTTGATAAGTTGGGACAGAATGTGTTTTTGTGAATTGTTATTAAAACCTAATAATAATAATAATAATCATCATCATCATTATCATCATCATCTTCATCTTCATTATCCATTTACAGTTGGTAATTTCATAGTTTTACTGTTCAGTGCCTTGTTGAGATATACCCAAGACATTGCTGCCATATGTACTGTTTGCACAACGTTCTTCGCAAATCGATTTACTAATTACAACAAGTTCTTGCATATGTATGAATTATTCCAACATGCGTTTTGTTCTTGCGGGAGAATAGAGTTCCGTTCAAAGTAGACATAGATTCGTTCTTTTATAACATTGACATTAACAGGAAATATGTCGAAAGTTCTTGGGGCTCTTTGTGCCCTCAGACTTATTGGCAGACAAGATATTCACTATATCCATTCATTTCATCATAAAGACAGTTTTAATATCCAATATCCATTCACTTAATTGAAAAAGAGTGCTATGTTACCACTCTTTTAAACCTGTCATTTCAATTGCCATTGGCAAATGTTTGGTTGCAAGATACCTTAACATACTTTTTCCATTACTTTCTTCTTTATATCTATGTTATGACCCCTGGGTAGACATGATATTTGCTCCTTGGGGTATCGTTCCTATAGCAGCATAGTGTCAGGTGTATTTAATTATTGCTATATATTGTAAATTTTTCATGGAGTATAAAAAAAACAAAAAAACAAAACAAAAGGTATTGATAGTGTAAAACGATCTGCTATAATCTCTGAGCATTGGGAGATTTGTGAAACACATGAAGTCAAAGACCGTTCAAACACGATGATGTAAATCAAGCAGAAACTGTAGGCCTAATCAAGTCTCTGACATCTCCGCTGTTATGATTTCCCTGTGGAGCTTGCAGTTTTCATAAACTTTTACTTCCTACCATATTTCTTCCTAGTCTCATTCAATCAATCAGTCAATCAATCAATCAATCAATCAATCAATCAATCAATCACTCACACGCTCACTCATTCACTTATTCATTCATTCATTTATTCACTCATCCACTTATGCATTCACTAATCCATTCATTCATCTATTCACTCACTCATCCACTCATTCACTCACTCATTCAACCATTTATTCATTAATTCATTCAAACTTTCATTCGCTTAATCATTCTTTCATTCATCCATTTATTCATCCATTAATTCATTCATTCACTCATTCATCTATTTATGTACTTCTGCAATCATTCATTAATTTATTCACTCATCCACTCATTTATCATATTTTTCTTATTTCTGTCCAATCCTCTATCCTTCTACAAAATGTTTGTGTTTCGTTTTAAAGATCTTTTTCTGAGAGTATCAAAGATTTCGCTTGCCAGGATGTTTGTGTTCTGTCCCAAATGATAAGTGAGCATGGAGTGCATGATTAACTTACGGAGGCAGAGCCAAGAGTGATGCTACCTTGAACCTAAATCCAATGGATCGACAGCTCCGTTTCTTAAACACTATACCAAAGATATGTTAATATATCTCTGTTCATTAAGTTCTCATTTGCATTTTCAGTCTAAATTACACTTAACTTGTGGAAATGTAACAGAATCAGCAATTCAAAAATTCCTGTTAATTTCAAATCGACAGTTCTGTACGTAACACATTAATTTCCATTTGAATCTAAACTTTCCATTTAAGGGAATCACCCACATGCCTGTTTTTCCTCTTTTTGATTCAGACCTCTTATGCATTTGTTATAGCTTTTCCTGTAGAGCAAACAAAATCATCGGTGGATGCAAATTCACGACGATTATCATTCAAAAATTCTCTTCAGCATTCAATGTCTCGCTGTGTCTTTACGTTATTTGCATCTCCAAAAGTTGGTAGACCTCTGCAATATAAAGTGCTTAGCCCGGTCGATTTTACGCTCTAGTTTACCGATTGCCTACTTCTCTATTTCGCTCTACATGTTAAAAAAATTAAAATCTAGTGGGTTGGTATTTTGCTCATTGATTTTACTCAGGTATCCCATGTTTCATAATATTCATGGAGTTCTATATGCACATATTCAACATATTTCTTCTTCAACTTCTTCGCAATGTTTCAGCTTCATCTTACCACTTTCCACCTTTACTTTGGCATTAATTCTACCCCCCCCCCATTTTGCACTGTTCATGTTGATACTTTCATATATTTGTTAAAGCAAAGCCTAAGTGTGGTACCTTGCCGTCATTGTACTAAGAATATCATACAAAGATGCTTTAATAGACCTCGTTCTGATCGACCTCGTTGTAACAGATTCGTTCTAACCAACTCCCGTACAGTTACTCCTTCTTGCACCACATTCCTTTGGAAATATGTCCACCTTCGCGCGGCCGTGAACCGATGGTTATTAACGACAATTGTCAACAACTAATATTTACAACACTTTCATTACTATATTTATTAATTGTTATATTACGCATCCCTGTATTTTTTATGACATATATTAATCAATACCAAAAGTTTATGAAATAAGAAAACTACATTATTAACTTATAAATCAGTATATTATCATTGAAAACAGAAATTAATATAACATTTTGTGATAAAATTCTGCTCCTTTGCAAAGACTCTTGTACATAGTCTTCAACTGTTCCATTATGGTTGACACTGGTTCATTTCAGCCATTTTACATTATTTATAAATGAAGGCTCCTCACACCATAACGAAGCCTGACTTACAGGGGCCATGTTATTAAGACAAAGTTGAGATGAAAAGGTTTTACAAAATCTAATCTAGTTCTAAAGGTTACAATAAAACGAACATATATTTACAATAGATTAAATAACTAAATAAAGACAATTAAATTGACTCAAAGCTCCTGATTTTGGCAGCCAAGTTCACTCTGCTTTCTAGGCTTTTCCTAAATATGTTTTAAGAGCTTGCAGTTTTATGTCAGTAGGCAGGTTATTCCAGAGCAAAGTCCCTCTGTCAGGAAACCAACTCTGGCTCATGGTGGTTTGATAGAGATCATGTAGAAATTTTCTATAGGACACTCAGAAGGGCTTACCCTATCCTAACTGAGATTAAAACTTGCGAGAATCACAGATTCATCCAAGGCCACAAAATATAAAC
Organism: Mastigias papua; assembly: GCA_964019165.1. Classification (NCBI taxonomy): domain Eukaryota; kingdom Metazoa; phylum Cnidaria; class Scyphozoa; order Rhizostomeae; family Mastigiidae; genus Mastigias; species Mastigias papua. Next base: position 965,692 of record OZ025286.1, on the reverse strand, counting down.
CTGGCATTGTAGATTCTTAGCAGAAAAAATAGTAAACAGCTAACAATTATCAGTCACTGAATTGTCTCATATTTTATAGAGTAAAATAAAAGTGAAAGATAAGCAAACAAAATGTACAAACTTGATCTGAGAGATTTACCTTGAAGAGCTGCCTTTCAACTTCTTTTAATTTCGATCGCAACATCTTAATATCACTTTGGAAACCTTCAACTTCAAGGGATCTTCGCTTCTCCAAAGCCTCGTACCGTTGATTCATTAGCTGCAGCCTCTTTGTCATTTTTTCCGTGCGATCTTGAAATATATCTTTGCCCACATCATTCTCCTCACGTATTCTTGCTAGTTCATCCTCGAGGCCGATGACTTGCTCTCTATACATCTCGGAAAGTCGTTGTGATTGTGCGAGATTTGACTTTAACGAGGCTATTATCATGTTATTTGTTGGCTTCATTTCAGGAGGAAGCAGCTCTGGCGGTGTGGAGGCATCAGCAAACTGTGTTGCAGGCTTTTGCTAAGAAAAAATATAGAGCTATCTTTAGTATGGCAACATAGATAAGGGTAACAAAATTTGTCTACAGAAAACTAAAACCTCCACACTGTGAAGCTCTTCAAAAGGGCCTGCTGATCAAAAGAAACTTGTTGACAAGATTCACTATTACTATGTTTTGTTACTGTGAAAAACTATGACTAGCTATAAGTTTAAGAGATATTTATTATATCATCCAAAGGTTACTTGCTTATACACCTTGATTAATGTCTGACTACAAAGCCATATTTTGTTTCTAAGAGATAGCGCACCTCCCTTTGACTGATCTGAGATTGGCTGGTCTGAGCTGGTGAAGTTATGAATCAATGTATAAGCCTTCTGATACTTTGTGGAATGAGCAAAAAGAACCAAGGAAGTTGCCATTGTGCTGGGGACATTCCCACTACTAACTAGACATAACTACCAATACAAAATGTAAAAATGTAAATACACACAAAAAATATATAAGAAGTATATAATGGTACTAAAACATAAAACTCTATACATCTAGTACACCTGATTGCCATTTATATTAGAACAGAAAACAGGTCAAACATAAAAGGATGCATATCGAAATGAATTAACTAGTTACACAGGGAACTCTTATTTATGATTATAATTGCTCATGATATTACCTCAAATTCTTCATTTTTTGTTATCTCCATTTGTTCTTTTATATAATCTAGCTCTTGCATTATTTTATCCCTCTCCATCATCCATCTTCTCTCCTTCCTTCTTCCTTCATATTTCAATTCCAAAAAATCTTTAGTACTTTCATATAGCAATGTCTGAGTTTTATGCAGATGCTCTGTGAGTGCTTTGATTTTATCTGAGTCTCTTTGATGCTGTGCTGTCTGTTCCTCCAATCTGACACGACGATCTTCTAACAATGCCTCCTCATGCTGCTTAGCTAATTTGGCTTGTTCCTCAAGTTGTGATTGCAACGACTCAATCTGCAATAACAGTACCTGCATATCATTTGATTGATCAGTGCCTCCTTTCTTGCCTGGCTTCTTATGTTGGCTTTGAGTTGCAAAATCTTTTGACTGTTTCACAGCTGTTTGGATAAAATTGGGGAGCAAAATGTTACTTTCTGAGAGCCTGTGGGCTTTACAATTCATAATAGGTAATAGGAGCAAGCAATAAGGTATATTCCTATTTATTTTTTTACTTTTTATATATTCATTTACTTAATATCTTTTTCTTCATTTACTTACTTACCATCATTTTTATTTATTTACTGATGCTTGTATGTGCATACAATTTTATCATTATTATTAATTTTCATTATAGCCATCTACTTACAAACCCAGCTAGAAAGCTGCTAGTTTAGGCTTGTAACTTATGTTTAAAATTGGAAACATACATACATATATGAATGCATAAATACACACATACATACATACATACAAATACCTTGCCTGTGTCCACCAGGACCTCTTCCCCTGAATCCATCCATATTGGTATTGCTTTGGTTGGTTGTTTGGGATGGGTGGTCCTTTACAAAATATGTTATCTCTGTGTCTGTTGGTTTAGTAAGGGAAAGTAGATGCTGGATCTTTTTACGATCCTCAACCTCTCTTATTTTAAGTCTATCATTCTCTGCAAACAAGCGCAGTACATTTTCTCTTTCTTGAAACAAGTACACTTGCATGTCACTTAAAGCTTTTTGAAGTTCTGCTATTTCTTCTTCTCGCTGTCTCTGCTCCCATTGTAATTTGTGCTGTGGGGAAATTTATACAAAGAACACTGATAAAGATATCACAACAAGTACAGTAAAACCAATATTTTTGTAAAGGCAACAGGATTTGGAAGAAATGAAAAGTGAAAGTGCGAGAAAATAACTGACCTGAGCAGGATTCGAACTCACAACCCCTGACTTTGCATGTCAAGTGCTTAACTCAGTTGGTAGATCACTTGACGTACAAAGTCAGGGGTCAAGAGTTTGAATCCCACTCGGGTCGGTTATTTTCTCGTACTTTCACTTTTCATCAAAACCGATATATAAAATAACCACAAATGTTAAAAAACTTTGCCCCAAAATTGTATGATTATGATCATACAAATAAGAACCTAACTTGCTTTAAAAAATTTTCAGTTTGTTATAAACAGGATCTTAAATTTTGACTTTGACTGGTTCAATAAAAAATTGGGAGCTTTCTTTCATGATAAGAAGACCATTTCTCAATTCTTACTGAGCAAGAGATATTATTCTAGGCCAAAAATTGAGATTACTTTAAGAAAACCTAATTCTCAAGGCTAAAATGTGCCACTGACTTGGTGCAATCTGTCAGTTGTATTGCACTGATGTTTCCATACTAATACTGATGAGGAACATAGCAGCCTCCGGAGTCTTAACATTTATTACGCAAATTCTTCCCTTTCATTTGAAATCGGGTATTCAGATATAATTCTTTCTATGAACGGATATTTGCAGGATAGTCATAGTGGATAGTTGCCGATCCTTAGAGTCTTTGATGAGCAGTTGCTCACAAAATTCACTTGTAAAGGACTAACAACAAACCAACAAACCTGTTCTTCGTATGTGCAACGATATTTCTCAAGCTTTGCAGCCATTTCTTGGTGTTCGTTGTCAAATTCAGCTATCTTTCTTCTATAATACTCAAGAAGTTCCTTCGATGGTCTGAGCTGAGCCAGCCTTTCATTGACAGTTGGCAAAGGCGATCCATGTGAACTTGTCGACTGAAAACTTAACTCGGCGGCCATATTGAAAAGTTGAATGAAGCGCCAAATAACAACGCATGCGTATTGGTCAAACTTATTTTACGTACTCAGGCACCCAATTGCAGGGGGGGGGGGCAATAAGGAGGGTGTAGACATTTTATTAAAAGCACCTAAATTGGGGGTATTAATAAGTGGAAATGGGTATGATTTTTTCATAATCAGTTTACTATGGGGGCCGTTAATAGATGGGGGAGGATCAACTTTTAATAAATAGCATAAATTTCCATTGGGATTTTACGATATTTCATAGATAAACTTACTTCTCAAATATCTCCAAGCTGTGTACTTGTACTTGGTAGTAATTGTTAGGATTTTATTTCACTCCCTTCGTTGTCGATATTCATCTGTGTTCACAAAACACCGTATTTCATTCAATTATCCTGTTTGAAACTTTGAAATCTTTAGCTGGGAAGGAGTGCTTACAAAACTGGGGTGTTAGGCCTTATACAAAATTTTTCATTTATTTGTATTAGAGGGCACCCTACGATTGGGTGCCAAAAAGTACCACATCAATCGTAATAATCAGTTTGAGATGTTAAGCAGTGAACGTCATTGTTGCTATAAGAAGTTAAGTCATGTCGAAAGGGTGGAGCGCTCCGTGCTTTCGCGTCAGCTTCAAAAAAAAAAGTAAATTATTCCATCATTTGGCATTGCTCGACTACTCCACAAATGCATTCATTGTTATGCAACGCCATAGCAATATCCAGGTATTGTATTGCACGCACAAAGCACTTTCAAAGGATTCACTAGCACAGAGAATATGAAAAGCTCCAAGGCTTTCCCTCACATCTCATGTTTACCCTTTATCATAGCCTACAGACTATCAGTACTCCAAAGCTAATATAAGCGAGGAAAATTCAGTGCAAAAACGTCTTGCAGCGAGGATATGAGAAGGTACACAAAGGCTGTGATTGAAAAAACTAAAGCAATGATTAAATACATTGACTAATTGGATATGAACTGCAGTATAAACACAATATCATACACAATTCTAATTAAATACCTTGGCAACATGTGCCCTGCTGTGATCAACTCCCAAATGATATTGAGTTAAATTGTATTACTGTAGAAATGGAATAGCCTACAGGGTTCAAATGCTACCGCTGTAACGGGAAATTCCTTTGAGAACTCGGTTGGAGCAATGTAAAAGATCATTATGGGGTATGATCATTGTGGACCCCAAACTACTGCCAAGGATGAATGGAAAGCACTTATCTTTCATGGTTTCCTTTACTAAAGAGGGTGCGTGAGTTTTTGAGAATCTTTCTTGTTTCTTGGGAAAACCCGAATTGGCCAAGAAACATCTGAGAACAGTATGTACAGATAACATACGTCAATACGAGTAGGCATATTTCAAAATATATTCAAAAGTTAGTTTTAAGTCGCTTAATTTCCTCTCTTAGTCTTGCATTCTCTTCGACTAACTGTTGATTTGGAGAGAGCTGTTGTACCATTGTTCGAATTTCTTCCTGGGAAAAAATTCACATAAATCTGGTAAGGGATAATGGCTCTATACCGATCAGATTGCAGAAACAAAAAAAATGAGATTCCTTGTATTTGAAGATGAAGAAGCAAAACATTATTAGATAAACTGTTGCTGAGAAGGGGAAAGATAACTACCTGTTGCAAGTGAAATTGCCGCAACATTTCTGCCTGCAAATGTATAAAACTTCGATGGACTGATTCCCTGAAGTGAAAAATCAACAGAAATTGAGCTAGGGCAGGTAAATAAATGGAAAACAATGTACTGGATAAACTATTATTATCCTGTGATGCAAAAATGCAGCCAAAGCTTTAATAAGGAGGCAGAAGTCGATGTGTTCCTGTATATACGTGCATAAATATACTGTTTTACACATACCTACTTTAAAAAATGGTCTGTGCAATGATCAATGATAAAATGACAGCCGTATCAGTACGGCGTTGTCGCATAGGCAAAATATTTCAAAAAAGTGAAAAGAGCACCTTAAACCAAATGCGGCAGTTTGACAAAGAAAGATGCTAGTTAGAAAAAGAGAGAAACTTGGTTCATACTGTCCTAGAGATTGAGAGGTACGTGGCCCTGGCATCCCTGGCTCTGACGTCACCCCACAGGAACATAACAGAACAGGATGCAATTGAATTTCTTCCGCGCGATATGTCATCCATTGTTGGCATAGACCACAGAAGTCAGTCTTTTCAAAACTAAATCAGATTTACAGAACAGGCCCGGACATGTTAATGTTTATTCAAAGAGGAAGGAGTTTAGATACATGAATTTTCAGGCCATGGAACGTGCATCGAATGCCAAGAAGCTATCAAGCCCGAAGTATCGCATTCTCCATTATGGGGCAATAATTTTAATGGTGTTAGCTGCTTTTGATCTGCATAGCAGATTCAAGAGTATTGCTGAAAAACATAGCTGGTTGCAAGAACAGCGAATGAAACTTAGTGAATTTCACGAAGGAGATACCGTGCAACGACTCAGGCGAGATGTTGCATCAGATAATGCTCAACTGCTTGGTGCAATTCGCTCAAGGGTTAATACATTCGAGTTTAGGTAAGTACGGGTAAAAAAACTCGGCTGCAATTTAATTTAAGAAACTTAGCTTCAATATTACTTCAATCGCATCCACCAATTCAAAAAATGTGAAAGTTTTACTTTGTCTGCAACCCCCCCCCCTATTTTAAACATTTGAAACATTACATAATCCTACATACACACATTTTTATGACAATATAGTTTATAAGTTTGTTAGGATCGAAAAAACAACAATGGAAGACTCAGCCTTTATCAAGACTCAGATTTGCAGGGAGTGTATTAGAAAACAATAGAAGTGTGAGTTGGCTATGTATACGAGAATGGGTGCCATATAGGAGAAACTGAGCACTTTAATAAACCCCCCTGCAAATACTAAAATTACATATCCAGATGATACTGAGGAGTACAATGGAATTGATATGATAGGTGGAGTAGTAATAATGCTTGTAGACTACGTCTTATACACTAGATACAAAATCTATTGTTCTATTCATTTCTTTTCTCGTCTGTTCTATTCTGTTATACTCTTGTTTTGTTTTAAAGATGAAGTAACACATCAAAAAAGATTTCAATCTTTCCTTTCGATTTTCCAGCAAAACCACACTTGTTTTCGCTCAAGAATAATTTACGACTAATCTTAGGCTCAAAATAAAAAATTCAAGAATATTAAGGCTAAGGAAAATTAGTAGATTGTTACCAAAAAAGTGCGTACAAGATAGGCAGCAGAGAAATGAAAACTATATGAAATGAAGAATCTTGACTGGTCACAAGAAAATGATAGGTTCCCCTCAAGTTGTGATTATTGATGCAACGCAAGTGGTTAATTGTAGATTGAACAGAAGTGAGGCATTCAAGGCAGTTTTCAACAGCCCTTTAGCAGCATGGCTACCATACTTACGGGGCCCAGCTGGCCCTCCTGGAAGCCCTGGGCGAAAAGGAGATAAAGGAGAGACCGGTAAGACAAGTATATGATATCACATTGTAAATATACCAGTATTTTTACTTCCTAGAAAAGATAGTGTGCAAAAGTAGGCCCAAAGATTATAGATGAATGGAGGATAATATCATTTGCAGTGATGAATTCCCACAGTTGTTTTCAATGTGGAATGTAATCTCTTTTAATAATAAGTTAAGCAAGGACGTTTCTATATTTATAACTGTTTACTAGAGGTCATTACGAATCCACGTTCTCTCTGTCGTGTCAATGCTACGACCAAAGTAAATGAAAACGCTCAGGAAAACATCGCTCATAACAGGTTTATCAAGGAGCTCAATGGATGGAGCTTTCTTAATAATAAACTATAGAACGGTCGTGCAGATAACCGGATAGTTCTGCGTTCATTTTAATGCTGATTTCTCTTTATTTGTTTTCGATTCGTTGTGCTCAATTCGTGATGATGATGATGATGATGATGATGATGATGATGATGATGATGATGATGATGATGATGATGATGATGATGATGATGATGATGGTGGTGGTGGTGGTGATGATGATGATGATGATGATGATGATGATGATGATGATGATGATGATGGTGATGATGATGACGATGACGATGATGACGGAATCTAAACTTGCCTTTTTTGCAGGGAACACCGGCAAGACTGGGAAGACAGGACCGCAAGGGCAACAAGGAGAAGATTTACTCAAATACCTTCACAACACAGGAACATCATCCTACGTCAGATGGGGAAGAACGGACTGTCCAAAGATCAATGGGACAAAACTACTCTACACCGGTAAAATATCAGAGAGATAATATAAAAGTTGGCCTAAGGTGCCTCTCATCCCGGGGTGATGACTTTGAAAGGAAAACACTGAGTATAGACAAGATTTATTTTAACAAAATGTTCCGGGGGTACTTTCAGATAAATTTTTGGAAACTTAATATCACAGCTACTTCATACGTGACAGCCCAAAAGTCAAAACAACAGGATGGTTTTCCCGAAAATCCAAAAGGCAAATTCATAATGGATACTTTCGCTATCAAATATCAGTCTTATCCTATCAGCCTTATTAGTCATAGCGAAGTCATTTCAAAATACACTCCTTTTATAACAACCAGATAAATTTTGCTGAGGTTCAATATTCAAAGTATTTAAATAATGTTAGACTCAAATCTTCTTAAACTTTTTCTTTTCCAAGGGTGATTTTTTGTAAATATTTTGAAAACTACAAGCAGCAAATAAAGCAACGAATGTTAATCTCCATTAACAAAATCATTTCATTTCATTCATTTTTTCATTTTTAACTCTTTAGACATGTTGACCCCTAAGATTACAAGTTCTTTTTTTCTGGGGACCATGGTGAAACTCGTACATAAAATTTTTACTACATACTAAATTACAAACTTCATATAAACATTATTAAATAAGGATGTGAGTAGTGGGATGCTTGCAAAAACTCTAATCTCGAGTGTTCTTGTAACGTGTGTTCTTGTAACGTGTGTTCTTATAAGAAAAGAGAGTGTACTGTTGCTCCAATTTTCATATTTCAACAGTTGCTCCAATTTTTCATTATCTCCAGATGTTTTGATAGATGAATGTTAGGAGGGAACTAGGGATGATCATGAACAAAGCTGACATCCTCGTACGTGGTTTACATATAGGTATGGCCTCGTATATGCTATTGGCATTGATAAGTACTCGATATATATAAACAGCATTGCTTAACAACTTTGTCCTTAATTCTGTAGGATACAGCGCAGGTCAGCAGTATACCCACACTGGTGGCATGTCTAATACAGTCTGCCTACACAATAGACCAACATTTGAAAAATATTCAGACTCAGTTGATACAAGCCAATACATATATGGTGTAGAGTATGAGGTCAACAAATACAATGTGTTCAAAAAAACCGGGCAAAACAATAAAGATGCGCCCTGTGCGGTATGCGAAGTTGAATCACGTGGAACCCATTTGATGGTACCAGGGAGAAATCTGTGCCCAGAAGGATGGACTCTTGAGTATCAGGGTTATTTAATGAGTGAACACTATGGGCATAAAGGCCGTTCGAGTGCAATCTGCGTGGATCACGATGCAGAGGGATTCCCGCGGACTGAAAAAGATTTAAATGGCAACCTTTGGTATACACTACAGGCAGCCTGTGGATCCTTGCCGTGTGGGCCATATATCAACGGCAGAGAGCTAACTTGCGCCGTATGCACACGCTAGAGAACCTTGCGAGGCCGAATACACAAGGGAAATGGACAACGAGAAATACACTGTGTTAGCTTTTCAACCCAAAAAAGATTTGAAAACAAAAAGACCAGCAATTAACATTAATCTTGTATTAAAGAGGATTTTCTGGCCATACCATAAATCCTCGAATTGTCCCCCCTCGAATAAGCCTCCACCAAAGAAGATGGTGAAGAACTTGATAAAGACTAATGCTTAACTTTATACTGTTCTTTTGATATTATGGGGAAAAGGAGTTTTGACAACGAGCCTTCTATGAAGCATACGTCAAGTAATTCTATAAGTATACCCCCCCCCTCGAATAAACCCTCTCCTCGAAAAAGCACCCACCCAAAGAGTATCAAAAACAAAAAGCCCCTAAGGGGCTAATTCTAGGATTTATGGTATGTATTCTTTCTCACGTACCGTAAATCCTCAATATAGTCCCCTTGCTAGTATATTTATTTGTCATGCTTTCTGGATGGGGACCTATTTTAGGTGAGGGCTCATTCGAGTGGGGCTTATGAAAGTCTGTGGTACATGCCACATAAAAAGATTATTTTCAAACCTCTTTTCCTCTATTATATGAAAAGAACAAGTTAAATATCAGCATCAGTTTATAACAGAGTGCTCATCGTCTTCTGTGATGTAGGCTTATTTGAGGGGGGGGGCTTATGAAACATTTGACGTTCTAGAATTTCGGGTTATTCGAGGGGGGAAATTTTCCGTGGGGGCAATTCGAGGATTTACGGTAATAAAGTATCAACGATTGGGAACTACAGGATCAGTGGCACATTTTCAGTTATTTGCAACAATCCAATGGCTTATCAATTTATGATATAACTGGTTTTATTTTCAATGTACTCTGTGCGGCCAAACTGAGATACACTGTGTGCAAACGAGGATAATGCTAGTAAAAATCCTTATGGTGAATAGGATAAATTTGCTGAATTATAAGGAGCCTGTAATATTCTATTCCTTATTCATGAAATTGAAAGCAGCTTGAAACCTGGCAAAAACTTGCCATTTGCGTTCAAATAATATAATACACTTGATGAACAAAGAACGAAGGGAAAAGGTCCTTGATTGTAGTGCAAGCGTAATACTAGTGGCTTGATGCATAAATAGCGAATTGAGCAAACAACATGAAATACTAATAACAAACAAATAAACATACAAACAAAAACAGACAAACCTTGTATCCTCAATAGCATCCTCGATCATATTACGAATAAAATCAATTTGAAATTGATGTAAACCATTCAGTGGGTGGTCATCTTGTGTTGTTGTAAATTGTTTCGATGATGCTTCCTTCGATGGATCTTCAACACCATTCAACGTGCTCGCTATCTCTGAAGTTTCGACACTTGCTTGCAAATTGTTGCGATACGATGAATGAGTATCGGCTGGTGGTTTCGACGAACTAGGACGTGCTTTCGATGCTTGCTCTTTCGGTTGCAATAACGGTTTATCAGGAGGGCGCAGAGTTGACCTATCAGTTGGCGGCAAAGAAGATATCTCAGTTTGCACGAGGTCGTTGTCACTGGTCCTTTGTCTCTGTAAGACAATTGGTACAAGATAACTACATAGATATATTGAAATAGGCCCTAAAGTTCTATCATATCACTATACTTTAGCAGGGGGTGAAATCTGATGCAAAGGATACAATGTTTCAACTGAAATGTACAGTATGTAACACTAAAATTAAAAGGTAACAATAAAGCAAACTACAGAACAAAATTTACGTTATCCCCTGGATTTATGCTCCTAGTACTCGTTTTAGCAGTGGTGAGATTAAGACCATTTATAGGTCCTTTAAGGGGATGAATAGTTACGTCATCGAGTTATGTGCAAAGAGCTAAAGGTGTAAAGGTGGCTCTTCCCCCTGCCTTCAAAGATGGATTCTAGTTGCGTGAATTTGAGCTTCAATCAAAGAACAATTTAAAGTAAATTCTCTCATTGATTAATGTAACAGTAAAATTATTGCCGTTCATTGGTTGTGGCATTTCATACTCCCATGTTCGAACGATATCTCTAAATGCAATTCAGCAAGTTGAATTTCTGTATTGTGATTGGTCACTAAGAACAATGAGCGTAACTGAGCAAGACTGACGGCATTGGCTAAAGGTTTCATTCCAAAATTCCGCAAGGTTCAGCTTGCATATGGGAATACTATAAAGATAGGGTGTCTGAAAAAATTTTCTGAGCTTTATTTGCAAGTATATCACATTAATTCCTGTTGAAAATCGCTAATGAAAAGAAAAAAGAAATAACTAAATGAATGTACAGATGAATAAGTGAGCGAACGAATGAATAAGTGAATGAAAGGGTTAATAAATGAAGCTATATCCTTTTGTTGAGCGAAGGCTATAAAACATACCTCAGAATACATCCCAGAGAGAATGGAACTTTTCTTTAGCAATTCTGCACGCATTGTCTCCATTGGAACAATATCTGTCTCTTCGTCCTTAACTTCAGTAGTGCTGGACCCTGTTGAAACCGTAATATAGCATAATATAAATGTAATTCGTCATGCAATTAGAAACACAAAATGTAAACAAAGTGACGTCACCATCCAGGATTCTGATTGGTTGTTTAGAATGCCTTTTGATTGGCTAATTACAAAATTTGCCTCTGGTTCATGCAACTAGAAACACAAGAGGCCTCACCTAACATTATTTGCTTGCAATTACAAACTTGCAACATTAATAATATTCTGATAAACTAAATAATGTTTAGAAACTTCTAAATGCCGAGGCACCCAGAAGTGGCCGTTCTACGTTTCTCCACAATAGCAGCTTTCCTTAAACTAAACTAATTATTTTTCTTTATAGATATCTAATATACTTTAATCAAACCACAATTCGCCTAACGTGTCGAAGAAGTTTCTAGATGTGAAAATAATAATACTAATAATAGTTTATACATGAGAATAAGTTCTGCTAATAACATGGAATTTTCAAAGTTAGGGAAACGTAACTCAGGGAGTTCAATTTGAATGTCAAGGCATCCTTAATGAAATCCTAAAATCCTAAAAATGAACTGTAACATTTTCTACTTCTGTTTTCAATCTTTTGAGTCAACGCGATGACACAGACTAGACACAACAAATTCGTACCTCCACGCAAAGGTGAGAATAATGAAGACCCTGGTTGTATGGCAGCGATTGGGACGTTGTCTTTTGAAACTGCCTCCTTCTCTTCTTGGTGTGCTGACGATTTGGTATCCTTGAAGTCACTTGACGCTTCTCGAGATTTGTTCGATGTTGTAGAGCCGATCGATGAAGTACTGCCACGCCTACCTCCTCCCTGAATAACACGATTCATAATGACAACATTCTTCATTCACGTGTAACTCTTTGCAATGTTTAATAATATAATACAAACGCAAAGGGGGGGAGGGGTCTTTTTACTGATATTGATAAGGAGAAGGGGAAATAAGAAAGATAAAAACAAGTATCAGTTTATAAGATTTAAGATAATTTAGTCATAATCATAAACATATTATAGATATTAATTATTACCTAATAGCTTCTACTATTCTTCAGAAAAAACTGATCATATGTAAACTAAAGCATCAAATAGCTACAAAATAAAACATTTCCTTGCTAAAAGAGCATAAAAATTTGAAAACAGTATGATCTATTTCTTCTCATTGAAGGAACGTACTTTTGAAATCATTTTAAACATTTGCATCGTAAAAGTAGGCCCAAAACGATGCTTTTCTACAAGTCATGTAATTTGCACACACCAGCAGCTCCAATTAAAATGAACTCATATTAAACGGATATATAAATGTAACTATTTATAACAAAAATATATTAATAGACAAATAAATCAGGCAACTTTGTCAGATGAAACAAGGAAAAACATACAGCATGTCTACCTTTGAGGAGTTTTTTGAACTCTGCTTCTGGAAGGCGGCAGTCTTGATAGCAGTTTTATCAGCTGATGTTGTTTTGATGGGCGTCGACCCGGATCTCAGATCAAACAGGTACAATTTTCCTTAAAACAATGAAAAACGTGCATCACAGAGCAGCAATATCGCTTTAATTCATTTTATCATGACATTCATTTGGATCTAAATAAGAGTTATGTGATCCAGGGTACAAACCTGTGGCGGAGCCAACAGCCAAAGTTGACCCATTGTGATAAAAATCAGCACTTGTTAAAGGTGCATCTGTCATGATAGTCTTTATGGTCCTAGCATAAAATAAGACAACTTATAAGCCAGTCAAAGGACATGATGCATTGATGATGTTATAAATGTTCTTTTCAAAACACTTTCAACTGAATTTTCAAGGAGACCGTTATAAATTTACGGCTGAAAATTGGGAATATGAATTCATTACGCTTTAAAATCTGGTCTCAATACTTATTGAGTAAATAGTACCTACTACCACTTTACTTCAGAATATATCTGTACCACTTCAACAATCTATTGAGACTTTCACGGATATGTGAAGAAATTAGAAATCAAGTCTATTCTCCAAATAAACTGTTGAGACATGAAGCAACTGCAACCGATGCTTAGTAAACATGTAATTACCCTTAAATTCAGGAATAAAGCTAACCAATACTTTGTTGGTGAGAAGAAAAAAATCCGCTGATTACTTAATTAATAACTTTGGACTGCAATAATCCTGCATTCTAGGTAATCTAAGATGTGACTAAAGCTAGTGATATACTTTGGTTCTCTGTTTAACATGAATCAGCACTTACTTCTTCCCAACGACATCATAGAACACAATTTTCTTGTCAATGCCAAAACTGCACATGAGCATGTCGTTTGCAGGTGAAAAACAGACTCCACTTGCTGGCATTTTGTGCTCCTGAGCATATTCTTTAATGATTTGTTTTGTACTGGCATCCCATAGGTTCACAGCAGCATCATCACTTGCAGTTGCAAGGATGTGCTTGAGGAAATTTGAGAACTTAATACCACGGATGGCCTAAAAACGAACTCTAAAGATGAACATATTGATGGGCCTCATTTTAACTTAAGGAAGGCATATGCAGCTGAATTTCCAACAAAAGTCAATGACAGTTTACATATTACAAATGGCAAAAAAATAACTAATCAACTGTAAATTATTGCAAATGACACACTTTAAACATGAACTGATACTTTTATTACTATGATCTAAAAAAGTGCTTCCTTTTCAAATCACATTGAAACCTAAATGGGGTATTACTGGGTTCTTACCAAAACAACAAACACATTTTATAAGTAACATACTATATTTTTATACAATGCACAATTCTAAAATCCATGGATCACCTTGATGGAGACCATGCTTAGAATTATAATTCAGATATACCAATAAACTTGAAAAACATGTCAGCTTCTATTGTTTTAGCAGCCAAATGCTGATTAAGTCAATATTGTATCAAGTTACTGACTATACAGAGTACCACATACAATGCTACAGCAATCTTGTAAGCATATGGTAATATATATTTGTATAAAAATATTGCACATACACCTATAAATATATACTTTTATTTATTTATAAAACCAAAAAGAAGATATATGGAAACAAACCTGTGTCTGAGGTTTTCTCAACAGGCCAGTAAATGTTCCATTTGCAACATTGTGTAACATGACATCTCCATTACCACCTCCTGATGCTATAACAGTGTCATTATAGTTGAAGGTGGCACACAAGATGTCTGCCTTTTGGTCCTTGGTAAAGAATCAAAATATTAAAATGGCACACATATCACCAACAATTAATTGCATAGTAGCATGCCACAAACTGTGTAACACAAACAAGACTTTTCTCGTAAAAGTCTAGTGAACTAGACAACATTAAAACTCCTATAAATGCTAAAAAGACTCCAAAAATGAGTGTGGATCAGGTGTTGTCTCATACCTTGAATGACTTCCTAGATGTCTTGTGCTTTAGGTCCCAGATCTGGCATACTCCATTTACACTGCCTGATAACAGATATCGTGAGTTTGTGCTGAAGCAGAGACAAAGCTGATCTTCCTGAAAGGCAGTTAAACATATAAAATCTTAGTACGTACCCAGTTGCAAGAAACCTAGTATGAAAAATATATTACAAAAATTATCAAAAGCAATTTTAAAACATTGTGTTATATGGCATTCTTACTATCTCAATACAGTCCACCATCCTAATTTTTGACAAAAGAGATTTCCAAACAATGATCGGTGCTAGAGATGAGGGGTGCAATCATTCTCCTACTAACAATGAAATTCTAGGGTTTGTTTGCAAAATTTCTTCCTTGGACCTGTGCCCAAGACTCTCATTATCTGTGCCCCCCCAATAAACAACCAAATGCCTGTCACTAATTCAAAAATGCAAATGCAAAAACAGAAAAGACTCTGTCTTCATGAGATGTCCTGGGTGCAACTGTTGCTCATGAGGGATATATAATTGGTTAATTAGATAGACAAACAGAAAGAAGTGAAAAAACATGGGAGAATCAATATCAAAAATTGAAAGCATGACAAAGGATAATTTCAATAAAAGTTGTAATGTGCTTCATCAACACTCTATGATTATACTTACAGCTGTTGACAGGTCAATAGTAGAATCACCTTTCAGATTTGAAATATTGATTTGCTTCTCTTCAATTGATGTTGCCAATAATGAATCTTTGCAAACTTAAGTCATAACAACATTAAATTATGTTTATGGTGATTTATGGCGATTATATTTATAATGCAAAGAGAAAGTGAAACTGAGCAATTTTTCATTTATAGCAAATAGATTGAAAAGTGTGATAAAATCACAGATACATGTGCAACATATCTAGCAGTCATGTCCCATCTAACGCATGTGGCCCAGCCTAGGTTATACCAGCTTGCAGCAAGGCTATATTATGCATATCGAATCATAAGCTTAGTCTATTTTGAATTTAGCAATGCACATCATATATATGTAGTGTGTAGCCTGGCTCCTTATTAACTTTTCAGTGTGGCTCACACTAAGAAAACTTTTGACACCACTGATTTATAGCAATGCCAGCTTCACTTTGTCAAATGGTTGCATCTTCCTCTACTCAAAATACTATTGTTTATTTTTCAGCTACTACTATCATTACGAATGTCTGATTATTTATCCAATTAGTGATATTATCTGATGGCATACAAATCAATTTCAATTGCCTGGTTGAAGCTATCTAAAGATATATATTTAGTCACACATCACAAATGTATCGTTCTATGCATTGCATACTGTTACTCTTACTAAAACGAGATTGACAGATACATCTGTCAGACCTTCATCATGCTATGTGAGGATACTGTTTGGGCTCCAACATGTACAATGAACAACGCCACTGAATGGCCTAATGCTGTGCAAGTCTAGGTTTGGCATGCTCCATAACTTCACATTTTCACCCGAAGCTGTCGCGAGGAACAATTCAGAATCAGCCATATTGTAAGAGGCGGTCTCTACTTCTTGTTACATTTACAAGCCTTCTTCTATCAATCAATATTGACAGTGTCTTCTAATGTTGTATTTCCGACTCAAATGTTGGCGCTATGAGTTAGGCCAAGTGGGCCTCGTTACCATTATGTGATATAACAGGGTGATCCTCTGCTTTCCTTCCTGACACTAAGGCATAAATAGCTTCCTCTCGATAGAAAATGTTATTCTAGCCACTTTCCTATCCTACATATCTATATTTATTCTTTCATTCCATTCTCAAGAAAGCATAGGTGAGCAAACACAATAAAATTGTCAAGAAAATAACTGGAAGAGATAGCAAAATATCGCACAATACGTAAGGGAAAATTTACAATTCAAATGATCGATGTTAATTTTAAATAAATGGTACAGCTTAATCAGAAATAAAATAGGACAAATTCGTTCAACAATAATCGATCTGTACGTTGACTATTCTAAATTATGTCAAATACGGGGTAGAACCTGGGTGAAATTCACAATGACAAAAGAGACACAGTAAGTTTCTCAGTAAACAAACTTTTGTACTTCCAAATTTTAATATTTACATATGAAAGCAGAAAATTATAGACCATACTTAATTTACTTTTCCCGTCAGAAGCGTATTTGAGCATGAAATGTCGAATAACAACAGAAAGACGAATAGGAATAGATATGAATGCAAACTCTATCGCCTGTTTGGGTTTCCCATCTGGTTACATGTTCATATTTCAGTTACTATCCAACACTTTGTATTCTGAGTCCCGATGTGCCCGAAAAACTTTCTATAAGCTCTAAAATTTGTTTGCTTTTTCGCAACAAGTTCGCATACAGTAAAAATGTAATTCTTTGCTATCTCCAAATTTTACTTTTGTTGGCTGCAGATTTGCAAGACATATCTCTCATTTCATTTTCTTTCAGTAAGACGTACGAACTTTAATTTCTGAACTCAAATGAAATTCATAGGGGTATATATACATATATATATATATATATATATATATATATATATATATATATATATATATATATATATATATATATATATATATATATATATATATATATATATATATATATATATATATATATATATATATATATATATATATATATGAATAATTTGAAAAGAAAGCAACTGATAAAAGAAAAAAACAATGTGTTCATTACATTCATCTTTTATCAAAAATTATTTTAAATTCCCCGACAGTCTGGTCTACACCATATTTTTGTTATTAAACACAAAAATGACTTCCGAGTGTAACGCTACTAGAATTCATAAGACCATCATTAAGATTCGCGCTAAAACTATGGGTCTTCGCTATTTATATTCATAAAACATATATGATACATTGAATTTCAAGTCAAGTTGCCACTCAGCTGAAAGAGTCAATATGCGACCGCACTACGCCAATATGATACAATAGGCGTATCTTTAATTCACGTCAGGATTCATGACTTTTTGACTGACTTTCAAGCTCCTTTGTCAGTTGGTCAATGTGCTGAAAATGTATCAAAGGGACATGGAGTAAATAAATATTTAAATTGAGATGAGTAAATGCAATAAAAGATGATAACTGTGTAGTGATGATGTTGGCAATCGTGGATTGTGAATAGCAAAAATTTTCAAAACAATCTGAATCATTTTTCATCAGAAATAATCAATAGGACACACAATATAGTAGACAGCATAATAAACCTAGTGTTCAATCTCATTAGTAGTCAAATGCATGAGCTGAACACAGGCCAAGGAAAAAATCCTTGTTTATTTATAATCCCCTTTATAATACTACAAAAGAAGCAATAATAACAATAAATAATAATAATGATTTCCAAACTTCGAAATCTGTGCATATATTTTCACATTACAATTGTGCACAGTTGGCAATTTGCTGCTTCTAGGTAGCGACCCCATATGTCCATCAAAGTAATATTGGTCAAAGATTGGTCCATCAAGCACGGCATCAGTCCCCCACTTCTTGCAAGCCAGCGATTTTTCTAGCCTTTATCAAGCAACTCTATTGTTTGTAACCCCCAACTTGTATACATAGCACCCTTCCTTTTATTTGGCGGCGCGGTATCTGTCAATGGATTGTGTCTGACATAGATTATATTATAGCTTCACTGAATGTGATTGTCATAACCTTTCCTTCTGATGTTTTTGTAAAACTGATGGAAACTTCAATTTATTTTCAAAATTCACTAGATAAAATCATAAACCCCACAATATCTAGAAGTCAAAAGACATATATAAAACAAAAGTTAATGATTAAAAATTCAAGCCATACTTTTTCCATTTGAATATTCTTCTCCAAAGTTTCCTCCAGTACTCTCTGCATTTTCATATTCATTTCTTTGAGGATATCTTCTGATTTCCCTTGCTTTCCAATATTCAGTGAATCTTTCATTTTCTCTTTCAGTGTCATATGCTTCTTTTTGGCAACGTCAGTAGACAAATCTTCAAAAGTAGTTAAGATCTTAAGCTAATTATATAGAACATAAGTGTATAACATATAATACATGAACACAAGACAATTCAATAATAATACGGCTTTTCCTTGGTAACAAACTTAACGCTATAGAATACGACCAACAGTTATTCCAGCTTAAATAATGTCTCTACTTACTTCTACATCACGGAGCTAAATATAATTGACTTTGATATAAAATCTTAGCTGTAATGTCACGATTTCATAGGATTTTATGTTACATCGGAAAGTATGAATAGAACTCTTGAGGTACTAATATCAATATATGGGATTTGATTGTTAAATCCCACAACAAACCTGTTTTAGTATCTCGCACATAATTCTGAATAATTTCAGTCTTCCTCATCAAATCCTCAACAAGAACAGAAGAATTCTCTTCCAGGTGTCGAACCTAAAATAAAACAAAATTTCCATGATTGTTTCATTCTCTACAATAAGATCCCCTCGTTCCAAATGCAGTGACACAATGCAGTGCTCTTCTTCCGACGAATGAAAACAAAGACACTGTCACTTTTCATTGTTCATATCCTGTGCGGCGTACTATATTCAGAAACGTCTCTGCAAATTGTGAACTGTAATTTATGCCTTTATCATCCACAACCACACATATAATAAAATTTTCCTGTTCTGAATATTCCACATATCATAAAATTCCTTGACTTTCTGCCCCTCCTGTTGTCCTTTCTGCAATGAACTTCGATGACGTGTTTTTTAAAAACAGTTTATTTCATGTCTTATCAAATGGGTCAAATCGCATCGGAAGATCCACCCCTTCCCCTTTCATGTTAAACAAGTAGAGACGTGCTATGTCGTGTCGTACTATGTCATCTGCAATCGTCCCGTGCCTTGTCGTGTACAGTCAGAACTCTTATTATGTCCTATCAGATTTCTATTTCGTGTCATGAAAGCAGAATGTCTCTCGGTATACCTTCTCCTCGAGAACATTCTTCTCCAGTTGCAAATCTGCAACTCTTGATATCAGCTCAACTGTTTCACTTGTCAGCTTCGTTGAATCACTCCCACTGCTTAACGGAGTGCCACTTACTGGAGTACTGGTCTAGAAATGCAAAGAGACAAAAAAAACCCTTGAATCTCTCTACAAAATGATTACTCATTCTTCCAAACTTTTGACTACACAAATATATGCTTTAATGAAAGCGTCATCGCAGTGGTCAATATTGCAGGAGGATCCATGTTAAATAAAGGAAGGAGAGATACAAAAGCAAATGCAGTTTTGAGGTTACATTGTAAAAACACCTTTTGATAACGAGATGACTATTCATAGCAGGCAAAACAGTCTGTAACAGCAGATACATGAATGAACTCACTTTGTTCACTTCACCATCTGTGCTAAGTTCCAAGCCACTTCCAGACGAAACTGTTGACAGATGACTTCTGTCAAAGAAAAAATCGATGAAAATCATTTAGTAATTGTATGGAATGGGCTATAGTCAATTAAATCACATTTTATCAACAAATCAGGTTATAGATAGCATTATCAATATCCTCATTTATTTAAAGTAAGCTGTTTATAATAGCTGATTTACCGGTAATTTAAGCCTAATAACTACAATTTACAAAAATAGAAAAGAAATATGCTCAAAGAATACAATTCATTTTTACAGATATACAGAAATACACAAGCTAAATAAAAAAAGAATAAATAGAGAAAAATAAATACATTTGGTCATCCAGTTAATCTTTTATTCCGTCAGGAACCCAACATTTTGAATACATATCTTGTATAGACCGCAGTTGCATTTATCAAAATTCCAAGATCTGCTGTGTTTTTTTGGAAACTCTCAGGTTTGCTGATGTTTTAATTTCATGACTGACATTATGGATCTACTAAGTAATAGCTTTCAAAGACTCTGCTAATCGTGCAACAGAGGGACATTACGTGTCACTTTGAGCCTGGTAATATCCCCATGTAATCCGAGAAGTCAATCAAGTGCGCTACTTATGTGGCCTCTAACGATGAAACGTCGATACGATGTGCAAATGAATCGAAAAAGACCTAAGTTGGTCTTTACATTTATCAGTTTACAGGTAACAATCTACATATTTGTTTGACACAGGTATACATCCAGAGTGGCTAAACAAGTTCGAATTGCTGGAAATTTTGATACAACAACAAAGACTCTCCCAAGAACAGTTAATGTCGCCCATGACGAACGATTCCCTACTATTAAGCATCAAAATGAGTAAAAGATGGTGCTTCACCAAATTGTAAAAACACCATGTAGGCATAAAAGAATCTTTAACAATAATGTGTTTTTTTAATAACAATTACCAAACGAGCTCGGAATGAAAAGAAACAAATCGTACCCACTGTCTTGTCGACGGTGTCCTTTGTTCAAGGAAATATCTGCTTTAAATATTTCATCGAATGCTACAAAATACGTAAGGATAAGGCTCTTCAGATGTATGAAATTGGCAAGAATAATACAAAGTAAAAATACAAGGAATGGACCCAGGAAAACGTGTCGTTCAGCAATTCTAATGGCTATTTGTCAACTTTAAGTATTCAATTTCATGTATAAATTATTTGAGACAAAAGTATGAATGTATGGTTTAGGTTCAATGAACTCTCCGTTTCGCAACAAATCGATCTTCCTAAAAGGACTTTAGGTACTACATACTTTGTCTTGCTTTAGATTCTGAAAGAAAATCTTGCAATCGCTGCTGGATCTGATCGGCTCTTTTTCGCTCTGATTTCAACTGCCTCTTCAAATCCTTCAACTGGAAAGACAAGGCCCTAAATATTCCGACATTGGTCAAAAGAAAACTGAAAAATACACTAGACTGCAAGAGAAATCATTATCATTGACAGTTATAGCCGCATCTATAGTTAAAACGATCAGTGTTCCAGCCATTTGCTGCGCCCCATGATTCAAGCACCAGGAAAAGCGATTAGGCTCCATTTTATAATAATCTATTATGGTAAGGAACAAAGATGTAAGCGGCCGAAGATTGGTGATTCAAAGTCAAAATCATAGGAATATTTGGGGAACCAAAAAATAAGTGCTTACCAATTGGTCATTTTTCTTTCCGGCGACGCGAAATTCAACCTCTCTATCTTTTGCCGCTTGGTTCATCTTTTCGATAATAGCTAATTTCTCATCCCTCTCCTTTTCAATGTCATGTTTTTCTTCGTCTAATTTCTGAAATATGATTAGAAAAACGTGAGACATATTGGATAAAGATATAAAGCACAACATGATTTGTAACAGAACAAAAACAGAATTTGCTCTACGATCTTTGTCATAGCAACAGATCCTTCTACATCTCAATAATCATGGACATAAATTAACATAATACTTATGCATAAATCATGCATAAATTTGGCTTAAATCATAAAATTCAGGCGGTGGTATATTATGCATGTTGTCACCATAATAAATTATCTTAAGAATCAACACGTGTCAAGATCTCTTTTGCTATAGGCGTCTAGAAGAATACGTACAAAGAAGAAAGGTCTTTACAGGCAAGGGTGATACTAAAGTAACAACAAGACCCATAAATAAGGAAACGAAAGCTCGAAGTCGCAACGATTCCAGTATATTTTATTGATCATCCTCTTCAAAGCAATCAAGAAAGTTGATGCGAACAGCAAATCTCGCTTACCTCAATTTCTGATCCATGTTTCACATCTAGTGCCTCCTTTTCCTCTTGAAACTTTGCTTCCAATTCAGTGATTTCTTCCTGATGTTTTTGGCGATCAGCTTGTCTTTGTGACTAAAGTTATGGTACGAAAGTTACTTGCACCATAAAACGAATCAAAAAATATTCAACTGCACGATTGAGTATAAGATTTTAAAGGCTTTATAGCCACTGTTTATTGTTGTCATGCAATTCATCAGCAGGGGAAAAAGGATGGTCTTAATATGCTTCTAAATGCATTTTTTTCACACTAATAACATACCTCTGTATCCTTTAGCGTCCTTTCAAGCCATCCAGATTTCTTTTCAAGTGAATTATATGTCTTTAGAAGTTCAGAATGCCTATCAGTTGCTAATGTAACTTCCCGTCTTGCTTTCTAAACAATAAGTAACATTGCTATCTCAGTTCTACCCTATTCTCATCGTGAAACATCACAAGGAAATTTGCTTCGATTTTGAGTAACAAGAAAATTGGCAAGATCTTGTCACGAGAATTTCATGATGAATTAACTATCCAGGACATAACATGAGGAAAATATATGCATATCCTTTTTCATAACCCAAAAACAAACTAAGTTCCATACAAAAACTACAGTTTTACGAAGTTATAAAGCAACAAGGCAATCAAGAATAGAACAAAAAGAACAAGAACAAGAGAATATATCTTTGTACATGAAATCAACCTACTTCGATATCTGACATCAATGATTCGATTCGTTTCTTTTGCTCCTGAAAAAGATTACAATATCAGATAATCAAAAGACCTACGTCATGGACAACTCTAATAATATAAATAGGAACTTCGCAAAGGATTTAAGATCGTTTCCCAAAGTTCTATGAAGTTTCAAAAATCCACAGCAACAGCACTTACCTCGTTCTCCTTTTTCAAATCCTCAAGTTCTTTCTGATGGGTTGTCAACTCATGTTGCCGCTCAACCGACAACTCATCCAATAATTTCTTACGCTTGTTCGCCAGCTTTAAAATGAGAAAGAGAACAACATATTTCTAAACAACTCCTCAGTCTTTTAGCTAATATCCAACTAACCTAATAAAACATGAACAATATTAAAATAAGAAGAAATATGGATAACATTAGTCAGAGTCTACCAATAATGACAAAAACAAGCAACAAAAATGTGGTATATTAGAACATATGACAAATAGATAATAAAAATTGCAATGAAAATATAAATTGTGTTTATATGATAATAATACTGACATCATACAACCTATTTTCATATCAACCCATCCAACCTCATGTAGTTTTTATTACTATTCTCATACTCATCTCTATAGCCGTTCTCACATGTTGATCAGAAGGTAAATAGGTCAGAGTATCCTTGGCTAGTATGACACAAACCTCCAAGTTCTCTCTGGCTTCTGTTACTATTGTGTTTTTTTCTTCGGATAATTTTTGGACCTCAGACATCATATCTTGATTTAAAGCCGAACTTCCCTTGAATTCAATGAAAAGTGAATGGTTAAATAAAGAAATGGATGAATGAATGACTGAATTGATGAGATAATCATTGGATGCTAAAAGAGTGAATGACCCAAAAGAAATAAGACAGCTCATGAAAAAGTAAACATGAACAGATATATAGACTGAGTACATGGATGAAAAAGACGCAACCAAGGAAGCAATGAATCAACAAATGTTCAAGTGAACAAACAAAAGACGAACGAAAGAATAAATTAATTAATGAATCAGAGGAAAGAAAATCGAAAGATAATTCTGGAAAGAATACCTCCAGTTGCGACTTCAAAGACACAAGCTCCTCGTTCTTTCCCTGCAGATTCTGCTCCAATTCTGCAATTTTCTCAGGAGAATATTGCTCCATTTTCTACGAGGAAAGTCTTCCAGTTTATACAAATCTATAATTCTATGCACCAGTCTCTCAAAAAAAGAACAAAAGCTTCTAATTCTCCCAGACTAAAAGAGCGAAAGTTGTATCATCTCCACAAAATAGACGTATACATTCAAACTCCTACCTCCTTTAGGGCTGTAACCTCTCTTTGAAGCTCCTCCTTGTCTTTCCTGAAAAGGTGATGGAAATCATAATATCTGTGTTTACAATGCTGCCATCACATTATAGAACATGTCCAATCAAAATTTACAGCTACCAACAACGGTGGGATGATTGTTAGCTGACATTCAAGTCAATTAATAGTGAAATCTATAAGTAATCAATGTCAAGTATTTATCTAGGTGTAAATTCCAGAATTAACATTCACCAAATATCCACTAACATCCTGTATCCTTTGTAAGACATATGTAACTAATAATAAAGAGGCTTACCCAATTGCTATTATCTGTTGATCCAAATCAGCAGTCGTTTCACGACTCTACGAATGAACAGATCAGTTAGCCATGGGTTTGTCTTGAAAAATCATTCAATTGAAATTTCAGATCATTACGATTTTGATAAATAAAGTAAACATAATATAACAGGTTTTATTTACAAATATGAATAACAGTGATAAATTATTCAAGACAGGGCTGTAGAACAAATGAACAATACACTCTAGGAGAATAGCAAAGTGAGACAGTGAACGAAAGATATGGTTGATGAGAGAGTGACTAAGTTGGTGAATCAGAGCGGTGATGAATGAGATAGAGGGTAGGTGAGAACGAGGGTGAGTGAGAGCTAGGCCTCACCAGCGCCAACTGTTCTTTTGTCTTAATCCATTCTTCTTCCAAACGCCTTAAAGGAGAGATTGAAGCACCACATAATTTTCAGTTAATTCAAAATTTTTCAAAATGTTAATAAGTGGAATTCACAAAGATATGTTTCATGTATTGATGATCACATTCACAAGAAGAGTATGAATGTCACTCTACTCATGTTCACAACCATTTCTGTCAGTTTGATCTTTTTGTGCCAAGTCTATCTAAGACCTTACTTTTCTTATTCTCATCCCCTACTGATTATGACTCCTGGTTGAATCGAAACGTCAACGTCTTAATAGTGTAAATAGTGCAATGTCATTAAATAAAACATTTCTAAAGGTAAAGACATGTCTCTGTCATTTGTCGCAATTCTGACAATAGACTTCATCCTCAAGCTGCGGTTTCATACAACCAAATCAATCACTCGAAAAGTATTAGAACCCAGTAACGACTGAGTGCCCCGACACTACACGTACACGACACGTGAGGATTTCATGTTTACTTTCTAAATCATGATTCAAAATGTCATTAAAATGTTAAATAACTACTCACCTCTTATCTAAATGCAATGCTTCTTTTTCATCAGTCAGCTGGATATAACTACACAAAAATCAAAATCAAAATAACATTAGGATGGTTTCAGTTCCAAGGGCATGCAAGCATTCGAGATGAAACAACATATGTAAAGCCTTACTTCCATTAAAATAAGAAACTACTAGATTTAACATAAATTAGCGGTACTGTGTCCAGTGTTACCATCACAGTACCTCACAATAAAAGGTGATTCTTCAAAAGTTAAGGTACAGTTCACAAACAGAGGGAAATAATTGGTGTGTTCATGAAATACATTGCACATCCTAGCATCACTCTAGAAAAGTCGGGAGATCTTTAAAGATAACATCATAGAATGATTTCAAACATGTGAGAGACAACTTGATATGGCCTAAGAGAAAAATCTTCTGATACGTGAATGCTAACAAAGAGATGCATAACATATTCTTACAGCTCCTGTTTCCGTTTTGTTTTCTCTGTTAATTTTTCGATCTCCGCTCTAAGTGAATCTATTTCCTTTCCAGTTTGTTCCTAGAAAATACAAAGTAAATAAGATATATAACAGAACGACCTAACAATATCCCTTTTACAAACAATTTTCACATCAGAACCTTACTTTAATTACAAAGAAAGAAAAAGATAAATCTTCAGCCATTAGCAAGGTATGTCCTACAAGACATAAACTGTCAGCCGACTTTTATCGCTCAAGCACTGTGCAAGCTAGCTCCATAATCCAATAGCTGGCCAGACTCCAAACCCAATACAAAGACATCCACTCGAACAAACACATGATATAAAACTACCAACAAATACCCTTTCTCTTTTTATTTCTTCACGTAATAATTGATTCTCAGCCTGCTCTGTCTCAAGTGAAACATTTATTTCTACAATAAAAATAATAATTATAGTAAATAAAAACGCTACTACCCAATCCCCCCCCTCCTCAACTTAGCCTCTTTCAAGGACGGACCCTGTGACACGTACATTAGGAAAATCTGAATGCGTCATTTCAAAATATAGGAAAATACGGAAAAATGGACTGAAATCGTACGGGCTGTGTTGGCTTTGAATAGCAATCTATGAGGCAACTAACGTCGAACGTAGCATGAAAACATATAAGAAAGCTTTGATAAATAAACACAAAATTCGTCTCAGAATTTACATCTCACTATGATTTGAATCAATGATTTGAATCACTGAATCAATATTCGCAAGCCATGCTACATTCTGCAAATGCTGGTGTCATGGAGTCACAAGGAAAGTTTGGAAATCGTATTGGCAAGCTGATTTCTTTGAAAAAGTGCTGAACAATGAGACACCGAAGAATTTGACTATGTTAGCATAGCCCACACCTCTTTGAAAAGAAGGATTTGAACTGGGATCTTAACATTAAGAAATAAAGTAGAACAAACCTCCTTGACTTAAGATACTAGAATCTGATGACAACATCTGTTGCTAAAATAGATGTATTTGAATTTATTCATTGACAATCATATAATCGTATATGATATGTTTAACACTAATTGTATACTATTTAACTAAGCTAATAACATCATTTATAAATATGATCTTAGAATTTTACAGTTCATTTATCATTCGCTTAATCATCCACGCATACAAACTTAATCATTCATTTATTAACTTATTCAATCTTGCCAACATTTAGTTAACCTTTCATTCAGTAACTAATTCATACATTTTCCGATTTCTACCTAGTCAATAATTCAAAAATAGTAACTTGACTGGCCATATTTGCTAAAAATTCTCCGCTTCCTTCTAAGCTCAGATCAAACAAATATCCAACTTAAGTTCCTCCATGTAATTTGGAGAATTCTGTAGTCTTGCATTTCAGGTTGTCTAATAACAATACTCGATGGCTATCCTGTGCAATCACAATATTCGATACCTACCCTTTGTAACAGCTCTACCAAATCTGTGACAAACTTCTCCGTTAAAGCACCCTGCTCACTATTCAAGTCTCCTGCTTGTTCTGAATCTTCAGATACATGTGAATGCTGCAAAAAATCTGAGAGCATTGATCCCACAAGACCTCTAATGTTACTTTCTTCAATTGTATCCTCCTTCTCAGATGTCTTTACTACTTCACCACTATCAATATGATCGACTTGGCCAGCCTCGCCTGTATGTTCTGAGAATCTGCTCTCGTAATCTACAATAAGATTACGTCAGGAAGATTCACGGACCAAATTCTAGGACTAATGATTGCGAATAAATTTTGGGACCTAAATATATTTTTGACTAAAAGATTGGCAGTAAACTCTGTGACGAATGGAAGGAAATAAACTTTTGACTTAACTTTTAGGATTCAATTTTGGGACTTAAGTTGTGGAATGTCCCGCTTGATTTTTTATCTAAATATCGGATGCTTGTTCACTGTGGAAAGTTGATTGGTGAAATCTAAATTGGCAATGGACTGCCAATATGCTATATCTAAAATTCACTTAATTCCTAGACAAAAGGAAGAAAACAAATGACAGAGAATTTCCTCCAATTTACAATACATAATAACTTCACTTGAAAATGCTTTAGATAATAAATTTACAACAATTTGAAATAAAGGAATTTCACTTATTTATCATTTATCATGAGTAGTAAGGAAGTGTACCTTGGAGCTTCTTGTGAAGTACTGTGTTCTCAGCTTTTATTCTACGAAATTCATCATTATCGTCATGTTGACGATGTTTTGAATCCTTCAATTTTTTCATCTCATTTTCCAATTCATCTCTTTCGGCAGACAGCTTAAAAGCAATGCACTGACTTTAGCACACACTTTTATTTAAACTGGGGAATTTATATGATAGCACATCAAACATGAGAAAGAGTAGGCATTCTAAGAACTTTCAAATTAGCTTGTACAGTGAGTGGAAAATATACACACAACAATGTACAACGCATACACAAGAACATACAACATACAGGCAACAACATACAACATTACAGAATCATGCCACATATATACAAGCATGCATACATCTACAGAGTGGTGAAAATCACTGTAATAAGTAACAGTACAGTCATAACCTACTCGAGAAACCTCGCTCAGCAGAGTCTTGTTCTGGAGATTAAAATCCTCTTCATGTCGCTAAAACAAAGATATAATTTTACTGGATTGAAACATAGGTTGAGCATATACATCAAGAGGCCTAATCAACTGGTAGGTTTGATTATAACATGATAAAATATTTTATAACTAAAAACTAGACAACTTTCTGGCAAAATCAGATTTAGTAAACAGCTTTAAATAGATACTATGCATGTAATTTACTTTGGGCAGAATTAATTGCATGAAACCAAATATTACAAATTTAATATCCCAATCATCAAAATTGGTAAACTTTAAGCAATGAAAGCTTGCTATAATCACCATTCTAATATAAATGCCTAAGTCAAAGAGATACCTGCATTTGATGAACCAGTCTTTCATTTTCTTCAACCACTTCATTATAGCTCTTCAAAAACAAAATTGGTAAACTTTAAGCAATGAAAGCTAGCTATAATCACCATTCTAATATAAATGCCTAAGTCAAAGAAATACCTGCATTTGATGAACCAGTCTTTCATTTTCTTCAACCACTTCATTATAGCTCTTCAAAAAGACAATGAGCACCATGAATCCCAAAGGGGAAAACAGTTGAAGCCTCTATACTATTTGGAAACAAAACAGAGCAAAACAATCCCCATTGGTTGAAAATACCACAGTTTATATAAATGATGAAAATTTGATGGAAGTATGAGCTTGTTTTGCTAGGTAGTCTTGATCACTTGCTATAAAGTGTGTGTCTTGCACAGAGAGATGGTGAAAGTACCTAATTTAATTCATATTCAAATATAGATAAATCCAAAGAGAGACAACTGCAGCAGCTATGGTATATAATATTACTATACTGATTCCACTACCCTTTCAATACAATTCTTTTTGATCTAGTTTTGAAACCGCAAAAAGACCTTTGTCAAAGAATGGCCATATAACCTAGCCTATAAACTGATGACACAGAATAGGGCCTGAAGAGACAAATCAGAAGCTTTATGTAAATACATAAAAATGTACTTGACTCAGAAGCTAAAGTAACATGTGCTACATACCTTCTTCCCTTTATTCTTTGTAAAAGCCTGCATTGAAATCAAGTTCTTCTAAGGTGAATCTTCAAGAGACTATTATCAAGCTAACATACCAAGCTATGAACCCAGCTGTGAATTTAAGTAAATCCACAACTAGCTATATGTTTTTGGTTGGCACATTTTTCATTTTTCATTTTCATTTTGTTGACATGTAATACCCTAAATAGCATCAGGTGAGGCAGCTTTCAGGATATGCAAATATTTTTTCAAAGAAATTCTCTGTTCTGTATTGAAAAGAGATTATTCAAAAACAAATCATCCCAAAGGCTCTCTATTTTCTGATAATATCATCTTTTCACTTCCTTGTGATGAAAGTAGATAAATATTGCTTTCATTCTGCATTTTCCTTAACTTGATTTCTTACAATGAAACCAAAAGGGATGCAAAGCAACTTAACATGAAAAGAATTTTGGTGTCAATTGTCTTATTACCATAATGTATGTTCATGTATTTAACATGAATGAATCAAAGCTATAAAACATTCATGTATTTAATGATCCAAGCGCAACAAAGATAAAGAACCTTCCTATAATCAAAAGGTAACTGATTTGATCAACACCTAACTGAAATTATGCAATAGTTCCATAATTTTGGTAGAAAACTATAATGATGAATGGCAAATGATGATAAGGGGACATAACATTTAAAAAACATACTTGGAATCCAGGCAATTTCATAACTTTACTATATTTTTGAAGCTCCTTTTCTTTACTTTCAAGTCTCTCTTGAAGTGCACTATGTTCTAACAATGATCAAATATTAATTTACTTCCTTTCTCCGATGTATTCAATGCTCAAAGTCATTGTAGCTTAAGTCAACTTTAACATGTATACAAAATAACAAACCTACAAATGTGAACAACAGTCATCACTGTCCATTTAAGAATGAGGTTTGCTTGATGTACTTTCTAAAGACTACTAAATCTACATACCTGTAGTCTAGAAGCACAAAACTGCTCACAGTGGTATATTCAAAAATCCAAGATAGGACTTTAGAAATTATTCCATTTAGCCAAAATATGATGTAAAACTGTGGTCATTGGAATATATGCATATAATCATCATGAAATCATATGCAAAAAACAAAGCAAAATAACTTTTTCATCAATGCAGTTAAGTTAACTCATGTAATATGGAATATGCTGAGCTAGATGACATAAATATATATATAATCAATTAATATAAAATAGGTTGGCAGAAAACAACAATATGATAGAGTTAGACAAACATTCCCACCATCTCTAGATTTTCTATATTTCTCTGCAATTTCATAATTCTGTGTTCGAAGCTCGATAAGCTGGGCCTAGAATAATAAAGATGATAGAGGGCATTGTTATTGCGATCCTCAAAAAGTAATTCTAAGGAACATACTCTACCCACAAAGTGCTTATCACTAAAAAGGGATTTTCAAACAGCCCTGATTTGCTGACCTTTTCTATGCAGTCTTTCACTTCATGAAAAATCTGTAAATGCTTCACACAAAGCAAAAATTAACACAGCTTAAAAATTTTATTTAACATTCTCTTCCCATAGTGTTTACTATAATTATACATATAAACCAGCTGTAAAGTAACCAATTGATGGTCTTTCCTTCATAACTTTCTAGGAGTGGCAGCTGTAGTGAACCATAACAAGATCAATGCAAAAAATATATTAGAAAGGTGCAACAAATAGTCATTGAAGCTGTTGAATCAAATTTCAAAGAATTAAATAAATAAATTTCAAATAAATTAAGTAACTGTTGCATTTGTTAGAATTATCATGTTATTGCTTGACTAATTATCTCATACAGTAAAAACGTTAGCTGGTTTGCAAATCTACATGTCCCATCTGATTGATTATAACAAGGAAGTAAAAAAGCTATGATATATAAATTTATGGATTTCCATATATTACTACAGTATTACAACAAATAACTACGCATTCATAAATAGGATTGACTTAGCCAATTGATCTTGAATTAGTATGATACCCACTAAGGGCTATAATGGCAAATAACTCATAAAAAATGCTGCTGTTTTACTTATAACCTGTCTCATTAGAATTTAAACACTAATTCTAGATGACAACTTAGAGTTGAGGGTACCGTAGGCCTTCACCTTACATAATGGTAGACAATAACGCCAAACCTAACAGTGACAGATGCATACGACAGGAAAGGTTTCGTTGGAATTCGTGTAAATGGTCAATAGACTTACCTGTAACCTCGTGAATTCATCAGCCGATATTCCTCCGTCTTCTGTCATTTTATTGGCTACCTTATAAGCACTCCACAGGCGTTAGCCAAATATTACATCTGAACAGCGACTTAATTGTTTCACTCTGTTCATGCAAGGGGATGAATTTGCTGCATCATATTCAGCATCCATTGGCAAGCACTCCTGCTATCTCATAATTGTACAACATACCTGTTAGATATAGTTCAAGATTCACACATGCAGTTACTTCGATTCAAAAACTGATATTGTGT
Organism: Mastigias papua; assembly: GCA_964019165.1. NCBI lineage: Eukaryota > Metazoa > Cnidaria > Scyphozoa > Rhizostomeae > Mastigiidae > Mastigias > Mastigias papua. Next base: position 933,323 of record OZ025286.1, on the reverse strand, counting down.
TGAAGCTGTGCTCCAAAACAAGTACCAAAAACTCTGATTTTGATCCCAAAAACGAGACAAACTGGCTAAGTACTTCAAGTGCACGATCATGAAGTAAATATGGCACACATCCAAGTGAGGTTGAGCGGGTTCCTCTTCATACTTGATAGAAGTTTCCCAAAAACGCATAGGCCGTACATAATTTAACTGAAGCCACCTCGAAGTCCGTTATAACCCCCTCCCAAATACTGCCAGTATCATTTCATCCTATAGCAAGAAAGTTCTGTCCAAGAAAGACCAAAAAGAAGCATGCCTCTTTAACGGTAAATGCTTTGACAACCAACTGATTTACTCATATGCCATGTTAAGACAGCAGAAATGGACGAAGCAGCGCACTACATTGGTTTCACAGAGAAAAGATTCAAAGAAAGATAGAACACGCACAGAAACCAGGGTGTCTGCCAAATCAGGGAAGTCATTTTCCCTGATATTTCCCTGATCTTTCCCTGATTTCTACCCTGTTTTCCCTGATTCAATATACCTTATCGGCCATTTTTACGCCGGCCCTTAATTAACGCCGGCCCCTTTTACGCCGGCCTTAATTCCGCCACCCTCAAAATTTGGGTGAACGCCGCTTAGGGTCGCATTTTACGCCATCTAGTAGCTAAAGGAAAAAAACCACGTTTTTATCTTTTCTCTGGTCTTTTTTCCTAATCAATAACAATTTCAATTTTTTCTTCTTCAGTGTCCGATGCAACTGCAATAAAATCTCCTTTTTCCTCTTCCATTTTGTTCTCCTATTCGTCCTCCTTATCCTCTTCCAAAACATCTTCATGTAGTGTCTCTAAATCTAATACCTTTTCCATTTTTTCAACCTGTTTTACTGTTTTATTTGTGTTATATTAAAGAAAAAGATGATAAAAACAAATAATTTGTCCTATGCTAAGCTACAAACCATTGCAAAATCCTTATTTTTCCTTACGTATTAGACTTACAGTAAGAAAAACGCTTAAAAAATTAACGCCGATTTTTCGCTTTTCAACCAAAAATTTGGCCCTTTTTACGCCGGTCCTAATTACGCCACCCTCCAAAAATTAACGCCACTTAGGGCCGGCGTAAAAATGGCCGATAAGGTAGGTCCTGAGCAAATACTACACACTAAGCTTATCAGCATAAAAGGCTAGTTGTGCTGTATTCCATTTGAGCAAAATGTGTCTGCTCATTGTTTCTTTGAAGAAGATCTTCAAACGGGGTTTCATAAACACTGAAAGAATTCGTAGAGCAAGTTTATGAATTTTGTTAAACTCCATGCTGGCGGTTTAAACAATGTCTTGATGTTAGCTAGCTTACTTTGCAAATACTCAGAGAAAAGTAGGTCACTCCTAATTGTATTGATAGCTTCAAGCTGAAGAAAATTTCATGATATTTTTAATACCTGATATTTTTAAGTCTACTCGCATTTCCCTGATTTTTCCCTGATTTCCCTGATTTGGCAGACACCCTGAGAAACGCATTCAAGCACAAAAGCAGGGACGCCTGTTCGCACCGAGGGCAGGGGGGGCAAGGTTCCTATTGAGGGCGCATCATAAACATTTTTGCATTAACATAATTAAGTCCTTGGAAAAGGGCAGGAGGGACAGCTGCCCCCTGCCCAACCCCAGAGTAGGCGTCCCTGCACAAAACCAAAGCAAACTCCAACGATCTCTTAAAATATGTTTGTTACTACAAGAAGAAAGGCACCAAGCCCACTAGTTCTGGGGAGGTCATGAATCATGTAAGTCCCTACACAAGTAAGGTTAACGGGCAAACGTCCAGTACCGAGACCATAAACTGCGGAGTTCCACAGGGATCTTGCCTAGGGGCTCTCTTCTTCTTGGTCTACATTGGCGACTTAGTGAAATACTTGAAGCATTGCCATGTATCTACAGCATACAAGCTGATTATACTGGTTCCGACTTATATCCTTTATCTTATATATATATATTGATACTAAAAACAAAATACTTCTCTATCAGCGCTACATCCTTTCAAAATTATCTTGGCACTTCACAGTAGCTTCATTGTCAAAAACATGGGTAATTCAAAATCTTGATAATGTCGTAATTAGGTTTATTCGTCAATGGCTGGACCTTCCAATAAGTGCCACTTTAAGTGGTATAATCCTTCCTCAAAATCAGTTTGGTTTAAATCTCCAGCTTCCATCTGTTAAATTTTTCCAAAGCCAAAATGTCCTACGTACTTCCCTAAAATCCTCTCAGAATGATGCTATTGTCTCATTGTGGAAAAATACCAGTAGCAGCATGAACTTACAATATGACTCATATAAGAATACTAAACATGTCCTACAGGTTGTACGCCTAGAACACAAAGAAAAACTGAAATACCAGCTTCCATCCCAAGGTTTTATCATATCCTTCCTCTTAGATCACTCTCTGGTAACTCTCAACTCTTTGTGGTCCTCTACACAGAGTAAGCTGCCTAAAAATATTTTCAATTTCACTGTACGGTACCTCAATAACACGCTAGCTAATCGCACAAATCTCCATAAATGGAAACTCTCACCGTCGCCCGACTGTTCTGTTTGCTTGCATCCTGAGTCTCTTCTTCATGTTGTATCAGGCTGTAAGTCTTATCTTGAAGATGGCCGCTACACTTGGAGACATAACTCAGCTCTACATTTTGTAGCATCAACACTACAATGTATTAAAAACTCCACTCTGTATGTTGACCTCCCAGGTTTTCTCTCACCTTGCATTTGGACAGGGGACCTGTTGCGTCCCGATTTGCTTCTCTGCATTGGAACGGCTACGATCTATATCGTCGAGCTTACAGTTGGATGTTGGATTTGAAACCAATATAACTACCAACGCAGACAGGAAGCGTAACAAATACCTGCAGCTCACTCGTGACCTCTCTTCAAAATACCGTAATACCAAATTTATCAACCTATCCATCAGCTCTATAGGAATTTTTGGGAAATCCTGCAAATCTTTTATTGAAATGTGCAATGATCTTGGCATTGAAAAACAGCACTTAAACTATATACTAAGCAAAATTACAGCCATCATCATTCGATCCACCTATTATATTTTCTGCATGAGAAACAAACCCTGGACTAACCCTGATCTTCTAACGTACTAAGAATTATAGTTACATCTAACTCACTGTGTATGGACTTGTATTCCTAAGTGCAATTTTTCTTTTTTTTTGTATGAATTTGTTGACTATATGTGTAACCTTGTCTGCCAGATACAAATTACCTATACTTAGAGAGATTTGTATTTGTGTTAGTAATTTGAATATATACATGAGAAGTTTTAAAAAGAATATATATATATATATATATATATATATATATATATATATATATATATATATATATATATATATATATATATATATATATATATATATTGATATTAGAATAAAACGAGAGAGACTACTGTCAATATTAAAATAATATTATTTTATTATTTTATTAGTTTATTCTAATATCAATATTAGAGGCTTCTTATGTTGAGCACTTTTGATCAGCTATATCATCTAATCTAAGCAAGATATATATATATATATATATATATATATATATATATATATATATATATATATATATATATATATATATATATATATATATATATATATATATATATATATATATATATATATATATATTGTCACTGGAGGCCCTGATTCAACATCAACCAAGTTCTTTGGTGGTAAAAACTGACGTCAAATCAAACAAGTAAATGAAAGAAAAAGTCAAATGTTTTTTAAAGAAATTACTACATCGTGAAAAAAATACAAAACTTTACAACAAGAATCTACAAAAGCTCTACGAAGATCAAAAAATATTTCAATACACAATAAATAACTGATGTTAAGACAGAAAAGACAAAATGATAGTAATAAATAAATTTGCATTCTTATCAGCAACAATCGCAACAAACTAAAAATATAAAGTAAAAATACTAAAATACTAAAAAACTAAAAAAGACTAAAAATACTAAAAATACTCTAAAAATCTGTCACTTCACCTACAATATACTAAATTTAAAGATGATTGGTATAACTACAAGACATAACGTAACAATGTGACTTCACGCGTAAGGCAAAGTAAAGGCAAGTACAACCGAAGCCTTAAAGAAGAAAATTCATATAATCCACGGCAGTGTTGGAAAGCTCTAAAATCTCTATTCCCTCACAAAAGTACTCTACAGATCCACTCAAAGGTCTTTGAAATAGCCGGAAAAATGGAATACAATAAAGAAAAGATAACAAACGGCTTTTGTGTGGCCTCTACTATATGTGCCGAGAAGCTATGCAACCATCTACCATCAAGTTTAACTTGGCAAAATGATGGTGACACTGAACAGCAAAGGCTTGCTGTTCATGTAAGTCTACATGATATACACGATGCGTAGAAGCTGCCAGGCTACTTGCTATAGTATAACATTACGCCTCTTAATCAATAGCTACAGGGATAGCTTCCTGCTTCATTAGGGACAGTAATAATAAAGCTGGTAACATCTCGTTTCTGGATCTGTATATTTAAAATAAAGCTAATAACTATTTTTAGATAAACGAGAACCTACCTACAGTTAAATCTGTCTAATTCAAACTCGTGCAATTCGAACTTTTACTAGTTCCACCAAATTTCTCATGCCCCTTGAAATTCTTCTAACAAACCCTTACAAGAACACCTCTATAATTCGAACCTCCGTAATTCGAATTTTTCCTAATTCGACCAATTTATTCTGTCCCCTGAACAAAAACCTTTTCTAATTCGAACTACGAATTATACAAGCGCCTTATTGCAATATTTGGCTCTGCGGATGGGCCATTGACATCATACTTCACACATGGAAAAGCTACAGCGAATTATAAAGGTTAGAGATGAGGTGCTAGGCGCCAAGATAGCATTCCAAAAACGTTTCTAAAGTCTGTTTATTGTGTCATTGTTGTTGCAAAATTGCAAGCGTAGTAGCAGGCACAAAACGAGGACCCAGCAAGAAAACATTGAAGATTAAATACGATGCCCTAATGCAACGTCAAAAAGGGATGTCAGGTAAAGATGCTGCGAGAAACTTCAACGTTGCCAAAAATACTATAAGAAGAAGAATTATTACTGCTTTCATGTTCGATTTCAGTTGAAGGGCATTTATAATGTCGATGAATTTGGCGTGTTCTACCGAGGCCTCCCTAATAAAACACTGCACAGAAAAGGGGAGAAATACTCTGGTGGGAAGCATAGCAAAGTTAGACTCACAGGAATGGCAGCTGCAAGTGCTACAGGAGAAAAGCTACCAGAGTTTGTAATCGGCAAGTCCAAGAAGCCGAGATGCTTCAACGGTGTGAAAAACCTATGTCGTTATAGGGCACAAGCAAAAAGTTGGATGGATAGCTTTCTTTTCGAACAATGTGTAAAAGAACTCGACAAAAGATTTGAACGTGAAGACCGCAAAGTTGCTGTTATTATAGATCATTGTCCAGCACGCAAAAAAATTGAAGGACTGAAAGCTGTTGAACTGATATTTCTTCAAACACAAACAAAACAAAACTTCAAAAACCCAGTCCATGGATCAAGGAGTCATCAGGTCCTTTAAAGCCATTTATCGTAAAAAGATCACTCAGTGAATTATGAGAGAAGTTGATACGGTAAAAGGGACTCCAAACGTATTAATGCTGGATGCCATGCAACTGCTACAATCAGCTTGGTCTGAAACTACAGAAAGAAGAATGCAAAATTGCTTCAGAAAGGTCAGTATGTCAGAAAAAGTAGCAGAATAAGCCCTTGATGAAAACAATGATTCATTTAAAGGCTTCACTGCTGAGGATGATATGGAGCTTGATGAAACAATTTAAGGGCTTCGCACAAGACTTCCAGAAGAAGCTCCTTTGCAATGCAAGGCAGCTACTTTATTAGAGGTTGATGAAGAGATTGCTACCAGCGGAGAAAAACCGATCGATACAGATATTTGGCATTCATCAGAGAAGAACTTCCTTCTGATGAAGAGGAAAAGGATGACATTGACATTGAAGAAGAGCCACAGGAATGCCCTGCCCATTTTCAGGTAGACAAGGCAGTTAAAATCCTGCAGCAATTTGCCCTTTGTCGCGAAAACAGGGTAGAGATTCGAGAAATGGTGGAGAAAATAAACATGATGGCAAAGAAAGAATGTTCTGCCCCAAAGAAATAAAGCACGATAACGATTTTATTTATAAAAAGGTCTAAAACACTCTATATTTAACTGTCTACATTTGATTTTCATCTATTAAAATCATTTATGAACTATTCTTCTCGTTTCAAAACTTAGAAACATGGCTAAAGGATATAAAACGTACATTCAGGGGGTAGCAGAGTTAAAATCTGACACTTTACAAGAAAACTCGTATAATTCGAACTTTCTGTAATTCGAACTATTTTACAAACCCCAGAGTTCGAATTAGATAGATTTCACTGTATTTTTAGGAATCACCCTATGTCTATGTCTATTTTACTTTCATTGGACATTCGTGTTTACTTAGCAAAAATTCAATTTCCTTTTCACACATAGGCAACTTTTTCGTACTTAGGCAAAGTTAGTGTTACTCCATTCTGTGCGAATCACTCCTTGATTATCGACTTTTGAAAAATTTGAGTCACTCGAATTTTCCACTTTATTGGGTTCAAGATAGGAACAGGTTGTCACAAAGCACCTTGATAAAATAGCCGAGCTGTACGTTAATGCTTCTTCTACACATGGATAAGTCCATATCTTTCAATAAAACTTGCATCATCATCGCACTGAACATCTCTTGTAGAAATGTATTCCATGGAAATATTTGTTATCATTCCCGTATTGAGAATGTAATATGTACTGAAAAACCAATAAAAACCACTCCTTGGAAGCGCAGTCAACCAAATGGAATAGCTGGAGCGAAATCTAAATGTGGCATTAATATGTCTAAACCATACCTGCGTTTATCATGAATCAAAGACATGGTCTTCTTCCGGATGGAAGTCATTATGTACTTTTTCCGGAATTCCACACATGTCTATTTTGACAAATGCATTGAAAAATTTCGAAACGGTAACACCTTCAAGCTGTGCATAGATCTTGTGATAAAGGTCACAGGTATTTTCGATCCGATTGTTTTCTGCAGCACAGCCACTGAGCTCATTAAAAACTGCATTGCAAACATCCTTCTCATCGCGCAACGATTTTCCCAAATTTCCCATCTTCAGGAGAACATCTTTTACATCGCACAACAAAACTCCTAACAGCAAAATCAAACATCATTTAGGCAATCTTCAATATCTTCCATTTAACTCCCAAAGATTAGATGGAAAATATTTTATACAAACTTACCACATATATCTAAACTACTAGATTGAATAAATTACAAAATTAGTGTGGAACTACTCTTACGCCTAATAGACGTTCACTCCATTAATTAACTTTCAAAAATTTTCCACCCAAGATATTTTTATTCCAACCCCCTGCCTATTGATTGTTATGTTAGCTCCCATCTAAGACACTTTTTAGGGGAGGCACTTTGGCGTGCAAGTATAAACTATCAGTAAAGAGAATCACGCTGATCGCACATGTTGTTGTTTAGTATTGTCTAATTCTTGAACCTTGTCTTTGTACGTCAAGTGGTTGTAGCAATTACATTTTTAGTTACTTTATCTTCCACTCCATTCATTCATTCATTGCGTGTTTTTCTACAACTCATTGCCATCACTTCCTCTCCGCTAACACTAAACTAACATCACACTAACATTCTATTGCGTCATAACACCGTGCCCTTTTGTTAGGCCTATTTTTATACTAACTTTCCCTCAACACATTGTCTAGCCTTTCCTTTACCACATCGATTTTTGTTATTCCATCTTTATACGTAATTCCGGGGAGCAAATGTATATACCAATTCAATTTGTAAAAGAGTCAGTTGAAATTCACACTAGCGAGGATAACACATAAAAGAACATCTATGAAATTTCCTTGTTTCAATCCTACAAGCGATAGTAAAACCAAGACTACATCGGGTGAGATCGAGCCTTTTAATTATACATAAAAAATCTTTTATCAGATGTTTAGCCATTCTACAAAGTGATAATCAAGAATCACTAAATGGTCAATAGCTCAGTTGGTAGAGCACTTGACGTACAAAGTCAGGAGTCGCGAGCTCGAATCCCGCTCGGGTCAGTTATTTTCTCGTACTTTTAACTTTTAAAGATTAAATGAAAAAATGAAATGAAAAGGCTACAGTGGAATGACGGTGCACATAGACCATCACAGCAACCATTTTGTAACCTAATCTACGAAGAATACCATTACAAAATCTTCGAAACCTGTTAATTACTAGACTTTATAACATTGACTCAAAAAAGAACGAAGATGAAGGAACATGCAGACATACCTGCTGGTGTCCCGCAGACGCAGCAAATATTTTCACCAGCTACCGTCATTGGTACTATGAAAATATTAAGATACAAAATAAGATATGAAATAACTCAATAGCACCCATGAGTAACGACATCGTCCGTTTCTCGTACGCTATGAGTTATGGGCTTTCTAGTCACACCATGGTAGTGTTTTCACTTTCGAGGAAATTCCCTTTTAAGGAAATAGGGGTTATTTGAACAGTTCCAAAGAAATTTTCAGGGCAAGAAAATGCTAATGAATTCTAAGGAATTTTAATGAAAACATACAAGTACTGTAAGTGATTAATGCCAAAATTACGTTCATTGTCAAATACTGAGGTCTGGGACCTAATGACTCTAAGTAGCCTGGACACTAGTCCATTGTTCAGAACATTAACACTTCTTTATAATAGTATGATTGTAGTTTCACATTCATTCTGTCACGTTCGCCAAAAAAGTGCTTATGCGTGGCATAGTAAGACTAGGCATGTGTAAGGTACCTTTGCGAGTATCCTAAGCTCTTGGCTCCGGCAGCCGCAGGATTTGCTAAAAAAGTTGAAAACATGTCAACTTTATTGCCGGTACCGCCGGCAGTTGCAGGTAGCCACAGGCAGTCACCGGCAGCCGCAGGTAGTATGTTTCCAATGTGCCTTAAGTGCCGCAAGCACGGTTGCGTCTGACAGTCGTCGGCAGTTAAAGGCATATTGGAAAAAATAACCCAAAGGAATAGGAACCGATCTTGGAGCAAACAGTCTCCTGTACTACGAGTTGCTCTTGAACCGTTGTTATAATCACAACAATTTGATAACAGAGGTGGGATAAAGCAATGTTTCAAAATAACACAAAGAACCAACAAACAGTTGAAAATAGATCTCAAGAAGGAATACCCAAAAATATTGGAATTAACCTTGTGAGCTATTCTTAAGACGATATGTGCAGAAAATATAACCAGATGGCTCACGTGGACTCAAAATTTGAAAGAAATTATTGTAAAGCATGGTTTAGGCGACATATGGACAATTTCCCATAAACTATACACATTAATGTAATAATGATGTTAGCGTACAGCATACTAGATCAAGTCTAACAAATCAACCGAAAATGCGCATTTACTTGTTGTTTAAAAAAGATGTTGGAATGGGGTATAGGGTGACATAGAGAGTTCCCTGATGGCAATAGGGATGTTGCTCCAATCTTTTAAGCCAAATAGTGAAAACTTCTTTCGAGTAGTCAAGATTATACCTTGGAATTTGAACATCCATGCAGCTTCTTGTTCTATAACTTAGTTTGTACGTATTTCTTATTTTGTATCTATCCCAAAGGCTTTCAGGGCAGATCTTAATCATCATCTTATAGGTCATCACAGCTCTATCAAAGATTATCAGTTGTTCGACTGCTATACAGGTACTAGACCACTGATCATTGACTTTTGCCTTCTCAATAATAGACTGGGCCCTGAGTTGAAGGCGTTGAAGGGTTTCTACTTTCGTGTTGGAGAGAGAACCACATACAACGTTAGCATATCGTAAGTGACTCTCTACTAGGGCATAGTATATGTTAACAAGCTAGGACTGCGGAAAAATTTTCATTAGCTTTTTAGAGACCATAGCTCACTAGAGACCTTTCCTAAAACTTTTCTGAACTGCTCCCTCCAATTCAACCCCTCGTCAACAATTACGCCTAGTGATTTTGTCTCCTTGACCTGCTTAATTTCTGAGCAATTCAGTAAGTGGTGTATGGGATGATATCTTGTTTATTCTTCGTGGGTGTCCAATTATCATGTATTCGGTTTTTAGTGGATTAATGCTTTGTCTGGTAATTCTCATCCATTCCGAAATATTCCATATTTCTTCCTGTGTCATTTTTTCAGGGAGTTCTTCCGGCGCTGTTTCGAATTAGGGTAACATTTTGTCCGTCCAACAGATCTGTCTAATGTAAATTATTGTACGAAAGTTTGGATGTTTCAAAAACTTCCTTTTGTATCTTGAAACTTTACTTCATATTACAAGACTTGTTTTTGTTATTCGCAAAAAACTCATGTCTGAAAGCTCGCAGAATAGCACACAAATTCTGTTGGACAGAAAAAATGGCAGCCCTAATTCAAAACAACACCTTCCATGTTATCTGATGTTAAGGTGACATGAGTGTCGTCTGCGTACATACCCGTTTTGGCCTGTGGAAGGTAACTTTCAAAATCTTTTATATAGATAATGAATAAGAGCGGGCCCAGACAAGATCGTTGTGGAATACCGCATGTAACCAAGCTTTCACTGGACTTTTGGTTGCCTAAAAAGCAGTACTGTCTCATATTATTCAGATACGAGGCACACCAGTCAGCTGCAGTACCTCTTAAACCGATGGCTTTTAATTTTGTCATCATTATACTGTGATCTACAGTATCAAAGGCTTTTTTCAGATCTAGTAACACTGACAAATTCAGTTGCTTTTTGTCAATGTTTCCGTACCAGTTATCTGTGCAATTTACTAAAGATGTTACTTTGGAATGCAATTTACAAACAGCTGACTGAGTTGGTGTCAGAATGCTGTTGTTGTTTTTAGGAAATCGTATAGCTGAACGTGTATGATTCCTTCAAATTTCCTTGCAAAAACGGGGATGAATGAAATGGGCCTAAAATTGTTTCCATCGCTTTGTTACCTGATTTGAGGATTGGAATTACCCTTGCTGGTTTCCAAAAGTCTGGGAACGTTCCAGATTCCATGGAGGGATTATAGATCATAGCCATGGGATTACAGATAATGTCTGCTGCATCTTTGATAAGCATTGTAGAAACCCCATCGGTCCAGGTGACTTTCCATTTTTTAGATTTATAATGACATTCAGAACAGTAGTAACACTAACTGGTGTAAAAATTAGATCATTTGTATGAATTTTAAAGTGACTAACAGGGTCATCATTAGGTAGCGACTCAATTGTGTTCGATAATTTAGGGCCCACTGTGACAAAATGATGATTAAGTGCATGGGCAATACCTCGTTCTCTTGTTAGCACCTTGCCCTGCATTTTTGTTATCTTCTATTAAGCCCTGATAGTGTGATCTCATTCCTTCACATATACTCTTTCTTACTTGATTGCGAAGTTTTATAGGAATTCCTTATCACAGGAGACTTTTCGCCATCTTTTTGGCTGCATCCCTTTTTAATATTAGTTCCCTAATTAAAGGTGTCATCCAGGGTGCGGTTTGTGAGCGCTGCCTCCTTTTCTTCATGGGCGCATGTGTGTCCAAGATTGACTGGAAAGTCTCCTGAAATGTGTTAGTCATCTCATCACAGTTATTACCGGAGTTGAGAATGCTTTCCCAGTCTACCTGTAGTACGTCATTACGAAATAGAGACATCATACTTCCTTAGATTTCTGGTCTCCACAATTTATGGTTTTATGTTTTTTAACCGCCAGGTATTGGTCTTCCGTATACCATACAGCAGGTAGTGGTCTACCATTCCAATTTTCAATACATCTAAGTGTAAGATATATTTTGGGCAAGAGGAAGAGAAATGGACTACTAGCGTCTGTAATGTAGCTTGCTCATTTCGCTCATTATTTGATACAGCCACTCTCCTGTAACCTTTAATCAGTTGCTTAAGCTGACACTCAGAGTAGATCATGTTTAACTTTACTACATTCTTGTTCTGCTAGTTTTTAAGGCTACAGATAGTATCACTGAAGATAATTATTTCATTATTGTCTTTCTCAAGGTGTATTAAAATATCCCTTAGATTCTCAAAGGCAATATCATAAACTCTAGCTTTTGGAGGTCGATACCAGCAGGCAACTAGAAATGGCTTACCGTAATTTTGTTTAATTTCAAGTGAAATGAGTGCTAGTTTATCACTTCTTAATTTTACACACTCTTATTGTTAATAAATTCTAGTGTTCGTAATTTTGTTGAGCTAAGTTTCTATGTCAGCCAAATGCCATTTAGTTTCAGTCTCAGTTTTACATCATTTAAATTCTCTACATACAATTTATGATTCTAGCAACACAAACAAATGACTAAACTATGGAGATAACAATGTTGAAAAAATTAATAGAATGATACAGAAAAATTAATACAATAAGTTAAAATCGAAAACTTTCGGACCGAAAAGTTTCGGCAAAAAAACTTCGGACAAAAAATTTTCGGACGCTTTTTCAGGAATTTCGGACAAATTCTTTTTGCATAATACAAAGATGTCTGTTTAAACCAAAAGTATCCAACAAAGGAGGGAGCCAAGATAGATTACGGAAGTTAACAACATCAGGAAGCTTATGCATTCTTAGAACAATGTTCTGAATTGGATGTAAAATAAAAGAACTTCAAGTGTGAAGGGTTGTGATAATAGAAAATGAGTTTCTCATAAACAAATGGGATATCGGAAAAACAGAACTTCCCGTATGTCTGAGGTATGGCCCTGCAAAAAATTGCTTTTATGAAGCTATTACAAGGCAGTTTCATCACAATAAGAACCTCAATTTGATCGTAAATATGACATTACATTCCAACAAATCATTTGAATGGTTTTTGTCACACTGAATCATGGTACCGATAACTAGTTGCCATATGTATACTTTTCACAAGAAACTTCACAAGGTTTCAGATCACAAAATGCTCTCAACTTTCAGATCACAAAATGCAAGGAACTTTGAGCTTTACTGGCAATACAATGATTAAAAAACTATATGGCAATAGGCAACAGTTATTTTTCCATTCAATTTTAAGGCTGATTGTCACTCAGTAGAATTTTCCGAGCGGACGGAATTGTACACAATAAAACGTTTGTGGTGACTGAAATTCTAATCAAATGCAGAGCGACGTTTGATCTCGTAAACAAAAGATTTTCAGTCTGCTCGTAAAATTGTACTGAGTGGAAATCAGCCTTTAAGGCAACTGCTACAAAACTCTAAGTGATGGAAATACGAGAACTTAAAGAAAACCTCCCATACGCGTCTTTCTATAAGACTGAGCGAGACTAATTTAAGCTCTACATTTATGCATAATGTCTATATTTATGTTTTCAAGAAAGTGGCGACTTTGATCTGATCGATTTCTTTGTGTTTTCCCATTTCAAAGAATTTAAAACTTTCGGACAACACCATATTTCGGACAAATAAACTTCGGACAAATAAACTTTCGGACAAAAAGTTGTCCGAAAGTTTGATTGCCCGAAAGTTTTCGGTTTTAATGTATACAAATGCCAGAGGAAATAAATTATTTGCATATAGGGAAGTACTGGAAGGAGCTCTCTCAATTGGCAAACAAATTAAGGAGAAAGCCCTCTCCTCCATATTTTAAGATATTATCAAGTAAATCATTATCAAATATTTATTTTATCATACATAAGTGAAGTTATCTACAGACATGCTGTTAGTTTTTCTGTAAAATATGAAACAGAACTTCACAAGATCATTTCCATGGTGGGGACAGTTGGATGGGGAAGGCCCTCAAAATGACAGAAAACCTCAAGATCATTAACAATCAAGTGATAACTCTTAAGCATAGTTACTGCATAAAATCACCCTACCATGCAATTTGTCCATGTCAACAAACAGGCTAACCCTTCCTTTCATGTGCCATATACTCATTTTAGCATTTGTTCATTTCTATATATATGTAAGTAATCCGTGTCATATAGTCAGTCAGAGCAAAGTCAGAACAAGTCAACTGTATTGGCTCCTCTCTATGCCTCTATGTTCTCAGCACATTACATAATGATATAAGCAAACACCGATCAACAACAAAGGATGTCACTGGATGAGCATGCAATCTACAGGGTTCCTACAAAACCTACCAGCATTTTCAAACAATTAGAAACTTTGGGACAAAAAGTTGTTCATGCTAGAACACTGCAGAGTGATTAAATGGTGGTGAATTAGGGAAACTCTGGTCTATCATGCAAAAAATAACAAAAACATTTTGTATCAGTAAAGAACCTCATGAACAAGGATTCTGCAAAGCTTCACAGCCTAAAGTGGGAGCATTCTTTAAGTCCCATAGATACCATGTTTAAAAACTGCATTTGTGTAAGGCACGTAAAAGGTAGACTTACTTTCTGGATCAGGGTCCACACCTGCATGTTTGGAATACTTCCTTGTACCTGAAAGATAAGAGAACAATGAATGACCCACTGACAACTGTCAGAAAGTACACAGCAACAAGTAATCTCAATTTACTATCAATAAATATGCATTGGTTAAATGTAAAGCTTATTAATAAATCAGCCATTATTGATAATAAACACCCCTACTACAAAAATGCTGACCTCACAGATAGGAAACAATGTGTCTGAGTGAATGGATCTTTATTATCTCAACGCTACCTGTGGGGTTACACAGGGTTCTGTTCTTGGTCCTCTTCTTTTCTTAATTTACAATAATGACTTAATGATCTACCTTTTATTTATTTGCAGATGATGCTAATATCTATTGTGAATCTGAAAGTCTTGATCAGCTTCAAAGTATGGTTAATAGGGAAAAAATGTAAAAAATGTGGCTAGAGGTTTACACATTGTCACTCAATATTAATAAAACCAATTTCATAATTTTGAAGTCTCCTCAATATTCTTCACCTGAAACTACCAGCATCAAAACTGGAAAGTTTCCCATCAAGCAAACTTGTTATGTGAAATTTCTTGATGTTCTTCTGGATGAAAATCAATCAGGGTAGTATCACTTGACAGAACTATCTCTATCCAAAAAACTGGCTAGAACTTGTGGTATGTTTTTCAAAGTAAGATACTTCTTACCCATCAATATTTTAGTCTGTCTTTACAACTCTTTATTTTCACTATTTCCACAAAATGGAATTTTACTCTGGGGTCTTACCTATGAGACTCACCAATCCAGCATTTTTGTTGCAGAAAAGGGTCATAAGAGCTATTGCATTTGAACCCTTTACTTCTCCCTCTACACCTCTTTCTAAGTTACAGATTTCAAACCTGCAAAATCTATTTCAACTGAAGCAGCTTTCTTTTGTATATGACTGTGTAAATAAGATCTCTCCTTTTTGCTTTCATTCTTTTTTTAATTTAGTTCAACCTGTTCATCAATATGGTACATGGCAAGCCACTAAAAGTGATTTCTAACTCAGAAAAATACTGCTCAATATGGACTTTGGTCAGTTTGTTACTCTGGAGCTAGATGCTGGAATAATATTCCCATGGAGATAAAAATATCACCCTCAGCCATTATTTTCATCATAAACTCAAAGCTTCCCTCTTTGAAAATAATTATCAAAATTGAGCTTTGAATAGTAGGCACAAAAAGGTCATCATTTGCCCTATTCATATAATCTCAATGAAAGTAATCAAATGTATGCAAATTATTCTTAAAACAGGGGGTGCTCTCTCCTCAATTAGTCTGACTACTGAGAGAGCTCCTCCTTTAAGTAGTTCCCTTCATACATTTTATTTTCTCTCTTTGTTTTGTTCTAAGTACATTGTATTAATTTTGCTTACTCATGTATCAATTTTCTGTATCTTACATTTTTGTATCTTAGTTATTTGACTGTGTAGTTATTTCATAAATTGTACATAGTGGAATTTAAAATATATGAAACTGAAACTGAATATGTAGTCATGAAAGATAGACAACCTTAGCTAAGCAAACATAAGGAGTTCACTCTCATTGTCAGACTTTTCCTAATAGCTGGTATATTGGAGTAGCTTTTCCAAACAATATCATCCATGCAAGTTGCTTCACTTGTGGGTTACTCAAACACACAACTGGGTATGTACTTCAGTAGGCTCACTTGTATAATGGTAATGGAATTCTACATTCTCAAGAGTATCAGCTAAAAGAGCCTTCAGAAACTTGCTATAGTGCTTGCATTTATCATGCCAATCTGTCTTATCTTTACCATAAACAAGTTAAATAGCAAGTATTCTGATATCTGTGTGTTGGTGGATTGTAATGGTCTAGTAATAATCTGTGCAAACTATGAGATGGGAGTAAACCAGAGATGGACCATATGTAGACAGAGCTGAGTGTACAATAACTATTGCCTTTCTGGAGAAGTTCAAGTTGAATGAGAAGAATTCTTACATAATAAAAATGTATCTCAAAATTGGACTGATTCAAATATTGTCTTAGAAATGGTACTGAACACAGTACAAAATAAAGTAATGCATATCAACAAGATATAAATGGAGAGACAAACAGGCAGTCTGATAGACAGATAGAAAGACAGACAGACCAATGGAAGGACAAGCAGACAAATAAACAGCATTATGTTCTTACCCCTTTGGGTTCTCTGCAAAATTTTACACCTCCAAAGTATCACACCAACTACAGCAAATAAAACAATCATTAAACCTATTAGAACCCAATGAATAGTTTTGAGTGACTTCTTTATAGTTTCAGTGGTCTTCGTTGTTGTTCCCATGGAAGGTGTTGTTGTTCTCAAGGAAGATTTTGATGCTCTTCCAGTAGTTGATTTCTTAGTGGGCATCAAAGTAGGAGTAAAATCTGTGCCACTTGTCCCTGATTTCTGTGTAGAGACAAAATAGTTCATAAAAATGTAAACCCAAAATGCATAATGCATTTTCAACTCCAGCAAACAAATAAGCTTTCTGTTAGTTATGTACTTTTGAATTAATGAGAATGCCGGCATACCTGCAACTAAGACTACCAATATATGACTGAAATCAGCTAAGTGAAACTCCACCAAGCTCCTTCTGTAGCTTGATTTTGCAATTATGCAAAGATATTAACCAAAAATTACTGTCAACATAAACACATCTATAAAGCTTCTTTTCGGCTTCAAAGAGAAAGTGGTGAATACTGTCAATAATTGAAATTATGCATAGTGAAAAGTTTACATGCAAGTACATAATATAAAGGAAACATACCTGAATGCAGTTACCAAAAGGATCTTTTGCAAAACCAATCTTGCATATATCTGCACATACTGCAGGACTGTTTCTAGTGCAATTATGCAACACAATAAAATTATCCCGACATTTTACTGTGCTGCATGATTTGCACATTAAAGTATTGGGCTTTCCATCATGGACTTGCTTAAAGAATCCATGTCTACATTGTACACACATTTTCTGCAACCCAATTTCATTAAAAATTTCAGAGGTGTGACAGGGAGGATATGGCTCATACCCAGCATTGCATTCACTACATTGGACACATTTTATGGTTCCTTCTCTGGTTCTTACAGTCAAATCCATACACCCAGATGAAGCCTGTTGTTAAGAAATAAATAAATACTATATGAGATTCTTATGTAATTGCTCTAAAATAGAAACTCATTAGCAGAGAATCAGTGGCAGAGCAATGGCCATGTGGGTTGATGATGGGGTTAAACATCCTCCACCTTTTGAAGATGTAACAAAATTTATCAAAATATTGCTCAGTCCTCAATCCACAATAACAAAGAGGTCTATTGAACTTCTATGTACATTGCTAAATCTAACAACATGTTAAGTTTAAAATTTGAAATACAGTATGATTTTTTCTTCAATAGGTCCATATTTAATCATATTTTCAGCAATTCCTATGGGCCAATAAAGCCTGAACTGCAGGCCACACAGCCTGGGGGCCTTAGTTTGGACAACCCCTGTTCTATGGAATTTTCACTAGTGGGGCATTGGGTTTGGGGATTCTACTATGGCATTTTGCCACAAATTTCACAACCTTGCTTTTATGGAGTATCTGGAAATCAGATCAAAATTGATTGATAATAATAGATAAAGGAAAAAAAATACTTTGGCACACAAATAGTATATGGAAATATTTCAAAAATGAGTTTCAAAGCAGTTCTAAACAAAAGGGCACTTGCCATGGTGAATTGTAGTCCAACTAGTGGGGAAATTTAACAACTTAATGGGAACATTGTCACTGGCTTATCTGTTAAAGGATCCCACAAAGTAACATAATTCTAATTTGTCCTAGTTGCTCTGAGTTTTGGTATTTAAACATGCATGTACTTTATCTACCCCTGCCAGAATCCCCTTTTATAAGGTAGGCAGTATGTGGTAGATGTAGAGCAAGTTCTATCTTCTATTTCAATATCAATTGATGAAAATGGTTAGCATTTAACTTAAACATAGTCTTGTCACTGGCTCAGAGTTTTCTGCTAAAAAAAATAGAGTAGAACTATATACTCAGGCCCGTATCCAAGGAGTGACCCGAGGCCAGGCGCCATCTGGAATTCCAAAAAGTGATTTGGCGTCCCCTTAGAAATAAAGTACTCAAACGTTTTCTGCATTATTTTGTAACATTTATCAAACTTCAGCCAAAATCATGTATTTCAAAGCATTTTGAACACCACTGGGAGCTACCAGTCCACCCAGCTGATTGAAGCTCGCTAGAAGCTCAGAATACTTGTGCCCTCAAACAGGGTTTCTTTAACGTGCAGTTCTACATAAAATGCGCAGTTCTAAAAAACTCTGTGTGCAGTTCTAGAGAGAGATCTTAGCAGATTACTACTGCATAGTCTTGACATACGCAATCAGTACTGTCAAATGATAACTGCATAGTATATGTGCAAAGTCTGCGCAACATCCGCCGTCAATACCTGGAGACTTTGACAATGTGTGTCTTCTCCAAAGTATAGCAACAAAACATGCATACTTTAACTGCTTGCTCGTCAGGTGCACGTTATTTATGCTTATATGAATCAAAGGTCATTCCTCAATACAGTATCTACGTGGAAAATTTGCAATTCTAAGGCATCCCTAAAAAATATGCCCTACAAGCCTGCCTGTACACAATGATCAACCAAGGAAAGCACATTGCTCTCCTTCGTTGTCCTATCCATTACCTGTGTCAGAAGACATAAACCAACCGCAAGGTAGATTTGCATCCACTCTCTCCGTGTGAAGGTCATAGTTGAGGCTTTCTATCAGTAGCAGTACGCACCTATACCAAGTTATGGCCACAAGGTCAACTCTCTGTGCAAATTAATTTTTGCGAGTCCGTGAAACACAGGCAAATCCGTGAAGCCTCTTCGCAGCCATTCACTTCTGCTGCGCAACAACAGACCAATGACCAGCCTGGACAAAACAGAGGACTATTGTTGAAAGATGTATCACGTGATGTTTTAGGTCACTATCGTCATAGCACAGGTCATAGTGACACACCTCTCTGAACATGATTCTTCTCTGCCATCAACTACGTCACTGCGGAGTCACATGAGAAGCGAGCGCATGCGTTGCTAGTCATTGCGTGACAGCTTGCTGGTCATTCAGACGCGAAATTACAGTATTCTATCCTGATTTGAATCACAATACGGTAAGTGAACTCTCATTTTTATTTCTTTCTTATTTGTGACATTCAGATTCACCCACTAATTGCTTATATGAATCAGTTACAGTTCATTTCTATTGATTTTAAGGCCGAAATGCAAAGTGACTTTGATCCTGAGCCATACGAAAGCACGCCTGGGGACGAGCCAGAACAGCCTGAAGCTAACATAAAGGAAACTCTCCTTGAATTAAATTCTAACATGGGCGCTATGACAATGTTATTGCGGCAGTTAGTCGAGAGCTCATTCAATCGGCCCACAGGGCTTGTACAATCGATGCTCACCGGGCGAAACTTGAAAAGTCCCACCGGGAGTTGATTGAATGGACCCACCGGGTCAGATATAAATTTGCCCACCGGGCATACCGAGTCCACCGGACAGAATTTGCTCACAGCGGATAATGATTGTTCATCGCCCATGCCTGGCCCCGCCAATATAAGAAAACGGGCAGCTTCTAATGAGCTACAAACGCCTGAGCCACCGGCAAAATCCTCCAAAGAAGGGGAAAGTGACAACGATGACATCATAAGTATACATGCAGATCAAGATCTTGAGCATGATAATGCTGCAGATAAAAATTTCTTGGATGAAATCGCTGAGGGCTTTGACACCTCTGATGATGTAGGTGAAAACATA
Source organism: Mastigias papua (assembly GCA_964019165.1). Taxonomy (NCBI): domain Eukaryota; kingdom Metazoa; phylum Cnidaria; class Scyphozoa; order Rhizostomeae; family Mastigiidae; genus Mastigias; species Mastigias papua. Next base: position 913,046 of record OZ025286.1, on the reverse strand, counting down.
AACGAAAAATTGGCAGCCTTTATTGAAAATCGTTGGGGAAAACAACTGAAGTCAGAAAAAATCAAAGCTATAATTGGTAAATACAATCGGCCGAAAAACTGCAAAAAACTGCACACAGTAAAAGTAAACAAAGGGGCCTGGGAAAACTTAAAATGGGAAAGAAGCAGGCTGATTTACGTTTGAGCAACATGCAGCTCACGTTAACGAAAGTTGGTTGCATTACTCTGCAAATGGCAGACTTTTTGCTCAACAATCTCAAAAATTTTGATGATAAAGGTGAACTATATCACCACATTTCTATGTCGTATGACTCAGTGGCATTGCTTGGACATCTGGTAGGTGATCTTTCAAATCAAAGACGGCTTACTATGAAAAATGCTTTGAAGCCTGAGTACCAAGCGTTATGCCTGTCTTCAACGGAGATTCCCCACTCACCATACTTGTTTGGTGAAGATATTGGGAAACAAATAAAGGAAGTCGAGGAAACAAACAAAATCACAAAAGCCTTTAAGCAAATCCCAGAAAAAATGAGGTCATCAGGGTTTAAACCAAGTTTTCGGAGCATGTCTTCTCAGTCTGGATACGGTTTCGCCCCCAGGCGTGATTTTTTATGGCAAGGCCCTCATCACCAAGCAGTAAGAAAAAAGCCATGGGACCAGAGTGTTCAGGTCAGAGGTCAGTACCAACGACCCAAATTTCAACATCAAAAGAAATTTTAGACACCTTAAGCAAGCTCCAAGTAAGTGAATTTGAAAATTTTCTTCCCACGCTACTTTTGTTTCTTAAAAATCAATGCGATACTTTTACACCTGGGCGAGTAGCAACACACATAAAGGCATGGCAGCGCATAACGAAAGATCCTGAGATTTTATCTTATGTATCAGGAGTAAAGGTTGAGTTGGATAGCTGCATGATAGTTTCCCAATGGGAAAGAAAATGTAATGCTTCAGAGGAAGAGCTTTTAACAGTAGAAATTGAAATGCTGATGGCGAAGAACATTATTGAAAAAGTCTATGTTTCTGAACCAGGTGAAGTCATCTCGCCAATTTTCTTAACGCCAAAGCCTGATGGTTCTCAACGAATGATAGTAAACCTGAAAAAATTTAATGATCATGTATCGTATCATCATTTTAAAATGGAAACATTGCATACAATTACTGATGTCATGCAACATGGTTGTTTTATGGCGTCTTTGGATATAAAGGATGCGTATTATAGCGTAAAGATAGCAAAGGGGCACAGGAAATACTTCAGATTTCGATTCAAAGGCAATCTATATCAGTATACGGCCTTGCCAAATGGTTTGGCCAGTTGCCCTCGGATTTTTACCAAATTGCTAAAACCGGCTTTAACGGTATTACACAAACAAGGCATAGTTGCAACGGCTTATATTGACGATATCTATATCCAAAGGATAGATTTACATATCTGCCTTTCGAACATCATTAGAGCAATCACGGTATTTACTGAATTAGGTTTTATTATTCATCCGGACAAATCTTCCTTTATTCCGGCTCAAGAGATTAAAATGTTGGGTTTTAATTTGAATTCCAATGCCATGATGGTGACACCCACCCAGCATAAAATTGAATCGGTAGTGGCTATTTGTAAACGCTTGCTAAGTTCACAGGAAAACACCATTAGGTATGTGGCTGAAGCAGTAGGTAGGCACTATAATCTCGTGTTTCCACGGTGTACTAGTCATTCATAAATGTGCAATGAAATGTGTAAGGAAATATTAGAGTGGTGTATCAACAGAAAAATTTGGTTAACTCTCGCATATATTCCTGGTAAGGATAATACTGAGGCAGACATTGCATCACGAAAGCAAGGAAACATTTCCAGTGAATGGCAGCTAAGGCCCACATTTCTTAAAGGATGCAGAGATCAGTAAAAATGTTACCCCAACATAGATCTATTTGCAACGAGAATAAATAAACAGTTTCCGTGTTTTGTGTCATTCACACCAGACCCTGAAGCAATTGCGATTGACGCATTCACTATTGACTGGTCAATTTATAAGTTCTATGCTTTTCCCCCTTTTAACATAATATCAAGAGTATTGAGAAAGATTCAGGACGACAATGCCATGGGAATATGCGTTTTTCCCAATTGGCCAACACAGCCTTGGTTCCCGCGCGCAATGAGGATGATGGTCAAATCGCCGATCATAATCAAAGCCAGTCAAAATTCGCTGTTTCTGCCAACCAAACCAGAAGAAAAACACCCACTTTTCAAGAAATTACAACTCATAGTTTGCCTCTTGTCCTCCAAAAATTGATTTCATCTAATTTGTCTTCAGAAGCGCAAAGCATAATTTTATCATCCTGGCACCCAACTACCCAAAAGCAATACCAGACATATTTAAATCGTTGGACACAATACTGTAGGGAAAGACCTGTGTCGACTTTAACTCCAACCATCGAACAAGTCATTGAATTTCTAACTACTCTATATGTTGGGAAAACCACCATCCAGCAGGGCTATCGCAGTCACTTCTATACGTAGAAGCACGCACAGCTGTGTCTAGTAGATATAGGCTAACTATCCGATATAGTTTGCTAACGTAATATATTTTCTTCGTGTTTGTATGATGTAAAGACGTAATAGTCTCGTTTTCACACGCATAACAATAGTGTAGGAATAACTTAGGGAAATGACTAACCTGGGAAAGTTATGATTAATGTTTGTCAAAACAACTATTTACGTAGCATTATCTTCCTAGTTTAATTTCATTGGTTAGTAATTTTAAACTATTCGTACGTAATTTCCTAGCTACATGTATAAAAAACCCTAATTGATTTAGCAAATTTAGACAGAGATGTAGAGAGAGAGAAGTAGAGTGATAGAATAGTCATGAATTAGAGAAAATGTAACAGAGTTGTATTTCTTGGAGTGAAACTTCTGTACTTGGTTCTACAATCCTTGTACCAGCGAGATTGGAGAATTATTCTCAACATATGGTCCACGACGAGCCAAGGATAGAAAGCCGAGGCAGAAATGATCAGTTTTCAGAAAACGAAGAGAAAACGAGCATCAAGTAGACGAACAGCAACAATTTTGATTCACAGAGTAGAAGAGGCATTGAGAAAGGGTTCAGATGGAGATGAGTGGAAGAAATTGGAACATTTTCGTGATGAATTAGAAGAAAGACGTACTGAATTAAAGAGATTGGATGAAGAAATTCTGGACACGCTATTGGAAGATGCCGAGGAGGAGGAAATTAATAAAGAGAATGATGAAACAAACCAGTATCGAGAGAAGATTGGGTGCACAATTCTGGCAATAAAAGATTCATTGCTGGCAACGAGTCAAGGAAAGTGGTCGAGAACGAGTTCCTTGGAGAGTTTGTCTTCACTAACTAGCACAAAGGGAGGAACCAAGAAAGTTCAAGTAAAGCTTCCAAAATTTAACTTGCGCCCATTTTCAGGAAAAATACACGAGTGGCAAGAATTCTGGGATGGGTTCAACAGTGCAGTTCATCAGAATGAAGACCTTGCGAACGTTGAAAAACTTAATTATTTGAAGGGATTTCTGGAAGAGAAGGCAAGACATGTAATTGCGGGTATACCAACTACGGACGATTCGTACGAAACTGTAATAAATTTGCTAACAAAACGCTTCGGGAAACCAAATGTGATTCAGCGAGCCCATGTAAACCAGCTGATTTTCGTGTCGCCTGTCTACAGCGAGAGAAACGTAGCACGTCTGCGCGGGATGCATGATGAAATAGAGATCCACCTACGTGGATTGGAGGCTCTTGGTGTTGACATGGCAACATACTCAGGTTTTGTAGTGCCCGTCTTAATGGACAAGATTCCAGAAACGATGCGACTCAATATGATCCGTTTCCACGAAAAGGATCAAATGGACTGGACGCTACAAGACTTTCTGGATGGCTTCGAGAAAGAAATATCGGTGAGAGAGAGTCACGTGCCGCTGAAGACGCTGACTGGAAGTACTGGAGGGAGTGGATATTCTGGAGTTGGTGGAGATAGAAGAACTAGGCAGGTTCCAAGCAGAGATGATTTTGGAACGGCAAATGCTTTGCTAACTGAGAGAGCAGTCGCTGAGAAGAACTGTGCGTACTGTCTGCACAAACATGATCCTGCAGAGTGCAAAACAGTAAGATCGACACAAGAACGTAAGAACATTCTTAGAAAATATGCTAGATGCTTTGTTTGCTTAATGTCGGGTCATAGAGGGTTTGAGTGTAGATCGAACATTATTTGTAAACATTGCAGAGGTAAGCATCATACTTCAATTTGTAATAGGCCCAAGCAAGGAGCTTCAGCGATTAGTTTGGATAGGGAAAGCTCTCCTAAGCCTGGCTCTGTGGCGCTTAACCCAAGTGCGACTACTTGGGTAGGAAGCACTTATTGTGGGGAGAGAGTGGCCTTGCAAACAGCTCTGGGCAAGGTAAAGGAAAGAAAAGAGTGCGTAGTAAGAGTGCTTTTTGACGCAGGTTCTCATCAATCCTTTATCACAGCTAAAGCTGCTGGTAAAATCGGATTGCAGGCTGTGAAGCAGGAGAGATTGTCAGTTAAGACCTTCGGAAAGAATGAAGTTGAAACGAAAGTGAGAGATATTGTTGATTTTGACTTGTCTTCAGTTAACAACCAACAGAGTGCTAGAATTCAATGTTATGTTGTAGATGAAATCGCAACTATTCCCAACGAAAGGATTGACATTGTGAAGAATGATTTTGACCATTTGAAGCAGATTTATTTTTCAGACGCAACAAAGCATGGTGAAACGCTTCAAGTTGACATTTTGATAGGGGCAAATTTTCTTTGGGAATTTATGAGTGGGCAGATAATACGAGGGGGGCCTCAGCAGCCAGTTGCCATAAAGACTCTACTTGGATGGACACTGTCTGGACCTCTGAAGGCCGGTAAGTTGCATTATTTATCGCATGTTAATGTTAATTTTGTCTCTTCGATGAATAAATCTGACAAACAGCATTTGGACGAGCTAGTACACAAACTGTGGGATTTGGATAGTATAGGGATAAGAGAAGGTGATCATGTGCATGAAACACTTATCGATAATATACATTTTACAGGCGAAAGATATCAAGTAGGTTTGCCTTGGAAGGTCGGTCATGGAGATCTTCCATCCAATTACGACATAAGTCTAATGCGCTTGCAATGTCAACTTAAGAAACTTAGAAAGGACCCAGTAACACTGCGAAAGTATGATGACATTATTAGAGAACAAGAAGAAACCGGTATAATAGAAAAGGTGCCTGCATTAGGTAACGTAGGAAGGACACATTATTTAGCTCACCAAGCAGTCGTCCGAGAGGATGCAGAAACGACTAAGGTTCGAATTGTGTTCGATGCATCTTGTAAAAGTAGGAAATCGGGAATATCCCTGAACGACTGTCTTCACGTAGGACCGCCAATGACGCCGTTTATCTTTGACTTGTTATTAAGATTTCGAGGTTATAGTATTGCACTTACAGGAGATATAGAGAAAGCGTTCTTAAATATCGAAATTAATGAGAAAGATAAAGATTTTTTGCGATTCTTGTGGATTGAAAGTATTTCTGAGGACGAACCTAAGATTGTTGTTTATCGTTTTAATAGGGTTGTTTTCGGGGTTAATTCCTCGCCCTTTATTTTAAACGCAGTCTTAAGGCATCATATTCAAACATTTAAAGATGTAGACCCAGAGTTCGTAAGGAAATTGATTGATGGGTTCTATGTAGATGACCTGGTTACAGGGTGTAGTACCCCAACAGAGGCAATTGCACTATACGAGAAATCGAAGGAGAGAATGCAGAAAGGTGGCTTTAAGTTGAGGAAGTGGAAGTCGAATGATAAGGACGTTCAAAACAAGATTCAGGAAATGGAAAATCAGAACGTGAAAAAAGAAGATGGAATGAATGAGAGTTCGTTTGCAAAAGAATCGTTAGGACAAGCAAGTGAACCTGGTGAAAAATCTAAGGTATTGGGTATTGTTTGGGACACAAAAGAAGACACTCTTGAGTTTAAGTTAAGTAAGATGTTGAAGGAAGGGGGGAACATTCCAACAAAAAGGGGAATCCTTAGCACCCTTGCATCACTATTTGATCCCTTGGGGATACTAAGTCCAGTTGCAGTAATGGCCAAGACTTTGTTCCAGAAGTTGTGCGTAGAAGGGGTAGGTTGGGATGAACCTCTCCCTGTAGACAAGTTATCTGTATGGGAAAACTGGCTTCAAGAGCTCAAAGAGATAGGTACGGTTAAGATACCTAGGTATGTCCATGATCAGAGTATAGGTGAAATTCAATGGTGCCAGTTGCATGGATTTGGGGATGCTAGTATGAAAGCATATAGTGCAGTTGTATACATGGTATACGGAACGGCAGAAGGGATCTTTTCTAAGCTATTGTGCTCTAAAACGAGGGTAGCGCCACTCAAATCGCTATCCATACCACGATTGGAATTGATGTCAGCTAGAATTCTAGCAGTTCTAATGAATACTGTGAAAAATGCTCTCCAGTCACAAATTAAGATTGATAAAATTAGGCTATGGCTGGACAGCAAAACCGCTCTATATTGGATACAAAACAATAATGAATGGAAGCAATTTGTCCAACACAGGGTCAATGAAATACTTAACCTTACAAAAAAATGCGAATGGGGGCACGTAAGTGGGTTGGAAAATCCAGCAGATGTAGGTTCCAGGGGGGTCACCATTAGGCAGTTGATCAAGAGTGAATTATGGTGGGAAGGGCCTAAGTGGTTAAGGAAACAAGAGGATGATTGGCCTAAGATTATGGTATTGACAGAATCTGAGGATGTAAAAGAAGAGCAGAAGAAATGTAACGTGTTATCAGTAATGGCAGAAAAACAGCCAAGGTTGAGTGAGATTATAGATTTAGGCAGATTTAGTGCACTTAGCAAGCTTCTAAGGGTCACTGCTTGGGTAAGAAGGTTCATTGACAATTTGAGACGTAAGAAGGAAAAGCAGGATGTAGTGCTGGAACCACTCAGTGCGACCGAGATTGAGAAATCAGAAACAAGTTGGGTAAAGGATTCACAAATTGATTTACAACAGAGTGCAGAGTTTGATAAGACTAGAACAAATCTAGATATTAGGCAAGTAAGCGATATATTAATTTGCCACGGAAGACTAGAAAATTCGGATCTTGATTTAGGGGCTAAGTTTCCTATGGTGCTACCTAGAGACCATAAGTTTACGGAACTTATAATTTGGGATTGCCATCGAAAGGTCCATCATTGCAAGGTAAGAGCAACTTTAGCAGAAGTAAGAGCAAGATTTTGGATCACAAAAGGGCGTCAGTATATAAAAAAGGTTCTGAAAGGATGCTTCATTTGTAAGAAACTAGAGGGAAAGGCATTTGATGCGCCAATTATGGCACCGCTCCCAGCATTTAGAGTTTCTGAAGCACCGCCATTTAGCACTGTCGGTATAGATTTTACAGGGCCTTTGTATTGTAAGACAAAGAAAGGAATGACCAAATGTTACATCGCATTATTTTCGTGTGGTATAACACGAGCCGTTCATCTTGAATTGGTCTATGATTTAAGTACTCCAACGTTTATCTGTTGTTTACGCAGATTTTGCGCTCGAAGGGGTACACCATCCATAATTGTCTCAGATAACGCGAGAACATTTAAGGCCGCACATAAGCTACTTAAGAAACTCAAAACAGATCAAACATTCGAAGGATTTATAGGGAATAAGCGAATAGAGTGGAAATTTAATCTAGAGAGGTCTCCATGGTGGGGAGGTCATTTCGAGCGTATGGTCGGACAGGTAAAGAGATGTCTTAGAAAAGTATTAGGGAATGCAAAATTGTCATTCGAAGAATTGTATACAGTCCTCACAGAAGTAGAAAACACATTAAACTCCAGACCATTGACCTATGATTATGATGAGCCAGGGGTGGAGATGTTAACTCCGTCTCATTTGATTTTTGGACGTCGTGTATCTGCACTGGCAGATGGAATTGATCGAAGAGTAAATACTACTGAATTTGATGAAGTTTCTAATGTACATAAACGATTTTCATATCTGACACGTATCTTGAGTCTTTTCTGGAACAGGTGGAAAAAAGAATATCTAGTTGGGTTGAGAGAAGCTCACAAATCAGGTAAGCATAAATCACCAAATATTGATAAAGGAGATGTTGTTCTAGTGCAGGATGAGAACATGAAGCGAGGCATGTGGAAAATTGCCATTGTAGAAGATCTTATTGTTGGAAAGGACGACGTTGTCAGAGGGGCGAAGGTAAGAAAAGCAGGTAGGGGCAAACCTGATTTCATCTGTAGACCACTACAGAGACTTTATCCTTTAGAAATTGTAGGAGCAAGGATTGAAGCGAAAGGAAGGACTGGAGTGGAATGTGGGAAACAGAGTGGAATGCGAGAAGAGAATTCCCATGCATCCAGACGCTCGCAGCGCGCGGCCGCAAAGGATGCGCAATGCAAGACGCGCCTCATGCTTGACTCCTTTTGAGTCAAGGAGGGGGGAGTGTTGGGAAAACCACCATCCAGCAGGGCTATCGCAGTCACTTCTATACGTGGAAGCACGCACAGCTGTGTCTAGTAGATATAGGCTAACTATCCGATATAGTTTGCTAACGTAATATTTTCTTCGTGTTTGTATGATGTAAAGACGTAATAGTCTCGTTTTCACACGCATAACAATAGTGTAGGAATAACTTAGGGAAATGACTAACCTGGGAAAGTTATGATTAATGTTTGTCAAAACAACTATTTACGTAGCATTATCTTCCTAGTTTAATTTCATTGGTTAGTAATTTTAAACTATTCGTACGTAATTTCCTAGCTACATGTATAAAAAACCCTAATTGATTTAGCAAATTTAGACAGAGATGTAGAGAGAGAGAAGTAGAGTGATAGAATAGTCATGAATTAGAGAAAATGTAACAGAGTTGTATTTCTTGGAGTGAAACTTCTGTACTTGGTTCTACAATCCTTGTACCAGCGAGATTGGAGAATTATTCTCAACACTGACGAGTGTCGGACGAAAAAAGCTTTCAGTATGCCAAAAGAATGTTTCCGCTTTTTCGTGCTATAGTAATACCAAAATATGCTAGCAGAAAGAAATAAGACTACGTCACACAAAAATTCCCACCATCTTTGGATTTTCTATATTTCTCTGCAATCTCATAATTCTGTGTTCGAAGCTCAATAAGCTGGGCCTAAATAATAAAAAATGATAGGGGAAATTATTATTGCAGCCAAAAAGCTAATTATCATAAACATATTCCACTCCCAAAGTGCCTATCAATAACAGATGTATATTCAAAGATGCCTGCTTTGCTGATCTTTTGCATGCTATCTGTCAGACCATGAAAAAACTCTTCACACCAAACTATAGTTAATGCAGATTGTAAACTAAAATTAAAAACTTCTTCCCATGGTATCTAAGATAACCATAAATACACACCAGTTGCAAATCAACCATTGTTTTTTCGTGAAATTTTCCAAGGTGTCATGTATAAAGTAAGCAAATGTTGTACTTTTTAGAACTATTATGTTATTTTTTGACTATATAGCTCATGCAGCAAAAAGGTTTGCAGGCTTTACAAATCTACACCTCCTATCTGATAAGTTTTAGCTAAACTATGAAGCAAAAAAGCTAATACACACTTATTCTATAAGGAACCTACACCCTTTTTTAAAAGGAGCCAACTTATAAGGAACCTACATGCCAAAATATTTATAGAATGCCAAAATATTTAGAGAACTTATACTACTAAAGGAAAAATCCCTAAGGAACTTATCAGTTTGAAAACTTTTTATAACAGCAAACAATTAAGAATTAGGAAGCTGGTTCCATTCATTTGCAGCAAAAAATCCACATAGATTGTTTGCTGTACTTGAGTTAAGTGTTTCATGTTTCACTAGTCTTAAGTTATAGCCAAAATTACAGGCAAAATTAAGAATCAATGTTTTTCTTGTGTCTGCACCATTTATATGGCAGCAAATGTGGAGTGAAGATTAAGGAACTTTTAGAACTACAGTTTGATAACTGGAGGTCTGAAAATGAGGAACTTGAAACTAGGCCTCGAGCTAGGTTCCTTATAAAAATAGCGAGTCTACCTATTTTAATGGACGGACTTCCATAGACTAATACTAACAAATTAACTAGGCTATGCACTCATACAATATGGGACAAACTTGGCCAATTTTGAAATTAGCATGATACCTACCTCTGGCTATACTCACAGTAGTTGATCATAAAATGTAATAATCAATAAACTTGCCTGTAACCTCGTGAATTCATCAGCCGATATTCCTCCATCTTCTGCCATTTTATTGACGATACTATAAGCGCTCCATAGGCGTCAGCCAAATATTACTTCTGAACCGTAATTAAATAGTTGCTTGCTGTATCATATTCAAAATCCATTGACAAGCATTTCTGCTATCTCAAAATTTTAAAACATAGCCCGCAAATATACTTCAAACTTTACATGTGCAATCAAATCAATTCAAAACCTCATGTTTTGCCGAAGCTGTGCTTGTCCCCAATAGCAGTACCATAGAAGAGAAGCAGCAACTCCAATGTTGATCCCAAAGAGAGACAAATATGCTAAGTACTTCACGTGAATGATCATAAAGTAAAAATGGCATACACTACCGTTCAAAAAGTCTTGGGACGATTCGAAGTTTCGAAGGATGTTCACGTTAATAGTTTTAAAAAACATGCATTTTGATCCCCTCCTATCAAACAGGACAACCGACTATTACCATGAAATTTTTATAAGACATTGTTTATGTTTCAAAGATTTTCAGATGCGCCACTTACTTACTGAGGTGCCATATCCAGCCGGACGTGGGCAACCATGGAACGCCAGAGGCTTCTATCCCTCGTCATTCTTCTCAATTTGACCATCGAATGATTTCTTTTTCGAATACTGTGGCGCATCTTATATTTGACATAAAATAAAAGTATAAGATAAAAGTACTTATCTTATCTTATACTTTTATCTTATGTCAAATATAAGATGCGCCACAGTAATCGAAAAAGATTAAACGAAAAATTTTTCTAGGCCAAAAACATGAACATGGCATTTATCAAGCGTCTTGAAATATCACACGAGAAGCGCTTGGAAATTGCTTTTTACAAAAATAATGGTAAAAGCTATCAAGAAATTGCAACAATTGTGGAGTGCTCAAAGAATGCAGCTTTCGCTGTATGCAAAAAGTTCTTTAAATTTAGAACCGTAAAAATTCTGCCAAGGGTTGGTAGACCAAAGAAGATCAAGGCGCCAAGACATGAAAAGTCTTTATTGAGAGTGCTGCGATGTAGTAGGTTTGAACCTTTACAAAACATTGTGTTGGCGTGGAAAAAAGTCTAACTTTTGAAGCATTAGCAAAAAACACAGCAAGAAAAATCATTTAAAAATATAGCTTTTAAAGCCGCATAAGAAAAAAATTCTCATTGATAACAAAAATTAATCAAAATAACTTAACGTTGCCACATGGAAACAAAGTCGACAGCGATCATTCTTTTATCGAATCGTCCCAACACTTTTTGAGCGGTAGTGTACATTCAACTGAGGTTGACAACCGTAAATATATGAGCTGGCAATTGGCAACATTTATTCTATTGTATATGTTCTATCGTATGTTCTATCATTTATTCTTCTTGCCACCTTCCTAAAATCACTGCTTGAAAAATTAGTTACTCCTTCAACACATTCGTCAATGTTTCTGTCATAATTCTCGATAGAGTTAAAAAGTTTGTTTTGGTTCGAAGTTGAATGAATGACGAATATTTTCCAGTCTAAGTTAAGATGGAAGAAGCCCCTATATTGTGATAATTTTGTTATGTAAATTTCAAAGATTAGGCCGTTGGCCCGTAGAAAGCCGCCATTTTTAACAGGGTGTTGCAATACCTTTGTCCCCCTAGTGTATACTATTGGTCTGCATTAGCACTGAACACCGCTTTTGTCAGTGTAAACAATCTACACCCTCAAAAATACATATGTATAATATAATTACAACCATAAACTAGTTTATAACCAAAATATTAACAAGACAAGGATCAAAAAAGAAAACGCAGCATTCTCTGGTACATCCCGCCCTGGGATTCCCAAGTAAAAACCAACCTCGAGAAAAAGTTCCTAACAGCAATCGACAAATGCTTTCACCAAGACCACCCGCTATACAAGATATTGAATAGACACACACTGAAACTAAGCTACTCCTGCATGCCCAACGTTAAGACTCCCATTGCCTCCCATAACAAAAAGATCCTCTCAAACATTAAAGACACAAATGTACACACCATCCTACAAAAGAATGCAACTGCAGAAAAACGCCTGATTGCCCTCTTAACGGAAAGTGCTTACAATCAAACATAATCTACCAAGCAACAGTAACTATAAACACATCAAATGAAACATATATAGGACTAGCAACCAACTTTAAAGAAAGATGTAGAAACCACCTGACCTCCTTTCGACATCACAAACGAAGAAATGATACAGAACTGTCCAAACATGTATGGAACTTGAAAGAGAAAACCAAAGCATTTAACATAAGTTGGAAAATCATAAAAAATGCAAACCCTACGACAATATTAGCAAAAAATGTAATCTATCCTTTACCGAAAAATTTATAATTATTTGTAAAAAAACACCTATGTAGCCTTAATAAACCCAATGAACTAGCAACCCCATGCCAGCACAGAAATATATACAGTATTTACTAAGATATTTCGAAGCAACTGTCACTTAGCAACCTTATTCGACTTAAACTCGTCAGTATTATATTAACGGCTATTCATTGTAACTTTCCTGACGAGTGTGATCATGTTATGATCATGCGAAACAAATTTGTAGCAACAAACAATCAGTTTCTTTGTTTCGAAGTCTCGATATAAGTATTGATATATTGCTCCTTAATGTCGAGCACTCTGAAAAGAATATTCCAATCGCAAATCAAGAATATATATGCATATATGGCTACATTGTGGATTTGAATTGTATACTCTATTACATCGCTCTACGCTAGTATTGAGCACTCTCTACAAACCTTGGAACGTGACTATACTTACACTTATATATATATATATATATATATATATATATATATATATATATATATATATATATATATATATATATATATATATATATATATATATATATATATATATATATATATATATATATTAATTCGGCTAAGGCTTTATATATATATATATATATATATATATATATATATATATATATATATATATATATATATATATATATATATATATATATATATATATATATATATATATATATTATCATGTATTTATCATGTAGAGTATATTTTTTACTTATTCTCTTTAAATTATGTTTACTGTGCCGACGGGGATGAGTTTTTTAAATATATGTTATTTAGTTACTCATTGCAAGTGCCGCTTCAGCTTCAAATACGTTCCTTTGTGGCAACAAATGATGTAGAATCAAAGCAGTAAATGTACAAAGAAGTCAAAAGTTTTTGCAAAGCAATTATTACATCATGCAATGAGTTACGAAAATACAGAGTGGACATACAAAAATTTTGAATTTCAACTACAACAATAATAAATAATGCTAAAAAAGAGACATTCAAAATATTTAAAGTAAGAAGTGCTATAGTTTAGTAATAAATGTCAGTTGAACTATAAGTATTCCTATCAGTAAAAATTAAATAGTGCAGAAATGACAAAAAGTACGAAGAATCCAAAAAATCAGTTAATTCGAAACCGCACATTTACAGTTAAAACGCGCAAAAAAGTTGAAACAAAGACTACAGTGACTCTAACAAATAAATAAAAAATGCATATGTAAAATGTCTCAAATCAGAACCAGAAAAAATGTCTCTTTTATCAACAATTTGACGATGATTGAAGGAGTTGTCTTATCATCTTATACATCAAGGTTTGCAAAAAGCCCTAGGACAATATGCAATTTTTGCATTTTGCAATGAACTCTCACCTCCCTCTTTCCCTCAAACAATGTTGGTTTTTGGGAGAAGTACATGCGGTAATGGAAAGAACCAACATTTTTCAAGAGGGGTGTGTGTGTGTATGATGCAATGATGACAAAATGTAGAGGAATGTGGTTTCTTATCAGTATTCTGTAAGTGTCCCAATGACTTTTGGCCTGTATTGTAGTTGGCTAAGGAGAATTGGCTAACGATACCCTCCCTCCCCTGTGGTGATGTTGCGTACAGGCTCAATGATCCCTTATATGTGTAGGTCGCAGAGTAGGTATGGTAGAAAATATTCCCTGTGGTATCGTTTTTGTATTTCTGCTAAGTAGTATGTACCAATTATGAGTATAAAAAACAAGAATTGATCGAAGAGCAAAAATTCTATCAGTGTTATCATTACTCTATACCTATGATGCTTCTTGATCTTTATATGCTAAGTAACGATATAATAAATATTTTTAGATACAAGAGAACCTACCTATTCTTAAGAATCACCTCACGTCTGATTTACTATCATTGTACATTCCTCTTTACTTAGAAAAATTTCAATGATCTTTTCCAATAGAAACAGTTTGGTTTTGGGAAGGCTTTGGGTCTTCCACAATAGTTTTTACTATTCTACTGAGCACAGGGACGTAGGAACCGGGGGGCCAGAGGGGCCATGACCCCCCACTTTTTAGCAAACTATGCAAAAGTGCCCCTTTGAAGCCCAAAATGGGCGTGGTAATGTGCCCCTTTTAGGACTTGGCCCCCCACTTTTTAGATGCTTCCTACGTCCCTGACTGAGCATCAGTATTGGATTATTGATAATTTAATTTATTTGAATTCTCCACTTTCAATGGGTCTAAGATAAGACCAGTTTATCCCCAAGAATCCTGATAAAATGGCCTACTATGAATAGTCACGTGTAGTTCATTGAAATGCAATCTCTACCACAATGGATTTCTCTTTGAAAAATGTAATCTATGGAACTACTTGTCATTGTTTCCAAATTGATGAAATTGTTCTATCAAGTTAAAAACTCACTGAAGCTACTCCTTCGAAATAAGGCAAATATACAAATAGGCGCAGTGCAATCTAAACGTGATAAATTAATGTGTCTAAATAATACCTGCGTGTATTATGAATCAAGAGGAATACGATCTTCTACTGGAGGGACACGATCTTCTACTGGAGGGACACGATCTTCTACTGGAGGGACACGATCTTCTACTGGAGGGACACGATCTTCTACTGGAGGGACACGATCTTCTACCGGAGGGATACGATCTTTTTCTGGATGGAAAGCATCGTGTATTTTCTCAGGAATCCCGCCCATTTCTGTGTTGACAAATGCAGAGAAAAATTTCGCAACCGTGACACCTGTAACTTCCGCATGGATCTTTTTATACAGGTCGCGTGTATTTTCGATACGATTGTTCAGTAAGGACTGGCCACTAAGCCAATTAAAAATTGCATTACAGACGTGCTTTTCCTGAGGCAAATGATGTGCCATAGCATCCATCTTCTGGAAAATCTCAGGTAGCGTGTGTAGCAACTTGTCTATCAATAAAATGAAAACATCATTTGTTCAGAATTACTGCAATCCATAATATCTTCCTTCTAGCTGCTAAAGATCAGATTGAACTAGGGCATGTCGAAACAAAGGTATTATTCCACGACAAAGAATCCCTGTAAAATCTAACCGTCTTTAAATATCTAACCATCATATAACTCTCTCAAAGTTTGTCACTTAACCTCATTATGCTCAGACAAACGAATGTTTAAAGAAGAATAACTTTCAGCATGATGAGGATACTGCTATAACTGGGGTCCTGTGTGCAAGTAAATATAGCCTACATACTGAAAATAATGAAAAATTCAAGCTGACTATTAGTAGTATTAGATATGATTGTTTACACAATACCTAACTAAAACCCTCAATTTTCTTGCTGAAACAGAAATGGGGATATTCACATTAAAATTATTATTTTAAGTACATTGGCCATATGCCACCATCTCAAAGTAGTTTGTAAATGGATCGCACACATTGTATCTGAGGCAATCAAATACAAACGTGCACATTTATTTCTGTAATGAACTCTCGATGGTAGGAATCCGCTGGTACATGCTAGGAATGCTTAATGATAATTCTAGTAAGCTCTGTAATTCTCCGTATCCTATTAACTCAGGAACCCGACCATCTTAGTGTAATTGAGTCACAGTGAGTGAAAACAGGCATAATCATAGCTCTATAAATCTCTTTAGTAGTTGCTGAAGCAACGGAGACTCACATGTATAATTATTAGATTTCTGTAACATTGACTGAAAAAATATTTCAGAAAACAAAGACTTACCTGCTAATGTTTTGCACACGCAACAAATATTTTCATCATCCGACGGCGTTGCTAGTATAAGAAGAATAAGGTGCTAAAATAAGTTACGAAACAACTCAATAGAACATGATGGAGAACGTCATCATTCGGTTTGTCTTAAATTTGCATTCTGCAAAATTTTCATGAAGTAGACTTACCAGGCATCTGCACAACCAAAGCATCCTCATCTTGCTCTTTGTTATGGTGACTGTCTACAGGATAAGAAAACAACAAATAAACAAATGACAACTACCATGCACAATATGCAGTAAACAACAATATATTCCAAGGGTTATATGTAAAAATAGGCGATACATTGTAGAGATATCTTCACATGATCATTTCTACTATAAACAGTGTATTCAAATGAACAAAAAAACAGTCCCATTGATTTACCTCTTGATTGATTTGTTTCCCTGTTTCTCCCAAGGTTTCCCTTAAAGCTTTTGTTTATGTGATGTTTTCTATATATTCTATCTCTTCGGTTGTTCTTTTTTTACACTGATGATGGCTCCCAGAAACTGGGTCCGAAACGTTTGCATGGACTGTGTCAAATTTTTGGTAGTGTCATAACAATAAAATGGATGTGTCTTTCTGGAATTGTCAATAATTTACACCTAATATGACGTTATTGTTTGTCGTGTTTATTCTTCGATTCATCGTGAAATTACGCTCCCCCACAAAGTGAATCTATTGCTAACAAAAAAACAACTAAATAAGTAGCTAATGAAAGTTATAAAGACATGATATTGAATATAAAGTCATATTGTTCGTGTTAGGGCTACTGCCCTGTTCAGACAGCATAAACTGACCCAGGTTGAACCAGGTGAAACCAACCCAGACTAGTTTCTTGCATGCACAAATAAAAATCTGTGTGTGTGTGTGTGTGTGTGTGTGTGTGTGTGTGTGTGTGTGTGTGTGTGTGTGTGTGTGTGTGTGTGTGTGTGTGTGTGTGTGTGTGTGTGTGTGTGTGTATGTGTGTGTGTAAGTGTGTGTGTGTAAGTGTGTGCATGTGTATGTGTATGTGTATGTGTATGTGTATGTGTATGTGTATGTGTATGTGTGTGTATGCAAAACAAGAGACTGACCTGTGGTCAAAGAAGTCCTCTCAGCCCGTGTTCCTCTATATTGTACAATGTCTACAAGAAAAAAGCAACTAATGACAATGTGACAACTAGTGACAACTAAAAAACCAAACAAGGGCTATCTGATAAAGAATTTTCATCTTATAAGACTTGGCAGTACATGGTTCAGTTCAGTTCAGTTCAGTTCAGTTCAGTTCAGTTCATATATTTTTAAATTCTCTACATACAATGGTGTGGGCAGTCCTCTCTAAACAGCAAATCCAGTGCACATTGTGATGGAGCTATGATGGCTCCCCTGCATAAATTGCTGAAGAGATGAGCAGAGCAAGCAAATAACTTACCATTGAACAACAATTTGAAAGTGAGAAAGGATAGTACAATAACTGGAAAAATTCACTAACAGATGAGGAAACTCAGTCTATTGAAAAATAGAATAACAGAAACTACAGGACTCAAACTACTGTCTGTCTTAAATTTGCATTCTGCAAAATTTTCATGAAGTAGACTTACCAGGCCTCTGCACAACCTCAGTATCCTCAGCTTGCCCTTTGTTATGGTGACTTTCTACAGGATAAGAGAACAAAAAATAGCCAAATGACAACTACCATGCACAATATGCAGTAAACAACAATCTATTCCAAGGGTTATATGTAAAAATATGTGATACATTGTAGAGATATCTTAACATGATCATTTCTGATGTAAATAGTGTATTCAAATGAACACAAAAACAACTAAATAAGTAGCTAATGAACGTTTTAAAGACATAATATTGAATATTACTGAATTTGACTTTTGGTGCTTGGAAATAGAATCATATTGTTAATATTAGAGCTACTGCCCTGTTCAGACAGCATAAACTGACCCAGGTTGAACCAGGCGAAACCAACCCAGACTAGTTTCTTGCATGCACAAATAAAAATCTGTGTTTGTGTTTTTGTTTGTGCTTGTGTGTGTGTGTTTGAGTGTGTGTACATGCATGCATACGTGCATACGTGCATACGTGCATACGTGCATACGTGCGTGCGTGTGTGCGTGCGTGCGTGCGTGTGTGCATGCGTGTGTGTGTGTGTGTGCACGTATGTATGCATGCGTGTGTGGAAAAAAGAGACTGACCTGTGGTCAATGACATACTCTCAGCCCGTGTTCCTTTATATTGTACAATGTCTACAAGAAAAAAGCAACTAATGACAATGTGACAACTAGTGACAACTAAAAGACCAAACAAGGGCTATCTGATAAAGAATTTTCATCTTATAAGACTTAGCAGTACATGGCGTGGGCAGTCCTCTCTAAACAGCAAATCCAGTGCACATTGTGATGGAGCTATGATGGCTCCCCTGCATAAATTGCTGAAGAGAGAGGCAGCATAAGCAAATAACTTACCATTGAGCAATGATACAAAAGTGAGATAGGATAGCATAATAACAGAAAATCTCATGAACAGATAAGGAAACTGAGCCTATTGAAGAATAGAAATAACAGAAACTACAGGACTCAAACTAATGCCTGTCTTAAATTTGCATTCTGCAAAATTTTCATGAAGTAGACTTACCAGGCCTCTGCACAACCACATTATCCTCATCCTGCTCTTCATTTTGGTGACCTTCTACAGGATAAGAGAACAACGAATAAACAAATGACAACTACCACGTACAGTATGCAGTAAACAATAATGTATTGCAAGGGTTATATGTAAAAATAGGTGATACATTGTAGAGATATCTTAATATGATCATTTCTGCTGTAAACAGTGCATTCAAATGAACACAAAAACAACTAAATAAGTTGTGGAAGTTCTTTTGTCATGTTAATTAGCTTGCCTATTGAATTTATGTTTACTAGGACTCAGGCGGTAGATTTAGGGAGAGAGATATTTCGAGAGTTGAGAGTGAGTACGAAAGCAACATAGAGAAAGCTTTTAAGTGATATTTGGAAACTTCGTGAAGGATACCTCAACTTAATAATTTAGGTTGATATATGATTGTAGTTCGAGCTTGTTTCATGGTGGTTAAAATACGTGTCATATTATACTGTGGCATTTTCTTGGCGTCAACTGTCAGGGACTACTGGGATATAGGGTATGCAGCAATCAACTTAGTGAGTATTATTTGTGGTACAGTAAGCAAGTTCACCACAAAAGTGGCACCCCAGATGGGAGACTGGTTTTTTGACCATAGATATTAGATTCTGATTGGGATTATGGCAACTCGAAGCAAAGCGAAGGAAAACATCAAGCCTATATCGGGAGAGGCAGAGGCATATTTAGGTGATATGGCTGACATCGAAAACAAGAAGGTATCTTTAGCAAACATGCTAAGGAAGCTATCATACTTCAACAAGTCGACAGGTGAGATATTGAAACAAAATTATAGGGAGACGTTAAGTAGACAGTACACTCTTTTGAATGCAAAAATCAACGAAGTTTTTGAAGCGATATCAGGGATACAGGAGTTGTACATAGACTCAGACGCGGACGAAGAAACAATAGATGCTTGGTCAAGCGAAATAAAGGAACAATTAACCCCTTTTGAAACATCAACAAAGGAAATTAAATCAGCAATTGAATTGCTCGATAGGAAAATGAAAGAAAAGCAGAGGAATGAGCAGTTTGAATATGAAGCTTATTTGAGGAGTGAAGCTAGAAAAGAAGAGATGGAAGCCGAAGAGTTAAAATTAGCACGGAAATATCAGCATGAGCTTGAATTAGAAGAGAGAAAACTGGAGATAGCAGAAAGAAAGCGAGTACATGCAAAGTTACCTGACTTACAGATAACAAAATTTCAGGGAAATCATTTAGATTGGTTAAGATTTTGGAGCATTTTTAAATCTCAGATAGATGAAACAGAAATGCCTGAGGAAGCAAAGTTTGCGTATTTAAAAGAACTTCTAGTTTCCAAGGTTAGATCTATGGTGGATAAATTGCCTTCTGATTCAAGGGGGTACGAGAAAGCAAAGAATATGCTATTACAAAGATACGGCGATACTTTAGAAGTTGTTAATGCTCATGTGCAACAAATTATGGCACTTCCTACCATACATAGCACATCCAGGGTAAAAATTCACGAATTTTATGATCATCTGCTGGTTCATGTGCAAGCTCTTGACACACTGGGAAAGTTAGAACAAGTGAGAGGAAATGTTCGCATGACTCTTGACAAATTGGATGGAATCAGAGCAGACCTAACAAGAACTGACGAGAAATGGAAAGAATGGGATTTTAATGATCTTCTAGAAGCTCTGAGATTGTGGACAGAAAGAAACCCTATGTTGCCCAGTGAGAAAGAAGGAAGACATGTTCAAAAAGAGTTCAAACGAGAGAAAACATTTGCAGCCAGGGAGCAGAAATCAAAACAGTGTGTTTACTGTGAGATTGCAGGTCATAAATCAAGTGAATGTCAACAGGTTATCAATACAGAAGAGAGACGAAGGATTCTTAGCGACAGGAAGTTATGTTTCAATTGCACAGGAGCACAACACAGAGCAAGTGAGTGCAAAAGTAAATCCTCATGTCTTATATGTAAAAGAAAACATCATACGTCCATTTGCGACAGAGTAAAACAGTCAAATTCTCACAGTCAAGGTCAAATTCTCACAGCTACCAATGAAAAGAAAGTTGTTCATCCGGTTGTTATCATAAACATTGAAGGTATAAAATGCAGGGCTTTACTAGATACTGGTTCTAGTAGTTCGTATGTATCATCAACAGTGGTCAATATGATAAAAAAGAAGCCATTGAGACAGGAAATTAAAACCATAGAGATGATGTTACAAAGAATGGAGAAGAAGGTAGACATCTATGAAGTAGAGCTTAAAAATTTGGAAGGTACTTTCAGTTTACATTCTGAAGTTAATGGTATTGAGCGGAAGGTTTTACTTACTTTGCCAAATCCTCATTATGAAAGGATAATTGCAAAGAACAAACATCTAGATGGGATAGACATGAATGACAATGATGGGAAAGAATATATACCAGTTCATGTGATATTAGGAGCAAGTGATTATGCTCTCATAAAGACATCTACTCCAACTAGGATTGGAAATCTGGGACAGCCTATCGCGGAGAAAACAAAATTTGGCTGGATAATTATGTCACCAGGTCAAGACGATGAGGACACTACACTCATGTATACAAGAACAACACATGAAGACTATATGGAAATGTGTAGCCTTGATGTCTTAGGTATTGAAGATAGATCTGAAGGGAATCAGAGTTATGTATATGATGAGTTTAAAGAACAGTTGTACCAACGAGATGATGGGAGGTACGAAGTATCATTGCCTTGGAAACCTGGACATCCAGAATTACCTTCTAACAGAAATGTTGCAGAGGCTAGATTTAACTCACTGATGAGAAAGTTAGACAAGCAACCAGGAATGCTGGAAACTTACGATGAGATCATTCGGAACCAGATTAAAGAAGGAATTGTAGAGCTAGCACCTGCTGAAATCAAAGGTCCTGTCCATTACATTCCACATAAGCCAGTTGTGAGAGAAAATGCACAATCAACCAAGGTTAGAATTGTATATGATGCGTCAGCAAAAGAAGATAAAGAATCTCCATCTCTGAATGACTGTCTTGAAATAGGACCACCTCTTCAAAGGAAAATATTGGATATACTGACAATAATAAGATTCAAACCAATTTTGTTGACTGGAGATATCAAACAAGCATTTCTACAAATTTTCATAAGGGAGTCAGAACGTGATGTATTGAGATTTATATGGGTTGATGATCTGGAGAGTAGGGTGAAAACTATTTACAGAGTAACGAGAGTTCTTTTTGGGTTAGGATCAAGCCCATTTTTATTGAATGGGACACTACAGCAGCATTTTGAAAGATATAAAAATAGTCATGAGAACTGTATAAAGGAGTTGTCAGATGGAATCTATGTTGATGATATTCATATTGGAGGTAACAATGTAGCAGAAGTAAAAGAAATGAAGGAAACAGCGATTAAAATATTTGCAGATGGAGGCTTTGAACTGCATAAATGGCATTGTAACTCATGGAAACTTGATGGTGAAGCAGATATGGATTGTGACTCAACATTTGCCAAGGAAAAGTTAAATGTGAGATATTACGAAACCAAGCTGCTTGGAGTTAAATGGGATAAAGATAAAGATAAGTTATCCGTTGTTTTACCTAAACTAGAAACTCCAGTGACTAAACGATCTGTGCTGAGCACAATTGCCAAAATATATGACCCGCTTGGATTAGTGTCACCAGCAACTTTGACAGCAAAAGTAATATTCCGTGACATCTGTGATCGAAAACTTTCTTGGGATGCTCAGCTACCAACTGATTTGTTGAAACAATGGCTTAAATGGATGAAAACGTTACCAAATCAAGTCTCCATTTCAAGGTCAATTTCAACAGAGGGTACAGAGATTACATTGATAGAGCTTCACGGATTTGCAGACGCAAGCATCCTTGGGTGTTGTGCTGTTGTTTATGCTGTTGTAAGGCATGGTAATCTAACTAGCCAAAGTATACTGGTTTCAAAATCCAGGCTTTCAAGAAAGAATCTTACTATACCTAGACTTGAACTAGTGAGTTGTCATATGGTTACTAATCTTCTTGATAATATAGCAAATACCCTTGAGCAGTACACCATAACAAAGCAAGCTTGGACAGATTCAACAGTGTGTTTATATTGGTTAAAAGGGATTGAACAGTATAAACAGTTTGTGTCTAATCGTATTCGCAAGATCAAAGAAAAGAAAATTGAGTTTAGATATGTACCATCTGGTGAAAATCCTGCTGATATCGGAAGTCGTGGAACAAACAATCTTCAAGAAAACGGAAAGTGGCTGCAGGGACCGTCATGGCTTAAATCACAAGGAGAATGGCCCAAAAATATTGTTATAATGCCAACAGAAGAAACTGAGACAGAGAAAAGAATGATCAAAGAGATAATGAGAATTACTGTACAGAAAGATAAAGATTTAATTGATGTGTTACTTAAAAAAAAAAGATTTTGGAAAGCTATTAAAATTCTTGCCTGGTGCAGACGTTTCATAAACAACTGCAAAAAGATCAGTAAGAGTGACAAATTGAAGGGGCCATTGACAAGAGATGAGGTCGAAGAACAAGAGATCATATTAGTAAAGAAAGCTCAAAAAGATGTATTGGATAGTGAAAGTTTCATTACAGACTCTAAAAGATTGAATTTGAGAGAAAATACCTATGGGATTTTCGTATGCCACGGCCGAATTGAAGGTGATTATCCAATCTACCTTCCGTATGGGCATCTTGTTACTGAGAGCATCGTAGAATACTATCACAGGCAAACGTTGCATGGGGGAGTCGGCTTAACTATGGCAAAAGTGAGAGAAAAGTTTTGGGTTTCAAAACTGAGAAGTTTGACAAAGAGAGTTCGTAAAGATTGCTATGGTTGTAAAAGATTTCAGGTATCAGCAATTTCAGCACCACCTCAAGGAAATCTTCCAAGAGTGAGAAGTGAAGGCACTATTCCATTTCAAGTAGTAGGACTTGACTTTGCAGGTCCTATAATGTATAGAGGGAAAGGTTCTACTGAATATAAAGGGTATATTATATTATACACCTGCAGTCTTACCCGCGGACTACACCTAGAATTCTTAAGATCTATGAGCTGTGAAGAGTTCTTAATCAGCCTAAAAAGATTTATTGCTGCAAGAGGGAGACCTGAAGTAATTTATTCTGACAATGCCAAGACCTTCATTGCTTCATCACAGTGGATTAAGAAACTAAGGAAGGAAGAGAAATTGCACGATTATCTTTCGCAACATGAGGTGAAGTGGCGATTTAACTTGAGCAGAGCTAGTTGGTGGGGTGGTTGGTTTGAACGAATGATTAGTCTTGTGAAACAAGCATTGTATAAAGTGATTGGTAGGGCAAAGCTTACATTTATAGAGATGCAGGGCGTACTTCTTGACATACAGATCGCATTGAATAACCGTCCGTTGTCCTACTGCGAAGACGACATAGAACTGCCAACGTTAACACCGAATATACTGATTTTCGGGAAAGCCAACTACCTATTTCAAGAACAGCCAAATGAAATAATGGACAAAGATCTAAGGAAACGTGCAAAATACATTCTACGATGCAAAGAGAGATTATGGATTAGGTGGCAGACTGAATATCTAAGAGCTCTTAGAGAAAGACATGACTGCGCATATAAAGGAAAGGAAAATCATTTAAGCCTGGTACTCACTGCGAGTTTAAGTGCGCGCGCCAGCGAGAGTTCACGTTAAACTCCAGTGAGTACATGCAGTGCGTTTGAATTCCTGAGGGCGAGCGCTCAAAAAAAGTTAAACTCGCAGAACAAAATTTTTTGATCTTGGCGTTTAAAGTTCTGAAGTGCCGCGGAATGTCACACATCATCAGGAGGAAGTTGACTGATGAACATGTGGCTTCGAACTCGTTTCTAGGGAAACAAGCTGGAAACAGTCATTGTAGCGTTCACATGTCTCAGATACAATGTTTATCAGTTGCACTGCCAATGCAAAATGAATATAATAACGACTGCGGCCTTTCAACTGACGCTAGGGATGGGCATTCTAAACCTTGAGTCATGTTTTTCACTTCTAGGACGCACCAAACTCGAAAGACGTCCAAAGCGGATCGAGGTCATTCGAAAATAATGAAAAATGTACTCTCGATCCTTCTCTTTCTATGATTCAACCTCTTCCCTCTTCTTCTAGACATCAGGTATCCAAAATCGTTTTCTTTGTTTCTCGTTGTAGTCCCTTTTCCTTTAAACTGTCTCATGACTCATCACTGTTCTCAGTTAAACTTGCGCGTTTAAAAATTGTCCTAGTGAGTATGCCTGCGGGTTTAAATTCCACAGTTAAACTCTCGAAGGGCGCGCGCACTTAAACGCACTTTAACTCTAGAAAAGAATCGTGGAAAATGGACATTGGGTGTGATAAATAGTCTAATAGTTGACAAGAATAAAGTCGTTAGAGGAGCAAAGCTTCGTACAGGAAAATTTGACATTGAGAGACCAATTCAATTCTTATATCCTCTTGAGTTGAGTTGCTCTGAATTCAGAGAAAACGGTTCTACAGCAAAGAAGTTAAATGTCGATGCAAAAGAATTCCGGCCAAAGAGAAGAGCCGCTACAGATGCTAGAGCAAATATAAGAGGAATTTTTGGCTTTGAAGAAAACGAAATCTGTTAAAGACTAATTTACTCTTGAGTTTTTTATATCATATTTATATTTGACATTCTAGGAAGCCAAATAGGGGGAGAAGTGTGGAAGTTCTTTTGTCATGTTAATTAGCTTGCCTATTGAATTTATGTTTACTAGGACTCAGGCGGTAGATTTAGGGAGAGAGATATTTCGAGAGTTGAGAGTGAGTACGAAAGCAACATAGAGAAAGCTTTTAAGTGATATTTGGAAACTTCGTGAAGGATACCTCAACTTAATAATTTAGGTTGATATATGATTGTAGTTCGAGCTTGTTTCATGGTGGTTAAAATACGTGTCATATTATACTGTGGCATTTTCTTGGCGTCAACTGTCAGGGACTACTGGGATATAGGGTATGCAGCAATCAACTTAGTGAGTATTATTTGTGGTACAGTAAGCAAGTTCACCACAAAGTAGCTAATGAAAGTTATAAAGACATAATATTGAATATTACTGAATTTGACTTTTTGTGCATGGAAATAGACTCATATTGTTAGAGTTAGAGCAATATATAGTAGTAAACTATACATTTAAATATATTCCAAACAGCAAAGTAACTCTTGAGCAAGGGTTTTGCAAATCATATCAAAAAATAGGCGCATTTCACAAGTACCATAGATACCACTTCTAAAACTTCATGTCTGTAAGGTCTATACTAAAAAGGCTTACGTTCTGCAGCAACAACTTCATCCCGTTGTGGTGTATATGCCCCCTTAACTGCAAGGTAAGAGAACAATGAGTGGCCAAATGATAACTATCAGAAAGTACATAACATCACGTAATCTCCATCTATGTAATCTCCATCCATCTATAATTATGTGCTGGTTCTAAGTGAGGCTCCTAATGATAGAATAATTAGGATTCTTCCTAATAGCCAGTATATTGGAACAGCTTTTCCAAAACAATACAATTCATGGAAGCTGCTTCATTTATGGCTTACTAAAACCCACAACTGGGTATGCACTTCAGTAGGCTCACTTTTATGATGGCAATAGAATTTTACACTCTGAAGAGTATCAGCCAAAAGAAAAGCTTTCAGAAATTTGTCATTATGCATGCATCTATCACAGCAATCTGGCTTGTCTGTACCATAAAGAAGTTGAATAAAAACAAGTAGTCTTGTAGCAGAGTTGTGGTGGACTACAATACCTAGTAATCTGTTAACTATGAGATAGGAGTGAACCAGAGATGGACCATACATAGAAAGAGCTAAGTGTAAAATAACTACTGTTATCTAGAGAAGTTCAAGCTGATAGAGCAAAATTCTTATAATACAAAAATACAGTTAACATCCGCTATCTCGAACCTTCATGGGACCTAATAAATTGTTCGACATAGTGAATGTTCGAAACAGCCAAATTATTGAAAAATCTTTGGAATTACAAAAAGTGATCACATTTCCATTTCTTTGCCAGTATATGCGTGTTTTCCCCCATCCACTAGTCCCACAAATAGCTTTGTAAACCACCATTGACATTATTTTATGGATAATTAGTAGTTGTAAATAATGGGAGATCTTATAGATCTGAAAAGTAGAGGGCAACACTGAAAAGACATTGAAAAAGTAAAATCTTAAAAACAAGAGCAATTAAGTGCATCCCTTTTTCTAACAAATAGTTCTTGAAAGACATATTCGATAGTTAACTCTTCAAACATTTGAATGATTTCACTTGTCAAAGAAAAGTATGCTTGTGTTTCTCTTATAAATTTTGATCAGAAGTTTGACATATCCGCTATTTCTGAGACACTGGACCAAGCAAATTGTTCAAGATCATGAAAAGTTTGAGATAGCAGAACTCAAGATATCCAATGCTATTTATAAGGAAATATTAACTCAAAACTCAGGGGACTTTAAAAATTGTTCAACATGGTGAAAGTTCAAGATAAACCACATTCAAGATCACGGATGTCGACTGTGCATCTCAAAATTGAACTGATTCAAACATTGTCTTATGAATGGCATTGATCACAGTACAAAATATAAGCATTGCATAGCAACAAAATATCAACAGACAGAAAGAAAGGCAGGCTGACAGACAGACAGACAGACAGACAGACAGACAGACAGGCAGGCAGGCAGGCACACAGGCAGGCACACAGGCAGGCACACAGGCAGGCACACAGGCAGGCAGACTGACACAATGGCAAACAGAAAGACAGATAGAAAAACAGACAGGCAGGCTGACAAACATATAGACAAGCAGACTGACAGAAAGGCAGAAAGACAGACACAGATAGATAAGTAGCATTATACTCTTACTGATTCTTCTCAAACTTTCTCTCTTCCAACAGATCAAACCAAACAAAGCACATAAAAAAATGGCAAGAACCAATGGAACCCATAAAATAGTATCGGGTGTTGACTTTCCAGGTGACTTCTTTGTAGTTTCAGAGGATTTCTTTGTTGTTCCCATGGAAGGCAATGGTGTTCCTCCAGCAGTTGTACCAGCAGTTGATTTCTTAGTGGGGTTCCAAGTAGGGGTAAGATCTGTGTCATCTGTCCCTATTTTCTGAGTAGAGACATAATAGTTCATAGAAATTTAAACCCACAATGCACTATGCATTTTTAACTCTAATAGAAAATAAGTTTTCTATTAGATATGAAGTTATAAGTTTTGACAGTCTAAATTTGCTTTATGTTTTCATATATTAACATATTAACTTATAGACCATAAACATATAGACCTCAAATGAGGATGACACAGTGTATGCAATTGAGATTAACAGCATAGGGCTGAAATCAGTTAAGTGAAACTGCAAGGCTCCTTCTGTAGCTTGACTTTGCAATTGCTCTAGGCCTCATAACAAATGGGGGATGTTAATTAATTCTGGCTGATTAAAAACCCCAACTCCTTATTTTGACTCCTGTTTACTAATTTTGACAATTCTGAAGTTGCTTCAAATCTGTATAGATCATTTTCCAAACTGTGTTCAGACTCAGCTAATCCTCATGTCACATTTTTTGCTGTTTTCAAATGATGTTAACACTTACATGGAATAGACATGTCTAAATCCTGTTGATCCATTTAAATATTAATCTGGGAGTTTTATTACATTGTATGTATTTTGAACCCCATATTATCAAATCTGGAAATTTGTTAGACCCTACTTATTGTGACCCCCCCCCCCATTTATAATGAGTTGTAGAGTATGCAAAAATAGTCACCAAAAATAACTATCAATATAAATACATCTAGAAAGCCTCCAGGCATGGCACTACCAAATAAAAAGTGTTGGCTACACATATAACAGTAAATTACATAATAAAGGCTAGAAAAATCACTGGTTTGCAAAAAGTGGGGGGGGGGCTGAACCCCCAGCTCCCCTACAGACACCATGCCTAACTTCTTTCAGATATTTAACGAGGTGGTGAATGGCATCAATAATTGAAATGACAGAAATGGTAAAAGTGGACAATATAAAGTAAGTATACCTTGATGCAGTTACCAAAAGCATCTTTGGCAAAACCAATCATGCATCTATTTGAGCAAACTGGGGGGCTACTCCTAGTGCAATTTTGCAACACTACATAATTATCTCGGCATTTAACAGTGGCACATGGTTTGCACATCAAGGTGTTTGGTTTACCTTCATGTACCTGCTTGAAGAAATCAGCCTTACATTCTATACACATTTTCACTAGTCCAACTTCATCAAAGATTTCATCAGTATGGCAAGCAGGATAGGGCTCATATCCTGCCTTGCATTCATCGCACTGAACACATTTTAAAGTGCCATCTCTGGCCCTGATATTCAAATCCATGCAACCAAATACAACCTGTTGATGTAAATAAATAAACAAACAATAAATAAACATGTAATGTAAATAAACATTACGCTCAGTGATCCAGGCTATCTTCAAAGGCAGTGGTGTCAAAAGTTTGCTCAGAAACCTATGTACTTAGAACTGTGATCTGAAGAAAATAATCCCCAATGGGAGCAATGATATGCTTTAGATAAAAGGATGGCTGACATGGCAGTTGAAGAGCTTGGTGGTTCAGACACAAAGAGCTTCAAATGAATGGATATATATCATTCAAATTTTCAGTCTGTTTTTGTTCTACCTTAAGGGAGAAAATATGTGTTCTGATATGTGCACTGAGCCAACAAGTGCTAATAATCCATTACCACTCCTTTTCATCAAAGGCAACTGGTCATTGTCCAAACTTTGATGGAAGTTAGCAAGGGAGAGAGGCTGATGTTGATATTTCAGACAGTTATATTATTGCATTAAATAAGTTCTAACTGCTAAACCTCTTCCACTTCCTCTACATCCACCACCAGGAAGGAGGCGAACAACAATTTGATTTCTTTTTCAATAGAACCACATATAATCATATTTTCAGAACATCCTATGGGCCAGTAAGACCTGGACTGCAGGCCACACATCTCCTGCAGGCCATAGTTTGGACACCCAAGTTCTAAGGAATTTTCACCAGTTGGGCATTGGCTAATAGGGTTGCTAAAAAAGGGGTTTGGGGATATCAATGTCAATTCTGCCATGGATTCTATAACCTTAGATTTGTGGAGTGGCAGAAAATCCAACAGCAATTGATTGATACTTACATGAGACAAAAGGAAGCAAAAATAATTTGATATACAAGTAGTACATGGACACAATTCAACAATGATTTTAAAACAGTTCCAAGCAAAAGTGTCCCTGCCAGTGGGGGATCATAGGCCAACTAGTGGAAAATCTAAGAACCTGGTAGGAACTTTCCCTCACTAGTTTGTCTGTTAAAAGATCCCCAAACAGACACGCAATTCATGTTTAGTTAAGCTGTTCTCAGTTTTTGCATATATAGAACCAGTCATTATTAATGGTAGGGTGGGGTGGAAAACTTGCAGTGGGTAACTGATAATTTTTCTACTAATAAGGGAGGCCAGATCAAAACTCAGCAAACAAGAGGGGGACCATGATAAATGTCAGTCAAAAGTGACAACCATTATTTCACCCTGAACCGTATTACAATAATTTTTGAAAATAGACATCTATTTTCATCCATATTCATTATGATGAGCATTGGGGGTAACCTTTCCTAGGTAGGACAAACTGTTGTCATGGCAGACCAACTGCTTTCCCCTTAGTTAGTGCTTTGCTTAATGTATAATTATACAGATATAACAAGAATGAGAAAGTTATATGACAGAGTAGAATTACATCACAGAGTGTTACAAGTACTAGGAAAGAAAAAAGAACAGTATTCAGATGTATCTGTATTTGTAGCAATTATTGAAAGTTACCAGAGGATATAAGAGCATCATTGTTAACAAAAAAGCTGATATCTAGAAGAGCACACGAACATACACAAAAAAAGAAAGCTCATGTGCATATCGCTATGAAGAAAACCATATTAGTGAGGAGTGTAAAAAGCTATTCAATCTCCAAGAAAGAAAAGACAAACTCACAAAAAATGGAAGGTGCTATATTGGCATACAGTCGGATCATAGATCCAGACACTGCAGAAATAGAATGAAATGCAAGAGATGCTTTAAATGCTTGAAATGACATTATGTTAGTATTTGTGATAGCAAGAAAGGTGCTGCAATCATAAACCAAGGGCTTCATGTAAAAGCAGGCAAAACTGTGCATTCAGCAGCTAGAGGTTTTACAACCATCTCGGCTGCAAAAGAATACAACTCTTTGCTTCTTCAGGTGAGACAAACTAACTCTCAACTTCTTTTAGATAGTCTCTTGATTGCTTTTTAAATAATTCTTCACTTTTATTTATTCAGTAAGTTCTTTAATCTTCAAAGTTATATATGGACTTTAATAGTGCAACTTATAGAGGAAGCAGGACCCTGTTGACAACAGTATGGAAATACTGATAGGCTATACTGCTAAATCATTTGTATATTATTTATTATTACTTTTTCTTATCAAAAAGGTCTCGGTAATCCCAAAGCATACAGATAAATACATCATGATACTTTGCTCCAATAGCTGCCTTAGTGATATATCTTTCTCAAAAAGCTTCACTGTCAGTGTTCTATCTTCTGACATGAACCTTGTCAATATTTTACAAGAAATCTGCAATGAACTGGAGACTTTTCAGCTGAACTCAGGCCAAGTACTAGAAGCTGGCCATACTACCCAGCATCTTTTTGTACATTCTACCAGTTTCCATCTCTGCGCTGAAAACTGGGCAATGTATGCCTAGAGTGGGGCTATGACGATTTATGTTTAGATTTAGGGTAGCCACATCTTATCTGTCTCAAATTGAGGAGTGGCTGCAAAAATAATTGCATTCTTTCAAACAAGTACATGTCTAGAAAATCAGATTCAGATTTATTGCACAATACCCTTGAAGGAAGGTATAAAAAACGCTTTTTAGAACAAGACAGTTTCATTTCATTCATTTTTTCAGTTTGATTTATTTATCAATCCATCCCAAATACAATTAAACAAAATAAATAACATTACAGCTAACTACTTACAATATACCTACCATACCACACAAAGAAACAAATTAAACTTATAGAAGACAGGAAAAAAGGACTTAACATGATTTTATTTAAAACTGATTGATTAAGGAGGAGCTCTCTAAAGCCATACACGACACAGATTATTGTACTGGTGTATGTGAGAGATCTCCTGGCGGATGTTAACAATCCGTTGCCATACACGACACAGATTACAGTATTGGTGTATGTGAGAGTTTGCTACAGTATACTGTTGTAATAGGAAACTTAAATCTGTTCTCTTTGCACTTTTTGTACACTTGCCTTCGTTATGCCATATTTCGCATAAACATAGTTGTTTAGAAATAGTCATACATGGCACAAGCTACTGTTTTGGTGTATTTGAGAGTGCTTTCACCGTATATTGTTGTAATAGGAATTTTATGCAAAATTTCTAACTCCTACACACGGGGGTCAACATTGTTGAGTTAGTACTAGGCATAAGGCCCAAGTATTATTCCGTATAAACATCGTTTTTTAGATAAAACTATACATGGCACAGGCCATTCTGTTGGTGTATTTGAGAGTTTCTTTACTCTACATTCTTGTAATACAAATTTTATGACAACTTTCTAACTCTAAAATATGGGGGTCAGCATTGTCGCGTCAGTACTATATATAACGCCTAAGTACTATTCTGTACAAACATCGTTTTTTAGATAAAACTATACATGGTACAGATTAATGTATTGGTGTATTTGAGAGTTCTGTTATTGTATATTGTTGTAATAGGAATTTCATGCAAAATTTCTAACTCCTAAACACGGGGGTCAACATTGTTGAGTTAGTACTATGCATAAGGCCTAAGTACTACTCCGTATAAACATCGTTTTCTAGAAAAAACTATACATCGCACAGATTACTGTATTAGCGTATTTGAGAGTTCTGTTATTGTATATTGTTGTAATAGGAATTTTATGCAAAATTTCTAACTCCTAAACAGGGGGGTCAACATTGTTGAGTTAGTACTAGGCATAAGGCATAAGTACTATTCCGTATAAACATCGTTTTCTAGAAAAAACTATACATCGCACAGATTACTGTATTAGCGTATTTGAGAGTTCTGTTATTGTAAATTGCTGTAATAGGAATTTTATGCCAAATTTCTAACTCCTAAACACGGGTGTCAACATTGTTAAGTTAGTACTATGCATAAGGCCTAAGTACTATTTCGTATAGACATCGTTTTTTAGAAAAAGTTATACATGGCACAAGCTACTGTATTGGTGTATTTGAGAGGTCTGTTATTGTATATTGTTGTAATAGGAATTTTATGCAAAATTTCTACCTCTTAAACATGGGGGTCAACATTGTTGAGTTAGTACTAGGCATAAGTACTATTTCTTATAAACATCGTTTTCTAGAAAAAACTGTACATCGCACAGATTACTGTATTAGCGTATTTGAGAGTTCTGTTATTGTATATTGTTGTAATAGGAATTTTATGCCAAATTTCTAACTCCTAAACACGGGGATCAACATTGTTGAGTTAGTACTATGCATAAGGCCTAAGTACTATTTCGTATAAACATCGTTTTTTAGAAAAAGTTATACATGGCACAAACTACTGTATTGGTGTATTTGAGAGTGCTTTCACTGTATGTTGTTTTAATAGGAAACTGAAGTTGGTTCTCGTTGCATGTTTGGAAAGTTTGCCTTCCTTCAAGAGTATTGCGCAATAACTTTGAATCTGAATCTGATTCTCTAGACACGTAAGTTAAGTTCACTAATGACGGGTCCCGAAGCACATACTTTCTATGCCCAACAAAGGAAGCGACTAATGCACACATCATATAGAAAAGCATATCTTTCTCATTAATAATATACATTACCTGTATAATTAGAAGGAATAAACCAACTGCAATGTGGATTGGCGTCCTCATGCTTCTCTACTCTAACCCGCCCTCTTTGAATAACTACGGTAGGCCAATGTACTTACCTGCTCCTGCTCATTTGCAGACACAGATTTGGAAACCACGTGACACTATGACGTAGAGGTTGACGTCATAGTGTTGTTGATTTCCCCTATTCTGTGTTTCAAGCACTCTAGAGGGAGGGCTTATTGGAGAGGGGGCTTATAAGAGAGGGGGGACTAAATAGATTTTTTGAAAATTTTTAATAGTATACTGCATATTTGCTGTTCGAAAATAGAGAACAATAGTTAAATTGATTAGTCTATACATCATACGTTCCCAGCAGAACAAACAAAATTGAAAGATTATGTGGTAACCGTTGATATAGAACGTTTTTATCTGCAGAAAGTCAATGAATGACTTAGATTCTTTAAAGTTTGGTGACTATTGTTAACTGAGCGTGATCACACTTAGTGTGCTTACTCCTACGAAGCTTAGTTACACTTGGTACAATTCAATATTTTATAAAGGGGGCTTATTAGAGAGGGGGCTTAATAAACTTTTTAGTCCAGAAAGGGGGCTTATTGGAGAGGGGGGTTAAACAGAGAATTTACGGTACATACAGTACAACCGTTTTCACAAGTTAGGGAAGGGGCAATTCAAAAATTATATTTGGCACACAATTGCAGGGGTGTAGTAAAGAGGACAGTAGACATTTTGCTAAAAGTGCATAAATTGGGGGTTTTAAAAGATAACAACGGATATGATTGTTTCATAATCAGTGTAAGATGGGGAGTCAATAATACAGTAGGTGGGAGGGTCAAATGGTATAAGGCTTCCAACGATTCAAATTTATTGCAATTATTGATGCCAAATATTGAAAAAATTAAATGTTATTAAATTAATAGTTTCTTATATCTTGAGAACATTTATAGTCAAGAGTAATTCATATATATTTTAATAAACGTCTGTTAGAAAAACAGTCAAAGTGTGCAAAAGAAGCAGGAAAATGCCGCCCAGAAAAGTAGGACACAGAGAGCACTGGGGGCATGTGCCCCAATATTTGCAAATGCCAAAAGATATCCCCAAAGAGGGAAATGCTCCCTTGCATCGAGAAAAATACATATTTGTGAGGACTATGCAAAATCACAGTGCCTGAATCTTCTATTTGTTTCGAAACAAATAGAATTGTCCTACACTCTGCTCTATACTGCCTGGACCCTCCCAATCCATGTCTGATTTCAAGACATATTAGCATAACATATAAATTTGGTTCGATTTGGTGTGATCCTTACACCTCCACCATCCAAATACTTCCAACGACTCAAATGCCATCTGCTGTCAATTTTATTAGATGTCTACCCTCGGTTCTGTCTTCCACTTGTACAGATATTGAATATAATATAATATAATATAATATAATATAATATAATATAATATAATATAACATAACATAATATAATATAATATAATATGATATGATATGATATAATATAATATAAGCAATTTACACATCTCAGCATTGTCACATGTAATTTCTTCTATGAGCACACTTCATAAGAACACTGAAGACGGCTAGAACATGTTCTGCTTCAGATGAGAAATTAAAAGAGAGATTTCCACTTTACACAGGTCCTCGACTACCTACATTCTTTCGGAGAGCAAATTATCAAACGGATGTTTATAACGTCAACATTTGTTGCTTTCTTTTCAAAAGTAGCCCAGCTGAAAGTCTTAGAAAATGTAAATTGCACGTACTTTCTTAAACCTTTCCAAGAAACTTGCTCTTGAAATAAGAACAATGTTAAGAGGAGTTGAGCTTAAAATTATCAAAAAAAGAACATCCAGTCTAGGCCAGAGTTATCTGGTCTCATAAAACAAGAGTGCACACGTATTTACTATCAGAAATATAATTTCTGCCTACAGCTTGGATTCTTCTACTATTCCATGAAGTTCAGCTTTAAGCGTATCTTGACAGTTTCTTAAAAAACACCAAAATCTTAGACGAGGCAACTGTGAGACGAGAAATAGAACGTGCAGATTCTGTGAAGTATTTATGCAATTGAGTTTCGAAAACCTTCAATACCAACAACTGAAATACCAGTCTTCCCTCTGACTTTTCGTAGAAGTGGAAGTTGGGATACCTGGGTCTGGATAATTTTTTTTAAAACTTCATTTCATTCATCAACAATTTAAAAGTTACAACTATACATCTCACTACTTAACAGGCAATGTATAATTGGCATGTCTGCATACAAAAAAAAAATAGAACAATAATATTAAAGTAACATGCAATAACAGAACGAATAAATATTGAAGAGAAAGAAGAAAAAAGAAAGTAAGGTTGAGGGAATACTGTTAGAGAATATAACTATAAAAACCCTAAATTACCTATATACAATCTGCACAATTTGCAACTGCAATCAAAATCGTAGCATTGAATTTTTCTTTTGAAGTTGCTAAGTGTCTGGGACTCTTTTATAGAAGATGGCATAGCATGCCATATCCTAGATCCAAGAAAACATGCACTTTCAATACCATACCCTGTTGTTTTTGGTTTCGGTGCAACAATATTTCTGCAGCTACGAAGGTGGTAAGGTACATCTTTCTGAACGAAAATTTGTTTCATGAAACTAGGATTGAGATTTCTTTGAGTTTTAAAGATTTCGGTAGCAAGCAACTTTAAATTTCTCTCGTGAATGGAAACCGATTCTGCTTTCGTCAATAAATCTTCGAAACTAGGACAACTATCCTTGTATATGATTCTTAGAGCTCTCTCGTGGATTTTGTTTATTTTTTTATGAACCGACCTGTCATGAAACATCCAGATAAGTGTACAATAGCTAAACTTGGACATAACAAAAGTATTCATCATAATCCTTAACTTCTCTACATTCATGTAACTTGAAATACGTGCAAGTGCATGCAGCTTCTGTCCAACTTTTTACATATTGCATTAACATGACTCTTGAAATCAAGGTTCTTATCCAAGATTACACCCAAAAGTTTTTCCTCTACTGATCCTGTTACCCTAGTCTCGCCAATATGTACTGACACGTCTGTATTTTCCCCCCCGAAAATCAAAAGATTACATTTATCAGGGTTTAATTTCATACTATTATCGAAGAACCACTTAGAGATCTTTGAGCATCATTTTCCAGGCTTGTAACAACCTGCTTCAGCTCCTGACCACACACATAGATAGTTGTGTCATCTGCGTAACTGCAAATCTCAGTTTCCTCCACCAGAAAAAAAAGATCATTTAGAAACATATTGAATAAGAGGGGTCCCAAAACAGAGCCTTGTGGTGCACCCTTTACTGATTCCTGCCAAGAGCTGAATTTCCCATTAACCTTAACTCGCTGTTTCCTATT
This sequence comes from Mastigias papua, assembly GCA_964019165.1. NCBI lineage: Eukaryota > Metazoa > Cnidaria > Scyphozoa > Rhizostomeae > Mastigiidae > Mastigias > Mastigias papua. The sequence goes on along the minus strand of OZ025286.1, from coordinate 875,771 downwards.
CGAAAGATAGTTATATACAAGTTTTAAGGCTGATCTACTGAAACCATATGCTTCAAGCTTTGCTATGAGTAGATTGTAATTCAGACAATCAAACGCCTTAGATAGGTCCATTAAAATTGCACCTGCAAACCCTTTCATATCTAGGGAGGATCTGCAATTTTCAACCAATCTAAGGAGTGCATGTTGGGTGTTATAGCCTCTACGATACGTACAAAGATGGGGAGACAGAATATCATTAATATAGCAAATGATTTGACTCGAGATTATTCGTTCATATATTTTTGACATAGCCGGTAGAACTATTATAGGCCTGTAATTCTTTTTTGCAAATGCATCACCATTCCTAAAAAGGGATATTATGTCTCCTTTCTTTAATTCTTTTGGAAAATTGCTTGTATTTACGCTTTCATTGATGAAGAAATGTAACATTGGGGCAAACAAATCAGAATGCTCAGTTAGAACTTTCTCAGGTAGAACTTAAAGAAATCTTGAAACGTTTCATCCTTGCCTCCTCTCTTGCAGCTGTATTTAAGAAGCAGAAATTGTCTTACTGCATGGAGCAGTAATTTACCGATTAAAATGAGGTGTAGCACCCACACCCACACAACGCTAGTAAATCGACCCCTGTTATAGCCAAATTTTTTGTGCATGTCAAGTTGGGAATAAGATAGGTGTAACTTTTGAAACACACAACCTGCTGCTAAACCTACCATGAAAGATGTATCAAGAAACACTCCTTTACACATTCAGAGATGGCAGTTTGAGGGAGAAAATTCCAGCCTTCAGCAAACGTGGCAATTTGACATAGACTACCAACATATCAGGAACAATCACTAATAAGGGGCTGTTCAATACTCACGCAGCGCTGAAATTGCCATTTTTGAACCACCCACCCCCAGTGTCACGCTCTGAATCACGAATAACGTGTAAAACTACCATAGAGATAGGCCTGTCCCTATGAGAAGTACCCACCCCCTAGGCGTGACGTAATTATTGAAAAACCCCTAAAGACATGCTAATTTGTAAAGCAATAAATGAACAGCAGCGCGGTTGTTTGCTTAGCCGATCTGTTTATGTTGTTACAAAGAGTTCATGAACAATTTAAACTGACATTTAAAAATTTAATTTAAAGCATAGGTTCCTATTTTGTCTAAAATCTGTGATAGACTCTCCATAAAAAAACAAAGGGAGAATAAATCAATCAAAGTAATGGTGGTCTGACGCATCCGAATGATCTCGCCAGCCTCTAATTGGAAATTACGTAAACAACACAGGCGAGAGACTATGAGAAGAACTGGTCATAGAATTAACCTGCCTATTTTGTAGCAGGTACTGTGCACAGCTAGATCAATAGAACAACGGCTTGTACTGGTCAAGGGGCACTCTCTTTGTGTCTAGTAGGGCCTGGCAGCAAGTCAATGGGAAGCTGACATTAGAATTTGTCTGTAAGTTCAATCTGTTAGAAATTGCCAACAAGAGATTGTGCCGTAGATTCGATAAAAGAAGGTAGCAACAAGAAAGAGAAGTCACTTAGAGAGAAATATCAACAAAGTCCACCAGATGATCTTTGCAATAAAAACTGAACTATTATTGGAAAGAAGGAAAAATTCGAACAAGAGATCAGACAATGGTTCTGTCTTAATGATCCAACATTACCCAGTTGTTTTTGGCTCGAACTCAAAGGTTACGATCAGCGACTATAAGAAATGAGACAACGGAGCGCTAGCTTCGAAACAAATGTATTTGTAGAATTGACGAGTATGGCTGTGAGTTGTTGTTTATCGCGTCACTGATTATATGTAGAGGAAAACGAAGGATGCTGCAGCAAAGAAGTATTACACTATCTAGGAAGGAGATAAACTGTTGATATGTAATATTTCACGGAATATTTACAGCAGGATTCGCGAAACTGCACAAAAAAGGTCCTAGATATAGTACGGTCGCTTCAAATGAGATACACTGAAGATTGCAGCCGATACTTTTTAATTATAAGCGATCGGGTCCTGTTTATGGCCGAGGTCAACTTGGCATTCTGCAAACTAGTGAGAATAGAGGAGCCCTCACGGCTTGCCAGGATTTGCGAACATCGATGCATACTCAACTAGCAATACCGCTTACAGATATCAGCCTCGGCAGAGCAAGTAAACAAAGACTTTCACTGAAAGCGCAAAATCACCAAAGAATGCGACATTGTACGCTGAAAATCCGTTACTGCATCGGAATAGTGGCTTTAAACTGCATTTTAGTACCGATTTTTCTACGCTACTTCTCTTGCAACTACCAGAAAAAAGAGAGTGAAGAGAGGTATGCACAACCGACGAATACTCCAGTGCCAAGGATTAAAAAGTAGGTACAAAGAAAAGTGTCTGATTTTCACTTAAAAATCACACATCAGTGAATTATGTGAGCTAAAAGTAAAGCAATAGTGACTACGCTAGATTAATAAGGAATATCTGAAATAAAGAGCTATTTTAGTTAAGCATCTCAGTTTTTAAGTTAATGATAAAGCATAGCTTATGTTAGTAAGCTTCTTTACTACAGTGACTACGATCAAAAATCTATATGGTCCAACAACACCCAAAGAAATATGCTTAACATCAAAAGGCACCAAATATCTGCAATCTTGTGCAAAATTTGACGCCTACTTATATATATATATATATATATATATATATATATATATATATATATATATATATATATATATATATATATATATATATATATATATATATATATATATATATATATATATATATATATCGCTTATCAGTTAGTTAACTTTGTTTGACCTCTACGTTTATACTCCAGATATTTCTGAAAACTGCATCTTTACCTATTTTTGCAAATATTCTAGGCGCAATTGCATCCCAAAGAAGAATATATTGTTTGTTAAGACGCACAAGACAGGTAGCAGCACTATAACCAACATCCTTAATCGGTATGGAGAGTCGAGGGAATTGAATTTCGTCCTCCCAAAGGTTGGACAAAATCGTCTTGCATGGCCTTGGTACTTTCAGATGGATTCATTTCATCCATTGAACAAGACTGGCCGTCCAAATATTCTATGTAACCATGCAAGGTACAACAGAAAAGTTATGCAAGAGTTGATGCCAAATGATACACTTTACATCACAATTCTGCGAGATCCTGTCACCCAGTTTGAAAGCACTTTCTCTTACATGACTCTAGACAAAATTCTGGGGATGGAGAACACAACTGACCCATTGGAGAAGTTTTTCGTTGATCCACAGAGCGTGTTGGTGAACTATGTCCTGACGCAAGATCTACGAATTAATAGCGACAGATTGAAGTTAATTCGAAACGGTATGTTCTACGATTTAGGGCTGGAGTCGAAGGACTTTGACAATACGGGTAGAATCCGCAAAGCAATTGAACAACTAGATGGAGAGTTCGATTTGGTAATGATGAAGGAATATTTTGACGAATCGTTGGTTTTGTTGAAAAGACTGGCGTGTTTAGAATTAGATGATCTGGTTTACTTCAACCAGAATGAGCGCAAATCAAATATTCGAAGAACTATATCGGATGGGCTGAAAGCAAAAATCCGTCGATGGAGCTTCGCTGATGTACAGCTATATAATCATTATAATAAGACGTTCTGGAAAGTATTGAAACGAATGGGTCCCGATTTTTGGGAAGAGGTGAAGCTGTTACGATATAAAAATAAAATAATGAGGGATATTTGTTTAAGACGGGGAAATTACACAAAATCAATAGCTGATTCTGCGGAGATAAAGCTATTAAAACTAAGGCATGACATACCGCTCATTGCAAGAACAATGTGCGAACGAATGACAAGAGATGAAGTGAAGTACCTGAAGGAGCTCAGAGAGATTCAAGATAGAAGACTGCCGACAGAGAAACAGGAAAAAAGTTGGTCGATACTTTCTCCAATTTCTTGGTTTATATCTAAATTTAGAAACAGATGATAGGACTGAGTAAGAAAGCAGTTTTGCTGAACAAATCACTGTTCAAGCATTTCTATTCTTTATGTTTTTAGGTGAGTTTTACTGGAGAATGGCCACGAGGCCCACAAAAAAGCGACAAGCAAAGGAACATAGAGAAAAATTAAGTTGAGAGGAAGATGACTTTAAGTTTGTTATGTTAGATTTGAAAATACTCAAGTTGCAGGACTCTATGAAGGAAGACAAGTAAGACGTTCCATAGCTAACAGATTCAGGGGATGAATGACAATTTGTGGCACAGGGTTCGTAGATTAGGTAGCCAAACTTGAAAAGGGTGTGAATGATAGAGTTATTATTGCCAAGGAACCAAAGATTGTGAGCAGTTCACTTATCAAACAACACCAGGAGAAGGTGGAATTTGGAGAAATTTGCAAGTAAATCATATTTATGCCTAGACTTATCACTTTGGTTCTCCAAAAATCTTGTCGAATAAAAATGAAACAATTTTCCAGGTTAAAGAAGGTGATGAAAGAGCAATCTGTAGAAGTAAAACAGAGAAGTTGCTTATTTTTAACATTAAGAGAATGAGGGGTATTCTTCTGATACCTGTCTATTGTCTTTTCCATGACATTTGATAGTTTACTAGCCTTATATGAGATGTACGATTTTGCTATTAGAAATCAAAATTATTTCAAGAACCCTTCAGATGTAGATATAACTTTATACATACTTTGTAAAAAAGCTCAAAAACAAAGGCTAATAATTATATATTAAAGTAAATGGGAGGAAGATCATTTCTTCAAATACAATTGAATTCAAATGAATGTCTTCAATTACTGCCAGCTCTACAATTTAATTCTGGCTAAAGCAAAATAGAATGATACTCTGATGTCCTGAATAGACAGGGGGTGGTGGAAATAGTAGGGGGGTTGGAAATTTCCTAAAAGTCTAATAAATGGGGGGTTGGAATAACTGGGTCGGTTGAAAATTTCAATGACTATAATAGCTATGGATGAGCTTCACAACTCATTTCAACTGGAAACAAATGAAAGGCCAATTTCTCAGGTTACTTAATACTTAATCGACTTACAGACACAAAAAATAATAAACAGGGGGTCTAGGACAAGGATGTCCTGGGTGGATTTTTTCAAAAAATTAATAAGCAGGGAGGACATTTATTTGGGACTCAACAGTAGCCTTTCAGAAAGTGCAAAAAGACAAAAATGAATGCAGTGTAATCTGATAGAATAAGATGTGAAAATAGTTTATAAATTATGAATAGTTATAATACTTGATAGCCATTGTATAATTTATGAATAAGTACTTCCATTCTGATGAAGTCTACAACATCTGTTAAATTTAAGGGGCAAACAGAGGGCCTGGTTGGGACATGGTGGTGTTCATATTTCCTGAAGTGTCTTTCTCCATCAAATTTTATGGTATCAAAATGACCTACTTCTGTTCTTTTCCTAACAGTGACACCTTTATAAGACATTTTTCTAACAGACAGAGACATTACACTAAATGCAGATTTATGTGCAAAGCACAATTTCCAAGTCCTGCCACAATTACCAAGGGATTTTAAGTGCCAAGTCACCATGCTCTCTTGAGGGTATCTAGCTTACTCCATGCTGAAAGAGTCCTTCAGTCAATTAAACTACATCACCCAAGATCTTCACAGAGTTACTGAGCTGTTAAAAAACAAACAGCAACTAGATGTGCTCATTGATAAATTAGGGGTTTCGCTACTCTACTTACAAACAGATACAGGACAATTTACTAAAGACATTCTAATATTAGAAAAAGATACAAAAATTCTCTTCTGTCGAGGCTTTGTCAAATGTAGAGTGTTAAAGAAAAGTGGCACTGGCAAAGAAAGTGGCTAAGAAAGTTATCACTCCATCTCTTGCAGCTTCTTGTATGAAGGTTCATGCTGATATAAACCATATTTTTTCCGGATTTCATCCACCTTTCCTTGTCGATCTGCTTTCCTTTGGGCCTGAGATGCTTTTCGACGCTCTTTTTCTCTATTCAATCTTGCATCTTCAAGTCGATACCTGCAGAAAAGATTACAAGCATCATCCAATTTGGAAAAAATGTAATTATAACCATATAACAGTCCATTCAAGGTAAATCCAAACTATTTTCAAAATTTCGTATTATCTTAAATAGAACTATATAGGACAGCATTGGATTCAAAGACCTACACCAATCGTACCTTTAGCATCTTTTTTCTTGTTTCATAGCGGAAAAATGAGCACAGCACAAATAGTTGTTAAACTGAGTTCTCAAGGACGGTGTCTTTAACTCAGCTTTATATCACCAGATATCAATCAAAGATGGATAGTCAAAATATCAAAAACTATGTATAAAATTCAAGCATCTATGTACACAACCAACTCAACAAAGACTGTTTACGATAACAGTAGAATCGAACCTTTCTTCCTTTTTCGCTTTTGATTCTCGACAGCAACAGCACCAGATACAGCATCCCAACGTAATTAGGAGCACGATTCCAACACAAGGAACGACAATAATCAGCCAGTATCCAGCCACAGTACACTGCTTATAAAACCACTGATGCTTCGAGCAACCGCTCGGTACAACTGAATTAATGGGATATTTCCTGCATTGCTTTGATGGCGCACACCAATAACACGCAGAGTTATCCGTGCACGTATAACAGCTGGCATTTAACTTCTTACAATCATTATCCGTGGTAGCTTCAGAACACCCTATCTGAAGCACGGCCAAAACAAATGCCACAACCAGACACGAACAGATCAGTCTTGAGCCTGACGAGGTCATACTTTCGTAGAAGAAAGCTTACCACTCTCTCCTTCTTGCCCTGACAGGAAGCAACTGGCCTATGTTCTTAGTGTTTACAACTTAAATGTAATTTCCGCGATCAGACCGAGGATACACGCAACCCGCAGAACAAGTAGGAGTTTTATGACGTTTTATGCTACAAACAAAAGACGTGAAACACATATACATTCCTGCTCGACATTCGATATTAATGGTTAAAAGTTCATAGGTAGAAACTGCTGAATTAAGATCACCATCTATTTATCAGTAACTAGACAAAGTTTTGCCCTTCAAGCTTAAATACCATGTATTGTGTATTCTGAAATTATATTTATGATAAATAAATATATACAGTATTCAGACGAAACCCTTATGAAAATATATTAAAATATTTTACCAACCTTACATTTAGACTAAAATAAAAAAATTCAGGTTGATATATACGGGTTATTACTGTAACAAGGTAGCTTTATGCTACATCCCGCGACTCTGCAACCCCTCTGCAACATTGCATAACACTCTGCAACATCCATAAGACACCCTAAAACACCCAAGACACTCAGCAATACTATACAACATTTTGCAGCACTCTGCGATACTGATAGCACTCAGCAACTACATGGAAACCATACCAACTTGTTCTGCTTCAAAGTTGATGGCAAAGACGTCATATTTTGGTTATTCATATTGTGGGCTGACATGACAGTTAAGGTAGGCAGTGTGTTACTAATGGGTAAAATCGTGTGTTCAAGCAGATGTTAACAGCTACTGAGGCGTGAAAGATACAACATACGTAGTTTACTTAAAAACCTAAAACTTGGGAGTCAAAAACAGTAACCAACTACCAAAACACAATAAATGATATATTACAATACCATAAAAAGGTCTTATAAAGATCATGAAACTAGCTTATGTTGTTACAGTTCCTGTTCTGTAACAGAGTTCGGCTATATCTTTCAGAATCAATTGCAGAAGAAATAAAACAATCAGCACTTTTAAGATGGTAATTAAACTGGACAAGGCTGTCTGCATTTTAAAGTTTAAAAGACTATAGGAAGAGGCTAGAAGAATAGGGAAAGAGGCCAAAAGAATAGGTACGGGTAAAGAAAGTAAGAAGAGGTAAGAATAAATGAACTAGGTTGAAAAATTTATGTGTTACTTTCATGAGCAGAAAGGCCAAAGTATTCAGGGTGGGCTAGAGATTTCTTTAGAAATCAAATAGTCTTCAATAAATAAATGAGGATATAAAAGCACGGAAGGAAGATCATCGTATAAGATATAATGAAAATTGATGTCTACAGAGCTTACAATCAAAGGGCACATGTACTCTGGCTAGGAACGGAATGCGAATGAGAGCGATGAACTGGGAAAATTTGAAGCACAATATGTATACGAAAATGCTTGTAAAGGCTATAAACAATAAATGCCAAATGGATCTTGTTCTATATAAAAATTCAAATGCAGCAAGAAGTACAAATGTGCTATAAGGATAGGAAACTAATTTCCGGCTTATGAACATAATGGCAAGGCCCCGTCTACTTACAAGCATGAGTGAATTACAGACAAAGACAAAAATGTACACAAATTTACAGCTGTTCGTTTGATGCAGTTTTCATAAACCATAATCATCCATGTTCTTCATCACCATGAATGTCTCGAGAATCTTCGTGAATTCTTCACGCTTTTCTTCGTTCTCTTCGCAGACGGCACCGCGTCTCTTATCTTTTTCGTCATTCACGGCCCAGGAATCAGAGGATTCAGTTCGGCTCCTTTCTCTCGTCTCCTTACTTCCCACATCATCAATCGATATGTTTAATGCCTCGGTTAGATTTTCATCACTTTTTGACCTTTTCAGTTTCATATGCTTGCGCCTGAGAACTCGCTGAAGAAAGCTAGGCTTCATGCTGGCATCATCTTTCGTCTTCTTCTCGAGTGGCGCGGTGCCAACTCCATCAAAAGACCCAGTATCTCTTCGACTGGCATCTGCTGGATTCGAATCCATGTTACTCAAAAGTGCCAAGTATAACAAGAAGTTCGTCTGTGCTTGTTTCATACAACACACCTAATTAATGTCGTTTACAAACCATAGCCAAGTTAATGATATATCATTAATTTTATTACAGTTTTTGGCATTGAGCCGGATATTTGCATAATTGAATCGGCAAGCTCAGTGATATTCTTTCCTTCAAGATAACTGCAAACTAAGAAAACACACGGAGATAAATACAGATATAGTAACTCACGACTGGCTAGAAAAGAATGAAGTGTACAAGAATCCCAACAATTGTCGTCATGCACGCTTGATTAGGCCTAACGGAATACCTGACGTAAGTCATATGTGGGCGAAAAGGACAGATAATGAACCTTAATCGAAGCTTTCTGTGTAAATCTAGCAGAGGTGTGTTGGCGCAATGGGAATATACGAAGGCATACGCGTCTCTTTTGCGCAGTTTACTCAGAAGAATTAAGTGAAAACAAGCGCATTGGCTTATGGTACGTAAATGAGAATCAGCTGATGATACAATATGGCTACAAGCGATGCACAAATCTCAGTGCTAGACATTGACTTGCGATCAGTGATAGGTTAATGGAGCAATTCGCTGGCAATGACCATCGTAAAATAAAAACTCAAAGTAATGCTACAGAGCACTTAAATTCAAAGATGCAAACATCAATCACTAAGATCATTCCAATCATAATTATCATCCCAATCACAATGATCAGCCCAATAACAATGATCATTCCAATCACAATAATCATTCCAATTACTAGGATCATTTTCCAATCATAAAGATGTAATAATATAAAAAGGGTAAGGGCTGGTCCCATGTACGAATCCGTGCGTTGGGGGAGTGCCCGTTAGAGGGACACTTATCCTGAGCCGCCGGCATAGTGAGGTAGGGTGGCGAGTTCCTTTCCTCGCCGCCTTTAACTTCCCCAGTTTTGCCACCAGGTACCCATTTGCTGCTGGGTGGACAGTGAGCGAGCGTCCCAACTATAATCCGAGGGTTAGGCTCGAACCATCGATGTTTTGCTTAGCAGTCAAGCGGTCTAACCACTTGGCCATTTGTCCATTGTAATAATATGTAATTTCTCTATTGAAAGTTGGTGGTAGTTCTGGTATGATTGCGAACTAAACTAATTCCAATCACAAAGATCATTCCAACCAAAATTGATAAAATCTTTCCGTTTTCCGCATTTTGCAAAATTTGCGTTGAAATTGGCAATAGTAATGTAAAAGTTTCTTATGTCAGATTCATTCAATCCGTCAACCCAAATTCAATCCGTCAACCAAAATTCAATCCGTCAACCAAAATTCAATCCGTCAACCAAAATTCAATCCGTCAACCAAAATTCAATCCGTCAACCAAAATTCATATGCAGAACCATAATGGTGGCATTAGAAAAAAAAGTGAGCGAAGCTGCGATGAATACATACACGCTTTTGTTTATAAGGAACCTAGTTCAAGGCCTAGTTCCAAAAGTTACTTATTTTTGGACCTTCAATAATCAAATTGTAGTTCTAAAAGTTCCTTAACAGTTCCTTAATTTTCAACCCACAATTAGTGCCCTAAAAATGGTGCAGACACAAGGAAAACAATGAAATACTGATTTTGCCTCTACTTTTGGCTGTAACATAAGATCAATGAAGAATGAAGGACTTAACACAAGCAAACAATCTATTAGGATTTTGGCTGCAAATGAATGGAACCAGCTTCCTAGTTCTTGATTGTTTGGTGTTATAAAAATTTTTCAAATTGAAAAGTTCCTTGGGGAATTTTCCTTTAGTAGTATAAGTTCTTTAAATATTTTGGCATTTTACATGTAGGTTCCTTATAAAGTGGTTCCTTATACAACAGCGTGTAACAGAAAAGTTCTGAGCATTTTTTCCAGATTGAAAAATTATATAACGATGATGATAAAACTAACTTTGTATGGTTGACATCTTCAATATTTAAATTGATCATGTGCCTAAAACTACCTTGTATTTACAGTAAATTTTATTACACAATAAACTACTTTACAGCAACATTTCATGTCTGGAAGCATTATGGGCTCGTAAGAGTGTCCAAATGAAACTTTTCTACTGGTGAAAGCTGTTCAGAGGCTCCCTGCAAGATCTGTGGGCCTTGAAGCGAAAAATACCTCTTTCCATATACTGTTGTTTTAGAATCTTAAGACTGAGGTGAGTGTGGGACTAGGGGCATTACGCCAACACTGTCTACACTTTTTTAAAATAGGAATATATGCAACACGGAATATAGCGTAAATTATAGTTGAACTCAATTTCAACATGCGGCTCACTTCTTCTGTTGGTCATGGTTGGCCATAGTCAACTCTCTTATTGTGATATTGGAAATAAATTGCTGTTACTGGCAACCATCATAATGGCGTCCTTCCGCTCTGCAAAAAGGTGGTCAGAAGTAAAATATTTGGTTATTTGTCCCGAAAGCTCCCCCGAGCGGAATTGTAAAAGGATATCATTGTATCCGACCATACTTTGACAGATGTCGTTTCCATCTTTCAATGACGAGAGATGAATATGTCCTCGACAAAGTCAAATGCAATTTGCTTTCGATAGCAGATAGAAAGTAGTGATGTCACAGACCTACCATTGTAAAGGATCTGTTCACGAGTAGGACAAAAGATTTAAATCATAGCTTCCATCAACCTAAAAAATAATAATAATATTTCCCAATATAGGACTAATTGGAAATTAACAGATTAAACACTTGACAGTTAATAAACCCTATGGGAACTTGAGATATATGTCATTCAAAAATTTCTTATTACTAAATTTGAAGCATAAAACTAACAGCTTTATCGAATTTAATTTTTCAACGATCAGACATTAAACCAGTACACTGTTCTTTAATTTCCCCCTCCTTTGGTTTACGTTACCATTAGGGCCTGGTCAAAAATTTAAGGAGATACAGTCTGTGGTTCGTCACATTTTCTCCTTTTCTAATATTTGTTGTCTCCTCAAGGTCAAAGCTGTAGATACTGATAAGGTCGCATCCACCTTTGCAATTTACGTTTTGAACGAAGCATGGTTTATAATCATGATAATGGCTGCAAGAAATTTCCCTCGCTGAGCCACTACTGGCTAGCACAAATACGTCACAGGATACTAAAACAGGGAATGGACTTCTGATGATGAGCGTCTGCAAGGAGTACAGGGGGTGCATCTGCGATTGAGACAAAACCAAATACTCACATCAAACCTTGTTGACTTTTTTAAAGCACTGGTGACTCTTTCGTCAGATGCCAGCAAGACAGCTTTACGAAGTTTATCTGAGATTCGTGATACACTTCTCTACGACAAACATTTGAAGAAATGATGTCAGCAAGAACATGATACGATGAATGCAGACAAACCATTTATATGCAGTGTGCTTGTATACAAAATTATCAAAATAATTTGTCTATTGCACAGTACCGTTATAAGAAATTGTACTGTTAGACTGTTCCAAAAGCTAAGAAAGTCGAATACTAGATTTTAAGACCTAAGAAAGTGGACAAGTTCATATAAATCTAAAAATTCCATTTTTCACTCAAGCCCATAGTTTGCTGGTTTTTTGGATTCCCCTAGGTTTCTTGTGTTTATCTATGTATTTCGGTGTTACGTGTGTAATGGTTTGTGTAACACACGTTACGCTTGACACTGTAGTGTTAAACAAACTTAAACATCCCTACGAAAGTCCTAAAAAAATGTTGGTACTGAAATCATACAAACTAAGAGAATTTCAATACTGTCCTAAAAACTTTCTCATAAAAAGATTTTCTTAAGAAAAAAAATGTGCATGAATTCATAAGATTCTCGTAACACTGATGTCTTTTCTTAGCAATGCACACAAACACTCTTTCAAATTCGAAACATAAACCCTTGAGCATGACTTGGAAGTCTCAACAAACAAACACAATTCCAAGAAACACAAATACACAGGCCCTGTGGAACAACTCGCCTCCAAGACAATGAGTTGATTGACAAAGTAGACAGTCATACAATTTGATAACAGCAAACTGATTGCTCCGCAAGTTATGTAATGGATAGCATCCATTGTTTTGAGTAGACATTCATATAATCAGAGGATAGCAAACTGATTGATCCATAAGTTATGTAATGGATGGCATCCTTTGTTTTGAACACGACGGATGCATTAAGATAACATAGAGATACCCTCTTGTCATTGTAATTTTCAAAGAATACTGGTCAAAGGCAGTAACTCACAAGTAAAAGAAATCTTCACAAACCATTTCCTCATTATTTCCTCCTGCCTCCCCCTTGTACTTTAAAATATATCACCAGATTCCCTCCTAAAATGCTAGATCTGGCGTGAGTTTCTTAAATAGCTTGCCCTTCCTTGAAGGTTTATGAAAATTGCAATTGGGATGCCCTAATTCTCTTCTATAAGCATGGCTGTGATTCGACATTCCGGTAGTTATGCATACTATATGCTTATATGCTTCTACTCGAACTCGACAGTCAGCTCAAATTCTAGTCCTGGACAAATCTTGTTAAGTTATTGTTAAATCTACTTCATCATTTTGCAATGCAATGTTATTAGAGTTGAAAATGCATACAGCCTCAACAAATTTGGATGGACCATCAATTTTGGCAATTTTGAAAACTATCTTCGTAGTACACTACAAGGTAGCAATAAACTTAACTGTTCTTAAATTTCAGCCTAATTATGCTTAGAGCGGTTATGCTTTTGAAGACAAATTAGTGTATCATCCGACATTCATTTCAAAATGGCAGCCTCTCTCGGATCAAAATGCATTTATAGTTCATCATACCTCATCCATCTGTTCCTCAAGGGATACTGCTTGTTTCTCTTCAGGAACTTGCTCACTGGTAGACAAACTCTGAAAGAATTTGACGTAATATTTACAACTAAGTCACATCGATTTAATAAATGACAAAGTGACAGCAAACCGCGATTAACTTCACGTTCATATTAGATAACATGACGTTATCTCACGCTATGTTTGGTGTGAATGGATGTTGAAAATTTAAATTCCATCAAAAATAATAATGAGATTACAAACGATTTAGAAGTGAAATTATTCTGTAAAGCCATCTACATATCAGGATCCATTCATTAAACGATCTGATTTGCTCTTCCTTTTATAGTAATATTTATAGAGGACAAAACATTCACTGTACACTGTTTCACAATTCGCCCTGCTTCAAAATTAATTAACAATCCGAATAAAAATGAATTAATTACAGAACATATAATTCAATTAAGAAGTATGTAAGAACCGTAAAACGAAATTACAAGACAACTCAAAACAAGAGAGAAACTTGCAAACTAGATGACGATTTCGCTCGCAACTGGCATCCTATTATTCTCAACAAACCTTGTTTAGTAATAAATTTTCCTTCAAGATATCACGAGCAAATTAAAGAAAAGAAGGTAGCACCTAGAAACGGAAAACGTGGTTTTTATAATTTAATCAAGTTGCTAGTCCCCATATGCATATTTATCATTTATTTCTCTCCATCTATTTTTTGTATTCCTAGAGCGTACTCCAAACGTGCACGTTATATGTGACAAAATACTTACCCTGCCAAAATAGTCATGGGGAAGGTAGAAAGTTAGATCATCCAAACCAAAATTTGACCAGTGTGGTGAAGGCTGTCGAAGTATCAATCTTATGGCAACCACATTATCTGGATGATCAGTAAACTGCAAAATAAGATACCAATTCTTTACTACATAACTGGAAAGAAATACAGCATAAGGGGTAAGGAAAAACAGGACAAAACACAAGCAACATTCACAGACGTAGTTATTGGTGGATGTGAGGATGTCACCCCTCCCCCCCCCCCATTACTTTAAATAGTGAGAATATCCGAGGCAAATTTTCAAGACTACAGCATAACTAACTTGAATTTATCGCATTGGAAGAGACTTAATCCCTGCTAAACATGAAACAAACAACCATACACAATTATTTTGAGTCGAAACATGTGAACAAATCTCCAACACTTAAATTTTGATCAATTTGAATTGAAGTTGCACATGAAATGTGACAAGAAAATTCCGACGATATTTTTTGACACACTAGGTGCTAGGAATAAAAGAAATCACAGCCGACATGCATTCTGCATTGCATATCATGATGAGCTTTGAAAACATGGCTTCTTGTAATCATGGCATACAATGGGGAAACTTCATGAAAGAACATAATTGCTGTTCGCAAGGGGAGTTACCCACCTCTCAGTCCCCATCCCTAGAAATCATCAACACAGGAATACAGGCCCAGTGACGGACACTTTGATGTTTATTGGGGGACAAGTAGACCATAGGAATCTAGAGTCTAGAGACAACGTCCCAAAATTCTATTGTCCTTTGAAATTATTGGGGGGCAACCGTCCCTCGCTCTCTTAGTGCCCGCCACTGTTTAGAATGTGCCATTAGAGTATGCCTATGGCCTATGTTTATCCAGTCTCTGTTAGGCGTGAGAACGAGACCAGACGCAAAATGGCGCTAGTGCCCTTTTCACCGGACGGTCTTTTCCCAATGTTTCACGATGCAACACGAACATTTAGCTTTGCAAATGAATCCATAAAGATTAAACAGGATTGGACAAAATCTGGAGTTGCAGGAGTAGTGTGGGATGCTGCAGTTGTCCTTGCAACTTATCTGCAAACATTGCCCAATCAAGGAGCTAGTAATGGAAGAATGGACGGCGACAACCTGAGAGGCAAGCGGGTGCTGGAATTAGGGGCTGGAACTGGACTCGTTGGGATTGTATCCTGGTTACTTGGTGCTAATGTCGTAATAACAGATACTGTTGAAGCTTTGAATTTTACCCATGAAAATGTGAAAATGAATGTGAATGACAGTCTCCGTCAAAATTCCTGCACTGTTGAGGCACTGCATTGGGGTAGAGATATGCAAAAGTGGCAAGGGACATCTTGGGATCTAATTATAGGAGCTGATATTGTTTATGTCAAGGAAACATTCCCTGACCTCTTTGATACACTGGTACTTTTGACTGAAGCAAACAAAGAGACTTGTGTTCTTCTATCATGTAGAATCAGGTATCAAAGAGATATAGATTTCCTATCACTTCTGAAGGAAAAGTTTACTGTCGAAGAGATACTGTATGATAAAGACTATGATGTAAAGCTGTTTAGGGCGCAAAGAATTGTACATTCAAAGTGAAAATTATGAATATGTTGGGGTTCATTCATAGCTAAATATCAAGACAAGGTCTTGTTATCACTTGGTCCTATATTTGTATAATTAGGTACATGCAAAGTATGTAGTGTTGTCATAAAATCCACACACTTTAAAATTAAAAATTTAATATTTTGATGAATCACCTGTTTTTCTGTGTCAATAATAAAATCATCCTGACTCCCTAACTCATGATGAGGACTTGGCATTAAGGACATGTTTTTAAGCACTGTTCTCCATACAAAATTCCCACCTGATGGAAAAACGCCACTTGATTATAACAAGTGCATTCAGCAATACATGATTTATATTAATATGGTTCCTCATTGTCAGTCCAATGCAAGACAATTGACAATTCACATTTTTTGTCAGAAGCTGGCTCATGGCCTAGTTGTAAAAGTTTCTTAATTTCTTGCCACATTTTAGTTCTAAAAGTTTCTTAAAAGTTTCTTAAATCAAGGGAAAAAATTGCAATGAGAACCAATGCAAAACAGACAACATAGTCTGTTGTAGTGCCCATAGGACTTAGGACATAAAGCATACTATAGTGGAAACTTGCTATCTGTGGGGGGAAAAGGGGGGTTTCCAAACTGTGAAAGATGTCATAGAAAGTCGTAAAGTTCTGAACTCTCTCCTTGAAGTTCTACAAGTTTCTTACATGTTTGGGTGTCTAGTACTAGGTTTCTTATAAACCTATGTGTTATATAAAATATGTGTTTAATGATTGAGCAAAGTTCAACTGATCAAAAAGACCATGGGAGGTATCTGCACCTTGTCTTTTGGCCAGTAGTCTTGTGAAAACTATAGTCAGCATTTTTATTCTGTACACATCTAAGACCCTTGTCACCAATACCATAAATCCTTGAATTAGCCCCCTGGGGGCTTATTTGTTTTTTATGCTTGTTGGGTGAGGGCTTATTTGAGGGGGGCTTATTAACAATTTGAAGTTCTAGCATGGGGGTTATTCAATGGAGGGGGTTTGAGGGGACCAATTCAAGGATTTATGGTAATACATCCCAACAGATGCCATATGCCCAGAGTTTTATGGCTACTTTGAGCACATTATATATAGACAGGAATTTTAAATATGGAATCAGTTGAAATGTGCTGGTACCTGAAACTGATTCTACTTTTCACATGAAGGCAGAAACCATATGCTGTATTTTCTAGAAATAAATATATTATACCTTCTTGTCTACATTTGAGTCTGATAGATAATGAAGCAACATAGTTGTTTTTGAACTTGATGAAACCAATCTAAAACAGTTAAAGTTGAGATGTCATAAACATTTTGGCTACATTATTACAAGACAAGTCAAGTATGAAAAGTATAGCATTCATTTTTGAACTAAAACTATGAGAAAGGAAGATTAAGTCTGCATTGATAATTTACTTGTGCACGTAGATAATTAAATAAAGTTGACAAATCCAAGAGGTTGCTTTCCATTAATTAAATGATGTGTTCTGAACCTATCCAGAGATCCATCAGCTCTGAATTAAGTAGACCAAACATTATATTTGCAAGAAAGAGCAAATGTTAGATAGAAGTTTACCAATGAATAGAAAACGATAGTATGGAATACAATCCAAATATGGTTAAAAACGAAAGTATAAAAGAGTATACTTGGCAAAGATTTGATCTAAATCACAAGAAATTTCCAATCAATACCACTGAGGAACTAGGAAGCATAAATAATGTATATCAGCTGCTTCGGAGTTTCCAAAAATGTATACGAGTGCATTTATCTGAAGTATGGAAAAGGATTGACACACATATGAAACATCAGGATCTCAGTGAAACACTCCAGTGAAACGTACTATACTACGCTCCAGTGTGCGAAAAAGTTAATCACATTTCAAAGGCAGAATTAAATTTTGCATCAAGCAAATTCTGTGGCCAAAGCCAGTTCATAAAAAAGGGAGGGGGGGCAGAAAGAAATTAACTAATATGTAGAGGAATTCAAAGTATGAAACTGAATATGGATAGCCTATATCACCTTGCAGGAACTACTTGCAGGAAAACTAGCTTCCACAATTGAGCAGCCACTGTTGAACTCTGCACTAGGATCACCGATTCTTAATCGAACTATCTTCTCAGTTTTGTATGGAATGCAATCGCTCTCCTTCATTAACATTTTCGAATGGTATTTTCTCCACAATAGCTCAGTGAGAACAACACCGGTGTCTCTAAGGATATTTTGCAGCAGCCTCGTTTTGAGTGAGTGTATCTCTTTAGCTCTATTTAATAACTGGATTGCTTGTCCCTTCACCAGGCAAAGCTTCTCTTACCTATCATTGAAGTTGCACATATTCAATCTGTTTAGCCGTGAATATAAATCTTCGGTGGTGATTTTCTCCTTTGCCCATGCCCGTCTGTTGTGGCTGTCGCAACCATAGAAATAGTAGGACTAGAATGCGCGGTCTATTGTTCTTGAATGAATTGGATGGTAGACGCATGTAGAGGTAAGATGGCGGAAATGTAAGGGCAAAAAGCTATATACGAAGCAGCGGTTCGCTCACTGCAAAATGTTCCATGTTGCCGCGGAATAATCACTATATGGATATCATGATCTCACAAAAGCATGAAAGGTAATACCTTACTTTTCTGTTCATTGAATTTAGCTTGGAATATCAAAATTACTCGGTTTGCCAAGTGAAGCCATGCAGCACTAGAGGCTATTTTTGTATGTTAATCCAGAGGTATTCAGCTTTTTTTATTGACTACCAGGCCATTTGTTAAACTTGCAAACTTCCTAGATACCGGTAATAAAAATATCTTTTGTTTTGAGCCTGTGCAATACAATAACTGCAGAAATAGCTACAAAAAGACCAGAGTTCTTGACAGCAAAGTATCTTGCAACTATGAATTCATATTATGAAACTGGAAGTAGTTACTAAATTCTACTAGTCAAGCAAAAGTACTTATGTGCATGTACGAAGGGCATCATTATTATTATCGTAGTAACTGTAGTTTTTGATGATGGTATATCCTATGTAGGTGGCATTTCCTCCACCTTCACTTGCAAACCAGGCTATTTCACCGCCGCCCAGTACTCGGCGTTACCTCAATGAATACATAGGATTTTACTCATTGTAAAATAGAATCGTTTTAGTCAGTTTGTTCCTTCTAGATGGCAAGTTGCGCTTGATTACTCTTTCTGTGTATACACGGCTGAATTGATGGAAGAACAACTTTAGATAGTGGTTCACTATCTCCTTGATGATGACTGTGATGTGGTCATCTCGCATTTCACTGTCAAGAATATGATTCTCTTTCGAATGGTCTTGAATAGAAGGAAACAGTGTGTTTCTGGTTTCTTCCAGTACTGACATGGTAATGGCTAGCTTGTCTTGGTTTGTAAAAGAAGACCATTTACATAATGATTTCCTAGCTAGTTTGTCTACACAAGTCACTACTCTGTAAAGTGAATCAGAAGGTGAAATCAGATTCCCATACCGTTTGCAAGACAAGAGAGACTTTGAATTGAGATAATCATGACCAACAGATGTGCCTGAATTATCATAGAATGCTGCAACACATTCAGGACAATGAATTGATTCCAATAGTTTCTTGGCAACATAGCCAGAAATATAGTATAGCACATCAGCACGCCATACATTAGATGATAACAAAAGATGTGAAACAAATGGATCTATCTTTCCACTACTTGTGGGGCTATTTTCTTGATCTGATAACAACACACAGTTTGCAGTACTTGGTGACTCAATTTTGTTTTTCAGTAGCAGTGACCGCAAAGCATATTTGAATTGAAGAGCTGTTGGGTTATTATTCCATCCAAAGCGACTGCGAATTTTGGAGAAAAACATCTCAATGGCATCTTGTGAAAATCTATATGTTAATATATATTCAAATGGTGACTCTTCCCTTTCAAGTAGATTTTTGCTTATTGTAAGAATGGAATGTGATGAGACACAAAACCCAATCAGAAAAGTTTTCCGTGGGCCTTGGATCAAAGGCAAATCATTTGTATCCTTCAAACATTTTAGAAATGCTACAGTATCACACAGAATGGTTTGAATGTCATTGAAGTTGTTGCTGTTTATTGGCTGTTTTCTGTGCTTACCATATTTGCTTTTGGAATTCAGCACATCAAACAAATCATTCATTAATAGAATGAAGTCACTAGTTGGCTTGCTATTTTCAAATCCTTTTAGCTTTATATTTCTCAAGAAAGTTATTGCTGCTGCAACAGAATGACTAAATAGCTGTGTGGCAACATTTACTTTCATTTTATGGTTCTGCCATTTTACATGCTTTGCTTTGAGCTTGTTGCCAAGATGCAAAATATCTTTCTGCTGTGTACGATAGAGAGCAAGGATATATTCCCAGCAAATTTTCTCATTGCATGCAGTGGAAATGACTTTCATGTCACTGAATGCATTTCGTGCTAATTTTATCATGTGACATATATCAAAAATAACATGAATGCTTTTGCCAGCTTCACAAGGATGAGGAAAGGAACCATCAAGATTTTTAATGTTGCACCCAAGTTTCTCAGCCATGCCAACATTTTTGGATGCACCATCAAATATTACTGCATGAACATTTGCACCAACTTCATGCAACATTTTAATTGATTCATTTATTATCTGGCAGAGTATATCACTGTTCAGTTTATTTGTTAAGAAGTAAGCCATTGGGATATGTGAAGGCTTTTTAAGACTGGCTGTTAGTATTAATAATACATTAGTTGCAATGCTATCAGGATCCTCTGCTTTTATTGTGCCATAGTCAACTGTTCCAACAAATTGCTGACTTTTTTGGTCCCATGTTGTTTCTTTTTTGATGCTCATCTCATCTATTATTATTACAAAATCCTTCTCACCATCCTTTACAAGATCTGCAATGCATAGTAGTGGTTTCTTAAGAAAGCCTGGTTCACATGAAATTCTTGCAGACCATGCACGTATGGTAGAAGGATGTGGTAGAGAAAGGTATTTTCTTAGTAATCTATAGGCCTTTGGGCTATAGAAATGGAGGGAGACAGCAAATTCTTTTATGTCTGTAGCATATCGAGATCCTGATGCTGCTTTGTTATTTTCCAGCTCATTTTTAAACAGGCAAGCTGTCATGTGACCAAAGTTATTTATGAGTGTTGTACTACTTTCTTTGGATAGCAGTTTAGCATTTTCTAGCAGTGTCATTAACCCTTTTATTGTTCTCTCTTTTCTCAAGTTCTTCCTGCGTAAATTATGAATGATGAGATTTTTCTTTTTGATCTTTGCAATAAACTCTTTGTTTAATTTCTTAGGTGATTTCTTAGAGGCATATGTATGATCTAGTCTAGGAGTCTTGGGTGCTGGTATGTCAGATAGTGCTTCTGTATTTACAGGCTGAGACTCTCTCTTTTTAGGATTTCTCTCTTTTATTGCTTTCTTTTGTATATGGCTAGGGAACTGAAAAACTGATGGAATTGCATCCTTTTTCAAGTATCTTTTCATCAATGATTCAGAATGAGGCAGGTTAGATGAGTAATTAAAATCAGCATCCAAGAAATGCTCGCTGCACAAAAAAGAATTCTTAGAGGGAGAGAAGTTATCTCTCTTCACTGCAAAAAGCCACTTCTTCAAAAGAGTTGCGTTATGTAGGGGAAACCTGTAATCAAACTTATTTCATACATTACAATTCATTAAAGGCTGCTGTGTCAACTAAAACATTGCTGGAAAATTATCAATATTATCACTTCTTACTAATATTTACAAATAAAACATTCTCATTTCTCCTACATATATTACAGAGGGACATAGGAAGCAATAAAAAATTGGGGGGAGGTACATGTATTCAAGGGCACCCTCACAAGAAAAGAGGGCAAACTATGTAAGCTGAAAATGGAAACTCTACATACAAATGTTTGAAAGAGGCATGTGCCCCCTGTGCTCCCCCATTACTGCATTCATGACTATACAAATCTCAAGTATTTCATGACTTCATAGATAATATGGGAAACTTCAATAATTATGGTCTAATTTGTCTCTCTGCAATTTTATTCTATTCAAGTATTATGGATTGAACATCCACAAGTCTTTACAACTTTACAAGTACCTGTGAAATGAAATGATTCCACCAGTAATTCGGCGATTAGTACAGTTGAATGCAGAGCAAGAAACAACCATTATTCTAGCAGTCAGATGAACGCGCTGAGTTCGAAACTAAACCTGAAATAAACGTAGAGTGCAGTGGTGTAGTCGCAAAATCTTAGGAAGCTTGACGCAAAATCACAAAACAAACACATCGCTTCACAACTTTGCTTTTGTTGCAAAATTATAAGCAATTCATCAAACATTCCTTCAGTAGGTAGGATAACGGTGCAGACAAAATATTTTAGGAAGCATAACGGTGTTATGCCGCGTTAGGCCCAGGAGTGCCTTCGCCATTTCAACCTTAAAAATTAACAATTCTACACATATTTCTTGTAAGAGACTTGTATCTCAATTAAGGTTGCACGTCTACATACCTGTTCTATACTTCTCTAGCTTCAGATAACTCCAAGAAGTAGTATAAGTGCAATGGTCGACAATCATGTTCGGCTCGAGACCATACAAATAGGTGCTCTCCAAGGAGCCATACAAATAGGTGCTGGCATACAAATAGGTGCGCTGCGGGAAGCGAGCGCATGAATCATAGATCTACAATGATTCACAATTTGCGATATACTGCTACAGGAATACGGGGGTATAGACCGACCACAACTATATAGTAATCAATATTGATAATTGCAATTATACTCATTCATACAGTCAGGATTACAAAAATACAAATATATCCATTCCCTATCATAATTACCCTCTTTCAGTTAACATTTTTCATATCATCTTCATAAAGAGACATACGAGAGACAACGGTACTGTAAGGCCACAGCCGGCAGACATACTACAATATCTGGAGGAAGGGTGTACTTGCGAAAAATATCACTCGAGTCTCCTTAACCATTTCAGGCGAAAATAATATGTAATCAAACATTCTCTATCGATTTGTGAAGAACTTTCGGTCATATGTCTTATAGTTTTCGAGAAGAGACATACCATACATATAGGTGCTCTGCTCTGTGAAGGCCAAAGCCGGTATTGCGTTACATAGTACTATATGGAAAAGTAGGGTGTACTTGCAAGAAATATCACTCGAGTCTCCTCAACCACTTCAGGCGAAAATAATATGTAATCAAACATTCTCTGTCGATTTGTGAAGAAATTTCGGTCATATCTCTTATAGTTTTCGAGAAGAGACATACCATACATATAGGTGCTCTTTGGATAAATCCTACAATTCGTGTCTCCTTATCCATTTCATGGGAAAATAATACAAAATCGAATAATCTCTGTCGATTTGTGAAGAAATTTCGATCATATGTCTTATAGTTTTCGAGAAGAGACATACCATACATATAGGTGCTCTGCTCTGTGAAGGCCAAAGCTGGTATTTCGTTACATACAGTAGTACTATATGGAAAAGTAGGGTGTACTTGCGAAAAATATCACTCGAGTCTCCTCAACCATTTCAGGCGAAAATAATATGTAATCAAACATTCTCTGTCGATTTGTGAAGAAATTTCGGTCATATCTCTTATAGTTTTCGAGAAGAGACATACCATACATATAGGTGCTCTTTGGATAAATCCTACAATTCGTGTCTCCTTATCCATTTCATGGGAACATAATACAAAATCGAATAATCTCTGTCGATTTGTTATGAAATTTCGGTCATATCTCTTATAGTTTTCGAGAAGAGACATACCATACATATAGGTGCTCTGCTCTGTGAAGGCCAAAGCCGGTATTGCGTTACATAGTACTATATGGAAAGGTAGGGTGTACTTGCGAGAAATATCACTCGAGTCTCCTCAACCATTTCAGGCGAAAATAATATGTAATCAAACATTCTCTGTCGATTTGTGAAGAAATTTCGGCCATATCTCTTATAGTTTTCGAGAAGAGACATACCATACATATAGGTGCTCTTTGGATAAATCCTACAATTCGTGTCTCCTTATCCATTTCATGGGAAAATAATACAAAATCGAATAATCTCTGTCAATTTGTGAAGAAATTTCGGTCATATCTCTTATAGTTTTCGAGAAGAGACATACCAAACATATAGATGCTCTGCTCAGTGAAGGCCAAAGCCGGTATTGCGTTACATACAGTAGTACTATATGGAAAAGTAGGGTGTACTTGCGAGAAATATCACTCGAGTCTCCTCAACCATTTCAGGCGAAAATAATATGTAATCAAACAGTCTTTGTCGATTTGTGAAGAAATTTCGATCATATGTCTTATAGTTTTCGAGAAGAGACATACCATACATATAGGTGCTCTGCTCTGTGAAGGCCAAAGCTGGTATTGCGTTACATAGTACTATACGGAAAGGTAGGGTGTACCTGCGAAAATTATCACTCGAGTCTCCTCAACCATTTCAGGCGAAAATAATATGTAATCAAACATTCTCTGTCGATTTGTGAAGAAATTTCGGTCATATGTCTTATAGTTTTCGAGAAGAGACATACCATACATATAGGTGCTCTGCTCTGTGAAGGCCAAAGCTGGTATTGCGTTACATAGTACTATATGGAAAAGTAGGGTGTACTTGCGAAAAATATCACTCGATTCTCCTCAACCATTTCAGGGGAAAATAATATGTAATCAAACATTCTCTGTCGATTTGTGAAGAAATTTCGGCCATATCTCTTATAGTTTTCGAGAAGAGACATACCATACGTATAGGTGCTCTTTGGATAAATCCTACAATTCGTGTCTCCTTATCCATTTCATGGGAAAATAATACAAAATCGAATAATCTCTGTCGATTTGTGAAGAAATTTCGATCATATGTCTTATAGTTTTCGAGAAGAGACATACCATACATATAGGTGCTCTGCTCTGTGAAGGCCAAAGCTGGTATTGCGTTACATAGTACTATACGGAAAGGTAGGGTGTACCTGCGAAAATTATCACTCGAGTCTCCTCAACCATTTCAGGCGAAAATAATATGTAATCAAACATTCTCTGTCGATTTGTGAAGAAATTTCGGTCATATGTCTTATAGGTTTCGAGAAGAGACATACCATACATATAGGTGCTCTGCTCTGTGAAGGCCAAAGCTGGTATTTCGTTACATACAGTAGTACTATATGGAAAAGTAGGGTGTACTTGCGAGAAATATCACTCGAGTCTCCTCAACCACTTCAGGCGAAAATAATATGTAATCAAACATTCTCTGTCGATTTGTGAAGAAATTTCGGTCATATCTCTTATAGTTTTCGAGAAGAGACATACCATACATATAGGTGCTCTTTGGATAAATCCTACAATTCGTGTCTCCTTATCCATTTCATGGGAAAATAATACAAAATCGAATAATCTCTGTCGATTTGTGAAGAAATTTCGATCATATGTCTTATAGTTTTCGAGAAGAGACATACCATACATATAGGTGCTCTGCTCTGTGAAGGCCAAAGCTGGTATTGCGTTACATAGTACTATATGGAAAAGTAGGGTGTACTTGCGAAAAATATCACTCGATTCTCCTCAACCATTTCAGGGGAAAATAATATGTAATCAAACATTCTCTGTCGATTTGTGAAGAAATTTCGGCCATATCTCTTATAGTTTTCGAGAAGAGACATACCATACATATAGGTGCTCTTTGGATAAATCCTACAATTCGTGTCTCCTTATCCATTTCATGGGAAAATAATACAAAATCGAATAATCTCTGTCGATTTGTTATGAAATTTCGATCATATGTCTTATAGTTTTCGAGAAGAGACATACCATGCATATAGGTGCTCTGCTCTGTGAAGGCCAAAGCCGGTATTGCGTTACATAGTACTATATGGAAAGGTAGGGTGTACTTGCGAAAATTATCACTCGAGTCTCCTCAACCATTTCAGGCGAAATAATATAGTAAATATCTAAGACCTCTTTAATCTGTCCTTGTAGGTCTACAAGTGTCTTAAGTTTTCGCGTGTGTAGTACTATGGTGCTTACATAACCTGTTTTCTTACTAAGGAAAAGAACGCGCTAGTTGCCTTGTTGCTACAGGAAAGTTCAAGAGAAGTAAGAAACACATAAAAAATAGTCAAGGGTGGCTTTGAAAAAGTAATGCTCATGCCTCCAGGGTTAAGGGGGAAAGCTTGTGTCTTATAGATAAAATACGTATAGTGTTGACGAACCCTTGTCCCTAGTAGTTTCCGTCCATGTGGTGTAGTGCTAGACAGATGGTGGAATATCAATTAAAGAACTGCAGGGACTTTATCCAGGCTTCCCATGTTACCTGTCAACGGAATCGTGTCCAATTAGTAATGCACGCGATGTCAGTTGATTATAGAATAAGTGACAAAGCGATGATGCATTGGTATGTACAACAGTAAACAGCTCTGAAGGTGGATAAAGGTTGTTTACAGTGAGATTAATGCATTGAACAATGTTTTTTATGCTGTGCTGCCAACAGACCTTTAGGCACTTTTGTCTTCTTGTCGTTTCCTGTCATCAAGATTAGCATCATCTTGTTTTCATAAATATTACTCATTCTGAATTGGAAGATTAGGATGGACAGTCGGAAATTCACACCTATTTATTTACCAAGTAAGGTATTCATGTAAATTTGCCATGGCCAATCAAATATCCTGTTAAAGTAGTCACGCAAGGATAGAGTCAATCAAATATCCTGTTAATTTAAAGTAGTCACGCAAGGATAGAGTCCCTGTCATCTCTTGTCTGCTGTCATGTGTGTCGCCTTGGAAGTGAATCTCCTGTAGATGCGTACGTATAAATAGCCGTGTACATGCGGAAGAGGTCAGATGCGAGGTAGATGTCCAAGAAGATAAGTCAACGTGCGAGTGTACTCAATCTGGTCGAGATGCGACATATTATAAAGAAAGTTGTGAGAAAAAAGTTTTGTAATAAGTATCAGAATACCTCGCATCTAGTCAGTCTTCATGGCAGTGCAGCCAAGCATTGGCTTTACAGAGGTGACGATGAATGTGGCTCGGGATGGAGGAAAGCAGCCAAAAAGTGGCGCGTCGGAGAATCCTTAAAGCAAAATGCATTTCTTTTACCAAAGAGAGGTCATCGTGAGCAAACTGTAAGTGGAAATTATCATTTTGTGTACTATTCAGTGGTTGTAATGGATTATTGCCACATGTATGGGACGTTAACCCCTCGATTCATGATTGGTGTGCGACCAAGGATAAAGTCCCATACTTCATATAACTGTTAGGAATCTACAATTTGCTAGCGGATTTTACAATCCAATTTGCATGACGTATGTAGTCCATATAACAAGGGCATTAAAGGCCCCATCGTTAAAATTGTACTTTAGGAACTCTAAGGAACAGGAACCTAAGGAACCTCTAAGGATTACACGCATTTTTTTATAAGGAACCACTTTATAAGGAACCTACATGTGAAAGGCCGAAATATTTACAGAACTTATACTTCTAAAGGAAAAATCCCTAGGGAACTTTTCATTTTCAAATTCCGAGTGCTGTACTCAGATTCAAATGAAGATTACATTACATTCGATGATATCAATGGAATAGACATGATACTTCTTGATTGAAATTATGCTTTTGTGTATATAGAACCTATTTCCTGTGCATTTTGTGCTTTTGAGATTGAGTTCTAGCCATAATTAAAGGTAAAATTCAGAATTTCAATGCTTTTCTAGTGTAAATAGGGAACTTTTAGAGCTAGGCCTTTAGCTAGGTTCCTCATAAAAAAAGCGTGTATGCCTAGAGCTGGGCTCTCTAACAGAACTGCTTTCGTTTCCAGTCCTATGCAATACTTTGCATTAACAAGAGATTTCTCATGCAGGTTGCAGTCTTCAGTGACTCTCAACTGAGACCTGTTGTTGAGAGGGACGTACCGGTCCCAAGTAATTGGTACGTTAACTGTACCCCTGGGGGTACATTCCTTGATATTTGCGTGGAGCTTGAGGCGGCAGCAAAGTCATCCTTGGGCATATCTCCTGCTTTCGTTGTCATCGCCGTAGGGACAAATGACGCCGGGAGGCACATGGTAATGGAGAGGGCAGAGAAACATTTAAAAGCATTGCTGTCCTCCGCTATAAAGCATTTCCCGAGTGCTAAAGTAAGAAAATAAATATCATGTTTCTATCTAAGCTGTTTATAAATTGATTCCATTTAAACGAATTTTATAGTGGGCGCGTGGATCTGAGTAATTTCAAGTATACCCATTTTCACGGAAGAAGCTAACTTTGTTCCTTCAGCCAGGATGTATCTTGGTATTGTGTCAAACTGTTTCTTAAATGTTTCTTAAATTCCTGGAAGTTTCCTTTAACAAATGAGTGGGGGTGGCAACGCTACCTTACGAATAACGCCCATGTTACATATATGGAAGTGACATATATGGCCCATGCAGATAAGACCATATGAACCACTTTTTTGATATTTTCTGTCTTTCATAAATAATTATTTGTAAATATTTGCGAGGTGAGAAGTTTCCCTCCATAAAATAACATTTAGTCCAGAATTTCGTAATATTCCTACTCCTATGTGTGGAGGGTTACCTTACACATATGGACCTGACATATATGGCCCTGACGTATACGGCTGTTGTAATCGTGGTTTAGACGGTGGTGTTTTGAGAGAAATCTCCTCTCTGTATTTAAATATTGTTGATCAATGCTTAGAAGTACCCTTGTAATTCACAATTTCTATTCCTGCAATGGTAACTCTAAAGTTCTCTTATAGATTATAGTATCGTCTATACCTCCAAGACTGGACGAATACAATCAAAGACTTGGGATGTACAATTCCATGATCCTCCGAGTGGTAGAAGACATGAGATTGTACCACGTCGACCACTGGGAGGAATTCCCTCGAAATGACCGAAGGCTCTGGTCGTCCAGAGATGGTGTACATCTCAGCAGTGATCACGGTCTGCCTCTGCTTTTGGAAGGGATCCAGTCTATTTTGAATGAACTCAGGTCCAACATTGTACCATATGTCGAAAGTGAGACGTAAGTTTCAAAATTAATTCACTCATTGTTACTGGTATTATCTTATCGGCTATAGCTATTTGTATACGTTGTATCCATCTGTTTACTGTGCAGATTCTTATGAAATGTGAACTTCGAACTTTGCCCATTGAAAATTTTCGGGTGATTGTGTTTTCATTTCTAGATGTGAAAAATCTTTAATAAGCTGATATTCCACGAGTTTACAGCCTCCTTTTTCCTTTATAATAGAAAGTCTTCATTTTCGTCTAGAGGTATAAATGTTGGGCTTAAAAAGCCCCCAAGTAAACTATTCCTAAGGGTCACAGACAGTTCTGTTACGCCACTGCATGCTATGTTTTATAAGTCTAGAAATGCACCAAATGAAAATAAGGACGATATGCTGCGCCCTATACCTCAATCACATAAATCCCATGAGATTTCATTTATGTGTTATAGTTAGTGGAATTTTATTCTCCCTCCAGGCCACTGTTCGAATCGCTCTTGACAACTGGACGTCAAGTTGGAAATAGCATTGTAAAGCACAAATGTTTTGCTTATTCAGATAAAGTAAGTCTTACTGTTAAATTGTCACTTCTATATACATTCCTTTTAAAGGCTGAATGTCATTTTCAAAATTTTTCCCTTTCAGTAAAGTAGTAAAGTTTGTCTGTTCAGTTTATGGCAGTGCCTTATCTAGACTTGTTTTCCCCATATAATATCAATTTGCATTTGAGTTTCACTTCGAATCTCTTTCTAATCTCAGAATGAACGCGAACGAAAACGCAATGAGTCGGAGAGAACAAAGCCTAAAAAGAGAATCAAAGGTATATGACAATGAATCTTATGATCTGATAACATGGCATAGGCATAAAATATTTTCTATGTAGGCTGAGCATTTAGGCACTTCCTAATGTAGTCTAATGACTGCAAAATCATTATGGCATCATAATACAGTTGTTATTTACAACGAGATACTACTTGTACAATTAGTTAATGCTGTACTCCGAGCACATATTACGTAATGATTGCTTATCAGTGGTGCATATATGTATTATCTGCAAAATTATATGTTGATAATAGTTATTTACTACTGTCTTCTCTTACCAGGTAAACGTCATCAAAAATCATTACCACCATCCAAGAAAGCAAACATGGTAAGATTGCAGTTGACTTGTTTCACCCATTTATTATCTAATGTCATATACCCTTGCTAGGCGTTTTTTCATTGTGGAATTTATTTGATATTATCGTTCTTCATATCATTTAGCAATTTAAACTAAAAGGCTGCCGATTTATCATTCCCTTAGGACGACAGTGATTGGCTGGGATTAATCGGACCTTCCCCTGGCTCTAATTGCAGGGAAGCAAATGTTTCCGCTTCACAGCCGAAAGCATCTCAGGTATCTAACTGACACTACTTAACAAACATGAGGAGTTGTTCTATGCACGTTTTCTTTTTGATGTCACCCCCCCCCCCTATCGCATATACCCTCTTATAAAGTTAAAAACTTGTGGAAACAAAAACAAAGAAATTAATACTTATAGAAGCTGTTGACAAGACAGTTAGCATCTATTATAGTCTATAGCCTAGTTTCTTTAGTTTTTATCACCATAGCGCTCGTGTTTCTTAACTTATAGCCCTACCTATTACTAATTTCATACAAAGTAGTCTGTATAGAAAATTGTAAAAGTATACTTTAATGCATGCAGTGCCGGTGCAGTGCTGTAGGTAATTTCATCCTATCCATGACCTTTCTGCATACATATGTATATCCAAACACTTTGCAGAAGATCTGCTATTTTTGTTAAGATTTTCATATGAGTTTTGTCGTAACGCAAAGCCTCCAAAAAAGCTGTTAGGTAAAGCTTATTAACGGTTTCCCTTTTCACAGGCTAGAAATACTGGAGGTGGTACTAATGATGATCTGCCACAAGCAGTTGAGAACAAAGAAGGCGACAGCAATCCAGCTGGGCCCATTAGAGGGAAAATTGCATTATCAAAGTTCCCCCCGGTCTTGACATTCAATGAGACGTATGTCGAGAAACAAGGAGACTGTGATTCCGTTCAGGTAAGTAGACTTACATTTTTGCCGCCACTGCAACAAATCAAACGTATGATTTCCCATTTGGAGAGGCTTGAACAAAAGCATGGTCGCCAATTTTCTGTCTCTCTCAGCAACTGTTGTTTTGATTTAGTTGCACTTAAGAAGTTGCTTTTGTTGCATGAGATGAAAGATATAACGCATGAAGTACGACAGGAAAGCAATTGGTTTCGGAAATTAGCCAACAGTGTTACACAGCCACATGGCACCCCAGAATTAGACCCGGCTTTGGTATCAACATTCTGTAGCATGCTACAAGACAAGAGTGATGACTACTTTTGGCCAAATATACAATTAAAAACATGTGAAATTAAACGTCTGGCAGTTAACCGTTGGGTCTCTGATTTGATATTGTATCGTATAACGGAACTGTTGAATGATTCTAATCCAGATATTTTCGTATTCTATTACAACTTTTTCTCCGATGTAAATGACATTGTTAAAAGAATGCAGGAGAGGCACGGAGATGCTACACCGCAGAAAATAATTTTTGCATTAAATGTTGGCCAGTATAATGATGAAACCTATGTAGGAAACACGGTGGTGGGAAAGAAAGTTGTATCAGGATGCCATTTCTCGATGGGCGTTTATTACACAGAAGAAAATATATTGTTTTATGGGGATTCCCAGGGCTGGCCAATTCCTGAAAGTGTAGTTCAAAATATGCAACAATTATTGACATGTATTGTTGGCAGGCAGAAATCTCTTGCAACTACACTTTCCACATGCCATGTTCCAAGAAAGCGTGAAATCATTCACTCATGCAACAAAGACTGCTGGAGATATTATCCCCTTCAAACATGTACACATATATGCGGTGTCTCTGCCATTATTTCAATGTGTCTGGCTGCTTCTCCTGACGATTCATTCCTTTCACTAAAAGGAACCCCAGAAGAAGTCGGCATGGGGTTCAACTACTTGAAGAAAATTTCAAACTATAGCGACTTCCTACGTTTGATTGTTTTGCAGTGGTTAATAAATAAGAAAATTGACATCTCTGCATTAAGATGTGCGCATATTGACTGTCACAAAGGGAATTCAAAGCCGGATGGGGAGGTAAATTCCAAGATAGCATTTACCAAGGACAGTACATGTAGTGTGTCTTCAAATGAACAAAATTGGGATCGTTTCTCCAGTGAGCAGAGAGATA
Source organism: Mastigias papua (assembly GCA_964019165.1). Classification (NCBI taxonomy): domain Eukaryota; kingdom Metazoa; phylum Cnidaria; class Scyphozoa; order Rhizostomeae; family Mastigiidae; genus Mastigias; species Mastigias papua. The sequence continues at coordinate 843,606 of OZ025286.1, read as the reverse complement.
TGTGCACACCTTATCGCGCTAGTGAAGAAACGTATTGTAGATTTCGTCGTATTGCAAAAAATAGTAGTATTAATAGTTTTGTAGAAGCATGTGAGGTAGAAGGTAGGAGAAAATGCAATCTGGTGGACAAACATTATCATTGCACCTTGTGTCCCCCATGGAAACAGTTTCCATCTTTATTTCGTATAAGACGCCATATACGCCAAACTCACGTCAACCCCGCTAGAACTTTTGAATATGATGGCTTTCCTATATTACCCTGCAAGCAAGAACATGGGAAAATTAAATACAGCGAATCTAGGTACCATTATCACTGCCCCGTATGCAATAAGACTGTCTTGCATAGGAGCTTCTTTGAACACCACATGAAAATTCATAAGCGTAAGGTCAAAGTCGTGAAATCTATTCGGAAATCATTTGGTGATTTAATAAGTAGAAAGGTTGACGAAACATCTGAGCTCCCTTTCACAAACGATGGTCTGCCAGAGGAACCAGAGCCGAAACCAATGCACTTTAGTGAAAATGAAGAGGTAAGCAATTTGACTCAACATACTTTAAGTGAGGCAAATAGGTCAAGTTTCAAAATAAAGAGGGCACTTAAAATAAAGAGGGCACTTACTTCTTGTCATAAATGTGGCAAATTAATGTTAAAGAAAAACTTAAAGCGCCACTGTGCCACAGCACATAACACTATTACAACCACTGCTGTCTGCTGTGATCAGGAGCGCGGTATATACATGGTTCGAAAAAATCAAAAAGGTGGCATTGGGTATCCAGTTCACGTGCAAAAAGTCCTCCACTCCAATACATCGACATCAGTCGACTGTAGTGACGTGAAATGTAAGTTGGAATTGCAGCTTGCAGGCAGAGGTAAAATGACTGCTAGAGAATGTAGGCATTTACTCCTAGTGAACAATGCCAGTTATCCAGATAGAGTAAACCTTTCAGATGATAAAATCCTTGAACTAGGGCAAGATAATAGGTTTAAACTTTTGAAGAACGAAACCATTGCCAAATGCATCGAAGTAAATAGGCAAGCTATCGAGAAAAATGCCCCTACAGTTGTGCAGTGGCAAGATGGCAATTACGTACACATGTCTATTTTTGATTTTAATATGCAAAGTATACCTGTGCTAATGAGACGAATCGTATCCTTTAATAGTCAGAACGGGCAGCTAGATTGCCAGTGTGCTAAAAACTGCTATTTTTGTATTCACCGGGCGATGGGATTATGGTTCCTGTACCAAACAGACCAGTTGCAATCTTCAGGTAATGATGTTTATGAGAGCATGGAAACAGAGGATGATGTTTCTTCGGACGAGGAGGACAATGTCTCACGGCCTCCAAAGCCATCGACTTTCGGCAGTTTCGTTTATCCTCCTCGAGAAAGCAGTGTACTCATTAAAATGTGTAACTATCTTAAAACATGTAAGAAAATACCTGTTGCTATTCCCAAAATTCTAACGTCAATGTCGATTGAACGTATACCGAAGGCGTTTATACCTATTGAAAATCAATGTCACGAGTGCAGCCTTAATCTTGAAGGCCCCTTTTTACTTTCGAAAAATGCTAAGGTTTTGACAATGAACGGGATACTACATGGCTATGCAACCTTTATTAAGATTTGCCCTGCTTGCCAAATGTGCTACAGGTATCAAGAATATAATGATGGGGTCCATAATTTCGATAATAAATTCCTACTTACTTTAGACATGTGTCTATTTATACGAGAAAATGTGAAACAACACGTGGCTGTAGGAACTGTGTGTGATATATTAGAACAATATTTGCACGTAAAATTGAAGCAACAGACTGTCTTGAACGCGTATATGCATTTCGTCGCACTTAGCGCACACAGCTATGATTTCAACTGTGTAATTTGCGGTTTTCACCCCCCCGTCCTCATTGCAGATTTAAATAGAAAAGTTGTGTTTAAGTGCCGTACAATTGACGAAGACATACCGGAAAGTGACGGTGATATAGCTGACTATGTGGACTGTGAGGAGTTTTGGAATAAAGTTGACGTTAATATGATTATGAAGGGTTTTGCGCAAAATACACCAGGAGACATGACGATCAAACCTTCCATCCTTAACTGGTCCCCATATATAGGTAGGTTTACCAGAGCGAGCAATTTACTAGTGAATACTGAACATAGAAAAATTCACAAGGATAGTGGACAACTAGAGGCTGAATGCAGAGAATTATCTGAAGAGCGTTTAATAGAATATATGCATAAAGGCAAGGGCGTCGAAATTAGAAAAATAGCAAGGAAAGTAGGCGTTAGCGATAAAGGCTCCAAATTGGACATAATAAATCGAGTTCAAACAGCACTACATAGGAATAATACAAAATTTAATAAATATTTTAAAAAGCTTTGGGGATGTTCAGGGGGGTGGCTAACGATGACCTGCACCCATGGGATTATATACGGAGTAAAATTTTTGTTGAGATCTGAGAGTCCTCGAGACTATATTGATATGTTACGAAGCATGCAGCATAGGCCGAACGTACTGGTTTGTGATATGGCACATATGGTTGCTGCCCTTGGTAACAGATATGAGGAGGATTTTTTCAGACCATTTCAAGGACGTGTTGCTGATAGTACTCCAGAAAATATCATAGATGCAAAGTCTGGCAATCTAACTGTATCTTTTCCCTTCTTAGAAGATAACAGACCAGCAGAATTGGATGTTATCAGTCAAGATTCTCACCCTGTAACTGGTAGCAATGTCCGACTTTCTCTTTTTGATATATTTCATCAGGGAAACACAAAAAGTGATGCTGAATCTTTACGCAGGATAGGTTGTGTAAGAGAATTGAAAGGTAATTTAAATAGTCAAGCTGCTGAGCAGCTACACCATTCCTTTAACAAAGATAAACATTTTTTGAATCAAATGAACCCCGTAAATCACATATTCATGTTTCGCTCTATTATAGAACTTCGTAATGAAGCAAAAAATTTTAAAATGTGCAACAAAATGAGGGAGCAGACATGTGCAAAGGTGGCTTTCGACCAGTTTGGGAGGGGATATCTTTCCAATAACATAGGGCAGCCATTCCAATATGAAAGTGATTTGGGGAATAATAGTGATTCCCGTGTAAATACTTTAGACTCAGATTCTAGTGCCTCGTTATTTAGTGATAAAGACACCAGCTGTAATAAGAGTACACCACCTATGACACCACCTCATTTCAATTCTAATCTTGTAGATGACACAACCCCTGTGAAAAAACAGCGGCAGACCACTGTCAGTTGCCTTAATTCTAATTTTGATTACGATACGGAGAATAGCAGAGCATGGATTGAAGAACTAGGCTTAACGCATGCAGAAAAACATTTACTGGAATATGGCTACAACGTAAATGAAACGATAATCAATGCTTCTTTGAGTTTGATCAGGCAGGAGAATAATACGATAGAAGGTCTGCTGCCAATAGTAGAATCAGGGGGATATAAGGGGAATGGCGGATTATTCATCCAAATACTCAAAATTGGGGAAAATCATTGGATAACAATTTCCAATGTTTTTACAGAGCATGGTAACGTTTCAGTTTACGATAGTACCATGAGGTTGAACTACAGGTTGGAAAGTAAAGAAATCAGATACGACGTCTCTATCGAATTGGATGCTTGCAATATGAGATGTCTTCCTCTTGATAGCATGATGCTGTACGTTGAAGACACTGTGCAAGCGAAAAAGGATGCTGACAGTGGTATTGCAGCTATTATGTTTGCTCTTGCCCTTGCAAGGGGACGAGACCCCCAGAAAATAAATTTCCAGTATAAACTAATGCGCAAAAAATTAATTCAATGCCTTACGAATTCCAGCTTTAGTTCCATCACTTTTGACGACAGTCCACGTAGACAGTGGAAAAGGAAATTTGAATTTTCTGTCTCCTTATTTTGCCACTGTAACAAACCAGACATGGGAGACATAATGACAAAGTGCGGCACTTGCGCTAAGTGGTACCACAACAGTTGCGAGGATGGCGATTTTGAATCGGACGATTGGAAATGTAGGAACTGTTATGAGACAACAGATATTCGAACAAATTTAGATACTTATGATGCTGTCGGCAGTGTAAACGATTCTTCAGACGTGCGAGAATGTAAAGGTTTATCGTGGAAAGATTTGGTGAACAATGTAGGAAAGGAATACGAAAACTCTTGCCCTAAAGTAGAATTGCATAGTTTCAAAAGGTTTGTTAAACAATCTTTGAAGGAAGCATGGCTTCGCAACTTTATTAAAAATACAGAAGTGGATTTTCCTAAAATCAACTCAATGGGTGGCATGGATGATCCTAATATCCAGTTAATATGCAAGTACAATAGAAATACTTATGAAAATGCATTTCAAGTAATTGACAGGCTAGTCATTGAAAAACACCCATCACAGTTTGCTGTGGGCAAGAGAGGTGTTGAAAAGGCGATGCTAATTGCCGCAAAGGTCCTTCAGCGATATTTTGAATACCTTGAAATATCGTCGGGATCCGAAGAATTCTAATATGCAATAGTATATGCAGTTACTTCACATATATCAAAAGTGCATTGATTTGAAAAATACTATGTCAGATATTATGTATTAGTGAGCATCAGTTATAGTTAACAGACCGGTATGTAAATACTCCATCGCTTATGAAAGCCACGACTGTGTCAAGTTATATCATTACTTCGCTCCATCATTCTAATGAAACTGCATTTCTTGAGCTATATAGATTGGAACTCATTTTATAGGGAATGTTCCCATACGTGTCTGTTGGAAAATGTTGTTTTGCGTTTTAACTTTGATTACCCACTGTAATGTTAAGTAAATAAGAATAAAGAGTTAGTGGTATTTTGTATTGTAAAATAGCACCGTTGTAAATAGTACCGTAAATCCTCGAATTAGTCCCCTGGGGGCTTATTTATTTTTGATGCTTTTTGGGTGGGGGCTTATTCGAGGGGGGCTTATTCGAGGGGGGTTTATAAAATTATTTGACAAATGCCGTATAACAAGCTCATGGTCAAAGCTCCTTTTCACCATACAACTACAAGAACAGTATAAATTTGAGCATTAGTCATTATGAAAGTCTTTATCATCAGCAGGGGTGGGGGCTTATTCGAGGGGGGCTTATTAACAATTTGAAGTTCTAGCATGGGGGCTTATTCGAGGGGGGGCTTATTCGAGGGGGGGGGCTAATTCGAGGATTTACGGTATTGCCAATTATAGCAAGCCTCGTTATTTGACAATTTACGGAATTTGCATTATTACAGAGAGAATTCCTTAAACTTAGCTTGTAGTACATCGTAATTCAACGACGGTGATCCGTCGTCCGCAACAATCATGAATTGCGACTTATGAAAACATGATGGGCTTCAGCATCCCAGAATACCGCCGATAAAATATGATTTCAAAAAGTCTGATTCTTGGAAGCCCATTGGCGATGGCATGTGATGATGGGCAATAATCTGGGACGCTTAAAGACAAGCCGTTTTTCATAAATCGTAATTCATCGCCTACGATATCCAATAGTGAAAACCAGGCTTATGCAGCAGTCTTTCATACACAGGGCTTAACTTTAAAGAAATACCTGTTTAGTATGATGCTTTATAGGTAGAAGCTACCACCGATTTCAAATAATACTGCATACTCTTAGATTCGTAATAAACGGTGGGACACATGTTAACGTTTTAGGGTTTCTGCAACCCAGGAACTGGACAGAGCCTCTCCCTTTTATCTAATTTCAAGGAATGGAAAATGGATTGGAAGCTTCGTCCTCGAGAAAAGATTTCCTTTCACGAATTCATAGTGATTCTGTCACCATGTCAATAAACCTTTCTGTTTCTCACAAGAGGAATACACATTGATATTGTCATATCATTTTCAAAACAACTTTATTAGCAACCCCGTTAATTAGAAGCATAAGAGTAGACACCAGTAGACGTTACCTTATCGGAGTAATATCACAAGAGTATTATATAACAGTAGATATTATATAACAGTAGACATATCTTTATACCATTCATATCCCTTGTAATCGTTGTTACAGTTCCAATGTATCTTAACCTCGAACTAGTACTTCAAACCATTAGTATTGTACATTAATTTGCTATGAGAAGTACAATGATGTAATTGATATTATCAGTATCTTGTCTCAAACACTTGATTCATACACAATATCATTAACTTGTGAATCGCATTTGTTTCTTCTCCTACACACTTTTGTTCTAACAACACTACAGTTCATAACAATCTCAAAGACTTAGTGCATACTACTGTCATCTCAAACGGGTAAGTGAGCACCAATTATATTTTTCGCAACTATACCCTCCATTTGTATAGTATTGTGTATAGGCAGTATGGCCTAAGAGCACCTATATGTATGGTATGTCTCTTCTCCACAACTATGATAGATATGATGAAAATTCCTTTACAGATCGACAGAGAATATTCGATTACATATTATTTTCGTCTCAAATGTATAAGGAGACACGAATGATATTTTTCGCAACTATACCCTGAACTTATATAGTACTGTGTATAGGCAGTATGGCCTAAGAGCACCTATATGTATGGTATGTCTCTTCTCCACAACTTTGATAGATATGATGAAAATTCCTTTACAGATCGACAGAGAATATTCGATTACATATTATTTTCGTCTCAAATGTATAAGGAGACACGAATGATATTTTTCGCAACTATACCCTGCACCTGTATAGTACTGTGTATAGGCAGTATGGCCTAAGAGCACCTATATGTATGGTATGTCTCTTCTCCACAACTATGATAGATATGATGAAAAGTCCTTTACAGATCGACAGAGAATATTCGATTACATATTATTTTCGTCTCAAATGTATAAGGAGACAGGAATGATATTTTTCGCAACTATACCCTGAACTTATATAGTACTGTGTATAGGCAGTATGGCCTAAGAGCACCTATATGTATGGTATGTCTCTTCTCCACAACTTTGATAGATATGATGAAAATTCCTGTACAGATCGACAGAGAATATTCGATTACATATTATTTTCGTCTCAAATGTATAAGGAGACACGAATGATATTTTTCGCAACTATACCCTGCACTTGTATAGTACTGTGTATAGGCAGTATGGCCTAAGAGCACCTATATGTATGGTATGTCTCTTCTCCACAACTTTGATAGATATGATGAAAATTCCTTTACAGATCGACAGAGAATATTCGATTACATATTATTTTCGTCTCAAATGTATAAGGAGACACGAATGATATTTTTCGCAACTATACCCTGCACTTGTATAGTACTGTGTATAGGCAGTATGGCCTAAGAGCACCTATATGTATGGTATGTCTCTTCTCCACAACTATGATAGATATGATGAAAATTCTTTTACAGATCGACAGAGAATATTCGATTACATATTATTTTCGTCTCAAATGTATAAGGAGACACGAATGATATTTTTCGCAACTATACCCTGAACTTGTATAGTACTGTGTATAGGCAGTATGGCCTAAGAGCACCTATATGTATGGTATGTCTCTTCTCCACAACTTTGATAGATATGATGAAAATTCCTTTACAGATCGACAGAGAATATTCGATTTCATATTATTTTCGTCTCAAATGTATAAGGAGACACGAATGATATTTTTCGCAACTATACCCTGCACTTGTATAGTACTGTGTATAGGCAGTATGGCCTAAGAGCACCTATATGTATGGTATGTCTCTTCTCCACAACTATGATAGATATGATGAAAATTCCTTTACAGATCGACAGAGAATATTCGATTACATATTATTTTCGTCTCAAATGTATAAGGAGACACGAATGATATTTTTCGCAACTATACCCTGCACTTGTATAGTACTGTGTATAGGCAGTATGGCCTAAGAGCACCTATATGTATGGTATGTCTCTTCTCCACAACTTTGATAGATATGATGAAAATTCCTGTACAGATCGACAGAGAATATTCGATTACATATTATTTTCGTCTCAAATGTATAAGGAGACACGAATGATATTTTTCGCAACTATACCCTGAACTTGTATAGTACTGTGTATAGGCAGTATGGCTTAGAGCACCTGTATGTATTGTATGTCTCCTCTCGAAAGGTATAAGGGATGTGCTCGAACTGTCTTCACAAATCGACAGAGAATGTTGAAGTACATAATACTGTCGCCTGAAATGAATATGGAGAAAGAGTGATATTTGTCGCAAGTACACCCTAGCTTTCCGTAGTACTTTGTAAAGGAGTAACCGGTTTGGCCTTCACACAGTAGAGCACCTATATGTATGGTATGTCTCTTCTCGAAAACTATGAGACGTATTATGAACGGCTCTTTACAAATGGATAGAGAATATTCCATTACATATTATTTTCGCCTGAAATGGATAATGAGTGACGAGGGATATTTCTCGCAATTACATCCTTTATCCCCATTTTGCTGTATTTCAACCGGCTTCGGCCTAACAGCACCGATATCTATGGTATGTCTCTTTACGCTGAAAAATGTTAAATGAAACAAGGCAATCATGATAGGCAATGGATATATTTGTATTGTTATAATCCTGATTGCATGAATTAATATAATTGTAATTATCGATATGTATTACTATATATTTGAATTCGAACTATACCCCCGTATTCCTGTAGTAGTATATGGCAGATTGTGAATCATTGTAGATCTATGATTCATGCGCTCGCTTCCCGCAGCGCACCTATTTGTATGGTAGCACCTATTTGTATGGCTCCTTGGAGAGCACCTATTTGTATGGTCTCGCGCCGGACCACACTCATGGTCGATAGTAGATTCATGCACTTATTCCATAGGATTTAGTACCTTATAATTTCCCGCGCTTTGCTTTTTGCCCTCATGGTGGTACCATTTTGGTTGCCCATGGCGCTACCACGCCACGTGACCCTGTCAGCATTCTAGTCCTACTATTTCTATGGTCGCAACCCACCAGGTTTGCCTATTCTTTACCTTCAACTTTCAGTGTAGAAATGAGGCTATTTCAATATGATATTAGAAGAAAATACTGACAGGTGGCAGACATGAGGGTGGAGAACTTCTAGAACGAAAAACGAGGATGGATGTAGCTCTAATGAGACTTGATCTAAGCGATACACTTGATAAAATCAAAAATGCAACCTATGATGTAGACAAGCGAATATTAGGTTTGGTGGGACTTGCAGCTGGCTCTTTCGCTATTTATCGAACTCTCGATACAATAAGCACAGCGGGGAAAACTGAGCTTGGATGGCTGAAAAAGATTCATGATGTTGTAAGGATCTACTGGAACAGAGGAGCTATAATGAAGTACCGGCACTTTTATCATGATCCAAGGGCTTTTGTTGTCAATTATGGATCTTATGGGTTAATACCTAAACCTGTGCTCCGGTATAAATGGAAGTTGCAGGTAGGAAACCGGTTATGAGGTTATCTCAAGTTTCCATTACTAAAATATTACTGATTGAGTTTTTAAAAGCACCAGAATGGTGGTGAAGTTTAACTACTGTATGCTGGAATTTTTTATGCTAAGATGCGTGTCCGTTAGCCAAAAGCATATTCAGTTGCATTTGCTAAAAAGCAACAGAATTTTAAAAGTAATTTAACTGCATATTTTTAAATACATGTGTGTAAAATTTGTTAGCCATCAAGATTTGCATGTTGCTATTTGATGACATTAAGTAGAGTTAGTGTGTGTTGATGCATGAAAATTTTTTGTTGTTTTCCTCTGTTTGTTGCAAATCTAGGACATTGAAATTCAGCAACCACCATCACCACCACCATCATCATCACCAGCCTGTTACACTATTGCTTGCAAATGGCATCTACAATCTCCTCATCCCAACTCAATCTTTGCCAATCCAATTTACAAATCACACATTTTTGCAATATTTGCAGGAAGAGATGGAGAACTGCCCAGACAAGTGGTTCTTCTTGAAATTAGAGGACAGATGGTTGGAAAGTAGCAGGCAAGTTGCTGAAGCAGTGGGCTGTGACCCTGCAAATCTTGTCTTCACTCGGAATGTTACAGAGGCAATTAACTGTGTAATTAAGTCTATTAACTTCACCCCAAGTGATGCTGTGCTGGTAACAAACCATACATATGGTGCTGTGAAAAATACAGTAGATTATTACACACACAAAGCTGGAGCAGAAGTGGTGGTGATTGACATTCCATTTCCAATTGACAGCGAGTCTCAAATCTGTGAGATTTATCAGAAGGTGCTACATGAAAGACCAAATATAAAGCTGGCAGTTATTGACCATATCACTAGTTGTAGTGCATTGCTAATGCCAGTTGTTGACTTGGTAAAGATTTGCAGAAAATTTGGTGTCCTTACTGTGATAGATGGGGCTCATGCTCCTGGCCAGATACCACTTCAAATTAATAAAATAGGAGCTGATTTTTATGGAGGTTTTAAATTTTTTAATTTTGTTTTAAAAGTAAAATTTCACTTTTGAGATCTAACATAATAGCAGGATAACTGAGGAATAAATCATTGTTTAAGGATAATTTTAAGGATTGTTTAATAAATCACTGAGGAAGAAATTACTGTTTATTTCAAAGTATGAACTGAAATGAAGATTATGGCTGTAATTGATTTGGAAGTCCTATAGGCCATAAACGAAAAGCTGCAAGATGATGGAAGTAGAAGTAAACTCTCTCCACAGATATGTATATTACTACCAGTGATTAGTAATGATTATCTTTTTGATAGGAAATCTACACAAATGGTACTTTGCACCAAGGGGATGTGGTTTTCTATGGGTCAGTCCAGCATTTACAGAGACGATCAATCCAAGTATAGTGTCACACACCTACAAGGGAGATTTGCAACACAGATTCTACAAACAAGGAACAGATGATTATTCAAATTTTCTTGCTGCAGGATATTCTGTTAGTCAGTACTATCCCTCGATAGGAGGCATGGTAGGTGCTTATATTGAAAGTCTAATGCATTGGACTGGAAGAACTACTATGCCATGTATAAGATACACCTTTTCACCGTATTTTTTTGCTTTGTCTGAAGGTGTATCTTACACATTGTAGCATTGATTTTCCTATCCTTTCACCTGTAAAGACAAATGCTGTTATTTGGGAAATTAATATAATTATATTTGGAGCACCTGGTTTCTTAAGTTAAGAAATCAAACTGCTATCAGAAAATTATTGAAAATTACCGATTCCTCCAACTCAACAGAGAGAGGTCTGACATGGACCTTATTATCTCTAACTTTTTGGGGTGTGACCTGCATTATCCTCCAATATTGAAATCCCTGCAGCTGGAAAAACGAGGAGCACCCCAAACTATAACATAATCATATCATTTGAGAAGTTAGTTGTAAGAATCAGTTTTCCCCTGTGGAGTTGGCTTTACCATTCCCAAGTGTTTTGTTTTTGCATTGAAATATACATGCTTTACAAGAAGAGGGGATCCGTGTTATACACAGTAAGAGAAGGTAGCAACTATTTTCTTGTCAACACCCACTGGTGTTAACATGATATTCAAAGGGTGTCTTTCACATGACTGCATCTTATATGCAACTAAGTATGATTCCTTTATGTCCTTTAAGTTCCCCCTAAGAATTAAAATTTAATATTTTGGGGGTGCTTGCCAAAGAGGACACTTAGCCTGTATCAATGGCATGGCAAGGTGTCTTGTTGCTTTCCTGACTGCCTTTAACTCCTTAGTGCTGCCACCAGGTACACATTTGCTACTGGGTGGCAATGAGTGAGCATCCCTAGCTATTATTGTCCAAGGGTTGCCTTGAACCATCGATGTTCCACACAGCAGTCAAGGACTCTAACCACTGGGACATTCACCCAGTTATTAAATTCTCCTATTTATTACCTATCTGCACTTTCAGCTAATTGAAATTTGTAAAAGCAATGCCTCACCCACTGTCTAATTTTGTTATACCTAGCCTCTTTCCATATAGATTATCATTTGTAAACTTTTGGTTGTTTTAAAGGAACACACCTATCAGACCAACATACCTATGAGAGAATGGGCAGCAGAATTGTTTAGGGATGCATGGAACACAGATTCACCTGCAATTCCATCAACAATGAAAGCACCCTTTATGGAAATTGTGCAGATGCCTGACGCAGTTATCCAGCATTATGGTGCAACAACAGAAGGTGCCGAGAAATGCAAAGTGCACCTGATGAAAAAATATAACGTGTTTATGATGGTTTCTGCAGTGAACGGAGCACTGTGGTGCAGGGTGTCCTGTCAAATATGTAGCACCAGAAGGGAATATTATAGAGCTGCAAAAGCTGTCAAGGATCTTGAAAGAACAGTTGCAATGAAAAGGGGCTAATGAAATTGTATTTTCCTCTCTATTTTCCTCATTTGATATTTGAACTGAATCATTGAATCATATGGTAGTTTAAGTAATTTAAGTTTGATGTGATATTGTATAGAAGCAAAATCGTAAAGTGAGATGTAATTTATACTTTGTGATTTTATTCGCATTTTAGATCTACGATGAAATGAGACTGTAAGTGGGAATCCTCAAATAGGTGGCCAGTATGAAAGGACAAATTCACAAGGGATGAATGGTAGTAGATTTACATAATAGAGGTGGATTGGTATAGGGGTATGTGAAGGATCAAAATTGCACCAAAACTGAATAATCACAGTGTCAGAGTCACACTATGAATTTTTTATTGTCTTATAAAGATGAGAGGCTTGTACCTTTAGAAGTCAATACCAAAGTGAAATTCCAATAAACATATGGGAGGGCTCTCTCAAAATCAGCACTCATGCTGAAGGGCTACACTTGCTCTTAGTTCAATGAATGAAATAAAAACGTATACATTTATAAAAAAAGGAAGACAAACCACAATTTGTAACAAACCATTAGCAAACAAGAAACTTGAGAATAAATATTCGATTATTTTCAGGTGGGGATATCAGTCCCCATTCTTCATTTGTGGAAAACTTCGCATTGCAGCAATCAATATTACTTCTGCAAAGAACTGTATTGGCTCAAAAAGAGTGATATTACTTCTATATAGAAAACACATACAATTATATTTCTAAGCACCATAATTCAGGGGAAAATGAATCTCAAGTCAGTTCTCATCTTGGAATGCAATTGAAGCTTATGACAGGGGTGTTGAACCTATGATTGGTAGATTAGGCTGCTAGAAAATGGGGAAGATGCCACCTTTGTTGCACCTTGCCTTGTGAGCCCCTTTTTGATTTGAGCTACAGACATATTTTGGTTGTGATGATCCTAGCAATAAGTGAGGTCATTTAACCAAGTTCCTTTGGGTGTCTTCATAACAATCAGTGGATTGCCTGCTATAATTTGCTATTTATACACAATACCAAAACTTCAATTTTCATACTATTCTGCACAAATTGAGACAAACAACGGGATAAGGAGAATAGAGGGAGCTAGATCCAATGCATAAACTTGTCCTATTGTTCCCACCCCATTATGAGATTGCAACCAATAGTGTGATTGGTCAAGAGGACAGGGTATATGTGAACAGATTTAATATTGGGGGAGGGTGGGTGGGAAGGAATATAATAACTGACTTCCTTAATCAAATTTGTGAAAAATAACCGAATGCTAACAACGATATTTTCTCTACTTAAAAGGGTTTACATTTTTGGTAAATGTGATCGAATTTAAACTACAAAATATATATTTATCCATTCACATAAGTAATAAATGGATAATAAACGAACAAGTTGAAAGAAATTTAAGTTGCCAAATAACAAGTTGATAGTTTGAGACACAATACACAGAGGAATTCGAATATGCCCAGCGCACGCTAACGATTTTTGTCGCTAGCGACAAAGTTTTCGCAGCAACTGAACTGTGCTTACTCCCACGATATCTTCAGTTTGCAGTCGATGGTCACAAGCAAAATATCTAGCATGGTAATGCTTGCTTTTGGTGCTGGCGGCAAAAAAATGACGTTTCCTTCGCAAACTAAAGAGTTTCCGATATGGCAACAACAACCGTGAGTATGCACTGGGTCTTTTACAAGTAGGATTGGAATGAATAAAACGATTGCCTAACTTTGACGACGCTGACAGCAAGTAGAAATCGTAGAATAAGGGCTTGCAAAACTTGAAATCAAGAGGACTGAAGCTCTTATTTCTATGCATATTCTCAACGTAGCTGTAACTCAATATTGGTCAATAACCTCGTGTCTGATATAGGAAATACTTAACATAACTTCTGAACCCTTGAGGAAATTTCTCGAAAAATCCTAGACTGGTAGCATATCTATGGTAACAGCATCATTCATAAATAACTCTGTCGTACAGGTAACTTTAAGACAATTCTCCATCCGTAGTCCAAAACTGATCAACATGCAAATTATTGCCAAGTAGGTACTAAACCAACAATCCAATTAAAAGGTTAAATTTCAGCGCAGAAAAATTGCATCCATATAAGTATAAATCAAACACTACCCAAAACATGTTCAAACTTAGCTTTGCTACTATTGCAATATGGCTGTCCATGCCACAACTACCCTATGAAAACACATTGCCATCTCCCAAAGATTCTGAGCGGGCGCTTCACCGCCGCAAAGCCAAATTTCACTTCGGCTGGTTGTAAAAGATGTTTCCCCCTCCTTCTTCAACCTACACAAATTGCAACTACCAATGTTCCTAATAGGCAATGTTAGGATACCCGCCAAATGTTTGAGAACCCTGTCAGGTCTATTTTCTCCCAACCTAATTGGCCAATCATCATGCATGATTCTGATCACAGATGCTCAGACTAGGCTAATTTTGCATGATGATCGGTCAATTAGGTCGGGAGAAAATAGACCTGACATGGATCTCAAACATTAAGCGGCTATGCTGGCAATGTTTTTATTGAAGTAGAGATTTCTACCGACCCTAAAAATTAATTTAAGATTAGCATATTATTCCCATCGAACATAGAGAGCAAATCTTGTGCACTTTATTTTTGTATGAAACCGTCATCAATAATCATTTGATAAACAAGATTACTGGCTACGCTAAATAACATCTCCCAAACAACAGTGGCTGACATGTGAGCACTTCATATCCTATTATTAACATATATGCTCATCGCGTAAAAATTATTCCATTAACAAATGATTCCAAAAAAGCTTTCTTCAACTCTTAATAACTTGCCAACATCATATAATAAATTTTCAACCGGTCCGGTTTCAAAAACTACTGCTATTTCGAAGCATTTCCTGGGTACCACCGGTCACCAACATGTGCATTCTGTCCAGTTGCGAGTGATGTAGATGGTGCACATTCGTTGGCAGCTAACACAGACATTGAGGATTGCGTCCCACAAGTTACCGGTAAATGAGTTACCGGATACTGTGTTACAGGAGGCTGCATCACAAGTCCGCCCTGATTCGGGTGGGTAGTGTACGGGACCTTTGTAGTCGAGGGCAAATGAGTGGAGGGGTTATACCCGACAACAGAGTCGATTGAGGTGCATATTGCGGTCGAATCGCCAGGCCGCGGAATAATCCAGTAATCTGATTTGGTCGGCTCATTAATTTGCTGTTTTTCGCTTAAGGTGTTCGAAGTATGTGAAGAAGGCAATAGGGCATTGCCAACTTTTGCAACTTGTTGCATAGTGTTTGACTGCATCGTGCTCGATTGTTTCGTGTTCGACTGCATCGTGTTCGATTGTTTCGTGTTCGGCTGCATCGTGTTCGATTGTTTCGTGTTCGACTGCATTGCACTAGGCTGCTTCGAGCTGGACTGCATAGCATTTGACGCCTTCGCAGAGACCGAAACTTTCTGTTGTTGTTGCGTCAATTTCAGTTCATTTAAAGACGGCCTAGAAACCTTTGCATCAGTTTTTGTGCTCATCATTGAACTTTTAACCCGTGTCCGTGACATCGAATCAATTTGTTTCATCGATAGCTCATTCAGCAATTTCGAATCCTTACTATTTGCGGCCGGTTTCTTTTCACCTGGCTCCCCCTGAGTCGGCCCAGATTCCTTTACAGTCTGTTTGCCGACAAGAGCCGACTGTGATGAGATACTATGATAGTGTGATGATGATTCTTTTATTAGGTCAGGAGTCGAGCGATTGCTATCAAGATTCATGCGACTCGTCTCCATCTGTCGATTAGTCTCATGCGACTGGCTTCCGTCTTGTGCCAAAGATGTCCTCTGCATTTGCCGCACGGCATTCTCTACAAACGCTTCCCTCGCCTCCTTCTGCTTTTTGCGTAGGTCAAGCATATCTTTATTTTGCCTATTCAAAAAGAAACAAGTTTGTCACAATATTTGTTTCCACTGTGCTGTTGCTTCTGAAACGTTTACCTACTGTGTATCAACCTTTAAGAAGTTTGCGCAAAAAATGAAGAAAGGCTCACAATTGAAACCTAAATCTGGGGTGAAGGGAAAATCCCTTGACCTTGAATCTCACTAATCATCCTAAACGCTCTACTACCGTCGCGCCGCAGAGTAGCTCGCGTCTAAAAATGCCGGCTATCAGATGAAAAGGGGTGAAATGATAAATGATAAAATGATAAAACAAACTTACTTGAGAATCAATTTCTTCCAATCATCGCTGTTTTCGACAGAAGTCCTCAACGACTTTATATCCTCTTGTGACATTTCAGTCAAAATCTCATTGACAAGCTGAAAACGAAGCAATAGTTAGTGGAATTATTTTCAAACACAGGTAACTGAGAACCAAAAGAAAATGTAAATATATTGCTTCCGTCTATGATTTATTCTTCAAAGATAGTTAAGGCAATACGCGCCTCGACTTCGCTTATATCCGTCAAAGTCATAAGTCAAAATAATCCGTCAAGGTCATAAGTCAAAATAATCCGTTAAGGTCATAAGTCAAAATAATCCGTCAAGTTCATAAGTCAAAATAATCCGTCAAGGTCACAAGTCAGGTTGCTATTGAAACTTTCTCTTTTTCTCCTTTTCTCTTTCTTGCTTTCTTTTCCTTCTTTCTTCCTTTCTGTTTCTTTCAATAACTTAGTTTAATAATTTGTTAATTTCTATGACCACGTTGAAACCTAACAGGTGACAGGCTACCCTCCTTACAGAATTCAAATTATCACAAATGGCCCACTACTTACACTATTCAGACTCAAGCTTCTCTCAAAATGCGCCTTCTCACCAATCTGACTTCCTACTTGCCTTGTCACTCTCTGTGCATCAATATTCAGCAGGTTCTCCAGAGAACTTGATGGCGTCAGACTGGGAGTAATAGCTGGCGAATCCAAACCACCACCACTTGTGACACTGCTTGTATCTGATATTAAATCCGGTGGCACGGACCTGTCATTGTAAGCATCAGAACCATACGGAAAATACGTTGGCTCAATAGGTTGCACATGTCTAGTTGGATCAACCAAATCGATAACTCCGTGCCTGGTGTATTCTACAGTCGGAGACAGACACTTTCGCGGGCTTTCTGTTGAAGTCTTTGAAAAAGGCACCACTTCATCTGCATCCTCACTACTGCTTCCAAGCCGGAATATGGGTTGAGTTTTAGCTCCAGTCTGCGATCGCTCATTCCCTTGTGACTTATGACTTGTCGAAGCTTTCTTACGTAAAGCCATTTCTGATTTTTCGGGGACTAAAACTAGTTGCTGCTGATTGGCAGCCTTCACTGGTGGTTTATCCTCCAGGATACCTGTTCCAGGGATACTCTGCTTTCCACTCTCACCATCGGATACCACCTGCGGCTGAACGCGAACTCCCTGCAGAGATTCGCGGGAATTCACCTTTAAAAGTGGAGAATAACCGTCCGAAATTTTCTTACTTCCTTCGCAAATTGCTTTCTGATCTACATTAGATACTGGTGCGATTGATGTTCTATGACCGGCAACGGCAGATGGTCTACAATCACTTGCAATAGCTGACTTTGTGTCACTTGCGGGGGCAGTTTTATCAACGTGTGGAACAGCCGTGCCTTGACTGACAACAGTGGCTGTTTTACTATCGTTTGCAAGGGCAGTTCTGTCATCGATTATAACGACTGCCCTCTGAGAGTCAACAGCAGTTGCTTTGCTAGCATTTGCAGCGGCCGTTCTATCATCATGTGTCATTGATGTTGCAACAGCGGTTGCTTTACTTTCACTTTCAATACTTACACCACTATCAATGGCAACAGCAACTTTATTATCATTTTTAAGGCTTGTGTATTGATTGACATCAGCGACTGTTTGGTTGCTGCCAGTAACGGCCCTTTTGCTATCACCATTAGTGGGTATCTTACCATCGCCTGCAACTACGGCGTCATTACTGTTACCAGGAGTAGTAGCCTTCACTTTAAACCTACCTTTCACTGCCGCTTCCCCACCACTTGAGTCAACTGTAGATGCAGAACCTGATGCTAAGGAGGACGAGCTCGCCTGACTTGACAAGGACTCTTTACTAACTTCTTCCTCTACACTGTCATTCGATAATGTTGCACTGCTTGCATTGCTATGAGATGAATGACTGTTCATGCTTTCTGCTTTTACAAGTTTTATCTGATCCTTTTCACATGAAACCGTTGCATGAATCTCTGGTGATTTTTGCCCGTCCTTGTGTAATTCTGTCTTAACAGTGGCTCGCTCGGGATGGGAAATATTCTCTGGACCGCCTTTCTGCTGATGAGGTTCCAATTCAGTTCTACGCGCCTGGGTCGCACTTTTCTCTTGGGCAGCACTGCTAACTTTCGAAATGGAAAATCTATCTGGCTTTTTCGTTCCAAGTGACTTATTGTTATCACTCGATGGGCACACTTTAGATATAGGAATATCTGCATGACGATCTTTTCCTGCAGTTGTATCTTGCTTTGAAACTTGCAAGCTTAAGTTCTTGGCTTCCAAACTGACATCAGCATTAACTTCTGAGTGCAAATCTTGACTTACGATACTTCTGGACCCTTCAGCACTATCAATCCCGACAACCTGTGCTGATGTGGGAGCATCATTTCCAGAAGCTGTTCTCTCCCTTCCATTCTCACTTTTGCCTAACGTCGTACTCACTATAGTTTCTCCGACATGAGCTGCACTCTGTGATTCAGTGCCATCTGATGTGGGAGCTTCTTGCTGCACTGAAGAGCTACTCGTAACACTACCAGAATCTAGTATTTCTTTATTCAAAGATTTGTTCCCCGAGTTACTAGAGTCATCTTCAATGTCCCCCTCAGTTGTATTGATTGTAGAAGCACTATCGTCATCATTAAAGCTCTGAATTTCCTCGGTGACTTTTGCTGCCTGCTCTTTGATACTCTTTTCGGCTTCTCGCAAGATTTTCCTAATCTGCTCAACAAATATCGCTGTGTTTTCTTTTCTCAAGTGTCCAGCTTCAATCTACAAAAGGCAAAGAAAGCAAAGCTGTCTTAATCCTTGAAAGCCAAACTCAAAATAAGCTTACGGAATTGCAGGTCTGACACAAAACACAATAAGGGCAAAAATAAAACAACTGCAAAAAATACATAAAAGATCAAAGTGAAACCAAACTCGAAGAAACAGGGGTAGGCTGTAAAGATATGACAGAGAGCTATTGCATGAGAGTATGATCCGACAGTTGTGCGATACAGTATGTGTATAGACGACAAGACAGTCATTACAATCAAAATTCATGTCTAATCTCTTTCCATCAATAAAAAAGCCAATTAATTATAAGATTTGCACACAGTTTTCATTACCTGTCTTTCTAGTCGCGTCTAACTGATAATGCAATGCCGTTCAAATAAAAAAAATTGTTAAAAACCAACTAAACGTGGAAAATATGGCAAAACTACTACTCAATAATGCATCAAGTGTGGTCTCCTATTAATTTATTTCATCTCTCTTCAGCCAAAGCAAAATTCTTAAGCATAACAACTTCTTCTTAAGTATAACAAATTCTTAAATCTAAAATATAAGCGAAGATAAGCGAAGAGACTTTGATAAATTAAGTCGGAAGCTGTTCAGAATTACTAGGGAAAGGAAAAGTCAGAAGCTGTTCTGAAAACTCGTGGAAAATAAATAAAGGCGTCTATTTATCAAAGTAACGCCGCAAGAGCCATACCATTTTGTCGGCAACTTCTTCAGGCTCATCATCATGTATACCAAACTTAAATGTTATTTTCACACCTTTGAAAGTGTCAAACATGCAAACAACAACATCATCATCAGTGACTACATTTTCCAGCGTCACTTTTGGCATTCGATCCTTCTTCACTTTCGCCTTTTCCTTTGGCCTCGTCTGTTGCCCTTCTACCGCTTTCTGGCTTTCGCTTGCAGTGCTATCAAGCGATGATATCGAGGCTTGAGACAGTGATTGGTGTATGGAGCCGGAGGTATTTCTGCTCATTGCTGCTTCACTATTTCCTTTGTTTGTAAGATTATCTTGCTTCTAAGCAACAAAAAATATACAATGTAAAAAGGTATGTACGAAGGTTCGATCTTCGGTCCTTCAAATCATAACGCACTAGCAAAGTAAATAAAATTCCAAAGAATTTCAAAGATATAAAAATGGGAAAATCAAAAAATCTTTTGAAATAAGCACTGGCAGTATTAAACTATAATTTTTTTAGTGTGAAAGTTGTATTTCATGCACATTGGAGTTAAAAGTTGCAATCAACGAAGGTTGTACCTCTCTGGCTGAAAGGGCATACAAGTCTTCCAACCATACCAGTTCGGGAAAACTAGTGTAAACTCGCTGAAGAAACTATTATAGACAATGCACGTGGTTCACTGTGATACGAATATTTTTACTACCACCACAAAAAGTGTACATAAACAAATAAACAAACAAACAAATAAAAATAAAGAAACACACTTTGTCAATACATACCGTAGCGTCACTCTCCTCTGAAGTCGATGATTTTGTCACAGACTTTGATCGGCTGTAAGGAGGGGGTATTGCCTCACTCTCAAAAACCTATCATTGCGAAGAGATATTGTGATTAACTGCTTGCCAGCATGAAATATTGATGTAATAGCAAAAATTGGACAAACCTCTCAGATTGGAAAAATAATCTTAACTTCTACCTAGCATATGAATTCAAAAGAATGTTCGAGATGAAGCTGGGGTGGCTGTCTGCAAAGGAGCGTTATTTCTAAAAAGTCGTACACCGAACTCGAACACCATGAGGTCTACAAAGGAAAACTAAATTATGAGCTAAAGAGAAAAAATACACGAAAAATCTCCTGCAAAAAAGCCCCGTGAAATAAAGAAAACAAGTGAAATGTGATTGACAAAAACTCAATAGTATCTGCAACAAAAGATACAGCTCATATGAAATAACAACAATTGATAAATATATCTGAAAGGGCATGAATACTACATTAACTATCACAAGTCTAGTAACACACAAATTCGTGAATACCTAGGCAATATCAAGAATTATGATGCCACAAGACAACTACGCACACTTTTGCATACATCTGTGGACAGACAATTCATAACAAGAAGGCAAAAGTGCACAGCTGAGTTTCCCATAATGATTAGGGCTGTAAAATCACAATACCTGACTCTCTCCGGGGTTACTATTCTCGTTGTGAACCTGAGGCTCTTGAACAGGCATAGCCGAACCTTTCTTCTGGCTATCCTGTGGCTGACTGCCTGCATTCGTAGCTGTTTCGCCCTCTTGCGAATTACTATCAGCCTGTTTATGGTCTTCGTTCTTATCCCATTCCTTCATCAGTTTAGTAATGCATGCTTTGACTAATTTTGTGACTGATTTAACATCCTCTTCGTAGAGCAATCCTTGCCGCACCTAGAAATCATACAGATGAGTTTGATCAGCCCGACGAGACTGACGGCCGCTCACCTGGATTCGAAACAGGTGAAATAGATTAGATATAAAGCATCTGATGGAAGTGCCGAAATGACTTTTAGAAAAACATTCCAGCAGAAATCAACCACTATCTCTGAAAAATACAAATGAATTAAACATTTATAGATATGATCAGGTGAAGAAAGATCTAGCTTAACTAAATATAATATTCATAGTTGCATTTCACTCGAAATTCGCCCAAGATCCAATCCACAACTGTAATGTCAAGGAATTTACCTGTGAGCTGCTTACCACAAAACTCAGCTAGAAAGAACCTTAAGCAACTAATGTCAAACAATTCCAAAACGGATTTAAATGCTGCAGAACCTAATGCGCTCTAGTTCTATAAATGGATTATCTATGCAAATTCTGTCGGACTAAATTAGGAGAAGGCAAGATGATAAATGAGCAAAATAGTGCGTGACAAGACTTCCTAAAATGAAAACCACTGATTTGGATAGTTTGGGTGTTTTTGACCAAGGAATGAACAGAAAAAAACATAAATTTAGCAGAAAGATGCAAAGCATAAGTTATACAGCTAAAAGGAGGTCATATGAGAACTGTATACACGACATTATGGATGCTCAAATCCGTTGGTGTAATGAAAACCCATACCTTACTGGTATAGCACAAAACATCTCTGATTGCAGGCAGATATAACAACTGCAGTTGTAGATATGCACAGCGCGCTGGCTGCAAACAAGACGTGCGTTAAATACAAACAAGACTGTCACATATACATCAATCAAATTCAGCTTCTACAATGATGCCTTATCTATTCTCAGCACAAAAGTCCGAAAACCAGAACAACACAAACTGTAACACAAATACATACCATTTCTTTAGCAATCTCCTCCGGAACGTCATTTCCTTCGACAAATTCAAAAGCGATTGCTTCGTCTCCTTTGTGCAAGTCTCTCTTCTTGCCATCTTCTAGGTATAACTGCATTGGTATAGCTTGTGTGCCTTTCGGGATTTCAAATAACGGTTTTGCCAGCTCAACTTTCATTCCAAGGATCTCATCTTGAAACAATTCATGGTCTAAAAGATCCCTGATTGTGTATCTGCAATTTGCAACATTGATTATTCTATGAGCCGTCTTATGGTAAAAATATTCACACAGGTACGAATGTACATCTATATGTATAAACATAAATAAAAATATAAATATACCTAAAGATACATACATATACCTATACCTATACCTATACCTATACCTATACCTATACCTATATATATATATATATATATATATATATATATATATATATATATATATATATATATATATATATATATATATATATATATATATATATATATATATATATATATATATATATATATATATATATCATCGAGTCTTTATATTAATGACATAAAAAGGTCCCAGCGTTTCAAACCTCTATTCCAACAGATCTATAATACATCTACAAACGACAAGACTCGAGTAATGCTTTGTTTAAGGTGACTTCTGCGGCTAAAGACAGTGCCGGTTGGAAGATCAACTTGGATGTTCTGCATAAATGTACCATAACAACTCAAGCGTTTACCTTTAGCAGACGATCAGGAGCAAAAGAAAGTTCAATACATAACACAGTTTAATCGACATCGAGACTAAAATAATCGTTGAAATCGAGGTTAAACTAACCGTTGTTCCTTTCCCCTTTTAGTGCACTTTTCAATTACGTCACTTACTAGAGCCGAAGAGACCTTTTTCATAGATTCAGGGGGAATACCCTAAAAAAAGAAATAAATCTCAAGGTATTCAATTGTGGAAAAACAAAACATTCAGCACTGGCAGGTAAAATACACTTAAAAGCAATTAGGGCTCCCCTGGGGAGGACTGTCACAAGAGCCAATTAAAACGCATTGTGAACAAGACAGAAACTACTAGTGGAGACAGCATTTCTTTACTGTTTAGGTGAATTAGTAGTACACAGTCGCGTTCGCACGTCCATCACTGTAGTAACCAAAGACCTGAGTCAAATTTTCGGTATTCCAACTGGCCAAGTGCTCTTGCAGAACGTATCTTAAAGACAGCTGTGTAACCAAGACTTTGTCTAGACTGTGGCCTCTACTACAGGATAGAAATGTTATCCTGACTGGTCTACAAGTAAACCTGGACAAGCGGTCTTGATGATCCAACCTGGTACCTGAAACACATCAGAAGAAGAATTGAACGAAGGTGTTATGATGAACTTACACTTGTCACTCGCCGAAATATTTGTGCTGGATTGTCACATTCCATATATGGGTATTCTCCAGTTGCCATCTCTAACATGCACATTCCAAATGCATAAACATCAACAGATTCATCGTACTTTTCCTCGTACATCTCCGGAGCCATAAACTCTGGAGTGCCTACAGACCAATAAGTCATCTATTATACAACACTTTAATTAGGCTATGTAGTACACTAGCTTGTAAGCTGTTGACGGAAGGTCCCTTGAAAATGAGCCAGGCTGAATGGCTACCTTCCACAAATATTTAGAATGAAATGAAATGAAGTATATATAGATAGCAAAACGAAGGATTGATGACAAAACTGGATCAAAAATTAGTTCATCAGCATAGCTCATGATGTCCCTTTAAATGTGCCAACCCCATACCCCCTGTCGCAATGCATTTGGTCCGAACACTAAATAGCAGACAAAATACAACGCAAAATAAAACATGAAACTATCATGCAACATACAAAACATTATAAACCAAATAAACAATGGATCAAGTAACACATCATACACAAAAAAATTAAGAAACAAGATAACACACAATTGATAGACCGATAGATTATGACAGATGTATAAATATGGATAGACATATTGATAAATCATACATTGATGGACAGATAGATTATGACAGATGTATAAATATGGATAGACATATTGATAAATCATACATTGATGGACAGATATAAAGGTGAAGAGATCTAGATTACATGAAAGAATCAGTTCTACCTACCAATAACACTTTTGGCAAAAGAAGCTTTTTTGAATGTGGCCAATCCAAGATCG
This sequence comes from Mastigias papua, assembly GCA_964019165.1. Classification (NCBI taxonomy): domain Eukaryota; kingdom Metazoa; phylum Cnidaria; class Scyphozoa; order Rhizostomeae; family Mastigiidae; genus Mastigias; species Mastigias papua. Next base: position 818,833 of record OZ025286.1, on the reverse strand, counting down.
CCTATTTTGATAAGACCAGTTGTTCCATTTATAAAAATATTGTCACATTTCAAATCTCTGTGTATGATAGCGGGGGTGCGCGTGTGCAGAAAATTCAAACCTTTCAAAATCTGTTTACACCAATTCTTTAAAATCTTCTCTTTAACAAGCTTGAATCTTTTTAGATATCTGAGATACGAAAAACGATCAAACTGAAAACGCAAAGCCTAAAACAATCAAAAGTATCCTATATTTAGTATGATGTCAATGTATGAGTCATGTGTTCGCTATTTTCTATAAAATTGAGAAAACAAATGGTGTAGCAAATACTAACAGGCAAGCCTACCAAGTTTGTCTGGGGCCCGAGACAACAGGAAACGTTGAGCACCTGGTAACGATATTATGAAATGTAATAAAAGTTACCAACGACTCATTTCATAGCTTTTGGGGGCTCGGGGCAATCTGCCCCACCTGCCCCCTCTCGGTGGGCATCGTATCAGAATGAGAGCACGCTGGAACATGGTGAAATCTGAGGGTACAGTGTGGTGAATATTTTCATGTGGATGTCAGCGGGCCTTACAGAAAGTACGGTCTGAAGTGGAAACATGATTCCCTAATAATATGAACTGTGACAGCGACTTGAATAGCAAATATAGTCTAAACGTGGAGGTGAGATTCCCACAAAACGACTAGGCCAGTATCCACGTGAAGAAGCGATCATGACAATCAGCCGTATCTTGATAATTACATTGGTGTTTCGTATCTAAATACACCATATGATGCCCTAACATTTTGACCAAAACATACATTAGCGTCCATTTCCCCTCTCTAAAGGTTCATTTTTGGCTGACACACTGGACGCAGTTATAGTACAACATGCAACTTTCAGTCCGCAGTTCTTGCAATTTAATAAACGAAAAAAACACTAGATTTTATTTCAAAAACAGCCAAAAACAGCCCCAGGCATGCAGGTATATGACCACTCTGAACATGATATCTATGTAAGTTAAGGCATGCCAAATAATGTTCACACATTCCAAGTCCGCGCTGAGTACCTCCTATTTAGCTTATCAGTAATTGAAAAATGAAACAAGGTCATTTTGAATTCGCAAACGCAATCCCTGCATATCGAAAACCAGCGACTGGGTACACCCTGAAAAGACAATCATGGAAAACATATGAAATACGAGATCTCCAATTGAGGAAAGTTTGAATCTCTGGAAGGCACCATAAGGCTACCATCAATGCAACAGGGTCCTCATCTGTAGCTACTATCCATGCTCTACACAGGGTGCGTTCTATGCAATGCAATGTCATAACAGCGGGTTCCTATACTTTCACACTTCGTAGCCCAGTTAGTTCTGCCTTAACCCCCCTCCCCAACATCTGATGTTCAATTCGTGTTTCAACATGAAGTCAACAAACATCACACATATTTAGAAAAGTGATCTACATCCTAAAATTACATTGCAACTTTACAGAAAGCAATCGCAAAAAAGTTGGAAACTATGGACAATGCAGCCATTTTCTTCTACAGGTTGTCAGAAACACAAACACAGAAGCACAATTTTTGGATACCCAAAAGACACGAGTGTATGCATTGATTTGACAAAGAACCCATACTAAGGGAAGGTAAATTCAAATAATTTCAAAGAGAACTCATTTCGCACAAGGAACAAGGCCGCACAAAGCGCTTACCCACTTTTATTATGAAGCTAATGTAAGCGCATGGAAATTTGAAAAACAATTCATCTTTCACCACGTTCCATGAATAATATATTTAATTTACTTCAGCAATGAAGCTGGACGCATAATTATCATAATTATCATGACAAAAGAGAATAACCACAATTCAATGCGCTCATTCTTCTTTTTATGAATACGCAAGATTGCATTGTTGCGTCAGAAAATTCACTTTCGAAAGATGAGGATACCACATATTGACTGCAACAATCCAAGTCATTCAATCTAATAAACCTTAAAAGGGTTACTAATAACTATTTCCCCACAAGAGACGGAGACTACTTCATCAAAACAACTCAAGTTTACTCACGTTTTAAGCGTTCCGGACGTCATAAGTTCGGTTACCAATATCAGTTTGCGATCTTTTCCACCTTTTCCGGACTGACTTTCCCAGTAATCATGAAATTTCACTATATTCGGATGCTGTAGAGTTTTTAACATTTCTGATTCTTCTTTGAATCTCCCTCTATCGGCTTTTGACAATTTCCGGTCCTTTAGATATATAGAAAATCAGAAGTTATAGACGGAGCAAAGTTAATCCATTTCAGGATCATTTTAGAAATTCTCCTGTACCTCCCACATAAATATATATATATATATATATATATATATATATATATATATATATATATATATATATATATATATATATATATATATATATATATATATATATATATATATATATATATATATATATTTATATATATTTATGTGCGAGGTGCAGGAGAATTTCTAAAATTGAATCGAATTCGCATGACATGCGGGTAATCCATGTAGCAGAGTTTCATCGAGGAGCTTGCATTGGAACTTAAAAAATGCCTACATCACCCTGTCTTGATACTTAACAGTTGTAATGTCTAAAGAGTATTAAGTGCACAGATAAATGATGAAACGTTTAGTACCACACAGTAGCAAAAGCATGCCAAAAAATAAGGAAATTCAAGAACTAGTAGGCCTATAGGTTAGGTCCCTTACGAAAACCTAAGTGACAGAAAAGATAGCTTAATTCAGATTTCATGGGTGAACAAAATGAAACATTTGAGGATAGGGAATAGAAACACTGAGAAAGCAGTTCCTCCTTGCTTCTATTTAAGTCAAGCCCTAGTAGACGACGAAAGAACAAAAGAAGGTAAATTGGCATTCGTGGTATGGAAGGGCTTCAAAGATAGTTGCACAAAGAGGATATATAGGAAAATATTGGTAGGACTGTGAAAGATTCCGGCCACTAAATGTACCTCGGACGTGCGGTCAAGAAGGGGCCTTAACATAAGCAAGACACTCAACAGGTTTAATACATATTAAAAATCGCCACGGAGAGAGAAATGCTGACTTTAAAAATCTCCTAGAATGGATTATTGTCATCAGCCTCAGGGACGAATACCAATGTATGAATGTTGATCTCTGACTAAATACTGGTACACTGGTAAGCTTCTGACGACAAAAAACGAGGAAATCGAAGGAAAACTGAGGGAAAACGTACCAGGTTACGAAACATACTCGTATATATTATGATACGTCCAGTATTATGACACAATTAGAATTATAACATGCAGCGGATTCCATGAACTGAGAGGTACGAAAAGGAAATGTGCACTGGAAGCAAACGTTCAAAAAAAATAACATAGACACTGCAGTGCCTCCGTATTCGTTGATAAATCAGCTCTGTTCGAGTACTGATATCTTATCAGGGTAAACACATAATAATCTAACCATAGAACTATGCGTTGATCTCGCTTCTAGAAGAAATGCCATGGTATTATGTTTATATGCAATTATGGCAGGTATACTTAAAGCAGACGCGGCTTTATGCTGAGCCTTGCAGCGAATACCAAAGAAAGGCTACGCGCAGAAACAAATGAAATCAAACCCATTGCATAATTGTCATGATGACCATTGGGTGATGTTGATGATGATGATGTTGATGATGATGTTGATGATGATGTTGATGATGATGTTGATGATGATGTTTGATGATGATGTCGATGATCATGCTGATGATGATGTTGATGATGTTTGATGATGATGTTGATGATGATGTTTGATGATGATGTTTGATGATGATGATGATGATGTTGATGATGATGTTGATGATGATGTTGATGATCATGCTGATGATGGTGTTGATGATGTTTGATGATGATGTTGATGATGATGTTTGATGATGATGTTTGATGATGATGTGTGATAATGATGTTGATGATGATGTTTGATGATAATCCTTATTGTCATTTTTCATAATGATACTCTTTCAGTTTGTAACAACTAACTTATTAAATAAATATAACAACTATTAACGTAAGGAGGAAAGAAACAAAACAAAACGATGATGAGTATAAGAATGATAGAATGATAAAATAACCTCACAACAGAATTACCGAAGCTTAGAACTGAAAAAGACTTCAAGCTGACCCTTATAGTCAAAAATCGCTGGCTCCTCTTAAAACACTTTATGGCAGACGATGCCTGTTGAAAGAACAAACTCAGGAGGAAATCACAGTAAATTGCAGACATACTTTGGGTTTAGAAATGGAGCTTATAGACCTGCCCTAAAACTGTATGGCTGTAACACAACCAGAAGCCTGATTAGTACTTCATCAACATGCACCCAACTTCCTTTCAATTACTCCCAACCAAATCTTGCATCCATGCTCACTTCTATATTAGGCTGACAAGTATGTATTCCTCCATTAATCTATTCAACAATCAAACACATTTGTTTCTCGTGCAACACTCCTCAATATAACCTCTTAAATCGACACAAAAGAGCTAAAAGCGATAAAGAATGCAATGAAATTCTATTACTCAAATTTTGCACTAAACAGAAAGAGCATAAACGGTCTTTACAGAACAAAAAATAAAACTTCCTGCCGGCGATAATTGAAATCGACGAAACACCAAGCCGGTGTCTGATACAAGCGGATTCTCACACGAAAGACATTAAACAGAAAGTAAATGGGAAACAGATAGATACTGGCCAGCTGCGAAAACATTAGGGTATACTGCGTGCGCCAATATTACAAAATGTGTATTCACGCGTAGCTGCATTTCACCTGAAAGCAGATCAAACAGGAGATTGGGCATCATAACTATTATTCAAAGAGTAAAAACGCAAAAAGATCTCTAAAGCCTTTCCATCAAGCTCCAATACCGTGAATCCTCGAATAAGCCCACACCTCCGAATAAGCCCCACCTAAAAAATCATGGGGGTTTATTCGAGGGAAGCATAGTTGTAGAATAATATCATATTTCAAGAAGCCCTCACAGGACAAAAGCTGTACAGTATTACTTCCTTTGAATGGAGGCAAAAAAGCTAAGAGAAACGCGACTTTCGTGATAATAGAAGCATTACAATGTTTGTTAAATCTTCACAAAACACTTTGTAATGCTTTTAACGATATCAGTTTCTGTAATTAGAAGCTCAAAATTTAGCTGATTGAGAAAATTATGTCGTTTTTTTATGTCAACCTTTGAGGAAAATGCCAGACTTTGAAATAAGCCCTCCCCTCGAATAAGCCCCCACCCAAAAATTCAGTTTTGCAAATAAGCACCCGGGGGCTTATTCGAGGATTTACGGTAAACTAGCTAAATATTATCCGTTTTAAAAACAGACCCTGACTTCTATCAATCCTCGATTCAAAATGCCAGCAAAATTTCAAAAAACATCGAAAACAAGAAATTTTTGATGCATTGTATTTCCATCACCTTTACTAGAACTTGAACGTTAGCCGACACAAAAAAAACGTTTCTGCCATCAACCACTTCTATGCGCCGTCACTGCTTCCCTAAAAACCGGTTGGTTCGTAAATTTTTGCGATACTCTCAACAAAATTCCAAAGAGCAAAGTTGTGCTGACCACATTGTGCAAGAACGGTTAGATAATGCTGACGGCAAAACATACATAGGATGCTGCAAGCTAACAGATTATCTTATTCATTTGGCACTATAAAACATGATTATTTTCAGTAGAAAAATCAATCAAATACGAAGCAGACTGTTAGTTTTTAGTTTCGCACACTGCGAAGGCGGCCTAAACCATTCAAGTTACCAACACGTCTTGTTGTGCATTGCTTTGGCCCCTCGAGCGTTATCTACTTCTATCAAGCATTGGCAAGAAAAAATTCAGCAAACAATAAGTAATGCCCTTCGAGTTTCACAACACGAAAGAGCTTGCTAGAAAAAGTTGCTTACAACGTTCGGACTAGTCTAAGGGGTAATGATTTTCCCAGATTTAGTACATAACGGGTGTCGATGCCTTCCTTAGCAATAATGTGAGGAAATGGTAACTGTAGAAAAAATCTATCAGAACTCAGGTGGCGAAGGAAGCAGGGACGGCGGGAAGGAGGGACGGCAGGAAAAGGGAAGAATCCCTTCAATGCTACAACATATGGGCCGAGCAATTTGGTCGCATAGGCTATTTCTCCAACCTTTGACAGTGTTTAATGAGCAGAGTTGATGATTCTGCAGTTATTCCTTAGCTTCACAACCACGCAAGACCATGAAAGATAGCAATTTAGGGGAATCTGTTGAGGGGTGAAGATAAGTTGAACAAACCACCAGGCTGAATACAAGGATGAAAAAATTGAACATCTGTCATGATTATATCTGTCATGATTACATCAGAGAGCTACATAACTTGTCGAGAAGACAGGCGATCTTTTACTCACTGGTTAAACTTAAAACGCCATCGTGATGTGATTGATGTGATATAAAAGCTCGCTGCAACTACTGAAGCCTCGACTTCAGCCATGACAGGGAGGCAATGAGGGGGAAATCAAGCTTGGTCATCGCGTCTGGATTAATGAGCACAAGATGGTGTTATTCGTGAAATTATAAGAAACCCAATATTGTCAAAATAAATCCTCTATCTCATTCCTAACCTCGAGCTGCATTGTCTGATTCCACCGGTCCTCATTCTAAATTAACTGGGTTTCCCGCGGTTTCTTGCAATTTCTGCAGAATTACCCAAGCAGCATATAACCGAGGCCACAGCACCTCTTAATTATATGGTATTGTGAGTCAATGCCAACTACCGTTTCAAAGCAGACTGACATTCATGGAATACCAACAGATCAGTTAAAAATGACATCAAACAAATGTACAAAGAAGTCCGCTTCAACTGCGCAGTAATTGCCGAAGCAACGTAAACGATTTTATTGTGACACCTTGCCGTGGTTTGTGTAAATCCACAAGCCTAATATAAGTAGTCATAAGGTCTTTGTGATTAATACAAAGGGACTGTGTAGTGTACAGTAGTGAATAGTAATAGTGCTGTATACCCACAAGGCAGTATTGGAAAGCATAATATAGATACAACTGTAAAGCATAACGTAAAAAGTTCTTCGATCTCCGAGAGATCTGTTGATAAATACGCTTCTGAGTAGGGGCCATGTAATCAGAGACTTTAACCTAGCATGATGCTCATATACAAGCACAACAGGGCAGGAATATATAACAAGTTAGGTGATATAACTTAAAGTGCCAGGGAGACTTAGACATCTAAAACAAGACATGACCAATCGTTCAAGTACATATATTTCACACTATGCATTCTGCAGTTGCAGAAAAGTTATGCCTAAGCAAGCAAAAACAAATGTGCCTCACTGCTACATACTATCTGATATTGTGTAGTTACATTGCTCTAACTTCACTGCACTGGCCTGACAGATACTAAAGAGGCTGCTGCGAATGCCAGAGCGATGAACATCTGTTTACAAATGCTCATAAACACTTCCTATAAATTCAGCTATAAACACTTCTGAAAACAAAGCCATAAAACTACAAAAACAAAAACGAAGGAGAACACGGAAACACGGATTATTCAACGCATTCTATCATTAGGGTCTGTGAGGCAACTAGTTTCGACAGAGAGGGAACAGTCGAAGACCGGCTGAAGGTTAGACAGGACTTTCAAAAATAACGATACAGACATAGGAATGTAAGGGACGGGTCAGCAATTACTTCTGGAGAAGGGGTGAAAGACATTCTCATATGTTTGATAGAATTTTCACCCCCCCCCCTCTCGGATTTATGTAAAACTTTTGGTCCCCACTTTAGGACTTCAGAAGAAACTCCTTACTCCTTTTGACTGATCTTTATTTTTCATCCCCCTCCTTCTGAGTGCACAGAATTTTGGTCCCCCTTCCTAGATCCCTTCCGTCCTCTCCCCGGGAAGAATTAATGACCGGTCCCTAAGTACGAAGCTTTCGGTGATCCATTTACAGACAGTACATGCAGAAGAAATCACTACTTGAGCGTTGGCCACAGTTGCAAAAGCCCACCAAAGATAGCTGAGATCTACGAAAACATTATTACACTCGATCCGACTTCTTCCTAACGTGTCTGAGCATTCCATAGCTGAATCAGGATTCACGGCGAGCTTCGATGGAATTTGTTTGTCTCAGGTATATCCATACGTATAGATATGTTGCGACACGGTGCGCTTACAAGTAGCGCGGGCGTAAGATTGAGGGACTGATTGAATAAGACCACTATCTATGCATACGACCACTATGCATAAAACACAGATAAGTGACCGAAGATTGCGGCTAGTTCGATCAATCTTCAAAACACAAAGCTTGTTACTGGATATGGGGGGAAGAGGTCAGGCACTGGGAATCCATCGCAAGCAAAAGGAAACATAATAATTATGAAAAACTTGCAAATCCAAAATAAAAAACAACGAATAGGCAGTAAAATATAAACATGAGAAAAAAAGCAATTCAGAAGTGAAATGCACCTCCATATGGCTGAGAGCCATCACACACATACAGGGCAGGACATGCAACACTTTGAAGCCTACACATCTCAACTGATCTCAGATAATGGCAACCTTGAACTTAAGGAAAAACCTAGCAACTGGTAAGTTTCCCGGCTACAGTGAGCCAAAGAGTGCTTTTGCTGGACAACGCGAGACAATAGGAGCTTTCGCCGCACTCCACAAAGTGCATCGAGAAAGAACTCAACAAGTTGGATAAACAGGTCAGTCCTATGTGCAAACATTGTAAATGGACGACTGGTGTTAACATTGATCGGGCACGACTGAATTGCACTGACTGCCGCGTTTCCAAATACAAATCAGTCATTGATGGTGGCTGCAATAAAGAAAAACGAAATGTGCTCACACCTTGCCCAAATAACAAAAAAATGTGGAATACTACCATGGTCCAATAGCTGGTAATCAATGCAAGGTGGTTTATTTGAAAACTCAAGAGTTTCTCTTTGTCCTATGCGTATTTTCCCTGGAAAAAAGTTAAGTGAGAAGGGATTTTCCAGATGAAACATCTCAATCAAAGCTGTCCTGGTGATTCTTTACAATCCATTCAAATATCCACATCAATTTATAAGCTCTCTTTGAAACTTTCAGTTTCAGCAATTACGAAATATAACAAGGTGCTAAAACTAGGTTAAACATCATATGGAACGATAGAAGTGGGCAAATTCCCGTTCGCTTGAACCTCCGTTAAACTGGAATCATCGCCATCCAGCAAAAACAATGTAACGAACAAATAGCCTCCTACCAAGTGTCACAAAAGAGAAGTTAAATAAACTGAAAAAGGCCAAACTTGACTTGAATATGTTTGAAAATATTTGTCTATGGGAATTTACCGTGCAATCTCAATCACCAAAAAATACCATTGTGAAAAAGTCCCACTAGAAGGAATTGCAAATACAACAATACTGAACTACAAATGGTGGGTCAGTGTCTTGCATGCTAGATACAAAGCTCACATCTCAGAGGCAAAGAAAGTATGGAAACTCCCCAGAAGTCCAACCGTTTTCCGCTTCCTGCACAACATTTCACCAATAGATGAGGCGCAGAGAGCAAATATGGTTGCAAACTACACAAGCGAGCCAGCAAACAAAAAGAAGCCATAAAATGGGCTGTGGATTTGGTACAAAGAAAAATAATGCAAAATGCCTCTCTAAATTGCAGGAAGATTAGTGGCTGGTGACAATTCAAACCTGCAATAAATCAACTTACATACAACACTATGCAATCTCATTAGGTATGGCAACCAGCATAGCCACCAAATGTTTGAGAGCTCTATCAGGTCTATTTTCTCCCAACCTAATTGACCAATCATCATGCAGGATTCTGACCAGACTTATTACGACTAGGGCCACTCTGCATAATGATTTATCCATTAGGTTGGGAGAAAATAGACTGCAACCTGTTGTCCACTATTCACACTTCTAACACAGAATAATACACTACAAAAAATAATTCAACATAAAGTAGAGGTGGCAGCTCAAACAGGAGAAAAGGCATACCATAAAAGCTCTATTAAGCCCTGGGGGCTTACCTATTTTTTGCAGTCCTAGAGGGGGGCTTATTAGAGAGGGGGCTTAATAGAGCTTTTACGGTAGATCCAAAAGCAGTTCTGTTGCAATTAGCTCATCTGCCAGCTCTTGTGGGGCCCAGAACAAATGAAACATGGAACATCAAGTAATATCATTGCAAAATTTGGACATTAGTCAAATTATGAAAGAACCTTTTCACACCATTTGGAAGTCTCTCCCAGTTTTGGGGACTGAAGTAATCTGGCCCCATGCATCCCCTTGGTGTCCCTGGTAACAATGTGCCCTTCCAATAACTGGATAAGTCAAACCAACTGTGTCTGTACTATATAGTTGAAAAAACTAAATGATGAAAATTCTTGTAATATATAACATGAATATATCACAAAATCAAATTCCAATTTTACTGTAAGGCCTATAACTCTGAATAACTCTCTTTCCTTGGTTTAACCACTTGGGCATCTGAAGGGGCTCTTATTGCATCACTTAACCCTTCAAATGGCCTTTCAAAATATGCATTCATTCTAAAAATTTGTCTGAAATTTACTCACCTGAAGCTCACACCATGCCACTGCGACACCAGTTTCAGTATCTAATCCCTTGTAAACAGTCTTGAATGATCCTCTACCAATTTCCTCACCAAATTTCAAGAACCTTCCATTTAGACTGCTGTCGACAGCCTTCTCTTCAACATCCTCTTTTTCATTTGCTTTAGAAGACTCTGGCTTCTCTCTTGGCTCATCAGAAAATTCATCTCCAGCTTTATCCCTTCTGCTCACATCTTCCATAATTTCTACCTTAGGATCTTCATAAAATTTAACATTCTTGGTTTTTTCTGTTCTAACAGTGGTCTCTATTCCCACTTCTTTGTCATCATTGTTAGATTGGCTTTCCACTTGAAAAGTGCTGTGTCCGGCATGTTGCGTTGGTACCTCCATATTCAACTCATGAGTCAAGGTCACCTCTTCTTGCCTGTCCTCATTCTTCACTCCTAGATCCGCTATAGGCAAGTCTGGACCTTGTCGGTGCTTCATTCTACCAATCACTGGCATCTCTTCATCACTTGATGCTATCACTGATCCTGAGCAAAAAATCCACATGAAGTCAAATCAAACACTTTAAACACAAACAATAAATGCCAAAAATTGATAATGAATATCAACCACATGTAAAAAAAGAATAAGCATATGACGTAAAATAAGAGAGAAACTATTAGAAGACATTTCAATAAAGCCATATATGCTTAGCAAATTCACATCCTTGGTAAAGACTAAGCTGAATTGTCTATCAATGCTAAATGGCTCAAATATCATACACCAGACCAACCAACATTGAGTCTGTGGCAAGATACCACTAAAATGCCATCCATTGTCACCATGATATAAAATATGCAGTACATTACAATCACCTGGGAGGAAACCTACTTCAGAGAGTACTAATCTCAATAATCTTACCACAGCAATATGATCTTAATTCTATAGAAAATGAACAACTCATTGTTACACTAGCTATGTTACATAACCATCAATTGATGCAGAGATTGTGGCAAATATTGCAATGGGTATGCATTGGCTCTGACACAGCTAATTAAGGTGGTCAATATGAAGTAATATCTTTAAGCAAGCCTCAGTAAATAAAAACACCATGATAAAGTGGAAACAAACAGAACATTCAGCACTAAAATGCAATTGGATAACTATTATGGAGAGTGAAGTTATGAGAAAATCACAGGCTGAAGTGGTATTACAAACTATCAAACATTTAAATCACAACAGACTATATTCATTTTAATATTCTGAGTCATGGCAAAAACTTGACCCACTGTCTAACTGGCTTCATCCACAGGACAAGTAAATATGATTCTGACCAAATATGTCATATAATACAAAGATAGGATTGTCAGGAAAACTCTAAGAATCCTGGTTCACTAGAAGCACCCCCACACTGATACAAAATTTAACATGACCAAAATCACACTTGCAAAATAGCAAAAACATGACCGAAAAGCAAATGCATACACAACATTTAAACAAAAATACACACCCAGAATATAGTAACTAAAAAAGGTGGGGATGTATGGGTTACTATGAATATGCATATTTTATAGGTGACTAGCACCAATTAGGAGTCAAAAGGGATTGAAAGCATAAAATCTTTAGCAATTCCTAGCTCCAATTTCACAATGATGGAGATGATGGTCAAATAGTGGCCAGTGTGATTTAGCATCCATTTACTACTTAGAACATGTCACCCCATTGGGCACTAATAATGGTGAGAGGTATAAACACAAAAGTGTCCTAAACTATAAAGTGACCATTGTAAGGAAAGGTCACTGCTGTTCATAGGTAGAAGAGATTTTATTATCAGAATATTGATCTCAGATTCATTAACATTCTTAAGTCATACTATTCCAAGGGGTAACAATGACTTTCCCACATAGAGACAAAAAAGATAGAAAACAGCACAGCTCAAGGTACATACAACAATATACTTTGTGGTTTGGCATGTGGAAAATGTGAGTTCCTTCCAAACAAAGGGGAAGGAAATTTGTGGATTCTTTGCATTACATTCATGGATGGTTATCACTTTACCTAATGACTTAAGTAATGCCAGCAGAATTCTCCTTGCAATCTTGAAATTCCAGGCTGAAGATGCTCCTTGAAATGCTCCTTAGCTCAGCTTTTAACTTATAAATCCTAACTCAAAAGTCCTAAAACTGTAATTATACACCTTGCAATAATACCAGTGATACTGGAAGAGAGAGCAAGGGAGCAACTGTTACAATTCTCCTTTATATGGGGGAGAGGGGGGCAAGAAATGTCTGTACTTGGTTCCATAAATTCTTCATGACAGTCATTTTTATATTAACTCTAAGCTGTAGACAGTTAAAGAAGCAACAATAAGCAGTACCTCTGCAACTTATGTTTCTATGTGTATTACACAGAACAACTACAATACCTGTAAACCAAATGCAACAGAATTACTGCTGCCCTTCCAAAATTTCACAGTATATGGCTGTTAGTGCTATTTTCCAAAAAGCATTTCAAAGAAAGTCTGTCTGTTTCCCTGTGCTCTCACTGATTCTGGCATCCCTTGCTCATATATTATTTAATTTTAGACAAAACAAGTTAAACAGTAGTCCCATATGATCAATAACAACAAGCTGGTAGCATAACAAATTATGAAAAAATAAGACCTCCAATCCTTTCAATATTAACTACGGCACAGACATTTGGCTTCTAGACAATGAATCCCAGTTTGGCCTCCAATTCAAATGTTTGGCTTTGAAAATAGGTCCTATTTAAAATAGAATAAAAGCCAGCAGGGAAAAATTGATTGTTTTTTTCCTTGTAACTTCTTTCAACAAAATATCCCTTATCACTCTAGCTCAGGTTCTGGGATTAAACTTCCTGTCAATCAACAAAAAGCTGGATCTACCAATCTCAGGATTGACTGCCAAATGTAACCACATTTTCTTAATTTTCAGGCTAACACAATTATGCTCATACAAGTCAAATCTGAATCAATATAGAAAATTCCATGTCAAAACCAGCATAAGCAAAGTAAACAAAATTTCATACAACTGTTTTTGTGAAACATGGGAAGATTTTCCAGATACAATTTGTGCTTTCATCAAAGTAAGATGTTTTCCTGATCACAAAAACCTTTCCTCTCAAATAATAACTTTCTAGCCAGACAGGAGACCATTCTGAGGATATTCCAGGCCCTACCAACTGGTGAAGCACCAAGTAAGACAACAAAAGAACTTAAATCCTAAAACCTATATCCCATATGTAGGACAATCACTAATGCTGAAAATGCAATATTCCATTTCAGCTTAAGCCTTTGCACTAATAACAAGTCTAGCCTAATGAATAGAATACAACATATTACACTTCTCAAATGAATCCTATAAAGTCAAAACACATACTCCATATTGACTTTTTTATTGGGAGATATTACCATCATATGATCTATGTGACCAAAGCAGATGCTTAGTTTTCACCATACTCACACCTAAAAGTTGTTTGGTCTGCAGTCCTTTAGGAAGCTGCCAGTTATTTGCAAACTAATATGTGAACCTTTTCATAACAGAACATGGGATGGAAGTTTTAGATTTCATTTAGACACGACTGTACAAAGTTTCATGCATCAATCAATTTTGGAAAGATATATCTATAATTGCTACTTTACTAGGATCAGAATTCCTTTTTGCTATAGATTGGGGCGTGTATTTCCTTACAGGTACACAGCAGCTAACTGTAGACAATACCAAGTCTGAGCAACTCCCCCTGAAAGTGACACAATAATCCATCGATGATTGGACTTCCGTTCAAGCTCAACGTTTAAGGGGGGCCTAATGAGACAAGAACTAGGGCGATATCACACGCCTAATCCCGCTGATCAGCGGTTTGCTGTTTAACATACGTATTATTGCAAGATATACCAACCCGAATGCGACTTTGGCACTGTAGCAATGTGACCATTAGATGCTGAACTAGCATCGTCGCCTTTCTTTGCCATGCTGGTGTCTTTTCTATCCCTCTATATAGCCAACAAACGGCGTGAAGGGTAGCTTGAATTGTGCAGCCTTGCAGATAACACAATCATGATAAATGAAGCTGGCTAACTCCCCGTAATAAGACTTTGAAAAGAACTCGTGAATCAGAACTGAAATATTTCCAATGGTCTATTATAAGGTATCATACGGTGGATGAAAACGTGATCGATAACAAAACAAAGAACCGTTCTCTAAACGCGCGTCGTATATCCTCTTGTGAAAGTTGACCAACTTTTAAAGTACCTATATTTTCGTAGAAATTGAAATATTACTCAAGAAAAAGCAACCCGAAGCATTAAGTCTTCCTTATCTCTTATACCAAAACATAGTGTTACCACTTCATTCCTCACTGGAGTTCTTGAAAGCCACGGAAATAGCGTCGCAGATAGGCGCCAACTTAGACAGGCTCTGTAGTAACAGGTCTTCCTCTATGCTATAAATTTGGTCTTCAACCGTGGTTCCGATTTTACAACGACTTGCAAGGCAACTCGTATAACTTTATCGACTGCAGAAAAGTTCTAACCTTTCCAATCTCAAAAACCAGGAGGCGGTTTCTGGTACGAACTGTTCTCATCTATCGAAAGCGGATTGATAGGCTACTTTTCCGAGAGAAGTCTTCGCGATAGTTGTAAGAAACAAGGTGAAACGTTCCTCTCCTGACATACTCAAGTGTAAAGTAGCCACACGATTCTTGCAGTTGTCGAGAGTTGTTATACATCAAAGCTCCAAACGTGGTTCTGACTCAGAACTATAGAACTACATCAGCTCTGACCAATAGGCTGACCAAGGAAGTGCAATCCTAACACGCAAAACAGCACTGTATATTCAGTTATCATAAAAAGGCTGCGATAATGAAGAAAAATATCCGTATTATACCATTGCAATCATTCCTATACTCTCTGGATTAGATCATTCCTGATATCTGGTGCAACATTCATACTAATATGAAAAATCCTCCAAACAAAATAACTATCGCCGTGGGCCTAATGTTGAAAGAGGTACAAACTGTCATGCACTTTCAGTCCCGTGCTTCTGATTCAAAGTAACGTGCAGCAAACAAAAAGCAATGGCGAATAGCCAAGGGAATTAAAAAGTCCGCAGAATATTCTTTAGCGAATATCTTGGGAAATTCCTCTTGAAACTCGCCTTATCATTTGGCCATCACATCTCGAGCGTTGCGAAATCCACTGGTAAGTTCAGATGAGCAAGAGCAAGTACCACGCACTACTACACAATATTACATGCAATGCATAAATTAAAGGACGTGTCTTTGCATCACGTGACCAGAGTCTGCGATCCTCGATAACTACTAGCCTAAAAGTGGTACACTCAATGAGTAAGTTCCACAAATGTCTCCATTCTTATACAAGCAACTAGTCAGACAACTTCAATTTGTCGTCAAACCTAAAAGACATTAGAATAGAATAAAGCAGCAAGAGCAAGACAAAGCAAGAAAACTGAAAGTAACGTTTTTTATCCATATAAAGGTTGGAAAATTGTAAATATAAAAGTATTGAGAATACTTGAAGAAAGACCCTCAAAACATAAATAAATGATCATTTCTAGAAAATTACAGCTCATGTACTATAAAAAGTTTTTATGTTAGCTCTAAAGCTGAGCTCATAACTTTTCTGATACATTTTTGAGACAGCTAACTCATCTAGAGTGTTGTTAATCAGCAAGATTTTTGAGCTAGAACACAGACTTATAACTTTAATGGCCGAGCTACACGTAGCGATTTTCAACTTACCATTGTTTCCAACACATAAGCGCTCTTGGTTCTGAATTATACTAGGGGTGTAAGGAAGTGTCCAGAACTGAGATCCCTATAATTGAAATTACATTCTACATAGAACTGACAGTGATATGCTAATTCTGAAGTAAGATTTTTAAAGAAAAGAGATAACTGGTAACATTGTTTTCTATCTAGCTATGCACTCGACCTTAGATTGCATTGATAAACGACTTTCAAGGTAAATTGATGTATTTAAACGGTTATCATAAATTTCAGGTTTCACTAAGTTGTCTGAAGGGACGCCATTGAGGGGCGTGAATCGAATAACTTCAGTGGAATTGGTTAATTCTCCAAGTTTCAATTCGCATTAGCTTTTCGGTTTAATAATAGTAGTAATAACAATGTAAGTATTTCTACAGGGAAGTCGTTTCAGTAAAAACATATATACAATGTAAATTTACTGCTTTGCAAACGAATCCTGTCACGAGACTCAGCTTTTGACTATATTGCCACAGTATTCAACGGTCAATATGTCGACCTCCCCAGCTGTTAGATGTGCATGTCCAGAAATGATGCAACTAATACTTATCAGCCAATCTAATCCATGCTACTGCGCCCGTTTATCCTCTCGAAAGTTCTTCTGCCACTCTTACAAACAGGGGTGAACTTCGTTGCTTCCATCCGGGGAGGGGGGCGTGAAGCATAGATGTCCAACGACAGGGTGTGGTTTGTTTCCATGAAGCACAAAGTCTGTTTATGCACCATACGCTTCATAGCATACAAGGTTGCTTCAAAATGCGGCAATGAATAAGTGACACAAATGATATTTTCAGAATTATCCGACCAACACACGAACAAGCAAAGGACTATCCGAAGAAGTCCCCTTTCTTGGCCATTGGGGTTATAGTAACCTCCCGGACATAGACATTTATTAAAACAGAATACACACTTCAGTGAAACTGTTATATCAATATTGCACTCTCATTCTGATATTGTAGATGAAGTTGCAGACAAATTTCAATTGGTTAACTATCCATAATTATTGTCATAGGAGTAGGGGGTGGGGGAGCTGGGAAGGCTCCAGCCCTAATCACTGTTCAGGCCCCCCCCAGTTCGGTAGAAAACCATTCCATTCGGGTTTTTTCTTCTGAAAGAACAATAGTAGCTCATTCGGGGAACAGATCAATGATTCAGGTAATTTGTACCCCCCTAATTTTAAAGTTCTCCTACCATATTGTTATTGTATTTATCAACATTTGATGCAGTTTACCATCTGTGCACGCTCACTGTCCAGCCAACAGAAAATGACTCCCAGGTAAATGGCAACACTTCCAAGATAAGGCGGCGAGGAAAGTCAACGGCCACCCTACCTCACCATGCTGACCTCCCAAATGAAGTGTGCTCTCTAACAGGCATTGGCCCATTGTACAGAATCACGGGACAAAGCTACAAAAATAGAAATATTGGATAAATTATATGTAATATAATCACTTCTATACACTGTAAGATAATTCTTGATGTAAAGTGATGGGACAAAAGTTCATTTTTCAATATAGGTTTGTTTTTCAAGTTTTAATTTGTCTGAAATTGTTCTTCTGAAAATACAGTACTCATGTTGAGAAGGGAGGGGTGCATCACTAGTGAAAAAGTGTACGAGATGTGTGATTTTTATGATTTTTTGTAATTTTTTCACAGAGCGTACGAGATTGTTCCGAGTGACATTCCTCCCGGTTGTGCCAAGGGTGTGATGTGCTAACTGGATTCGCTAACTATTTGAACCACAGTCGGAAGTTTCAAAATTTTTCTTAGCTGAACTGTTAATTGTCCGGATATTCATAGAATGTATGACAGACAGCCACAGAAATATACAACGGGAAGGGATCTGGATATCACATGAGATGTGAGGAAGCAGACGCTTTGTCACGTATTCTGACTACTTGGCTCTCCAAAACCACTTGAACAGCGCAGGAGCAAATGATGTCATCAATTATAGTACGTAGAAAGAAACAAAACAAATGAATTACATACTATGCGACTTGTTTAGTATTTAACGGTAACATCATCTGCAAAATATGACATAACAATAGTGGTAATCTTTACTTAAATCCCCTTTGAGATATTTACGACGATTTATAATCTGAGCGTTGGAATACGATAACAGAGTGCGTGCAAATGGAAATTAATAATGCAAGCAAAAACACTGATGTGAAACATCTCACATCTAAGATCTACGGCTTTACTTTAGAGACTCAAACATAGCGCACCTTCTTGAAACGGCTTATATTTTAGGCCAAATGCCATGGGGAAATCTGTTCAACATGGAAATAGCAGCGTTTTTACTTTCATAAAATCACCGTGAAAGAAACAATAGTTGAAGAAGAATGTTCTATAGAAGAGTTATTACACTCTTTTTTTATAAGAATAAAGTTTATAAGAATATTGAAGCTCAAAATATCTGAAATTTAAGAATAATTTAAGAATAATTCGAGGCTCAAAACTCACTGAGACCTAGACATTTTGTGTATTTGGGATTTCCATATAACAAAACAACTGCGAGTTTCATGCCATCTACCTAAACGCTCGGTTTCTTATTGTTCAGAAATTGTTATTGTTCTGTTCGGTTTGTTAAGTATGACACCAACAAAGATTTGAATATATTCATATGATTTTCTGACGACGTTATACCTTTGTCCCATAAGAATAATTTAAGAATGATCTAAGACTCAAAACAAAAAAAGAATTAAGAATATCGAGGAGTTAAAAATTAAGTATTCTTTATAAAAAGAGTGTAAATGCTTAACACTTCTGAAGAAATCTCCAAGGAGCTTTTTTGATGCTTTCAGTTGTATTAAAAAATGATGCAGTTTCGCACGTAAATTGGCACATCACTATAGCCCATAGTTTTGCTTATATATGGTCATTAATATCTTCGACTCATGACCAATTGATGACATAAGACCAGCGTCTGACTCGTAGGGGTGACATGGGATGTATTCTTCTACGTGGTCATCGAGGTAACTTTAACGTCAAATTGAAGAACATCTCGTCAAAATGTTTCCTCATACACAAAATTATAAAAGTTCTTTATCGTTAATGGCAAATATGATATACGAAGGTAAACATGCCCTGCTGACGGGCAGAAATCAAATTGCAACAAAGTCAAAAGTTTACAAAAAAATTAAGGATATTTCAATTAACCAATGCTGTCACGTTTGCTAGGAATAGAAAACAATCATCCTCTTTTGCAAAAATTCTCAAAAGCCCCCCTGTTGTCAGCTGCCAAATCCCGTGCCAACTCGTATGTGTTTCCTGGTTTTCAGCTAATTGTATCACTAGCAATAATGGCATTTAAGCAAAGAATAAAAAAGCTGAGATAACGGCTTCAGTGCCTGGTAGAAAATAAAAAGCCCATCAAAGTTTAGAAAAAGAAACAGCTTCACAGAGGAAATGCCATCAACAACTGCATGGTCTCGATTATCACAATAAGTCATGATTTGTCTACTAGCCACTGGGATGTAACTATTCTACTTTGCAAGAGAGAAATAGCACAGGATTGTTTGCACATGAATGCCGAATATATTGTATTACTCACAGTAAATTTCTGAATACAAAAAGCACTCCAACTTTACATAAAAACTAAATACAATGATAGAAATATCTTATCAACGAAGTTGAAGATGCTGTGTGTATCTTGTTTAAGAAGTCGCTATAAATTCATGTGGAATATTAACCAACATGACTAGATTGTAAGAATAGAAAATCAATTTAATCTAAGCAGATATACTAAACAATTATAGATTCCTATTACGGATACTCTGGTCCTATAAGTCCATGTTACAAAAATAAGTTCGGGAAGTTGTGATGCTAGACGAAAATAGTGGAACAGGTCTAAAACGAAAGATGTCAATAAAAGAAAAACAGTGCTACCCTCTATTGAAGAATGGAAGGTACAGAACAAATGAAAACGTGAAGGACTCTACTTACATACAGACATGCATATGCATACACATAAACACACACACAAACATAAAGAGAGTGTCTGTAATAGACAGAATTTAGTGCTGAAAAATACTAAAGATTGAATAAATACTCTATCATTAGATAAATTAAGCAAATTAACTCGATTTTTAATAACTAGGATTAAATACTATGCGCACTGCCTAAAAGATGGGAATGATATAAGAATAACCCGCACAGTTTGACGAGGTCTCTGCACGACTGTAATTACACAAAACTACACGCCCTATTCAACACAGCACGATTTTCAATTCATCGACAGTACTATGTATATGCAATAATACTGGACTCGATCGATTGATTCAGTTCAGCTACAACATGCCAACTAAACAACGTAAAGTTTTTCGCGATGAAATGTCTGCACGAAATGTGACATTGATAAGATTTCTACGAAAAGATGATTTTTCTGAAAAATGTCAATGCTTCCTCGCAAAAACAGAAATAACGTACAACTCGATATCAACTTACAGCAAAGTCATTTGACTCTTCTTGCGGGAAAGCTTAACCGTAATAATTGGGTCATGGATATATATCATATGATGATAGTGATTATGATTAGGATTATGATTATAATTATGATGATGATGATGATCATGATCATGATCATCATAATCATGGTCATGATGATGATGATGATGACGATGATGATAATGATAATGATGGTGATAGTGATGATTATGATTACTTGATACCATGATCATTTCAGCCTCTAAGTTTCCTACCGTGCTGTGTCAAGAACGCATGCGCACTATTTCTCTACATAGCCACAAACACAATTTTTGCCCTACGTTCAGGGCAAAGCCAGTTGTTTGTCCCAAATGCTTCAACATATTTTCTACAGGCATTGAACGAGATTGCTCAACCGTATCTTGATATAGTGCTGCCACAAGGGAACCTTATCATGTTGCTATTCTTCACAGACATGTCGAACAATCAAAATTGATGCTATGAATAAATTTAAGAGAATATGAAAGGGTTGTGGTAACTCTTTATGCTTACAGATAATAATACATTATGAGCCAAATTATAACTTGGAAACGTTATCGATAAAATATTTCGCATGGTGTCCGCTGGAAAGATTTAATAGCAAGTTTCCATTCCTCATTACCCCGGAACCCGGGGTTCATGATTGTAGGAGTTCTTGCCTAGAACTTCAGGGCGCAGGAGGTACGGCCCTCGATATCAAGTATATTGATTAACACGATGTTCCTCAAGCTTAAATATCTTACTTTTCGGCGTGCATTGGGACGAAAAAGAGCGGGGATCCGTAAAATACTAAATATTATATTGAAACTAGGAAATATTGGTAATAGGGATATAAAAATACACATATTTATATATATAAATATATACAAACACACACTAAAAGTCAGTTTCCAACACAAATTTCACTCGATGACCCCAGTGACTTACATGATACTCTCAGACAACAAATAATTGGCATACTCGCAAAGGATCTCATCTCTTGTGACGAAGGGGTTCGCCTAATTTCATAAGAGGTAGGATTTGCAAAGGTGACTTGCAAAACTTAACAGACACCTCCTACAATGATTTAAATTAGCAAAAATTATATAGGATCAATTAAGTCTAATACTTTGCGGTAATCAAATGCTTGCTATTAATCTTAAAGGTGATTACTAATGATAAATTTTGAACGTGCGGGAGAATAATTGAAGATGAAATTAGAATGTTGTAGATGTAAATGTCCTGTAATATCCTCCAAAAGCAACAGTTCTAACACATCATGAAAAGAGATACGATAAGACAACCCCAATATAGGGCCAGGCCAGGCTAGATGGCTAGGTATTATATAAACCAGGAGGGAGGAGAGGAGTAGTAGGAAGAAAGTGACATTGTTATTGATTCAATAGTGTGTCGTGTAAATCACTGAGTCCCAGATTGAACTATTATAAAAATTCCTAGATATAAAATAGCTATTTAAAATAAATACTTAACATTTATCAAACTATTGAAATGAGAACCGACCAGTCAAGGAAATCCATTTTTCTGAACTCTTTCAACAACCAGCTGCAAACGTCTTCCTGCTCGTTGCAACAATGGGATGACCTCTTCACAAGATAGTTCACGTGTGTTTATACCGTTAACCTATAAACAGACCGGATACCATTTAGTATAGGTCAACTTACCCTATACCTTGAGAAGAGATTAGGTGATATCGGTACACAGTAGTAGGAACCGGGAGGGGGGTGTGGGGTACGTTCCTCCAATGTATGCAAGTGTTGAAAAATGCCCTA
This sequence comes from Mastigias papua, assembly GCA_964019165.1. NCBI lineage: Eukaryota > Metazoa > Cnidaria > Scyphozoa > Rhizostomeae > Mastigiidae > Mastigias > Mastigias papua. Next base: position 796,242 of record OZ025286.1, on the reverse strand, counting down.
AAAATTCCAAAGCATGCCCTTTGACTGAAGGACAAAACAATAAGCAATACATTAGTCAAATCTCAGAAAGTGCCTATCCATATTTGCTTTAAGGCAAATCAAACTTCTCAAACATCAAACATCAAGCAAATCAAACAAATCAAACATCAAGCAAATCAAACATCAAGCAAATCAACCATCAAGCAAATCAAACAATCAAACTTACATTCGATGATGTCGTACCTGGATCTTTCATGTCCCTCTCCACTTGCATTAAATAGATAGACAAATGTAGCACGCAATTTTGGTACAACTGGGTGTGGCTCTTAAACTATAGGGTGTGGCTCAAGTGCTGTTCAGCAGCAATTTATTCTATACTAATTGTAAATTGCCATATAGGGTTGCCATGTACTGCCACAGTCTCTGTGATATTGCTTTGTATCTTGTAATATATGTTTATGTCTGTTCAAGGTACGTAGCTTCATAAGCAAATAACAAAATTTCTTGTCATGAATTTAACACCGCTAAAATAATATATAATGAAAACTAAAATGATATATATTAATGTATAGCTATAAGAGAACCTCTATATACATGAACATCAGAGAAAAACCTCTCAAAGAAATCTCACCTGTAAGAGACGATCATATTTTTTAAGTTTTCCAGAACCTCCAACACTTGTTTGAATTGATTTTATATAAATTCCTTGTCCGTCGATGCGTTCAGAAATACTGAAACCGAAATCTTCGTCATATTCTCTTTTTGTTACTACAATACGATGCCTTGTTGTTGTTGTTGCCGTTGTTGTTGCTGCTGTTGATGTTGTTGTTGTTGATGATGGTGTTGTTGTGCTTTTACTAAAGCTTAAACCATCATTTTCACTTTTTTCCCCTGTGAATTTCATTCTATTAGATACAAAAGTCTTATCTCTTTGTGATCCCTCGTTTCCTGACTTTTTACTACGAAGTCCAATGGTAGAATAACCACTTTCTGTGCTCGGTACTTTCTCCAACTTGTTCAAAGAGGGAACTGTCGTATCATCGTTTTCAAAATCTAGTCTCGCCATGTCGAACGACTCCAAAGACGATTGATCAAGTTTTTCTTTAATATCGTAATATTGCGCTTCAGTTTTGCGTTCAAGTTCGCGCAGATATTTATCGCCCCTGCTGGATACATCTAATTGAAATGGTGATAGAGAAAGCGTTGGCTTAGTTTCAAAGGATTCTGAGATACTTCCATCCCGGATCTTGAAGCTCTTCAGCGACGAACTCTTTCCAAATCTCTTGCGTTCCGGTTGCGCTGCCTTCTCTAAATTCTCGAAATAAGCAACGGCATTTAAAAGTCCACCCCCAGTACTTTGGCCGCGCAATTTTGACTTCGAAAAGTCGAAACTATGATTCTTTTTACGACTAGCATCCGATTTCCACGATTCTTTCCAAGAGTTTCTTGTTGAACCTTTCTCTAAAGTTACCATATCTGGAGCTAGTTCTTTCTCGAAATAAGGCCTAACGCCAATTTTACAGCCATCTTTCGAGGATATCTTCGAACCCAATGATAAGGTCGTAAGTGGTGATGTCAGTCGATATTCAGATGTACTAAACATAGGAGGCGAAAACCGCACCTCATCGTCGAAACAATGATCAGGCGATACAACTTCGCAACCTGCTTTGTGTGATTCGGAATCAAAACGGAATTGACGATCATAGCTGACGCGCTCATCTGCACTAGATCCTAATTGCCGTTTCCAATCAGACGAGCCATCGATACTATCAATGGCAGGTGATTGAAATGAATCTCGCAGGTCTACATCGCTCGCGCAACGTTTATCAACTTGTGTAATGTCTGTTTTTACATGGTCATATCTGTACATTGTTTCGCTTTTCGTGAACTCGTCAAATTTTTCTTTGTTACGAGGGAGATCTTCGTAGTTTCTCAAGCATTCTTGCTGCCATGCTGGCAGGACGGGTCGTTTCGTCACTCGTTTTTTCGAGCTTATGTTCAAATCGCCTACACTGCTAGGAGAATCGCTTATATCGCAATAGCTTTCGGTACTGGCGGACTCTCGTGATGTCGGGCATCCCTCCTGAAAATATACAAACAAATTTGATCAATAAACTAAAGACAAAGCAAAGATACCAACATAACTTCCAAGCAATAACATAGTAATATACTGTAAAGGTAAGGTCAACATTGAAATGAGGAAACGTGGACACCAAATTCTATCTGTGTAACTGTGTGAGTAAACAAAATTTGAGCGCATCTTTGAAACTTGATAAATTGCTTTTAAAGAAAAGAATTTGCTTATGGGGTTTAGGATATAGATAAAAATTGATCTAGTTGAGGATACACATCAAAACAAGGATGTCGATCGACAAAAAGGGAGACGTCTCTTCGTCTTTAAAGATGCTTCGATAAAAACTGATTGATATGAATAAGAGAAACAAAAATATCCCCAAATAAAGTAGAAGAACCATAAAAGTAGAAAATTATATGATGAGTTATGTGGATTACATGCTAGATGATAATGGTTGTATCCTAGAGATTGCCCCGGCCTGGTCAACAGTGGCGTGGTGGCATAGGGACCAGGGGGGCATGGCTCCCCCAAGAATTACTTTTGAGGGGCGTCAAAGGAGCAAAATGAAGATTTGAAATGAAAAATTCAGCAGTATTTTCTAAAAATAAGTAGGAATATAAGAGTTTCTGGTCATTTCAGAAGATCTAAGCTTCTAAATTTTTGTTTGCCTGAAATGCAAACTGTAAGATGTTTACTAAGTTCGTTACAGAGGGGCACCAACTTCCACCTGGTCCCCCCAAGACAATCTATGCCACCATGCTTCTGCTGGTCAAGATTGGCAAAAGAGGTTTTTCATACCACCAAAAATACCACATAATTACAAGAGAATGGTGCAAAATTTTTCTCGCTGTTTATTAAGTGGTTTTTGTATTGTTCATTGAAAATTTTATATTGTCAGCAAGTGAATGCTATATCTAACATTCAACCACCAGCATACATTTTCATATCTCATATCTCATTGTGTTGATAACCCCAATTAGGGTTCGCAAAAAGGAAATAACCACTCTAAAAAGTGCAATAGAAACTTGGGGCTTTAAGCTGTAAAGTAACGGAGGTGAGTGCGCAAGCGCTTACAGAACACACATGAAGAATCCCCTGCTGCAACGATCTAACAGACAGGCACTCCCAAATAACTAGATAATTGAATCTCTTACGGCTTTCTGCATCGATTGATCTCAACGTCCACAGCTGCAGATGGCCGGAGGTCAAACCTAATCACAGCGGCCTAATGTGGATGTGAGCTCGTCTGCAGACGGATTATTCTTATAATAAGAGAACAAATGTCAAAAAAACTGTTGGGAATCTGCGTAATCTGTAGAATATTCGTAAAAAAATTTGACATGATTTGGCAAGATTTCAAGTAATTCTGAAAAATCACCTGTCGTAGGCGTGCTATAAACTCAGCTATGTTCAGGGTGAAATGAGGTGAATTGAGAGCTACACACTGTTCTCGTGGTCAATACGTCGAGGAATAATCCTTGATTCTCATATACATAAACAAAATGCACCCGAAATGCAGGTACAGAAATTATGCACCTTTTGTTGTTATGTTTATGGGGAATAAAGTGTATATAAAACACTTAACTGTATTCGTCGATCGCATGACAGTCTCGTCTTAGAGACCATAGGATTAGGATTTCCTCATTATACTTAAAACATGACAAATGATCATGGTTCCACTATGATAAATCTATGCACTTAGTGACTTCATATGCACATATGTGAACTTGTATATCAATAATATAATCTACGTTAGGAAGTGAAGCAACTGACAATTTAAAACAGGGTCTTTGAAGGAAAATTTAGAGCTGCATGTTATTCTCGCGTCTTACTATATTGAAGAGTAATCCCAGATTCTCATATGCACAAACAAAATGCATCCGACACGCAGGTACAGAAATTATGCAGTTTTTGTTGCTAAGTTCATGGAGAATAAAGTGTATATAAAACACTTTACTTTAAAGCTACCCTTTCTAAATAGATGTATAATGCAGTCTGTTCAGATTTCTCTCTGGGATTATACTCAAAAAGTTTTTAGAATTATACATTTTGTGTAAAACTGCCCGTTGAAAAACCGTCTGCGAATAGTACTTGATCAACGAAATAAGGCTAGTCTTGTAATATCATCTATTGATATTGAATGAATGGCACAGGGTGGAGAACATGTCCTCAATTCAATGAATTTCACAGCTACTGATAACGTGATTGTAAACTTAAAAGTTATCAACAACTCTTTCCATAGCATATGGGGCCCTCTCAGGTTCAGGGCCCGGGTAATCGGCCCCTAGCGGTGGCCTTTTTTCTAGGGATTATATATACTGATAGATATATTGTCTGTACTAAACTAAATTTAGGGTAAATTCGTTACAAGTCAAAGCGAAAGGGCTAAAAAGCATAACTAAAATAAAATGGTTTATCTGAAAATGAGATTACCACTAAAGAAATTAATACCTTTTCGATGTTATCTTCAATGCTGTTGCTGTTCATCACCCACTGTTGAACATCCTTTGATAATGGAACCATTTCACAACTATTATTCACCAGGTCTCTCTCTGCAAAAAAGTTCTATATCTTAGTGATAATAACAATCATCATCATCATAATCATCGTCATCATTATCATTATTATTATTATTATGATCATCATCATCATCATCATCATCGTCAGCATAATCATAATCATCATCATAATCATCATCATCATTATTTACATCATCATTATCATCAAGGCATAAAGCTTATGCACTCTTTCTCTACCTTTCAAAGCAGCTCTTTTCACAAATTCTCTTTGTTATCTCCTGACCATCAGTGAAAGGATACAGCATATAAGATGCAAACGAAAGTTAACAATCTTCTATCAAAGTTAACAAAGAATGTTCCATCAGGTACTATAACAAAACTTAAATTTTAATATTTACAACTCATGGTAATTCTTCTCTACGCTACGTGATGATAAAAGATATCTCTGTTACTAGCAAGCCTTGCATGAATAATAAATAGTATGATAATAAGATAAAAAAATAGTTATCAAACTTTTTCAATTTATCCTCAAAGCTAAACTGGTCTCTCTATTTTCCCAGTGGAATCTGCTAAAAGGCTTGTAGAGGAAAATACTCTTACCTACAGACTGCCTGCAAGACACTGAACAAAGGTCTCTCTTTATTAAAAGCTTGACAATGTCACCAGCTGTTCTTAGTAACTCGAAAGCTCTCCACAAAGGTTTTCCGCGAAGTGTGATCTCATTTATCGCTAGTATCCTGTCACCAACACGGACTGCATCACTCCTGAAATAGAAGGTACTAAAAAATGTGGAAGCTTCCAACTTAACATAAAATGTATGCAAAATCACATCTGATTTTCGGTTCAACACAACTCATTTACACTCCTATATCTATGACAGAAAGACACCCTACACAAAGGTCGCACACTGAGGAGCTGTGGCATGAGATGAAAATTTTCTCATTGAAAAACTGCTTGAAAAGAATCTTGCTCCTAAACGGGTTCATGTAGCTATACAATGCATTTCTGTAGTGTCCATGTATTTTGGCTTCGGCATAATTGCCCTGATAAAAAGTTAGTTTTGGAAAAGTCTCATTTTTCAAATTCACGTGAATCTACCCTAGATATACATATATAGAGGGAACATGATCTCATTTCAACGACAAATTTGTCGCAATCTCTACAGGTGACTCTTACCTGCCCGCAATACTTCCATCAATAATGGATGTTATAAAAATTGGATCAAAGGGCTCTTCAGAACCTAAAACCGATAAAAATATAATGAAAAACAGTGTTGATTAACAAATGATAATCTTGATAGTGGTTTGTGTCCAAATGAATACACCGGCATAACATATGCACGTTATAAACTTTGTTGCAGACACGTGGAACGCAGGTAACAGAACAAAGACATAAATGTAAGTGTAGATGTAAGTGCTCCATGACTGTTGGCATTGATAGTAGGTACACATATGTTAGGTCTTGTAGGTTATTTATGTACAATGTTTCTGTTAAGCCTGGAGGTTGCAATGTATTCTCATTCCCTTTAAGGTATTGTCTTGTAATTATGTGTTGTTATTGTAGATCTTCGAATGATGTAAAACAAAGATATACAGGTAATGCCAAATGGGGCGTTAAAATACTTCTAAACTCAGTTGAACTGTCAGGCTAGTAAAACACAAAATTGATATCTCAGTGGAATAAACTAAAACAGCAAGAAAGAGCAAAACACAACTCAAAATAGACAATAAAAATAGCAACATATAATAAAGAAGTATACAATAAAATGTATACTAAAATAAAGTAGCCAAAAATTAACACAATTCTCGTGGTAATAATTAACGAAAACCATGACGTATGGAGCTCTCATATCAAACTTGAAAACCACAATCTCATGTTTGTCATCATGGCTGAGTTTTCATGCCAAAAATAAACTATTTTTGAAAGTTTAATACAAAGCCACACATATCCATACAACTAACTGCCTTAAATATGATAAAACATGGTGTATTTTATTTAGTACTTGAGTACTATCCGTCCTATGTGCGTCAAGCGGCAATTTTGCAAGTTCGTGTATACAAATATAAACTCTCCTTGGTCGAAACCTGTCACCACAAGGCAATCTTTACTAAAACAGGGCCTCTTTGCTAAAACAGGACTCTTTCCACATTATTGGTCATATGAATCTGGTAACGAAGTCTCTTTCGTATATTTTTCATCTTATATAAATTATTCATATACTGTATATACAAAAGTTCCTAACTACATATTTCGCGGTTTTCTACTAAGGTCGTTGCTTATCTGCATAGAACAAAACACCTGCTTGAAATAAATACCAGAACGGGTTTTCGATATTCTTGTTTTTCAGTTTTACGGAATCCGACTTACCAGATATCGTAATTCCAAGCTGCTCTCCTCTACGATTAAATTCAACACCAAAAGAGTTGCCTGCAACAAACAACAACAAAAGTATCAGTATATATATACATAGATGTCCTACATTCGAAAACAAACATCTGAAATCATGGACAGGGGATGAACTTCCAATGAAAGCACCAAACTGAATTTCATGAGGCTGCTGTAAAAATTGTTTATTGCAATCCATAACACTAACCTTGCTTTTCCTCCATTTCCTTCCTAACAGACTAACTACCGTAATTCCTCTTTTAAGCCCCCTTTCAACCAAGCCCCCCTCTCCGATAAGTCCCCTTTAAAGTGCTAGAGAACAACAAGCTGTCCAGGAGGTCTAATAGAGAAGCTACGCTAGGTTACGTCGTGGCTCGGATGGTGTCACTGAGAAGCACAGGAAAATGCTATAATCGAGATGTAATATTTTTTGACTGGTAAAATTAGTTTGATAGGTAAATGAGCAAATTCATCAATGTATCTTATTTACCTTGAATCTCTTCATCCTTCTTGACAGTAATTTTCATGACATCATAACATTTTCTGACCATCTCGTTGGCTTCATAAAGTGAGAGACCACTGGTTGGTATTCCATTTATGTGGACGATTTGATCACCGGGAGCAAGAATTCCCATTCTGTGCGAAATACATATGACAGTCATATCAAATCATACCCCGAGCACCAACCAGTAATCAAGAATAGTTCGCTAGTAGGAATAATTTGTTTCTAAACATATGTGCTTAGGATTCGACTCATTCTGTCAAATAATAAAATCAAAGTAGAGTATGAATAAATAAAACAATTGAAAGAAATAGAAAAGTTGACATAGTGACAATATTGAAGCCTGTCTATAATGATACCTGAAATAGCCAATGCTATCTCTGGGTTTATTATGCAGCCTATGAACACGAAATTAATACAACAGGAATAAAGCGTACCTGTAGGCAACACTTGCTTTTTTAATATCAACAACTCTTAGATACTTTTCGCGATCTTCGCTATTGGTTTCTGGTAAATAAAAATGGGCTATTGAATGTAACTAATAAATAGATATTTGAAATGGATATCATTCAATTAAAATAGATATGTGAAGACTAAACTAAATCCTGTCACTGCTGCTATTTATGATCAGTGCTTCAGAAATAATCCACAAAGGAAAGATTGGACGAAAGAATGAAAAATTGAATAAATACTGGCTATATAAGGCCATATCTTCGCAACTTCTATCCCTTCACTGATGATGGCTCATGATTGAGTCGAAACGTTTAATTATGTCTTAAAATTCTACTGATTATGTCTTGTTAGGTCTTAGGTCTACTGGTTATGTCGTATTTAGAAGGATTTGTCGGAATTAAAATACATCTACAAAGACAATAAAATGTCTTTATTTCTTGTCGCGATTCTTGTACTGAATTTCATCATCAAGCTGCGTTTTCCAACAATGAATAAATACTAGCATTCAAGGCAACTTCATTATCAAACAAGAAAAGTGGTAAAACTGTAAACAAGCCAGGTTTTGGCAGCCCACAATAAATACATTTGTATCAATTATAATGGAGAGCTCCATTTTGAATTCTATAACATACAATAGTAGCCTCGCATTGGTAATTGCTATAGCATACAATAGTAGCCTCGTATTGGTAACTACATTGGTTATCGTGCAAACTATGGAAACTCATAACAACAGACGAAATATTATGAATAATAACTAAACCTGATGGAAGTGAAATTAAGAGATTCAAATGATTAATTATAATAATTATGCAATAACAAAAAATGCAATAGATAAAATACATTTAAGAAATATCTTCACTATTGAAATTATTGGCATAGGCTGAGAGACTGGAAGATGCTAGAATACTGTTAGTCTCCAGAGTTTACGGTGCTGCCTTCAGGATTTCACATTGTTAACCGTCCGGATAAAGATAGACGAAAGAATTTGCCCACCAGCAAATAGCGAGAACGTTCAGATTATCACCGTTTAATCGGTCAACTAATCCTAAAAAAATCAGTAAGCATAACGAAAGAAGCCTGTTGCAAAAGATTTAACAGATTTCAGTTTACGTCAGTGAATCAACTGAGGGAATCTCTGAGAAAATGAACTTCAATAGTCAGACGATTATCACCCTAAGTATCCCGGGACAACCATCAACTCCTTTGCGGTTATATCGCAACACGCAAGCAAGTCGCTGAATTTAATGATATCTATCAAGGGCAGGCCTATAATTAGATAAGAAATAGAACTAAATACCACAAATAAATTATGCTTTATTTAGTATCCTAGGAAATAACTATACGCGATTCGAGAGAAAACTCCCAAACACAGATCGATAATGAAACAGTGAATTCTTTGACGCACTCTGCACTTTAAACCATAACTTCTTTCAAAAAGATCTACAGTGAATAAATATACTTAATACAGTAGTGAATGCATGCCCCTAACACGTCCTAGCGTATTTTCAATTTTGTAAAATGTTTAAGAGACTAATCAGATCTATTTTCTTCAAACCCAATTGACCAATCATCATGCAGGATTCCCACCACAAATGCGTTCCACAGCCAAATTTCGGCCCATTTTGTATGCTGATTGGTAAGTTAATTTGGGAGAACACAAACCTGTTCAGAGGTCTCAAACATTTGGTGGCTATGCCTTGAAATCTATGGTCAATTTCTGATGAAAGAACACACTAAAATAACAAACTAGCTCATGTCATGCCTTCTTTTATACACTTAAGTACTTTTGTATATTATTTCTTACTTACTATCAACATAAATCACTTTTATAGACTATTAGTCACTAAATACAGAAAATCTGCTTTTTGAGTTATGGTTTCAAGTGAAACATGCATCCGATAAATCAGGAATTTTACTGAAAAAGGTAAACTCAAAACTAGAAGCAAAAGCAAGAATTAAATGTCAGAGATGAAATTCGAAAAGAAAATCAACAGTAGCTATATAAGGAAGAGCATTGAATAAAAGCCGGGTAGAATAAAACATGGCTGGGATATAGAATAAACCAAGAGAAAGTATATATTCATAAGAATCACAAAGACATTTAATTTCTTCATAACCACAAAGAAGAATTTAATTCCAGAAATTATCAATATGCTTATACAGGGTGATTTTCAACTTGTCATGACATAACAATTTTATGCTTTGCAGAACCTTCTTTAAATCCGTGTTATGCTCTAGTACATCCCACGGTAAAGACTTAACACTCTATTTCTCATTAACTATTGTCCCGATTCTGTAGATCTTAGATTCTACCCAAAAGGTTCAATTATCTAAAAGAGATCATCTCCATTTGATGATAAAAAGTCTTAGATCTTTTGAGAGGAAAAACTGAATTGATAAGAGCAAGCCAAATAATCTGGTTAGCTAAATAATCTGGTGAGCCAACTAATCTGGTTATCTAAATATTTGCTTTATGAACTCACCTGCTAAAATAATCCCTGTGTTCTCCGATCGTGGTAATTTGACAGTGAAAGTACCCGAACTTGGGACGATAGAATCTGAAAGACCAAACATGTAGATCAGGATGAATATAAAGCACTATATTTCCAATAGAAAACTACAGATATACGTACTGTCAAAGAAATTATCAGTTTATCACAACATGAAATCCAAAGAAAATTCTACAAGGCTTCACAGAAGATTTCAGTTTAAACAGAAGCAAGTATTGGGTCACGGCACCATTTTTATTCCATCATCTCTACAATTGCTGCCAAAACTGACAGTATTGGGGTGCTGGCTCACTTGAACACACCAGATGATCGTGCCATCACTGATCGTGGAAAACATTAGTAAAACTGCTGCAGTAACGAAATCCCCGATCATCATAAAAGTAAACTGTGAAATGTACCCGTGACATCAAACTCTATCTCCATTCTCAAAGATGTACCGCTCTCATAAATTGCTCTATAAAAGTCTTCACCACTCATAAATTCTGTCCTGATTCCATTTATTGATAAAATCCTATCACCAATTTGCACCACGCCACTTCTGCAAAATCAATTCCAATGCAGGGTAATAAATAAACAGTATTAAATTCATATAAAAAAGTGAAAGTTGTATCAAATTGAATCATAAATGTGATTCTTCCAATCAAACTACCACCCGCGTACTACAAAAAACATGCCCAAAAACGACAATTTCATCACATCTGTCGACAGAAATAACGTAATAAGACGAAAGGAAACACACAACCTCACAAAGGTTTAGATATATTATTTCCATTGGTTTAATATTTGCATTATATATAATCTATTTACAGTGCAAAACATATCCTTATTTGTTTGATTTGATTTTCCTTTGAAATCAAATAAACTAACAGCTTTATAGTTATACACAACGACTGACCATACAGCACGTTGTGTGGGTTACAGCTTCACTTGGTCATTTCTAACTCTCGAGACATCTTTATCAGGTATGGCTTGCATCAGATAACATTCATATTATAACTTATACACTACATTGTCCAAAGACCTTAAGCAATTAGACTTAAGTTTCCTTTCCGACTTGAACGGGATTTCACTCTCGCCAAGGCTTGATTCCGACAACTTGCATGGCGAACAGGACGAAGCATAACCCTATAAACATACAACCTACCTATCAGCTGCCTTTCCACTAACAACTGAACGAACTACGATGCAGTTTAAGTCATAACCATTCATTCCATCTTGGACCTCGATTCCGAAATCATTATTATCGGCAATGAGAACAAGGCTTGTCACTTCAGTCTTAGAAATCATGTTGCCGATATTGCATTGTGACAGAGTGCTACAAGTTGACATCAAAGACCGAGTATCTTCTAACGTCCCGAATCGGGAACTTGACGATATACCACGCTTAATGCTTCGGTAAGTTTGAAAAGAACTCTGATTTTCTTGTGGCTTTGGGCAGGCCATATTTCGTTCTGTACTGTTTAATCTTTTCAATGATGACAGTGACGTCTTTGATGGATACTGGCGCAAATTAGGCCTAGTCAGGGACATTGTAGGGGTCCGTATCTTCTGTTCATTGTCAGAAATTTTCTCCTTGGCTAAAAACTGAATGAAATCATTCATGCTTCCACGTGACTGCTGAGTGGTCGACGGCTGTTCACAGGACAAAATCTCTAATTGTATGGTTTTCCCTGAGCTGTCTATGATTTTTCTGGCTTGATCCACTGACATACCGTCCATGCTGACACCATTTATCCCCAGAACAATGTCACCAACAGAAATTGCACCAGTCCTGCAAAAATATGACACAGAGGTTTATAGTAGCAATGCAATGCCTGTGAACCATTGTTATTTGGTGCGTAAGTAAGTTTATGGAAGAAAAAGCACGGTCAGTTGAAGTAAAACAAAATCCTTGACTTTCAAAGTCTTTAAACAGAGTAAAATATTCAGCTACAAGTCTGGTAAATGGTGTAAAATGGAAAAGGGTGAAAGCTCTAAGCAAGAGTCTTTTGGGGGACCATACATGAAATATTCAAGTTCTGATGGTTGTTAACAGGACACTATATGAAAATAGTATAATTGACGAATTAGAGTAGGTATTAGTTAAGATAAAAAATAAGATATATTGGACAGAAAATGCTCTAGAGCTGAGCTTAACGAAGAAATTTGTGAAAATTAACGCCCCCCCTTATTGACGTATAGATAGTAGCACAGTAAAGGTTAGTCCCATATACGATTCCGTACGTTGGGGAGTGCCTGCTGGAGAGGACACTTATCCTGAGCCTCTGGCAGAGTGAGGTAGGGTGGCCAGTTCCCTTTCTCGCCGCCTTTAACTTCCCTAGTATTGCCACCAGGTACCAATTTCCTGCTGAGCGGGCAGTGAGCGAGCATCCCAACATAGATACGAGGTTTCGGCTCGAACCATCGATGTTTTGCTCAGCAGTAAAGCGCTCTAACCATTTGGTCATTTGCTCATAATCACAAAGTACCTTGTTAAATATATACGAGAAGCAACTAAAAAATACCCTCAACGTGCGACATGGTCATAGGTCAATGGTCATAGGTCAATGGTCATAGGTCATAATGGTCTTAACATGTATCTAAAGGAAACAAATCTACGGTGTTTATACCTATCAAAATCGTAATCAATTTGCAAAGTTCAGTGTCTAAAGAAATCTGGAAGCACCACAAACAACTATCTCCGATACAACAGTACTTAAGATATGCCACAAGATACCAGTACCTGATTGTATAAATACATAAATCGTCATTGAAAACGTGGATGCTAAAAAGTTTCAAATGATCATAAAAATATACTTGATGACAAATACGATAAAAAAATATTTAAAATATATCTGCCTACATATTGCAATGTTCACCTGGATACTAGTTTCAAAATTATTAAATAATCTGTAGAGTTGATACGTGAACCGAGAGCTTTTCACTTCACAGATGATTGCACCTACTTTGAGAAACTTCTCTGTAAGAGAGCTTTAAAGAAAACAAACACTGTAGCTGGAAACTATGTTTCCTATGATTACCTGTTTGCAAGGCCCGATTCTGTGACTTCGGAGACTGTGACAATGCTACCAAATTGTTCATTTTCTAAGGAAACTGAAATGATATTGACAGAAAAGGAATGATCATGGTGGGCATATTGACAAATGGTAGTCGTTGAAGGATATATCGGAAGACTAATCAGTGTAATAACACAATGAATGATTGAGAAATGTCAGCAGCAGGAGTCTCGAGAAGGGAACAAAAAGCATAGAAGGCAAGATGCATACAATAGTACTATCAAACAAATGAACAAAATGTTGAAAGGAGAGTTTGAACAGAAGGAACAGCCAATGGAAAGAAAAGAAAGAACGATAAAATGAAGAAAGGAAGAAAGAAGATGAGGAAAGACAACAAAAGATATGAAAGAAACTCCAGAAAGAAAGGAAAGAAGGAAGAATGAAAAGTAGAATGTTCACAGTGAGAGAAAAGAACAGAGTAAAAAATGAGAATCCATACTGACTAAACCAACCTAAAAATCAAGCAAGGAAATAAAAAAGATACTCTAAATATACTTGTATAACTTGATTGAAAGTATATGTGCTAGCTCAAAGATATCCAGTTGAGTAATCCTAACAATGATAAGTATGATTCGATCAAGCACAAACCATCTAAACGTAATCCAGGATTCATGAATTCATGCGGTCTGGATATTACAACCAACGAACTACCACGATCAGTTCCTTTTGATTCTAAGTAAAGAGTAAGATTAAAAAATGAAAGTTCTTCTTGCTAAGGACTATGAAAAGGAAGCACACGGACACAAGTGTGCATTGGTGATACAAGAAAAGATATTTAGGTTAAGCCAACCTATGACTATGCGTTCGATTCAATATGGAAAATACATAGATATCTGCTGATTATGACGAAGAAACTTTGCAATAGAAAAGACAACAAATAAAGGGATATAACATCAAACTTAAGAGAGTCCTAGCCGAAACAAAACGCACCTCCAGTGTGAGCAAAGCATGCCACATTTTACAACAAAAGTTGCCGTACTGTCCAGTATGAAGTTACCCACAAGTCGTAATTCTGAGCTAGTCGATTGAAATCGAATCGAGTTCACTCTTATTACCAATTAATCAGCAAAACAAACGATCAAGGTTAGCAAATTAATTTGATGTACCTTTTTTGTCAATGCTGAATTGTATTTTAACCGTGTAATCATTTCGAACATCTTTAACAATTGACTTAATCTCAGAGATATGAAGATTATCAAGACTTCTATTATTCAATGCTAACACAATGTCTCCTTCTAAGACCTCTCCACACCTGCAAAAACAGATCCACAGTCATAACAAATGCAGTACAAGAAACACTACATAAATATTGATGCATAATGGAGTGTAATATAATACAACAAAGTGTAATAAATGGAATTTTATATGGCATTGATATAATGAAATGTAATATGATGTAATAAAGTACAATGCAATATTAACTAATATCAATTAACATAATATCAATATTTCACTACAGCACGAAAAAGCGGCACATTGTTGTAGGCATACTGAAAAGCTTTTTTCGTCCGACACTCGTCAGAGTATGAAACGTCGGATAGCGACCGAAAGGTGAACCGAAATATATAGCCAGATGCGGATACACGAGATATGATGAATCTAGTTAACATTTTTCTCTCGTGGAAAAATGCTTCTCACTGTTCCAGCACCACAAGAACAAATAATGCGACCCTTATTAACCCTATTCCAATCAAGATCTCGGACTTCTTCATTATGAAAGCGAGGAGTTTGAATCGTACCCTATTGAATCATCATCATCATCATCATCATCATCAATTTATTTACAGTTGGCTGTATTTATAGCTAAAAAAGAAGCTAATTAAGGCCAACCTAAACTAACTCTAAAACTGAGAGACTAAAAAAACGAGAATATAAATACAGAACTAAGCCAAAAAACCTAAATCTTTAATATAAACTTTGCACAATCTGCAGTTGCAAGGCATTCTGTTCCACTGAAAATGAATCCTCCGCAGCTCTAACTTACTTACTTAGTCTTTTATAAGCACCTCAGAAAAGCCAGTACAACGAAAATCAACAAGAAAATCAACAAAAATCTTGGCACACTTAACAATACTTATAACCAAATTCAGAAAAATTGATTAACAGTCTTCTTTACACTGAAAATAATCTTAATTTCAACAGGTTGTACAAGTAGCAGACAATCAATCTGCTTACAAAGAAACTGTCCTGATAGTAAATCTTGAACTCAGTACTCTTTGGGGGTAGGGAGAGGTCAATATCCTCCGATTTAGACAGGAAGCTAGCCACTCCAGTATACAAAACTACGATGAGAGGATGCTGAAAGAATTCCTGGTCCAAGCTTTTCTTCAAGGAGCAGCTGCCATGAGAATTCTTATGAATCCTAACACCAGTAAACTGGACCATACAAAATAATCCAAAATGCAGAAGAAACAAAGATACCTTGCTATCTCGCTATCCTGCTTAATATCCGCTACAGTTATAGGCCTATTTACAAGTCCATCTCTGCTTCTTCCACCTAAACATGGGGAAAATGTGAAGTCCAATGATTAAGTGCTTAACTCAAACAGCAAAACAAAAATATATGTCTGACATGGAAACCAGATAAAGTTTCAATATGCATATATGGGGTTACTTGGGGTTATTTTGGGGGTCATTTATAGAGAAGTGAGTCTGGTGAATTTCCAAGCTCCTTTAAAAGGGGGACCTTCCAGGAGAGTTGGCTACATTGTCACAATACAATCATAAAATGTTCTGAGTATGTTTGGCAATGATTGTAGCTCAGATTGATATGCACTGAATGCACATGCACACACAAGTGACTACTGACCTCTCAATGTGAACTTCAATTCATTGTTTTCTTTGCATAGATTTAAAGTGGTTGACTTTACTATGGCATCTGCAAAGTGAAAGATAAAAGTGATTTATTTATGGAGAAAGATACAATCGCAAAGCAAAAAGGAATCTAGTTTATCACAAAACTCTCTGGAATAAGGGAGGCAATGAACTATAGATTCTGTAGAATTGAATGCCTCATTTATAGGCTAGAGCAGCAAACATATCAAACAGTAATAGCATATTTCTTTCCAGGCCATTTTTAAACATCAGAACTTCTATGTGCTACAGACAACTGTGCACCCACTCTAAAGTTTCATGCATTACAAATTGGAAATCTATACATCAACACTCTTATACCTTCAGGCAGCCTTTTGTACTGCATTTTGAAACAGAGACTTTTCCCAGCATCCTGTATAAACTTGATAATTTCATTGTGCTTTAGCTTTGTCACATCTTTTTCATTAATTTCCAGAATCAGATCACCAACAGAAAAGTAATCAGATCTGCACGAAAGAACATGGCAGCAAATGAGCAAACTAAATTTTCCATACCTGTCATTACATATCCCAGAAATAAGAAAGTTTTATGTTTCAATGCATATTTGGTATCATGCAGGTATCTGACACATGTGGGCCTACAATATACAAGACATTTCCCACCAGACATTATCCATGTACTCAACTACCAATATGCAAAAGGACAGACATCTGAGAGGGCCAATGTTATGTAGCATATAATTCTAGAGTATCATTCATGATGCTTGAATGTCAAACTTCAAGTGGTACATCTGACTATAAAAATACTTCACCCTCACACTCAGTTAATTGATTGTCATAAAAATTGGGTTCTAGTTGCTATTTTGGTTTTAAAATTCACAAATATCTTATATGCAATTTATGTTTCCACCAAACAGGTTACATGTGGATATAAATAGCCACCTTTAAGGTGTTTTGCAGTCTCCTTAAAGGCACTGCATAAACTTCTGAGACTTACTGATCTGCCAGACCTCCTGATCTGACATTTGCAACAAATGGAGGAGTTGCTTTGTCTGTACCACCTAAAAGAAAAGTGTACGACATTGTCAAGTCATGGTCAAATAAAAAAACTTACCTACTCTTGATTTCAACTCAAAATTGGAAGATAATATTCACTGTTGATGCAATGATGTTTGACTTCATAGAATTCTTAGAAAAGGCTAAGAGATATTCTTTGTCATATCGGCTAGCAGAAGCTCCAGTTGCGCTATATATCATACAAGTCAATTTATAAGATAAGTTACTGAAAGCATGCTATAACAATGCACTACAATTAATTCATTGTTTCCCTGTTCTATTTAATGTTGTACTTGCTTCAATTCATCTTCATTTTCAAATGCAAGTAACTTCCCCCAAAAGTACCCTGATATTCTCTTTGAGATGATGGACAGTCAATACCCGTTCTATGAATAAATCTTGCCAAAAAAATGAAAGCAAATCAAATGCAAGCATGTAAATGATAGTCTGTACCTGAGATAGTAAGGCCCAAGCTTTGATTCTTTCCTTTTACCAATTGAACAATTATGATTCCTTGCAAAAAAGCACAGGTATGAGAGAGGTGAACAAAATTTAGAGAGCATGAACATGAAAAATCTAAAACATATGAAGATAGGATGATTATGATGATTATGCTGATGACATTGATAAGGCAGAGGAATAAACTACCCCATATTGGTCAACACTAGTGTCATACTGTTGTTTTGATCAAAGAAAGGCTAAAATGGGGACCAATATATCACTGTACAATGTTTTATTATAAACAGATGCACAAAATAAATCATAAGATCACACAAAAAAGGGTCCAAGCTTAACTTTGATCTTTAAAATGCAAAAGTACCATGGCAAAATAAACTTTGCCTTATACAGATAAGAGCATCAAAATTTAGCAACATAATATAATCATACGGTACCTTTCTGTTCATCATTTTCTTCTAGCTGCCATCTAAATTTCAGAAAATATTGGATGAAGTTTCAAAGCCATTGCCAAAGAAGATACTTCTTTTATAATCTGATAATACCTAATATTTCATGGCTCCGTTACACCAAGTAAAAATATACCAACAAAAGACCATCAAAATGCATTTTCTTCCTTCCTTAACAAAATGTTCAAATACACAAGGCTTAATGACCATTTTATAATTTGCATTTACATATTAACTTTGCAACAATACCTCTGAGTGTCTCTGTTACTCTGGCCTCTTGTCCAAATGAAAAGCCGCTCTAGAAAGTTAAATATAGACATACTCTTAAGTTCCAAATAGATGGGGGGGTTGGAATAGTAGGGGGGTTGAAAAATTCCTAAAAACTTAATAAATGGGGTGGGGTTGCAATAAATGGGGTGGATGGAAAATTTCCTTCACTATAATAGCTATGGATGGTTTTCACAAGTTCTTTCAACTGTAAACAAAATAAGAACCACAACTAATCACAGTATTTAGTACTCAACCAAATAGCAGATTCCAAAAGTGATAAATAGGAGTCTGGAATAAGGATGTCCTGGGGGGATTTTTCCAAAAAAATAATAAGTGGGAGTATGTTTACCTGGGACTCAAGAGTAAACATATAAAGTTACAAACACATACAGATGTACATATTTATGTAAATATATAGAATTAAAGAGATGACATCACAACTTTTCAAATGTTTAGGCAGAAGCTTTCATTATTGATGAAGGTTTGTGGCAAAACACTTAAAAAGTTGAAGCTTCTTTATTGACCTCTTCATAATGTTGTAGAATTTCTTAGTGTTTGTTGCTTTGGTTCTCTATATCCCTGAGTGACATGTGGATTAAAATTCTTAAAAAAGAACTCCATTTTGGTATCATAATGGAATGGAAGCTGCAATGTCAAAAAGTTACTAAGGCTTCTTTGCTATTTGCATCATGTAACTTAAGTTACACAATTGTAGACATTACAAAGAAAGGCTTTGATATAAGAATTGTTATTATACAGCAAATCATTTTCTTTTTTAACTACCCATCCTATCCATGTCAATTGCTCAAATAAAGGACACATTCAGGTATTATGAAAATGTAAGATGTGGAAGAATGTGCTCATAGGAAACCAACAGAAAGAGGGTAAGGAAATTAGACTTATTAGTTGCGTAAGCCCAATTTCCTCATTGTGGACAAAATGAAAAGATTGCATGATGACAAGCTCTATGTTAAATCCATTGTTTACAATGATTGCCTTGGCTTTAATACCACAACAACATTCTTCTGGGATGAAAAATCCTTAAATGTCAAAATAAGTCCCTGCATATTCTGTCTCCTTGAAAATTAAACCGCTTTCAAATCTGATTAAAATGCCTGAACGACGAACAACATTCAAGCTAAGCAATGAGCCAGGGAATGAGATAAAGACTTTCTTAAAATCTCTCTGATCTCATTAATTCTAATTTATTTAATTCTCATCCTTTATCTTTGATTGACTTCGTTCTCTATATTTTTATTTTTTCGATATTATATTCAAACTTAGATATTAACTAGCGTTGCTCTAGGATTTTGAAGGATATACGTACTACGGAAAACTTTCAATTGAAAATCAGAAATACAAAACAGTATTAAAACGTGAAGAGATTTCTCAGTCCCTCGCTTACGGTTTGCCGCAGAGTCATGAAGAAAGAAACCCAGCAGACTGAAGCCATAATATATAAGGCTAGCTCCTGGAATTGCAGAAACTGGCATCTGATTTGAAACGTTTGAGAGATGGAATTCACAAGCTGCGAAGAACTCAACTCGATAATCCCATGCCATGCAGCAACAGAGGAAGCAGAACTTACCCAGTTTCAAAGGTCCACAAGAGAGTAATTTGTTCATCATTTCTTGAGCACAGCTCTGCAACAACTTTGTCTTTTCTACGTGACAAAATCAGTTACGAACCCAACTGCTCATTTCTTCGGAAATAGCCAATGTCGTGACATGACTGAGGGCCTAGTGTGATGACAACAGAAATATGCTTTCCGACTTCATGTTCGTGCTGAGACAGTTATTGAGAACATCCGCATGGCATTTTAACTCTCCGTCAATGTGCGGCGCTTTCAATCACTGACCAAGTGTTATGTTGTTGATGATCCTGTAATACTAAATGTCACTTCGACATGATGTACCCCTATAATCGATTTGGGCCTATTCAAAATATTTTTCTCCGGTATAAATCGCGGACTACCCACACGTAAGACCCTTATGCTTAGCCAAGTATCCCTCAGTAACAATAACACCAACATAACTTTGTTAAGGTATAATCCTTTCACTACCTATGATTAAATGTTGTAAGCTTTACTGTATAAGTAATGGAAGAACAGCTTTTAACTCTAAGACAGTTTGAGCAGTTTGCGGTTCTTCAGAAAAGGAAGCTGAAAGCCTCGTTGTCAGACATCGCTTCTCCGTGGTACCAGTGATAACGGTGGTCTGCGTTTCATTAAGAGGCAATTCTTCGCGGCTTATTTGAGATAAACCGCGAAACGGGCTTTGCATGGCAATGTCCCGCTTTTCAAACACGTTAATGCCTATTTGAATAACTGATTTTCTTTAAGCTTTTGTAAGTACCAATGCACAAGAAATAAGTGGGTACATTTAGAAACGTTCGCTAAGGAAGAAAAATCAACAAGTCTTTGCATC
Organism: Mastigias papua; assembly: GCA_964019165.1. Classification (NCBI taxonomy): domain Eukaryota; kingdom Metazoa; phylum Cnidaria; class Scyphozoa; order Rhizostomeae; family Mastigiidae; genus Mastigias; species Mastigias papua. The sequence continues at coordinate 775,294 of OZ025286.1, read as the reverse complement.
TTTCCTGGCGGTTTTTCAGCGACAGAAAGTCTATGCGGTTTACCGCAATAAGGATATTCCCGTATATTTGATCGTTAGAATATTGTGTCTTGCGCCGTTTAAGACTAGCCGTTACGACCTTAAATCAATGGCATTACTCCATCGAATATTCACAGGTATGTGCCGAGAATTGGCACTAGATAACAGATAGAGCAGAACAGAGCGATTTCCCCGCGATTTCCCAGTGCAATCTTTAAAATGAGGTTTCTAAACCCTTGAGGAACAAATAGAGACAAGCAGAATAGACATCTGCTGACATGAGTTAAATGAGTATAAATTTAATCAAGGGTAGGAAGCGGACATATATTTGATGCCAAATAAGCGGGAACTAATCCATACAGAATGCCAGGCATCAAAGGCTACCATACGGCAGGAGTCAAACGGTAAATAAAGGGCACATTTCTAATTACCCCCTCAACAAAAGAACAGTTTCCAATATGCCGACAAAAACCATCAGAGTCGGGATGCATGTTAACTTTAAAGTAGTCTTTTGGTACCAGTCAATGCAGGCATTACAAATATAAATGAAGCTGTTAACTATATAGGGAAAGGCCAGGGAATATTAACAATATTGCCTAGAATCTGGCATCATTGAGTATCCTTTGAGGTAAGGGCAAATAGTTGCCTTGCTAGATTTTCAATTCCAATACTGCACCTCAAATTATGACAGAAGATCTGAGAGAATTACTAGCTCGAAAAACAACCATGGATTCTCGTCTACAAATTCATAAAATTAACTTCTAAATACTTATAAATAAAGAGCATTTCCTAGTTTTTAAATAGTAGCAAGAAAATTTAAGGTCAAAAATGGAATAAACTTCTAAATTTTTTCGTCTAATGTATCATTTATTGCAATGGTGAAATTAGTAAATGATATGAAATATCTAAAGCAGATATATAGCCTACGATGTTTAAGGACACAAATTCTATGTCATACAAAAATTCTGTCACAACTTCAATAAATTCTGTATCTTGGGAAGAGTTAATAAACAGCAAATACAACACAGAGGCAAGAAAACCACGCAAAACGAATTTAGGTATTTGTTTCGAAGTGTGAATGGACACAGCTTTTGACGAAACCACGGAAGATGTGTAGGAAGAGACAAGAAGAACAAGCAAACGTAGGGCAAAACAAACTTCTATGCAGTGTTCCTTGCGGTGAGAGAAGTATAAGCGTTTGCTTTATGCTCTACTTTGATTTATTATCTACTAATATTTGTCTCGAGAAAAAACGTAGAAAATCTACCTTGTGTAAAAGTTACTAAAGTTGTTAAACAATTTCTAAAGCTCTCTGTGCATGTAACGAGAAAAATAAGAACGATTCCTTATTATCAGCTAACAATACAGAATGGATTCAATAACTGCTGGCTGGGCAAAATATGCAAAATTTCCCTATAATTTTTCATTTTGAAACTTCTACTCTGAGATCCTTGGCTACGACGCAATATACGATTTTGTTATAAGAAGCAGGGTTATAATAAATCTAATACTGGATACCTTAACCTTTAAGAAACTCCTAGAACTACCAGGTAAGAACTTAGAATTTAGGTCTGTTTGTGCCATCTTTCACAGATTCGACAACCCCTTTTTCCTCCACGGATTTCACAAGTTTCCATTACAATATGTTTCATATACAAAGCCTTATGGGCACTACAGAAGACAGTGTTGTACGTTTTGTTCTCGTTTTAACAGGAATTTATTTTATTAAATTAAGAACCTGTTCAGAAACGTTTCGAAGAAAATGCGTCCAAAAAATGATAAGAAAGTTTTACTACTAGGTTTGAGCCAGGTTTCTTAATACCAGAGTCCAGAAAAAGTTCCAACCTTCCTCCGGTTATCAAATGTTCATCATAGACCTTCCTCTTTTAACACAATCAAAACTAGCCGAAGCTTTGGTACTCTGCATTGTGTATGTCTCGGAAACTTTAATTGTACAGTACAAGGGCTATGCCTTTCACAGTCGATGCTCTATGAACTGAAAACTTTGCTAAAGCTGGATTGTTGATACAAATTACTAAACCTTCCTCAAATACGATATAGAAAGCAAAATCTTCCTCCGGCCCGGAGCTCTGGAGCCATGACTTTTTCTGGACTCTGCTTAATACGATACAATTGTATGTAATAAAAGTACAATAAAGTAAGAATAACTTATATAAATAAAATATAAAAGTATTTTTCCTCTGTCCTTCATATACAACTTCTTTTACGAGCTGTGAACAACTTTTCCATTTTTAATAACGTATTTTATTAGCTCATTGTGGCTTCCCATTTGGTAGATCAGATGCTCCCATCTGAAAAAAGAAAACTCCAATACAGCCATTGTACACAAGCAGTTTCCATGAATGTTAGTTTTTGACCTCCATCCCCCCCCCCCCTCGTTACTAAACCAGGAGATTGTTTCTGGGCTTGAGGTGGCCCTTCCACCTTTCATAACTGCGCGTCCATATTTTCATGTAACCCAAAATAACACACACCATCCGCTCTAGTGACCCTGATCTTCATCCACTCTCAGCACCGACCACACTAATTGAAGAGTGTCCCACCTATGCTATAAAGTATAATGTTTGTTTTTCAGCGTACAGTAGATAATTATAACTGTAATAGGCCTTTGTCCTAAACAGAATTCCTTTATGTATGTATGAATGAGATACTCCACTGCTAATAGAGTCAACCTTGTCTCAGCTAGGCTAAATATCTCAATTCTGAATTTGAGCTTAGTTCTGAATGTGAGTCGATCTAAGTTGGATACAAAATCAGCCTTACGAAATGCAATGTTCAACTAAGTTTTGTCAAATTGAAACCCAATTACTTTAGATGCAGTACCGTATTTTAATAAGAACATTTTGCCAGTCTTACCTTGGTGCGTCTACAACGATTAAATCTGCAACTTTCCCTATTTCAATAGAACCATGGGTTTTCGATCTTCCTAGTGAAGCTGCTGCGTTTATTGTAGCCGCGGCCAACGCCTCATTCATTGACATTCGGAGAATAACGCAAGCCAGATGCATTGTAAGGGGCTATAAGATGGAAAAGGCGATATCAAGGAAAAGGAAGGTCAGAGCAAAACACACAATATCTCATATTGCAATGTATAAGAAGACTGCTAGCAATCAGTAAAATCTCCAAGGAAGCTTGTCTCAAGCTAGTGGGGTTATGTAGAATCACTTACCATCGAAAGACAGAATGCATTTGGATTGAAATCAGAGCCAAGTGCAACAGGAACACCTACAAAACATGAATATCATGCTACAACAAAACCTAAGAGATTTCATTTCGATTCTAACATTGCAGAGAAAACAGATACAGAGAGAACAGATGCAGAGCAAATATGCAAAGCAGTAATGGGCTACCTAGCCAATAATATGAAATTTCTATTAGTCACCTGCTTCAATCATCTTCCTCACAGGCGGAGGCTTCAGTCTCAAGATGTATGCAGTTGTCGGCAAGATCACAGCCACTACTGACTTTCTGCTCATTGCTTGAATACCATCGTCACTTACTTCTTCCAAGTGGCTGATCGCTCTTGCATCCAAATCAGCACCCATCTAAATAAAATATACATCAAAATAACACTAAATATTAGGATAAATATATATAGCAACAAAGCAACATGTTATATCCACTAAGTACCAAACGTCTTGAAATTTTCCTTGCAAGCTAATCCACTAAGGAATGCTACAAAACCAAGAAAAATATGAAAAGCCACTAAAGCTCTCTATAACAACCAAATGTACTCTTAGCAAGAAATCTTAAAAGCATACATTATGGCTAATTTCACTGTAACTAAGAAACCAATGTCTAGTATGACAACAGCTTTAAATTGACATACTTCACCAGAATTCATTGGGTGTAGCTCATCACCATGAAAGTTTATGGCTAGGCCTATATCTTTGCCAGCTTGAAGAATCCTTCGAGATGCATCAGTGTCAAAAACACCTTTCTCACAAAATACATCAATATTCTCAACAGACAGTTCTTTGCTCATATTAAGCTCTCTGATTATGGGTATCTGCACATTGATTATATCATCTGTTGCTTCATCCATTGTTTTTCCTCTGCAAAAAAACTCAAACTATGCAAAACTAGGTTGGGAATGTGGCTATATAACAGAGGAAGATAAAACAATAACCATTATAGTAGTAATGTATTCAATAATAAATAAACAAGTAATTGAAGAAACAAATAAATGAATGAATGAGCAAATGAAGAAATACAAAAACACATCAGTAAAAAATGGAGGAAGCAATGCATATGGATAAAAATAAGAAAATAAAAGAGGTGAGGTGACAAATAGAAGTATAGGTACTGGAAGAAAAGGCTTTGACTCTTCTATCAAATCAGAAATATGCATAATACAAGGGTGTTTCTTTTACACTATAAGTCTTGAGGTGAATCATATGATGTTGTACAGATGAATAAGCAATGGCATAAGTTCACAATGTTCATGTTCACTGCATGTATGGTGAAATAATGATAGGACATTTTTTGTTTTAATTTTTTCTTTATGTTAATTTCTATTATCTTTCCATTATGTCCTCAACCAGTTTGTACACTAAAACTTTTTCACATATTAATAATGATTTTGATTGATTTGATTGATTTGATTGATTGAAGATCAGAATTTCTGTCTATGGAGTTTGAAATACTTCTTGTGACAATTTTTATGAATCAAATTATCACTGGTACTTCAACACTGCATATACTGTATGGAATAAAATTATGTTTTGTGATGAAAATGCCAATACTAACAACAAGTACCTTGGAATAGCATGGGCTCCACAGAATGTACTGGATATTTCAATGTCACTTAAATCTCCTTTGGCTCTCTCCAAAGCTCTGAGCATTTTTAGCTCCGATTCTACATCCAAACCATAACCACTCTTTGCTTCAACAAGAGTTGTACCACACCTGACCATTCTTTTCAACCTTTCCAAAAGGCTGGAAACAAGTTCTTCTTCTGTTGCCCTACGCACATGGTCCACAGTAAAGTGTATTCCACCACCGGCTTTATGCACATCCATGTAAGTTGCACCAGCAAGCTGCCAAACATTATAATGCCATCTGGCATCAAAGGCTTTTGATTTACATCATAAGCACCCAAAGGCAACATGATGAATTAAAACAGAGTGTTAAAAAGCTCTAGTTATAGCTTTGATGTCCACTATCCATTGTCTACTTTCAAAGCAGTGCTCAACACTTTGATATTTATTGGGAGGGGGGCAAGCAGACCATAAGAGCCTCGGGTAATAGCCCCTACTACTGCCTACCCTAGTGTCTGCTACTGACTCAAATGAAAAGATGATACTAAATATCATACAAGAGAGAGAAGACAGGTATCTGAATGAGGTCCTGAGATTTGAGATTGATGACTAGCTAGTTTTATTGGCCACTTTTGGTAGAAAGACATGCCACTACACCTGAATATGAATAATCCATAGGTGACATAGAGCCAAAAGTCAGCACACATACTTACTTTCATGGCAAATTCATGCACCCTATCACCAATCCAGACGGGATGAGTATGACCATCAATAAGTCCTACAGAAGGACAACTTAATTTCAATTTGATATAAAAACCCAAATTCCACCACAAGAATTATGCTATAAACATTAATGATTATTCAGCTTCTCTTATTCACAATTATGAACAAATTGGAATGAGTTGTATAGAGCAACTTATACCGGGCATAATTGATTTTCCATTAGCATCTATTTCTTTTTGAAAAGTGCAGCCTTTATATTTTGCCTCTACCTCAGCATCATTACCAAAATCCTTGATACACCCATCGTCGCCAACCACTAACGACAGGCCGCTTGCGCTTTCACTCAAAGCCACGTGAGCCATTTCCTTCCCCTTGAGCATTGTCTCAGATCTATTGCAAACGTGCACAATCTGACGAGCATGGCGGATAATCAGCATATTGTTCATGATTACTAAGCCTGAGCTGAATTCAGCCCGTCTTCAGTAAGTAAACTGTTCTCTTGCAAAATAACCACAAAACCGCCCACTAAATAATAATAAAAGCACACGCTATATTGCCAATGTCTCTTATTCATGGGAGCCTCTTTTGTAGAATTCATCCACTTCAATCAGTGTGCGATTTAGAACTCCATTTTGACAGACATTAACCTCTCCTTATCAGTTATCCTGATTTTTTCATGGATACGCTGTCAAACATCGAAAAGGAAGTTTTGCGGCTCTGCATTTCTCGTGAAAGCGAACATGATGATGCTCAAACGGATTCCGAACAAAACAGTAAAGGAACTTCAGACTGCATTCTACATTTGAGAAAAGAACTGGGACAGACCCCTCATTTGATATTACGTGTTTCAAATGACAAGAAATTCAGAAATTCATCTACTGACCTCATCATTAGTGCAACAGATTTAGAGGTATCCATTCATGGGATAATTTGCATCAGAAAAGGATAACATTCATGAGGGATTTCATCACACTAATGCAATGTCATCAAATTAGTAAATTATGCCCCCAGCTCTAAATGACTCTTATCTGGCAGAGCTTTAACGGCCTGATAATAAAGGTCCTACCTCCTTGTACCGTATGTGCTTGAACAGCCAGCTTTCTTTTAGGCTGGACGCTTGTGTCTATGATAGGTGATAGGGAATCTAAACAAAGAGGGATTAGCATAGACAAGTAAATACATGTGCTACACCTCTCACAATCTAAAAACAAGTTTGCTCTCCATGAATTGCATCTATTTTAGTCCCCAAAACTGGTTTACCATCATAAGTACTTGCATCTGTAGGTGGATGCTACCTCATTTGCTTTGTATGTTTGAGTTGCCTGGAAATAGAGGCAATGTTAAATCCCTGTGGCATTAGATTCAAGAAGATTAACCAGTAACCCCCATTCAACTGGTTGAATGTAGATTTGTGAGCAGAATAGAAAAACTTGAAATAGTTTCAGGTTGACATTCTGTAGTAGGGTTCTGAAATTGATCTTTGCCTTGTTTCAGGCCCATGGTCTTCAACTTAAGACACTTAAAACTGAAGACATCATTTCATTTCTAAATGATAGTATGTTTGTGAAAGATTTGAAGTTGAATGCTGCATGCACAGAGGTTGCTGTCAAACTAGAGAGAAAGACTACAATGACTACGATATTCAAAGAAATCCTCACTGCACCTGTAAGAATAAAAGACTATGACACCTCTGAGAGCACTGCATTTATATTTGTAAGCAATTACGGGAGATTGAGGTGTGATGATGTTGAAGGATGCTTCAGTTATGCAAGACTCATGGCAATATCAACACACTTGAAAAACATTTTAGAGTTGAATGGGTAAATTTAGTTATGAGGTGGTTTTTATTCCATTGATTTTAAATTGGTGTTTATTATGTGTCATACTAATGCCTTGGTAGCTCAATACAGATTGCTCTAATTCTTTGAAGTGTTGGTTCCCCCCCCCCACCCCCCTCATAAGCCTGAGGAATGTATGTTATTGGTTTTAGTGCACTATATCCTTATACAACTTGAAATGTAAGAACTTGAAGTGAGTTGAAGTGTTGTGAAACAATTATTGCTTGTTGGTTTGTAATTTGATGTTATTGGAAAAGATCTATGTTGCAATAGTGTCATGTTTTTTTTAGGATACCATGCTATGTCATTGTTGATCAAAGAGAGAAATCACTTTATGATGCTGTACAAGACCTTTCTCCAGACAATCTTTCTGGCAGTATTGTAGATACTGAGCTGAAGACGGTTGAAGACTTACTTATGAATAATGCACAAGTTAGCAAGTATAGGCTTGATGCTCTAGATGACAAACATGCTGCTGAAGATGTAGTTGTTCTTGACTTTGAGACATATCTTCTTGAAAATGGGTTTGAGACAGGCAAGTATTTGGACTCATTTCATTAAAATTCTTGCAGATTGAAAAGCAGCTGTCATTGTCCCTTTTTTATATTCCTATCAATTGGAGGAGTGGCATCTATTGTTGGCTTATTTTGATTTATGCCAATGCTGTTGAACAAGTAGAAAAATTCATCTCATTATTGCAGGTATGATTTAAACTCTATTTATGAACATTCAAAAGATGTTTGCAGTATTGTTTGGAGTGTGTTATGCTGACTACTCTGTTTTTCTGAATGCATTTTGTTTATTCCTAGGTAGAAATGGATTTGATAAGAACCTCAAAAGTGCCATAGGTAGGACAAATCTATTGCAATATAGATTTATCATGCCCCTAAATGCATCTTATTTTATCAATGCCAATTAGGATTTTATACAGTCTTTGCTATAGACAGCTTGTTTTTGGTAAATAGAAATGTGAGCTTTGGCAGAAAAAATTATGAGATTAATGTAGATATGTTTCTTATAGATTTGAAGAGAAAATGCAGTATGTTAGAGCATTTGTATGTGCCTCTTCTCATTGACCAGCATTCTATGGGAAATTGATTGTAAAGCTATAATGTGCGCACTTAGGTAGAGAAGAGGAAATCAAATTTACCAAACCTTGAGAGTTTAGATCTCTAAGCTATTATTGAATAAAATCACTGACTAAATTGGCTCTTCCCTTTCTTTTTCTCCTAGTTGTTAATTCAGATAATGAAGCAGCAAACTGCCTCAAGACAGCTGCTGTAATTGAGCAGAATATCAATGGAATCATAAAAAATTCAAGGCAGAAAGTATGTTTCTGCAAAGTATTTGCAAAATTTTACCAGTTTAAATTGACCATTGTTTGATTTGGAAAGGTTTGATATCAGTTTAAGGCTATTGATGTTTTATTATGTCTCTCATCATTAGTTTATGTTTTACCTGTACAATGTAGTAACTTTCTTTGCACATTTGACTGCACAACAGTGTCAGGCCCTCTTAATAATATTATGAAGTAGCTAAGAAGAGCAGGTGTAAAACTAACCAGTTGTTACGTGATCCATTTATAAATCAATGTTTTTTTATTTAGATTTCATTACTAATGGTGTCACCAGTTCAGTACAGATGGGAAGCTCACATGTCATGCATTTGTTGGCGAATGCTATCAAGCCACAGAGAAAGCATTCAGAGCACGGTAAAACAAAGGTTTATATTTGAAAATTCTGTGACTTCAAAACAAAGATTTATATATAATAATGGTCATCATATTCGCATTAAGATTCCTTGATTTTTACTGAGCAATATACATCACCAATAAAAGGTTAGAATCAATAACTGCTTTTTGTCTGAAAAAATATGTAAATATATGTTGTGTGCCGTTGAAGTGTTTTGGAATCTGTCTACATAATGGCTCAAAACCCAGCTTTATGTAGACAGAAAGAGTTTGTTTTCTCTTTTGGGCTCTTAAGCTGGGCAAGGAGTGAGTTGGTGACAATTGGCCAGACAGTCTGCCTGATCGGATGCAGCATTCCTCCTGTCGCATAAATTTATCCTTATTTGCTTGTATATCTAGCTTCTTCTTATCCTACATTTCATACTCTGATGAGTGTCGGACGAAAAGGTCCTTTTAGTATGGTATCGAATTTTCCCGCTTTTTCGTGCAATAGTAAAATTATGTAATGCCAAAAGACTATCAATTATATATTAATTGATTTTCACTAATTAGTTAATTTCAATTCCATAGCGGAGGGTGGCCCTTCAGCCGGAGCTGATTTACAAGGAGCCCTCCACTAAAAAGACTAATATTTACTAAAAACCTAATACAAAAGTGCAAAAATAATTAATTTTAACAAACCTAGTACGTAGGTATAACCATAAAAGAATTACAAAAGATATTAAAAGAAAACAGAAATAAACTAAATATTGTTTTTGAAACTAAACAGGGAAGATGATTATTTACTTGTGTCCCCTTTCATCGATAAAAATAAGGAAAAGAATAATTTCAATTCATTGAAGTCTAAATTCCACTAAGATGTTGTTGATATTTTAGAACCATCGAGTCTCTGTTTATCATCTGCATGTTACTCGATTTTTAGGCACTTTGCTGTTGTGGGAGGTGCTCACCAAAGTACATTTCTGAAGGAAAGGTTGAAACTGTGACATTTCATGACTACCTAAGGTAAGAATAGTATTTTATGTCAAAAGTTAAGTACACAATTCTTGTGCTGATCAACATTTCTGAAATTGTTAATGGAAAGAGTAACATTTGACCAGGGCGTTCTCTTACAATCTGCAGTATTAATCATATGATTGTTAAGTGAAGTTTACTGATAGTAACACGATATGGCAATGATTCACTCAAATAAATATCATATAATGCAGCTTGCATAGCGAACCATGTAGCATGTATCTTGGGACATTATTCCTACTTTTTTGTCATGCAATGCAATACCGTAGTGTACTGAACCGCACTGTGCTGTCTTACGTTATACAATGTTGTACTGTATTGCATATGACTGCCTTACATTGTAATGGCTCGTCCGGTCATGTAAAGTACTTTCTCATGTACAGTGTGATGATGTATCTTGTATTACTGACCCTTAATACACGTTACTATAATCAAAGCATGGTATTGCTTAATGCAGGCAAAAGTCAATCGAAATACGTGAATCGTACCAAAGTCGATATGGTTCTGAGGTTCAAGGTTCGTTGCTCATTTTGTAGTGTTTCAAGGTTAACTTAATGACGACGAAATCTAGAATATGATGGCTCATTGATTTACAGAAATCCCTTTGTTCTTTAAACTCTTATATCCATTCTCGTCTTCTATGAATTTTGTATGAAATGTTTCTTATGGAGCCTAACTCAATTTTTACAGGTGGAGACTGGGACAGAGTCATCTCTGATGTAGTAACAGCGTGCATAAGACTGGACCTTCTTTCTTCACCTCTGAAAAATGTGGTAAGTGCAGAGCAGAAGTAGACAGGAGACAGCTAGGGGTGGTCTCACAGATTCATGGGCATGCATCGGTTCGTAGGGTTGATGGGGCCTCTTCATTATGTCAAAGTGATCCACAAGAGGAAACATTTAAGTGTTACTGTAACAAGAATAAGAAACGGAAATTTGCAGGAGACTTATGTGATTTTACTATTGTTGACAGTGAATCTGTAATATTTCCATCGTTTTTAGCAGCTAACGTCTCAGGGTGGCTTAAACCTTTTTGTTAAGGACAAAGCCTGGCCCTTAAGTGCCTGGCCATCGGTTCACATCCAAGTTTCTCGACTGGTCAGTCCCCTCCCCCCCTGCTAGATACAACCATGTTTTTTTGTTCAATTACTTATCATGAGTTGCAACCTTTTTCCACACCCATCACCATGGAAAATGCTATGTTGGTAGACTTGCAATGTGCATTAGGACCCCATAACACTTTTATATGCAATACGTGGTGATAATCGAATGATGCTTTGCAATTTGAGTTGTTTAATGGGGAGTTCCTCTGTCACTAAAAGTATTCCGTGTCGACCAAGGACATAGCCTCAACTCAATTTTATCATTTGATTTTATATGTTAAGCAATTAGTTAATATAGAATCCCAGAATGCTCTCATTTCTTTAATTTATGTTTTCAAAGGCTCATTTGAATGCAGACGAAAGTCACGTTACATCGTCGAGAGACAGTATTTTTGTGCTTTATAATTACTCAAGACTCTGCACTTTACTCAGAAAGTATAAAGACGAACAGATAGCAGGTGATTGTTTATTTTAATATGTTTTCTAACTTCAGTGTAACCATCACTCTAGAGCAGTTAGCTTTTCGTTTGGTACTGCTAGCGTGAATTATTCTCACTTGGCAATGCCAATCTTCTACAGTATATGGTGAGTTTTTCTAGCAAGCTGAAAGAATTAATCCAAGCAGGCATATTCCATGCATCTACACTATTGATTTTCATTAGATATTTGGAGATTTCTTGGGTAAAACTTGATGCATCATTTGTTACACACTGTGCCTTTTTGATCGATTTTAATTTGTGCTAATGTAATACTCCTGCTTTCAGACAGGTATCCTCCACTTCCTAGCATAGATGAAATCGACTTTTCAAATCTTCGAGAAGAGGTTTGTCTCAGTTTCGACCTTGTTCTAGTTTACTTTGTTGTCAACTCGTGAGATGTTGATGTGCTCAACTTTTAAAATTAAGCTGTCTATCCAAGCAAATATTTTCTTAATAAAATCGAAAAATCAAATTCTGAGACACATCCATCTGTCTTTTTTAACAAAGTGTTTCTAGATTTCGTTCTGTCTCCTCTATTTTTGTTAGGTTTTTATATTCTAATTAATTTTAGGTTAAAACATATATTATTCTGTACAATACCTAATTCTGATAATAACCACATTTAAAGAATTTACCTCACCTCTTTGCTGTGGATATTTGCTTATGTTTATTTCTTGAGTTTTCTTGCAGCAAGAGTGGAGAATATTCGTGAAGTATATATTATCATATCCTATTCTCATGAATGACTTGTTTCAAGCAATCACAGATTCCACAAAATTTCAATTAAATCCATCGATTAACAAGGTAGGATGGAGAACTAATTTTGGTAATTCGTTGATATTTCACCCTTCAATTATTTTGATAACGTGTTGGTGTTATTCTAATTTCTTGCATATTAATGCACATTCTGGTTTTATCAATCTGCAGTTTACGCAAAGTCAGAATTTAAAATTTTGTTACGTTTCTGTTTAGTCTGTTCTGGTATTTTATATAAATGTTATAGTTTGCTAGAATTATCAAAATCATAGAGAGTAAAAGGTAAAGATTGGTCCCATGTGCGGCCCCATCCGTTTGGTAGCGCCTGTTAGAGAAAGCACTTATCCTGTGCCATAGGCATAGTGAGGTAGGGCTGGCCAGTTCCTTTTCTCGCCGCCTTTAACCCCCCAGTGCTGCCACCAGGTGCCCATTCGCTGCTGGGCACGGGAGGTTTCGGGATATCGTTACTTTCATGTGTAATAAAGATTGCAAGCAGGTTTACGTAGCAAAAATACAATGAACAGTTTAAAAATTCTCCAAGTAAAAAGGCACTTTGCCTTTTTGAGAAAAGGGCAGAGCCTAGACCCCCAGGGCCCACCTTGTAGTTGGGCACCTGCCCATGTATGATCCGGGGGTTCGCCTCGAACTATGGATATTCGGCGCAGCAGTCAAGCGATCTAATCACTTGACCAGGAACTGCTAGTAATGAAAATGGTAAATGGAATTGAAGCTCATGTGACAGGACACAAAAGCAATCACCTTTGCAGTACAGACGTTCTTTATCATCAATATTTTTGGGGTTTCTTTACCGTGAATAAAGAATGAAAAATGAAATGAAATGAAATACCTTTCAGAACAAACAATCCCTTTTTATAGTCGCAGAAATGCATTTGTCAATTTAATAAGTTAATTGTTAAGTACTCTTACAATAATTTTCATGTGTTTTGTTTGTTTCAGATAGCCTCGTTTTTGTCAAATCTGGCACGTGATATTAGCTCTTATTACCATCAAACTAAAGTGCTTTTGGTAAGTGCGTCATTTTTGAAAGAGTACACCATTTATATTCACGACTATGTGTGCCTGAGTCAATAGACATGACATTTGTCCAAAGTTCAAAAGATGAAAAATTCGTCAATTCAAGTTTTATAAAGTAATCATTCCTCTAGAAGCCACGCCATCCTTTGCAGCTAAGTCCCATGCTAAACAGTAGCACAGAAAAAGATTAATTGTTTGGTGATTTGGATCCGAATATAGTCTACTCTGTCATTTATCATTAAACTCTGTTTACATTTTGAATGAGGAGGACTTCTAGGTTGATCTTGATAGACCTTTGCTTAGTTTCACAGGGAATCTTTGCTTGTCAATAGAGGCTTGATATTTATCATTGCAATGTGAACAGTAAGGCTATATGAAGTTAGCAGAAGGGAATGTTTAAATGCAAAATGCCACGATATTCTGCATTGAAAGTGTGTATTCATTTTGCTGTTCATCTACCATGTTCTTTTTCCTTCCTAAGGATCCAATGCCTCATTTATTTCCTCTGATGTTTGCACGAATATATTTCATTCAAGTGCTTCAAAAGGTATTATGGTTCACGATCTCTAGTATGTACAATGCAGACAGTTTCTTGCCTAAATTCAACGATTATATCTGTGTTGTAAAGGTTATTTCCTAAATATCTGCTTGGCTTTTTGTGTATTTCACTAGGAAAATGTTCAGGTGTGTTTGAGCTCATGTGGCTTGATATCTGTATGCGTGTAAGTATATAACAATCATTGTAGGCCCCGTCACCTAGTTGAGTTTGAACATGTCAACTCTGGGCAATGACATCAGAACATTTCTGCGTTTTAGGTCATGCAAAGTGCATTCAAAGTGATCGGCATTAACCCCCCTACACAAATGTAACTGAAAAGGTATTTTTTCATAACTGCCATCTGTTTTGCATATTTTTTCTAAACTTTAGTAATTAAGAGCATTTGGTTTTTGGAGGACACTTATAAAAAACTTGTTTTCCAGTTGATGCTTTATTTGATACTTCAATGAACCAGTTAAAAAGCAAGCTATTTCAATCCGTGCTGTGACAAAATCTGTTCGTTGATAACGACCAGATTACAATGTTCAGTTCACAAACAGTTAAACTATCAAAGAACGTCCCCTCTTTGGTCTGGGCCCGGATTCAACACACCGCTGTAACAATCTTCAACGTTTGTATTATCCCACTTCTTGATATATTTCATATTCTCTCGTCAAGAGAAGAAAGGCCTTTCAAGTCTCATTCAATTCACTTCTGAAGAGTTTGAGCTTCATATATATCATAAAACCATGTTTTAGAATCTGTTGATCTAGCTACTTTCTAAATGACATTCTCACAAACGTTTGATATATGCAAGTTCATTTTACGCCGCATCTTTCCTTTGGAAGACAACAACCTCGTTATTATTGTTGTCAGTCCTCGTTTTGAACGACAATAAGGTAACTTTCTTTGTCTTTTGAATGCTGCTCAGGAGCTATTAGTATCTCTGACCGCCTCGTTTTGATTCTTAGAAACTGAAGATCGTTCATTGGGTCAACATCTCTGACGACACCCCTTGCTAGGTTTGCTAGAGTTTTGGACAACGCAATGTACTGCTGAGTTGTACCATTGTCCATGCTGGAACGAATTGGAACACCTGGCAAAAATAAGAATAGAGATTTTAGCGATGGAACAATTTTTATTAAGTACCAATGAATTAAATACAAAAACTGCGTCCATTCGTTCTTTTGGCACAGCTTTTAAATTTAAGGATTGGTTTTGTTGCACTATCTTTCGCAAGAACCTTCAGAACTCACCAATAACGATTCTGGTTCCATATTTTTGTGTCACCAACCCCTAGCTATTTCAAGCATTAATGCTGCCCCTTTGAGGTCATGAAATTACTCAATGCATGGGGTCTGAATAATGAATATATATTTGGGGGTACTTTCCAGACTGACTCGATCTACCGGTTAGGATTCTAAGTTGACGACATCTTCTCCATTAGTTAAGAGCCCCTTGGTTGGTGTATAAAATATAATAAAAATGTGGTTGTTTTTACCTTCGGCATTTACGACAATCAGCCCAGTCACTCCTCGTTGATTTTGAATTCGATCTAGTATCTGCTCGGATTCACTTGGTTGTGACATCTCATGTGCTAGTCTAGACGGGAAGAGACTGACAGTATAATATATATATATATATATATATATATATATATATATATATATATATATATATATATATATATATATATATATATATATATATATATATATATATATATATATATATATATATATATTTATATATATATATATATATATATATATATATTTATATATTTATATACTTATATATATGTATAATTTCAGGGTCATTATGTGTAGTGTCTGGAAGTTACTCTGAGTTCATACCGCAGGAGATTCGCAAAAAGCCCCCCTAGAACCGAAACTGGATAATGTCAAGCTAATTCAAATTCTAAATTAGAGTTTATCACATCTAAAACAATATGATTATGGTTTATTAACTCTAAAATAGTTAGGTAGATCTTTGCTGTTTTGTAGATGGTAGGTTGTCTTTTCAACAAAGTTGTCGAACAGATTGCAAACGAGGCTTCTTTGCTATGTCCCATATATTTTCTTTGGTAATTTCTTTTGTTAGAAGTTATCTATTCTCATACGTATTCGAAACAGATGCGTGAAAAGGGTCCGTGGAGTTTCCAGCGAATTTCGTTGACTAGAGGTCATTTGTTTTTTGAATTCTATGACTGTATGCTTTCAAAATCCAAACTGCTTTTGTTTCATTCCATTTTGTTTCTATGCCATGGTTTCTTAAGCAACTTCTTTTGGTAGCAGGGTGACAATGGGTATTGTTAGTCGGTGTATTTTTCATGGTGAGTTTTTTAATTAAATTGAATTAGAATTGAGTGCGTCATATTATTCATAGTTTATATTTGTTTTCAAAAGTTGAAATAGCGATATGTTTAGAGCACTAGTTTTGATGTACAGAAGGTACAAAGCAGAAGGGTAGCTAGTTGTAGCCTTAGAAGGAAAAGACAGAAAGGATTGGATACGGGCAACCCTTAGTGAATGTCCTCTCTAGAATGCATCCCACCAGTCATTTCTTTGTCTTTGCCAAATCAGATTTACAAATTGGCCATACCTATGTGTTCGCTTAAATTGTTCTTATGCTAGTCTCGTGGTTTTTTTTGTATTTGTCATGGCTTACTTATTACTTACAGTCAACATAACAGGTCATATTGCGTAACTTTGCTTAGATGTAGTGTCTTATGAGTCCTTCAGAACATGATTGTTTGTTCAATTAATTGTCAATATGCTTCCTGTAGGACCGCATTTTCTTGTGGACAGTCTGCACGCTTTATAGTTGACCGTTGCAAAGGCAGGTGTGAGAACGTCCATTGCGATATGTCCAGTTGTGAAAATGTTTGTCATCAACTGCCTTAGGCACTCGTGCGTGCATACGAAGGCTTGCTCCCACTATAACATCGAAATGAAAAGTTGATGGACAAGGCATCTTACAAATTTCTCTCAGGAAATATTATAAGAATACCAAATCTTCAGCTCACAGAATTTTGGAAATCTACTTAACGAAATTGAACTGTACTTTGAAACTACGTGACGTATCTGTCTCGATGTAGATGAGATTTCGTAGAGAAGTGACAGCAGATTTAAAATTAGAACAAGTTTTATCGTATTAAAGTAGCAATTGATACTAGAGAAATTTAAAATTATTAGATTCAAGCAACTTGCATTGTTCTCTGCTCAGTACAAGCTGAGCATTTTGGTTGATTTCAGCACAAAGAATTAGATTTCCAATTGTTCCTTCTTGTGTAATTTAAGCGGTTAATGTTGCAGATCATTAACTTGGACGTATAAGACTTAAAATATGTCGTTCCAACTACCTTATTCAAAATACTGCTTCCCCTCTTGAACAATGATGACAGCAAGCAATAATTTCAAACCTGAAATACTTTACAATTATGCCATACCTTTTTTCCAGGCTAAATTCTGTCAACTGATCCTCTCCTTACGAATCTTTGCATCACCTGGCCTACAATAGCAACAGTTGAAAGTTAATTTAATCTTGTGTGTCAAGCCCTTAAACAAGAGACGATTTTCAATTATGTCCAAATCCCTTAAGGGAACCGATAGCAAGTAGGAACACACACGAGACCAAGATCTCCCTTTGTTCTTATGGTTTTCTTTGTGATCTCTTTAAACAGAAATTTAATGTAAATTGTTTGATACCTTAACAATAAAATTGTTACCAAGGGAGATGGAAGTAAACATTTCCAAAAGCCTTTTGGGATGTGATCTTTTGAATGCTAACATCTCCTATTTCACTGCTTAGGCTCAGAAGTAGAATGGAAGCGTCTTTAAAAGGCCCTGGTGGGATTCGTGCCCTAGACAAATGCTCCAGAATTTCATCCAATATTCACCAAAAAGTTGTTATATTTTTAATGTTGACTTATTTGACAACATTGTTTAACAGCTCAACAAATGTTGCATAAATTTTACGGAAATTTAAAAATCTGTTGATAATATTGGATGATACTGGATGATTTAGGTTAGGTTTTGTGATGTCAATATTCCTGAATCGTTTGGAAACATAACACAATGGATTCGAGCATGTGCACCAGTTGCCATGCGGACAATAACGAAAAGGAGTTTAATCCTAACTTAGTTTGACCTCCCTTTTCCCTTCCTATCCTATCCCGTTTCAAAAGTGATGCAATTAATGTCAGATAAAGTGTTTAATGTTTTAGTTATGCTGCTAACTTAATGTCAGCTTCGTAGTTTTTTATTTGCTTTTCACTTTCATCAACTGTATATACCCCTTTATGTGAATACATAATCTTATTGGTCATCATGAAAAGATTAAAATCTACTTTACCGTAAACTAGTAAGGCAGTTGAACATATTGGTTAAAAATCACTATGATAGTTGCTCTGTTTATCAATTTGAAGAAAATCACCATCATAACCAACCCAGTTTTTGTTAGCAATCATGTACGCATTTCGTGAAATATTGTCTTGTCTTGTAGTTAAAAGTTTTTAGCAACCAATGTCTATTTGTAATAGACCAAAATTAGCAAAATTTTGAATACGTTTATAATCATTTCTTACTTTAAATAAATGCTCTGCATTTTCTTACATCCCTTACATTTCTTTTTAGAATAAGTTGTTATGTTTGGATATAAGTGTAATATATTATATTATGCTATATTTTACCATGTTACATTATATTAATGTTCTTTTCTGTCATATATATTCATATTGTACTATTCTGAATCATGTTATGCGAAGCACGTGGGTCTGCTGACAAAAGAAGAAAAGCCAATGATTGGTTCAATTTCATGTTTCTTGATTTTGCTCCTGCACTGAATCATTAAGATGGAGAGAGAGGAAGAGAGGTCTTCACAGCCTTTCACCCTACCGTATTAAAGATTTCGTAATTTCAGCTCAGCTTGGGTCTATGAATTCATGCATTTTAGTGAATATTTGCAGGTTGTAAGCTAATTGAATCAGCTTATGTACATTCTAAAGCCAGCCTGATATTTCTTGTCTTTTTATAACATCAATTAAAAGTTATAATATTGGCATAAGATCGGGTTGATCAAACTCAAAATACTCATTAAATTTTCAGCACTAGAAACTGTTTTTCATGATCATGGAAGGTGCTGTGAAAAATGAACGTAAAGCTAATGATTCATTTTATTGTCCCTTTGTGCATTAAACAGTAATAGGTCTTAAGTGTGCAAAAGTTATACGCTTTCATTCTACTATCTATAGTTTTCCTACAACAACTTATATCAACTGGTACTTTACGATATTGTAAGATGTTTTAGCTATTTGAAAGTAGGTGAATTATTGGCACTGCAAAACTTTGCAATTGCAAGAAAGAGCGTGATAAGAAATGCTCCCGCCCTTTGTGTAATATTTGAAAATACATCACTTTTGTCTTAATTTGAGAGTCATTGATATTCATTCTTAGTTGTAAATCATTTCTTTTTGTAAGGAATTCAAGCCACTGCAGCCCAATGAGTGATACCAGAAATGTACAGAATGTCGATGCGAAGGAGTTGAGTAGTGGTGATCACTTTCTTCAAAGTAAGATCATATTCTTTGAGAGCATTATAGCTTTGAATATTTCGAGTTTCATTTTTTGGAGCAAAGGAAACTGAAGATTTTTTTCAATGTGATAAACCTGCTTTGTCCTTTTACTGTTCATGATTTCTTGTTTCAAGTTGCATTTTCAACTTGAAGAGAGAGAACGGAGGAGGCTGCCTTGATTAATTCAAGGTTGCACTTTTGAACTGAATTTCAATTAGCAAAGAGGTCCCGCTTGATGGAAAAAATGAGGAGGGATCTTGGCCATAATTTGAATTCGCACATCATGTTTTATATGGGATTATGAATGGACTTTAGTCTAATTGATTCTTTAAATACTTCTCCATGGATTTCCAGATGCTCACAGTAAACATTTAATTTGTTATAAAGCAGCTTTCGATCGGGTTTATCGCCGTGCTGGAAGACAATATGTTTGAAGGAAAATCACACATGTTTACATGTTGTGTTTTAATCTAAGCATTCATTCCACTTCATCCCATTTTCATTGCAATTCAATTTCAATCTAGACTATGTTTCACCGGGACCTAAAGTAAGTGTTGTATCTGACTCATTTTGTGGAGTTGTACATCGAAGCTGTGGATTTGTAATTGTGGAAGGCAGTGAATGGGGCATATCTCCCCCTGTTGCAAGTAGATCATCGATGCCAAGACTGATAAGTATGTATGCACATGATGCATATCAAAATTTATTACCTTTTAGGTAACGCTAACATTTATTGCTTTACCATTTATGTACCTTGGTAGACTTATTTTCTGTCACGCCCATCGTCTAACCCCATAGAAGGAACATAACAATATCTTTATACCAATACGGATCTGTAAAACTTTCACATTTTAGGCCCTGTGGTATACTCAGTGGTAAGCCATGATGTAGTCATGACTTTAGTGGGATTTGAACCTGCGACTTCTCTTGTTATGACATCACACGTAGTTAGTAATTCAGACTGCAGTAATCTGCAGTCTTCCATGAGGCATTTTCGTTTCTCTCAGGAAGTATTCGAGTGATTTTCTTCGAATTCTTCCAAGATTGTGTCGTATCTGATATCCTGAGTTACGTTTATAATTAATGATTGAGTTTGCTTGGAGAGAGGAAAGTTGCCTTACTCAAGTTTGTTTTCATGCAATAAAATCTATGTTGTTGGCAATTATTGGGATGGTGATGAAAACTACGTTCTGCAAAATCTGAAGCAAGCATGAAGTGACAATGGGAAAGTAAATATTTGTTGATCTAATGGGATATCTTCCTATT
Organism: Mastigias papua; assembly: GCA_964019165.1. NCBI lineage: Eukaryota > Metazoa > Cnidaria > Scyphozoa > Rhizostomeae > Mastigiidae > Mastigias > Mastigias papua. Next base: position 754,479 of record OZ025286.1, on the reverse strand, counting down.
TGAATTTTCCTGAATGAATGCAGGGTGGTCCCTGGAGACATTTCATATGATGTTCCTTAGATGTCTCAGCAAATTGTACTGGTTTTCAGATATATCAAGGTATCGTCGATTCTTATTCATGCATGTTGGTTTCCTGCTAGGTCAAGTTTCTTTTGTCAGGGCATTTGCACGAAATCATTCCTCCTCTGCATACCTCTTCCATTTGTTTAACAAGTGTATGTCGTTAATGAATAAATAATGACTCTATTATTTCATGTTAATACCTGCAGATTTTTCTCCAACTGTATAAAAACGAGTCACAGAAACTCAGATGGACAACTTGAGATAAGAGGTAGGGGGGACTTACAGTTTTGTTGAAGAGCAAGGCAAGATGTTTCTTTGATTTGTTGAACAAAGATGATTTGTTTTTCCTACATATGGAATGTCTTAGTCACGCTCGAATATGAGAGAGTTCTTCCTTCTTTTTACAGATTAATGTTGGAAATTGCTACTGGCTTTCTTGGGAGGAAAATACTTGTCACTAGTCTGGTGGATATTTATAAATCAGGTATGGGTGAGTTTTTCGATTCATGATTGAAGCAAGAATATTTTTCATTTTTATGATTAGCTGTATCAATCGCCGTACTCTCGACTTTTGGAATATAAAATTCTGCCCTTCGCAGGTTGACGCTTGTTTTGTTCCTGCTAAATCTTCAAATTAATTTAAAGACTTTATTCACGTATCCTTAGCTATTTTGTGTGAAAAGGTTCCATTGTTGTGGAATATGAGTGACATTCAGCAAAGGAAAGGGAACCCCGGTGAGCGTAAATGTTTAGGAAAGTTTGAAAATGAACTTTTACTGTCAGAAATCGTAGAAATAATGGAAAAGCACACAAACTTTGAATTGATTGAATCTCTCTTATGACAGATTCTGATGAGATTTATGCTTGAATTCAATTGTATGTTTGCAAAAATGGTATGAGCAAAAATTCAAAGTTATTTTCTCCTGACAACCTACAGGTTGAACTTACCAACAAGAGTCCTGAATTCTTCTTTCTTAACGAAAGTCATTATTTGGCTTAGGGTGGTAGAAAAATGTGGCGTTTTACTTGTCAGATGAAAGAAAGCGTGAAGCAATCAAATCTTAAGCCAGAAAATCTTTATTTGATGAAAGAACAGGAGATTAATATGCTGGCATGAGAAGAAAATGCTTTCAAATAAATTCTTTATTATTAGAACGTGATGAACCTAGCGAGAAAGCTGTGAACAACGTGTTTAGATTGTCACGTCTCTCAACGATTCATTTTTGACCCAAAGAGTTTCTTACCCAATTGTAGATAGTACATCGGAGTTGATTGTAGTCTTATGAGGAATGGGTATAGACCACGAGAGTTAGAGATTCCATGAGCAGCTAGTGTTGCAGTTTAGTGAGAAGGTGTTTTTGTAGGAGGTATGTAATGTTTGGATAAAGACAGTTAAAAATTAGAATAGGAAGTAGAAAATACTGCAGGATAATTGTCGTGATAAAAGAAATATGTGAATTTGGATCTTTGACATAGAAAGACTATGATAGAATAGTTAAGAAAGAAGAAAAATATAAGGTGATTATGAATATAGGATGGTTTATTGATAGGCAGCTTTCTATAGTCAAATTACAGTTCAAGACAATTTGATCAAAAAGCATAAAATATTTTAAAATTAGATAGTTAATTTGAAGTGATAGTTTGTTAGACTTAGAGAAGAAGCTCATTAAATTTGCTCTTGACCTATTCGTCTAAAATGAAGAGAAGAAATTCTTGATATTCTTTGAAAACTAAAATCTGAAATTAAGAACTTTGCTGTGGATGCAGTGTTTGATCATCACATCACCCTGGAAATCCATTCTTATCTGCAGAATGATGAGAATTTCAACAATGTTTTGTTGACACTGGTTGTGAAGCTCTCCTTTCTTCAGTGACAAAAGTGTTGTTGGCTAATGCAAACAATCCAAGTTGACATGGAAGTTTTGCTCATCATGTTTGTAACCTACGTATTAGCTGAGATGTCGAAAAGAGGTCTTGCTTTTTTACCTCAGTAACTTTCTATGTAAGCTTAAAAGCGATGATTGAAAGCTTTTCCAGATATGATATCAAAAGAGATGGGAGCTTGATTGGTCTGTGAAACTTTAGGGAGCCTTTGGGGTTACCAGTACCTTATTATGTTCAGAGTGCATTGCAGAATGATTTAGTCTTGCCTACTAAGCTCAAATATATAAACCTATATGAATCTTTACGAAGCATATCAAATGGTATAAAACTAGTAAAGCTTTCCATATTGTATAAGCAACATTATGACGAAAGTGCACTAATGCTTTGCACAAGCAATTTTGCCGCAGCAGCAGAATATCTTTAGTAGACCACTTCTTGGAAATAAAGAAAGAGGGCTTTATTTTCAAAAGAATGATAAAGGAGAATGAAGTCAGATATTTTGGTTGCTATGCTTGACAAGTTGACAGAATAAGAGAAGCTTATTCAGCATGCTTTAACTAAGTTTCGCCATCTTTTGATAATTTTGTTTACTCAATCCTTTGAATGCTGCTAAGTTTTTATTGTAAAGGTAACTTTCTTGTTTTGCATTGTCTCAAAAAGAGCTCGTTTGCTCTTTGAATAGTACGTTCTGTTCGACTTGAATGACGGGCGTTATGGACTAGGAATACACGGCAATGATTTGCTGTGTCCATGTCAAATGCAAGCTTGCATGAGAGAGGAGTTTTGTGGTATGATGTAATTCTATTGGCTTGTTAAATCAATGATCTCCCATTGGCAGAGGCCCATATTTTATGTGAGAAAGTACGTAGGAGGTATTCGTAATTGCGAGTTATGATTTGCGTACATTCGTAATGGTTGGAAACCAGAAAATTCCCAATCATGAGCGCATTAGCCAGAATGCTTAATGGTGTTTGTTATCGTAAGCACATAAATATTACCATATAGATTGCTTTTAATATACCTCACATTCAAAGCCTTGTTTTAAAATTCTTTTAAGCTTCAACTGTATTCTACAAAATCTTAAATGATGTCACGTATACCGAGCAATCAGTTGCTTATTTTTAACCATGTTTTCTTGTTCACATTCGTTGAGCACTCACTCTATAGTTTTGCTTTACCACTTGCAAACAGTTGTAATTTTGATGCCTTGAAATAATTTATATGAGAATTCCTATTCAATCTAGATGGTGCAGAAAATGCGTATGATGGAGCCACCTCTGATCTATCCGTTGCTAATGCAAAAATCTTAATAATCGAATGACTAACTTGAAGTCTCTTGTGCTCCTGTTTGTAGGCAAGACCACGTGATATCAGCTTTGGGATATTGAGGAAGAATATAATCTTTCCAAATTAAGTATCTTATTCATATTTTGACTATTGCATGCATTTTAGAGTCCCTCACATTTGAAGACCACCTTGAAATCCTAATGGTATCTATCAGCCAGCAGTAAGGCGATAATGCCAGTTTGTAGCATTTCGGTAATAGAATGCCAAGATAGCATTCTTTGATTGCCTTCCTGTTTGATTTCTTCACAGTGAGATGTTGTCAATGTTAGTGATCTTCACATGATGGAAAGGATTTTGCTGGAGGCCAATCGAAGAATGACGAGAAACAAGGAGCTACATACTCTTGCGACGTTGTACTCAGTTGAGGAGAAGACCCTTAGTGTAGATGACTTGCTATATGAAGCAGTAGAAAAGAATTCAGTACGATCTGTTCAGGCCTTGCTCAATATTGCGTTAACCGGTGATCATCATACAAATGTGGGGAATGGGCAATCGCAGAGCATGGAATCTACTACAGGTAGCTTATCATGGAATAAGAAGACAAACGCACGAGCTGTTATTCTTGCCGCGCAAAAGGGAAATTGCGAGATGATCAAAATCTTTTTGTCGCACGGATTTCGCATTGAACAACCGCACGACTTTTTTTGTGGATGCTGGGAATGCAAGCAGGACCCTCTCGGTAGCACGAAGACTCGTATGACAGTTTACCTGGCACTATGTAACCCAATCTGGATATCCCTGTCTAGTAAGGATCCATTTCTAACAGCATTTGGCTTGAACCGGGAGCTCAGTCGCCTACAGAACTTTGAGAGTTCTTATGAAAATGCAATCTCAGCAATGAAGGAAATTGTTCAGAATTTCTGCACGGATTTACTCGATTGTGTTGAAAACACAACCGAGCAGTACAGGATAATTAATATGGTAGATTATGATGATGATGATGACGATGATGATGATGATGGCAATGGGGATTTGAATATGAAACAAGAATGGTCACTCAAATTCATCAAATGCGCCTTTAGGTACAAGCTTAAGAAGGTAAGCTGTTCATCTATAAAAATTCTCACCCCCATTGGCTGGGCATAATACAGAACGGTAGCGTAATTTTGTAAATCTTCTAGGGGGGAATGTCGGTAGATTTGCTGACTATTGTAAAGTATTATGGACTATCCATATTTACGTTCTTATGATCGTTCGACCATATGCTGAAATGATGAATAGCCTAGTTAAAGGACGGAATCTGTCCCTCCTTATCCCTCTAATAACCCAACCGGCTCAGCACGATATACAAATCTTCGTGTGATTTTTTCACAGAAAGCGAACTAAGACATTTACCCCCGGCTAATCGAAATCGAGAGTAATTTTGTTAGTAGGCCTTTATTCTCCTCAAAAAACCAGCCATTTCTTGCCGTCTTCGAGCCAGTTAAACACAATCCATAAAAGAATTATTGATTGGAGAATCTTCCTCTTGCTGTTCTGCCCAACCGCTAACTCATTTTGTTTCCTATGCTAGTGGTTGGTAAATTTTTAAAGAATTTGACTGTATGGGCGATGGAAGACGAGGGAAGGTCAATATAACGTACCCGAGAATCGTCTGAAATAGTCAATTACAGTATGGATAACTTGGAATCCCAATAAATTCCAGCGTCATAGAGAACATTACAGCCAAATTTGCAGCCTACACTGAAAGAGCTTATTAGATATTGAGATAGTGAAGTAAACAGACTAGTAAAAAGAATTACTTTTCTTTGAAGCATACGCTTAAAATAAATTACCACAGAATACACTGAGTTTTTATCATAGCACATAGTTCTATTTCACAAACTCCTGAGGCGCACTATGGTAACGTAGAAAAAAACATTTCAACTTTAATAGCTCAAGAATCCATTTTGATTTGTGTTGATACTGATACCAGCAAAACAAATTGAAAAAATTTCTGATTTCGTAGTCAATCCAAACAAATCTGTGTCTTGACATTTTAATAGTTATTATAGTTCTACCATCAGCTGTTGCTTAACATGTAATTTCTACACAGTACATATTAAATCGGAACTTGGTCGGCATGAGGACATAAAGGCAACCGACCAATAACCAAGTCAATGAGTTATTAATTTCTAATTATTCTATAACTTTGGAAATTAGATTTTTGGACAGCTGTGCAAATGTACTTTGTAAATGATGATGCTTGGATCATTTTTCCCACCTTTGAAATTATAATAACGATAAGTGTCCGAAAAAGCTTTTGTAGGCCACTAGTAGATGACATTATGATGAATTTTTTAAGCATACATAAATAGAACTTATTGGGAACGGTTTGATTACTTAATTGTGGTGTATCTCAAGGAGATCTTTAGGGCTCTCTAGTTTGACACAGGTTTTAGCATAATAATAAGATCATAATCCGCAAAGGAGGTCGCGAGTTCGACCCTGAATGAGTCCCATCAGCGACTGTAAAATTGGTACAATCTGCCTCCATTCCATACTTCTGCAAATTGAGTAGAGACTGGACTGAGGCATAGAGAATTACGTCACTATGCTCCGTTCGTTTCATTTTAAGATTTTAGACACCGTGGCCCCGTCATACGTTGATGGAACCTTTTCAGGGACGGGGGGCGTGGTAGAATCAAATACAAATAATATAAAGGTATAGAGTAGAAAAATTATTGTCTACAGTCTTAGCTTTAGCACTTATTCTTAACCTACGTTGAAAGCAGACAGAGAAAGAATTAGCATGAAGCCAAGTTCTAATTCATTCCAATCCGAAAACACCTCCTATCCATTGGTTTTCTTCATTCGTGAAGCAAACAAATCAATGTCATAATTTCTTAAATTCTGTCCTTACCTCCTTACAGTGCCTGTTGAGATACGGAATTAGGTCTTATTCTATGGACTAAAGGGCTTTTAGATTGTTGAAGAAATCATCGAGTGGTAGTTGGGAAGTTCCATTATGATCTTAGGTTTAAGACTACCTTTAATTCTTCAAATAAAACTGAAGTGGAACACTGCAAAATAACAGAAATGCCAGTTGTCAATAAGACCAATAAGACCAATAAATAGAACAACAAAATTGGATATAAGATTTTAATATTAACAGTGTATAAAAGACACAATTACATTGGGTTAGAAATATTGCCCTCAATGGTTTGAGCTTTTACAAAAAATCTCTTATTTTGCTTTTGGTTCAGGCACCTCTGCTTCGAGGCCTGAAGTTTGAAATTCAATGCATTCATTTGCAGATTTACTTCCTGCTAATATAGCCCCGCTCCATTCCCGTTGTTTCATATAAAAAAGATTTCCCATTCTTGGGAACGACTCCTTCTCAATTTTCTCTCTTCAGTAAGTAACCGTTTTCGAGTAAATCTCAGTGCTCTTTCTTTCGCGTGAAAACGTAATACTACTAACGCAGCAATGATAAGATCAACTTTTGCAAATGCTGAAGCTATCTGATTTTGTATAGGATAAATTGTTTACTTAGGACCATTTGGCTGCTCTTCAAAAGCTTTATGGTTGTCCACTTAAAGATGGTTTATTCAAAAGACATGTATAGATTCCTTAATTTCAAGACAACGTTTAATTCTTAAGTGTTTATTCGTTTGATACCAGAAAGATATAAACAATCAACAACATTTGGCTTTATGCATTTTAGCTTTTGGCCTTATCCAACAACTTTCCATTAGCGACACTTTTCAAAATTAACTTTGTCTCAATTTGTCTCAGCTAGAGTTTTCCAGACAATTTTGATTTGTTTTGTGCTCTCAGAATGCTTTACTTGTCGCAAAACAAGCCCGCCGATGTACGAACCGGCTATTTTAGAGTGCTCAGACTATGCTGTAATGAGTGGGAAAACTAAATTTTCGATGTTGTAGCATTTTGTAGATAGAGAATTGTTGCGCTTTGTAAAAATGAATTATCGCCATTTGAAGCAAGTCAGGTCATCTTCTCGCTGCATTTTGTTGAATTATCTGTTGAAATAAGTCATACAATTTGTAATGTTCATGATTTAGAAGACAAAAATATGCATTATTAAGAACCATGCTAAGTTGATCGACCACAGAGTGCATTATTTAACGCAGAATTCGTTGATACTGATACAAAAGTACAACGCGTATCACTTGGAAACAAAAAATGATGATTATGCATTCTGGTGTTTTTACCAAATGTTCTGCGAAAAAATTTGGTCCCAGTGGCTGGAATGGTCTAAATCAACATCAAAAAACAGTTTTAATGTTACGATGCAACTTCCTACTAAGAATAGTAGAGATTCTTTCGACATCATTCCATATATTTAGACAAGCTGTATTTTTCAGGTCGTGGCACACCCTGTTCCGCAGCATGCCCTGACATCTTTGGTGCAAGATAATTCTTCGAAATGGTGGACTGGCAGCAGATGTCAAAGAGCTCTCTACGTGCTTGGGAGATCAGTCACATTTCCGTTGTCAGCATTGGCCCGTTTGTTCTTCCCATGTTCTTCATTTGGCAGATCATCTCAAAAACCTCTTGTTAGATTCATAAATGGCGCATCTTCCTTTGTCACATTCTTAGGTAACTAAACTCCCCTATTATTGGTTGACTTCACAATATGTTATAAAGCTATTTGGTTTCAGGCTGTCGTCTATCTAGTTTCTTATGTTGCGCTTTTAAGGCTCAACACAAATAGATATTTATGCTTGTACTACATAGTGTTAGGATGTTACTGTTTAATGATACTTGCTTCTACTATCCCCACTACAATTATGAATGTAAGTTATATACAGAAAGAGATGACCTGCGTTTGACAGTTTAGTAAGAAATCTGGTATACAGTGACATAACCTTACAGTCATATCTAACTATTTGGTTTCTTCTCTCTTCAGCTTACTTTACGTCTTACAGGATAGTTCCTTGGTACTTGAATAAGGTGATCAAACTAACGACGACAAGAAACGCACTCACGAGCAGTCCTTAAAATGCTGACACTTGCAGTAATTAAATTCACCCATTTCATGTATAATTTAACAGTATAAGTTAATCATTAATTCAGATTTTAATGAATAAAGATTAAGATTTAATCCTCGATAGTTTCTGTCTTATGAAACTGTAGGGAAGTTGGACTGTTGAGAAAACCTGTATCTTTTGAGACCTTGATGTGCAACCAAAGCAAAAAGCTAAATAGACAAAAATTATTTCCATGATATTAATAAAGTTTATTACTGGCATATTCTGTCTAGATAAGAGGTTTACTGGCGTCTTTGCTAGTATGAAATTTTTGTGCTAGACTCTCATACTATCTCCATGATATGTTACACAGGTCTTCTGGGAACATTGTCTGCATTACCGGCATATGGTTTGAGGATAGGAGAAGCTCCTTCGTACTTAGAATGGGTCATCTTCGTATGGATAATTAGTTTACTCGTCGCAGAGATATCTCAGGTATGAAAACATTCACGACATATGTATATTTAAATATTTATAGATATATTGAGAGTATTGAATATATATTGAATGGTTAAATAAACAGAACATACTGAAGGAAAGAACCTTGAACTCTTGTAGTTAGGAAACTAGTAGCTAAGAATCAATCTGAAATCAGTACAGTTTCTAAATTATTTAGTTTTTCTTCTAACTTCAGTAAGTTGGTGCAGTGCTCTTTCGCATTCCTTTGAGGTATTTTGTCCTGTTAAAGTATAAAATGCCTTGATCCTTGTTAGGAATTTATTGGAGGTTTCTTCTTATGTTAGCTATCTCATGTCGGAAGACATCGGTACTTTACAAGTGGTTGGAATCTAATGGATGTATTCATGATCATCTTCATGCTGACATCCTACTGCACATGGACTATACTTTATTTCATCAAGACGCCAGAAATCGATTCCACCACAGCAACAACAATGAGAAGGATCGCCAATGGCCTATTCACTTGTGGAACAATCATGAGTTTCTTCCGACTTGTATATTTGTGCCAGATCACCAGGTTTCTTGGACTGTTGCAGTTATGCCTTGGAAGAATGATAGAGGTGCGTTTGCATACTTTTCATCGAGTATACAAAGCTATATGCTTTTGAGCAGGAACAAATTGTCCAGGATCTCTGCAGAGCTATCGATCTTTAACGGTGTTAAAGACAACGTTCAAATATTACCCAGATATTTTCTTATAGGGTAGATGCAAATTTCTGTACATTAGGACATATAGCTTTTCATCATGCTCTGATTTGACGTAAGACAAAAATACACTTGATGGATGGCTACTTCCCTCATATTAGGAGCTCCAACTATGTAACTTTCATATTCCAGGATAGTAGCTCAGTGAGACTTTGGCGATTTATTGATCATTTTCAATTACAAAGCGTTTCGATTGAAGCTATTCGATTGTTTCTTCTCATGGAATAGATGAATGTTTATAATACTTCGGTCAGCACTTCTTGGTGAGAATCTCTTTGTGTTGCTAAAACTTGTAAACTTAAATATTTTTATCTTTGGTTCAAAGGTCATCTTTCAATTTGCATTCATAAGTTTTGTTGTGCTTTGGTCTTTCTCTGTTGGTATGGTTTTCCTGTACAATTCATTAAGTCCAAAGGAACGACACCAGCCTGCAGAGGATGCACTGCTGAACAGATCTGATGTCCAAGCTGTTCTAAGCAAAGGATTCAATGGGTAAGAAAGCTAATTTAACATTTCCAAATGTTTCATTGTCTCATTTTGAGGGGAATCTGGAATGTAATGGATAACTGTGACGTCATGAAGAAACACAGGATACTACTAATAGGTACCCCCTCCCCACCACTAAGTAGAGATCATTCCTTTATCAATGCACCATTTCTACATGAAGTGCTACAGTAGTATTCATCTGATGCAGCAAATTTAGTCCACCTAAATCTGTTTGCCTTTCTTGATGCACCGGTCACTATTGATAGTAATCGCAATTAGATGTTTTTCTTCTACTCTTATGTGACTTACATTTGCCACCTCAATGAATTTAGACAAGGCGTTACTTAATAGTTACTGGGTTGTATAAGAAAAGCTTTTTTAGTAAACTATAAAGAGAATATGCTGCTCGAAATAATATCTTGCGTTATGTGTTTATACTGTCGAGTCCCGAATCCCGAATAAATGTAACCTCGTCTTATTATTTTTTCGAAAAAATCCACTCAGGGCATCTTTATCCCAGATACCTCCTTTTACTATTTTACGTCCGCAATTGGATCGAGTTGTGATTAACGTGAGAAATCGTGTTTTCATTTTGTTTACCGTTGAAATGACTAGTGAAGCGCATCCATAGCTATTGTAATTAGAGAAATGTTCTACCCAGCCCGTTTAATCTAATCCCAAATTTAGTGGGCTTTTCGGAAATTTCTAACCCCCTACAATTCCAACCCTCGTCTATTTACGGTACAAGAATTGACAAGCAACCTCTTGTTGGTGTCCATTATTTTAGTAACCACCAACCAGCGCTATTGAGTTGCTGAGAATTAACTGTTCCAGAAAGAAATCGAAGATTTATATGGAGCCAATAGGAGGCAATAAATACTAATTTAATTTTGTTTCAGCCTTACTTATTGCGTTAATTGGAAAGAATCCAACTGGCACAAGGGTTAACTACTTCCATTATAGCAAATACCATTTATGTCTGTAACAAATTCACATCATCTAAGCAGCTGCTCAGGCGCTTTGTCGTTATGTATGTTTCAGTATGTACCCATATACGGCCTTACTCTATACTCAATGTGTGAAATTATGTTTGTATGTAATTGTGAATATGTGTACCCATATGCTTGCATGTTTGTATATGTACCTCAAGTTTAATTGATCATGCTTTTCTATAACAATTTTGTTCCATGAACCGCAGCCACTGACTATTTGAGATCCGTTTAGGCATAATTCAATTTCTGAACTATTAGTCACAGTTCTGTTAAGAAGATGATGAAATGAGTAACAATTTTCTCTCTTTTTCCGGAACTGTTAGGCTACCAGCAACCATGGTGACACTTGCTTGGGCAAGCATGAACATGGTAGGCCTTGGCACCCTTCAAGACTTTGACGATGGTAGTGTTACGTACTTATGGAGTGCTTTTCTGTTTACAATGTACTATATGGTATCGATGATTGTCTTGCTTAACATGTTGATTGCAATGATGAGCAACTCCTACCAACAAATTGAGGCATGTTTGTTATTAAATATTATTTTCTTTATATCACTTCTAGACCTTTTTGTTGTACCTTCAAGACAACATGGCAATACAATGAAATGCTTTGTAGCACATTATAACAGAAGCTTTCAGGACGTTTACGACTGATTCTCACTCAATATACATTAAGATTGTCCGCAATATCAGGCCATATATTATGTGAGTTAGTAATAAAGTATATATGCTGTTTTTAATGACAGTGAGTCGCGGTGTAGAGCATGCTGCAGTATGAAATAATAATGCAGCTTCTAAAGCTGGGAATCAGTTGAAATAGGACATTTGAAGATGCCTAGCTTTGCACTGTGTTGACTTCATCTGGGGCTATTCGAAAGTTTAGACTTAGGAACGATTTAATAGAAGCTTCATGAATAATTCTTTCTTTATTTTGTCTTGCTAATATGCCACTTAACATCAACGAAAATGTGAACACCTGCTGCTAATAGATTTAAATATTGTGTTCAAAGATGGATGTATAGCAGTTTGTAAATCTAAAATCAACAGGAACACTACATTATCAATATACATATTGCATAGTCTACAGATGCAGGATTGCAATCTTTTAGTTTTTCTTATAGAATTATGATTATCAAATATTAATGATAAGAACTGATGTGAATCAAAGCCATTCCAGATCATCCGTTAACAGATCATATCTCGCACACAATTTTCGCCTCTCAGTATCCATTTCCGCCAATATTGTTCAACATCTTTTGCACAAGCATTTTAGCTAAGTGAGTGTTGTTAAAAATTGCGAAGAACATCATCTGATGACCAAGGAGGAAGTTGTATGAAACACATGACCACTATATTTTTGGCCTGAAAATCCAGATTTTGCCAACAATAAAGAGAAAATACGACCACCGTATATTTGTATGTGATGAATATCCATCAAAGTTTTCTTCATTATCTTCTTATTTTGGAGGAGATTGATACCAGGCATTAATAAATTTCTGTTTTGTTATAGAACAATATTGAAGTTGAACACAAATATGCAAAAACACAGTTATTGGTTGATTACATCACAGTTAAGAATTTCCTACCGTGTCCCTTCAACTTGATACCAACATGGCATTGTATTAAAAGACTTGCAAAGAAAATCTGTTGTAGAATCAATAAAGCAGAGGTTTGTTTTTATTCCCAGTTGGAAACTGAATGTGTACAGCCATGTTTTTATTGCATAACAGTATTACAAATGCTTATCACGGGCTTGCATTAATTACACGTTCGCGTACTTCTTATTGGCCATATAATACAATCACTGAACGTTCTCGATAAGAGACAAAATTATGGTGAAATCGAGGTTTATAGGGTCTCAAATTAGATAATTAGAAAATGCTAAATTTGCTGGTTATTTAAAAAATGCTTGTCTTGAATCGATCATTGAATGAAAATAGTCTCCTATTTATTTATCTGGTTTATATTTCCAATGATTTCTTTCATACCTACGATTTTTTTAAACATTTGATATAAGCAGCATTTTTTCTTAGAAGCTCAAACGAAAGAAACGTCGGCAGGCGGAGACAGAGTATCAGGTAAGGCCAGGGTAAGGCTTTTGATGCTGATGATATCCATGGCACATGACTAGTCTGGTAAAGATGATATCTAGATGACATTGCTTTGTTAATTTGATCTTCATATTCAGGTTTACTTTTTATTTTAACCTAATTTTGTTTTTTAGCCTTGTTAGCTCTGCAGGACTGTCTTTTACACAGTATATCTATTATATTAAATTGTATGCCTTGTATTTAACGATTGGAAATATCAATAAAAGTCAATTTTCATTATATGAGATGGTGCTATTTGTAATGATTTTAACATTTGGATTACTTTTGCCAATTTATCTTTGCAGCATGTGTGCTGATTTATTTGAAACTATTCGAGAGGAAACCTGAATAAGGTTATCTTGTACGGAGTAGCCAACTGGAGGTATAAGTTACAGTTACAGGAGATTTTGGTTTGCTTCGTAGGAAATTTCTAATTTTTATTTTTGCTACCAGGAAGAGAAATGTTTTTCAAGTACTGTCATGCAATATCTTTGCAGAAAACTGTGAGCATCCTGGTTGAGAGGTATTTACGAAAGCATCTTAAAGCGAGCATAGTTACTAGTCAGCATTTTCAAAGCTCAAAAAATGAAGTTATCGCTGAATTTGACGAGCGTGTTCAAGATTTCATTTCTAAGTTGAAGCAAAAAGACTCACCCAGAAAAATGCCTAGCTTTGAGGTAGGTGGAAGCGTTCAAATCAGTTTCTACAACTAGATGTCTCATGATACATCCCGACCTACCGACTCAAGGGAGTAAAGTTAGAAGTCATGTTAATTCTATTTGCCACAACTAAACAAATTTAAGAAATATTAAGTCCTAATGTTATGAATAGGCCTATGCATTATTTACTATTTTGTCTTGTATTGACACTCTCACAAATGCGTTAACATCACATTTAATCTCCTTGGATTGCCTGGTCCTTTATCAGTCTCATAAGTCGATTTTTCTGTTAAAGAAAAGATTTGAGTCGATGCATTATTTCACAAGGGTTTGTTTTATTCCTAGGATTCTGGCCTTGATATCTCATTTAATGGGGACCACAGCAGCGAATTACCAAACAATACACACAAGACAGAACTGTGAATGGCCAGTTGATGTCAGTTGTTATTCGTTTTGCTTCAGACTCAAGGACCTCATCTGCTTGCTTGATGAGAATCATTCCACGCTAGTTAGCAAATATCATGTATATTAAAATTTCGTAGAGTAGGCAGTTCTCTGTAGTAGGTATATAAGTGGTGCTGTATGTTGTAAGTAATTAAAAGTTACTGCAAAGTATTCGAATTCAAACTTGATATAGTTCTTCTGAGAATCTTTGTCTTTAGTACCGGTGCAGGAAGAGGGGGTAAGGAGGCAGCTGCTGCCCTTGCCTTTTCTAAGAGGGGCAAATTGGGCATGCAATGCCCTACAGGATCCCATAATTGAGGAAACTATTTGCTAAAGTTGTGCCTTTGCAACTGATGTCTATGGTTTATGAAATGCACCTCTACCATGACTTTTTCAATTAAACACAAGTGTGTTTGCTATTTCTGCAATTTCATAGCACATAGTTACTAATATATTGTTCCAAAGTGCCCATCAAAGAAGGTCTGTGGTTTGGGTCACCTCCTGCCAGCCCTCCCCCACAGTGGCCCTTCCTCAGGGCCTTTGAGAGCTCGTTTGGAAAACGAGGCCGCAGAAGACAAAGATCAGAAGGAAGTAAAGTTGCTCGCGAGTTGCATTGAAAAATGTATGCATTTCTCGAGCTTGGTTCGAAGGTTGTTTGCATCTTTCTTTTGTTGTTCCAAGGAGGAATACTCGACATATATTTGGTGAAAGAGCATAGTACAAGCTGGGCTGCTTTCTTCGTTACAGATATTGCAGTAATTGCTGTTTGGGTTTTCAGTTTTGTTGCTGCACGACGATTTTTCCAGAAAAAGAAGGACGAAGTTGATGCTGGCAGAGACCCAGAGGAGTTTCCAGACGAGCTACCGTTTGCATACGGTGCCTGGCTTTTGTATGCAGGTTTTCTTACTCCCAGAATTGCCTTGTTGTTCTCAGGGGAAAGTGCGACGAAATTGAAGGAGACTGACTTTTTAGGGCCTAACACCCTAAAGGCTGGTGTTGCATGTTCCCCATTAATATTCATCCTGCTTGTATACGCACATCATGACGCAAAACCACATACAATTAGAAAATATTATATTCAAAGTCTGATTGGAAGTGTTGCCTTTGATTTATTTGACAGTCTTGACCTCCTTGAGTTTTTGTTCTTGGATAGAGAGGAGCATAGATTTCCACGATCTTTGACTAATGCTGTTCTTGCATTTGCTTGCATAAACTTTTTCTTGCCAACACTAGCCTTGTTCGAATTGAAACTTAATAGTTTTACTGGACAAGTGAGCTCTCTGTCTTTTAAGATACTTTATTCTATGTCATTTGTCTTTCTTGTCAATGTACCAAATTTGATAATTAGATCCGTTTTGTGGCACATATATAACACTGACGTATCAGTTCTTTTGATGAAAAATGTTATATGCATCGTTGTTGGTGTTGTTGAGATGTTGGAGTATTTTGGAACAGATCGCCCACGTCCTTGCCTAAAATGTGGAAAGTGGTATACACCAGACTTTGTTGAGCAACATAAAAGCAGATGCAAAGCAGCTGCAGTGCATTTAGTTCCTGAACAGCATGCAGAGCAAGAAGAGGAAGAAGTTAATCTATAGTGCAAGATTTTACTTGTTATGTACTGTGGGTCATGCTTTCATGCAACTGTTTCATATGAAACCAGTTTTTAGTAGAACTCCATCCAAAGGTGGATGATTTGATAGCTGCTAATACCTTTTGAATTATTGACTGGTTGCAAGTAGTAAAGAGAGCTGTTGTAGCTTTTTCATATTTAAATATATGTGCATGAAATGGATTTGTTTATGGTTAGGCAAGTAAGTATGACTGTAAATGATCAAGGTTCTATACAGAGTTATTTTATTTTGAAATTTTATTATCATTATTTGCTAAAGAAAATTCTCTTAAGTGGTATTGATCAACATATATGTCCAATTATGATATCTACTGAATATATCCAATTATGATATCTACTGAATCCAAAGCATTTAGAACATATCTGTCTTGAACTCATGCCTTGCTTAATCTAATTCAAAAAGAGCTGCAATATTCTTGAGAATTTTGCAAGGATTAAGTTCTTCACAATACATATAACTTTTATGCACCATAACAAATCTCCCAGATTTATTTCTGAGTCCATCCTGATATATGTCAGTACCTATTTGTACTATTTCATAGATAATGATAGCTATTTAGACATCATATATAAGATCTTACAACTCAATGGGACATGTAACTGAATTGATAGCAGTTAGTTGATGCTGATAGATAAAATGGATGATTTTTAGCACTCTGTGGAAAAACAAACATCCACCAATCTACTGTTCTGTATGAATCTAATAATTTGACTATTGCACAAATGTGGAAGCATTGTTCATGCAAAGTGAGTCCTATAGCTAGAATGAGGATATAGTTTCTGCCTCATGATGTCTTGGTGTATAAATTATCTCTTTTGTTTGGTTATAAGTGAAACATTGCTTGTTTTTGTGAGTGATTTTCATTCACTGTGGCTTTTGGCTATTCACTATGCTTTAAAAGTATAACAGATTTTTACTGTAAAATAGAATATTTTATATTCATTTTCTTTTATCACCACATATGTCTTTGCTGATATTCAGAAGCAATAGGAGGGTATTGTTACTTCTTGAATACCAATTGTTCCCAGGCCTACAATATGACAAAAGTTTTGCCAAAGAAATGCTGTGCAACAGTTGCTAGGTTACCACTCACTATTGACTTATTTCTTGCCTACTGCTGCTGTGGAGTGCAGCAACTTGTAAACAGTAAGATGCACAACATAATTTCATGAGTTGAAATGAGAGTGGTGACCGTACATTGGTCTTGACAAAGAACATGGCTCACTTTTCCGATTCTCCTTGGGCCTCGTTTTGCCCTGACATAATTGCTGCGAAAGAGGCTTGACCAAGATGGCTTATTAGGGTGAGAATTCAGCCCAGAAGGTGGTCCGTTGACGGTGGATGATATTTGACTTGAATTTTTAATAGAACGTATACAATATATAAAAAATGGATACAGATAAAGATACAACTTTAGATGCTCTGCGAGGTATCTTGTTTTGATATATCCTGTATCATCGTAGTGAGTTCATTTCTAGTCTATAAATTATAGTACCTCATCTGTTTTGTTTTTTCTATCAAAGTATGCGCTTTATTGGATAAGATTTACCCACCTAGTGCCTGAGTTTTGATTGAAATTTATAAATTTTTTGCATGTATGATCCACCTTCATAGTTGATGTACGTTTTCGACACATATGTAGAATTCTGATAGTTTTTATAAATTGTATACATAGATGGGGGATATTGGTATGTATGATAAATACAAGAGTGCTTTCTATCATTTCAGGGGTGTGTTCTTTTGTTTCTTTCGAAGAAACAAAAAGTTCATATTGACGTGATAAAAGTTCATTAGTTGTGTGATTTTTGTGCTTTCAGATTTCATAAAGGAGGAGAAAAAAGTAGTTACAAATGAGCTGAGAGATATTATCAAAGATATTGCAAAGAAAGGCAGATACATGTACGTACTTAATATATATATATATATATATATATATATATATATATATATATATATATATATATATATATATATATATATATATATATATATATATATATATATATATATATATATATATATATATATATATATATATATATATCAACTGATCCTAAGCCACATCCACAATGTATATAAATTGTATAAAAAGAATAAACCACAAATATACTTTTCTGTGAGTATACATTTTGATTAAAATCTTCATCAGTACTTCACATAAATACTTCATCAGTACTTCATTCATCAGTACTTCACATAAATACTTCATTAGTACCTAAAACATTGCGTGGTTGATCAAAAATCAATGATTTTCTTATCTTGTTCTCCAGATACCAATGGGAATACCTAAAACCTTTATTTGCCTATGAGCTTGAACAGGTATTTAGATCTATGATATTCATCCTTTTAAATGAGTTGTTTGATGATGTCTTTAGTATCACACACACACACACACACACACACACACACACACACACACACACACACACACACACACACACACACACACACACACACACACACACACACACACACACACACACACACACACACACACACACACACACACACACACACACACACACAAATCTCAATTGGTTGCTCATCAGGGTGTTATTACAGTGGTTGTATTCTTCTTGAATAACTATCAACATTTTTTTAGGTTATGGAAAATTTCCTTGAAAATTTTCCACCTAAAAATGCAAGTGGAACTGATGAGGAAAAGATCAAAGAGCTAAACAATGAAAGGGTATCAATTCTAAAAACGTTCGATAGTTTCACCAGGTTAGTTGTTTTCTTTCTGTTTAATGATAGATCTTTGCTGTCTTTCATCTTAGTTGCTTTTTTAAGCTTGCCAAAAGTGGCCCTGATTCTCAAGAAGTGAAGAAATCATTAATATGAAGAACCAAGTTTTTATTCTAATAATAAGAGATTAAGTCAAAAGAGGTTAACATTATTTGCAGAGGAGGTAACATGAGTGAATATTGAGAGTTGAATTTAAAATCTTAATGGAAGATTATATTGTGTACTTCAAGATATACAGATTTTTTAATTTCTGAATTTTTGTCACCAGTGCACCCTTCACAATACAGAGATTATCAGAGTTAATTATGCAGCCACGGAAACATTACAAGACATGTGCAAAGTTTTTTAGGGGACTAAGCAAGGTGGGTTTGTCTGCTGAAAAAAAGTCTTATCAAAATTCCAACAAGCCCTCTTTTATTCATGTGATCCTGACATTGTATAGTGTTTAATGCTTAATTCTGGATACATTCAAATGTAATAGTAAAACAATAAAATGTCTCATTTTTCTAGTATCAATGTTAATGTAAAAATTGCATTGTGTATACAATGTTATCCATTATTGATTCATTTTCATTTCAATATACACTCATCACCATTTTACTACTGCAAAGGTATCCATTTTTAGAATCTACTGGTTGTGAGTACAGTTGATCCAGAGGACACAGCATCAACTGTGGCTGACTTAGATACAGATGAATCTCCTTCCAAGTAAGATAGTTGTTTATCAATACAAAGTATACTATGTCAAACTACAATGATATTTTATTGTGATTTGTAAATATTCAATTCATTTATAGTCAAGTAGCTATCTTAATATTATTCTTTTGATATTTCATAAGAGCTGTTGAGCAGCAGGCCCTTTATCGAGCTTTTACTTTTCATAGGAGAATGAAACTAGATGATGACAGAGAACAGGAAATATCAGTGAGTAATGAGCATCTGTTGCCAGATTTGAGGGATCCTATATTTACAGATTCTAAGGAGAATGCAGTAACAAATGGTGTTGCAAATGAGGCAAAACTAACAGAAGAATCAAAGATGAGGGAAATTAATGAAGATTTTGATATGACTATGCAAGAAATTTCAGATGACTCTATTCAACCAAAAGATGGAGATGCAGTTCAAGTGGATGGCCAAGAAGCAGATAATACCCAAAAGCCTGGTAAATAAATATAATCTATTATTTCTTGTTATACACATCATTTCATTGATTGTGTTGCTTTGTGAATAATAGACTATCTGTCACATGCCAAATTTGTAGTTTTATTCTTTTATTCCATGAAGTGATCATTTTAGAGGAAAGAAATATTGTTTGCTACATGTGAACATAAGGTAGAACAGGTGCCTGATTGACATTTTCAACAAGGACCCTTAGCTAAGGTTCTCTGCTCCAGTTTTGTTGTGTTTAATTAGCAGAGCTCTTGGAGACATTCAAACCTATGCTTTTTTTGTAGACACATGGAAAGTTTCCTTTTGCCAAAATTTTGTGCAAGAGAAGTGCATTGTTTTTTTATCAAGTACCTTCATCCTTGAAGCAGATGTTTTGATCCTGAGTAGGAACTGTAATGTTTAGATAGTGTAATGATATTAATATCATATTCCTAATTAGGAAAATTAAGAAGACTGTAGGAGAAAAGATAAAATTGGCAGAGTGACCATTACATCTGTCACATCATGCCCTTAAAACTATGTCTTTTTTTATAGAACAGAAGGAAGAGTGTGAAATCAAAGATAAACATTGTTCATCTGTTGACCATGAGCAGGTGACAAGTGAAAGCAGAGATGAAGCTGAAAGTATGTCACAGAAAGTAGAACTGAAAACCACTTTGTCTCATATCGACACTCCACTTTAAATGATACACCATCCGTCCAGTGACTACATTGTTTTTAAATTTGGTAACCCATGAACTTACTAAGGATAATTGATGTTGTTTTATTTGATAAAGAGTTAGCTCATAGCATATGAGGCAAGTTAATTAGGGTAATATTAGGGTAGGTTTTGCCTCAGTTTTGACAACTTCCTTGTACTTTTTCAGCTATGTTAGAGTACTTTCAACTTTACTGTATTTATGTTTTGAAAATCCAGCAGAACTTTAGCAATAAGTTCTTGTATAGAAACTAATGTATTGGATATTATGGATCAATAAGAGCCAGTATAGGATTGCTATACTAAGATAAGTTGGGTCTAGAAAACTTTCTTAAGAGCTGAGTGGCAATGTATTCTTGTTGTATGTTTCAGCAGACAATACATGGCTTTTTAAACTGTATTTTTAATCATTGTTAATGTATGCTTTGTTTATAATATTGATTTCTGTTGGGGAATTTTATAACTTTGTTGTCACTGGAATAATGAGTGGCCATAGAAATGGAGGGTAGAAAATCTAGAGGTTGGGTGCATCTTTTTGAGAAAATGATTCATCTGTTAACCAATTTACACAAAACATTTGCAAGATTCTAAGATGGATTTCAGCTGATGACCATAATGATTCCCATCAGGAGACACACCAAAATGGAAAAGTAAATTTGGTGAGTATTTCAAGTGAGTGTGGCAGACTCAGATTGTGAGTCATGTTGTAATAAAATAGAATACAGTGGAGCTGATGTGAACAAGTACACCCTTATTGTCACACCATGAATAATCTTGGACCATGAGAATTCAAAGCCAAGAATTGTAAATGACTCTAAGGCCAACAGGAAGGTGCAGTGATATGTTCATTCAGTGCAACACTTAGGCATTTCAACAAAACTTTTCTTATAGTATTTGTATTGTAATCCACACTCTACAAAGCTGAATTAAAGCAAGTTAAAAGAAATCCAGGAACATTTGGTATTCTGTAAATAAGAATGGAAGGTACTCCCTCCAAACTTGGCGTCCCTAGAAGAAACTCACAAATGTTCCACTAAATTAATTTCATTTTGCTTTGAGAGTATAAGTAGCAGGCTTAATAAATTTTATCTTAAGTGTTTTAATTGACTATAGAGTCTATACACTACAATGTCTCAGGATCCATCAAAGAGTCCTAGTTTCTCTTCATGGCATCAAGTATCTTCAGGATTTCCAAGAACAAGTTGATGATATCAAGGTACAAGTTGATGGCTGCAACAATGTACTCCTCTGGTGATAGCTTGTGAATAAGCAAGTGTGTGTCAAACACAATGAAGCAAGAGAAGACAATTGCACCAAGTATTGCAATGCCCAGATACAGAGTATCACTTGGTATCAGTATCTAGAATACAAGGGAATAGATAAAATGGGTGAGTCTCCAAGATATGTAGTTTTTAATAGTAGGCACACATAAATATATTGACAAGACATAAGAAAAATATATGTGAAATATATGAAGAATATATTAAAACCAAGAATCACTGAATTATTGGTAAGGTGTTTTTATAAAATTAAAAAAGCAAACATGCAGTGTGTAGGACACTGCAGGAATTATGACATTGATTTCAATCAATAATGAGAAAAAATGAGACATCTGTACCTCCATACATGTAAAAAAACCAAAAATACTATGAACTATAACTGACTAAGTGAATACAAATCATAAAAAATGGAGTTAAAAATTAACTGTTACTCTTGATTACTTTGGTTCCATTTCTCAAATGACTGAATATCTATTATTGCTAAAAATTGAAACCTACCTGCATAAAGCCAGCCACAACTAGGATCCAAAGAATATTGAAAAGTCTGCAAACAAGAAATATGAACAACAAACATGAATAAAAATTATACAACTATTCCATTCATTGCTAAAAACAACTTGATGTAGGGAGGAATATAGATTTCTAAAATTGAAATGGACCTAATTGAACATATAATGAGAAAAAGGAACTAGAATAGAAGAGAGTTTTTCTAAAGCTGTTAGGGCATAAATTATCATAATAATGAAATTTTTATTTCAAAAATTCACACAATGGGCTATTCTTTGACACTATATTCTTAATATAGATAAAATAAAACTTAGCTGTACTGGTGTAAATAATTGATAACATTGAAAGATTCTTACCCAGCTCCCCATAGACTAAAGTCCTTTTTGCTTTGAAAAGTGTATGCGGTGAGTGCAACAGTTGTACAAACTGTGAGAATGAATGCTTGCAGGACAACAAACTGATCAAAAAATGTCACTGAAATAGAGAATATGCTTGATGTAATAGGCCAGTCTCACTACATTATTATCCCTCAATGCAAAAACTGAGGATGCTTATTGGATATATCAAATGTAGAGCAAACATATTGATAACCTAATTATGCAAACATATACTTACCAACAGTTCCAATTGTGTATGCTTCACACAGGGTCTACAAAAGGAGTAATTATATCAGTTGTGGGATACTACTGGTGTAAAAATGAAAGCATATGAAAAAGGGGTGAGACTTTATCTCTCAAAGAAAATTGAAGGGCAATTCCTTGCCAAATCGACTAACCTGTATATCCAAAAATAAAACTTTTTATAATAACTACAGCAATTTTAAGTCTCCTAAATTCAACACTAAACCACCTTTAATCAAAACACTTCAAAGCGTTTAATTTAGGAGATTGAAAATTACTATATTTATACATCACATCAAAAAACTCAGATATTCAAATGCTTTACTTGTATTTAAATTGGAGTCATACCACTTTTCAATCAGTTTACATTCATGCAACTAGGGCCTGTGTGGTATTAAATACTATTTAAATCCTAACACAAATTCGGAACATCATTACTTACAAATGCCCCAAGCAAGTAGAAGTTCGTTGGGGTCTCTTTTCTTTTAACCATCAATGCAATTATCAACACCAGCGACATTATTGTTCCAAGCAGTAGCATCCCTGGACTGAAGAAAATATGGAAATTAAAGAATATTCTCAACCTAACAGCTTTCATTTAGTAATGCAAATCCAATAGCATGCATAATTAACATAATTCAAAAAGGCTACCTTTGATGGACAAAGTTTCTGATAGGTTCTGTGAACATGAAGACAGCAGCAGTCACTGTTGTAAGCAACAATTGAGCAGAAAGGATTCCATAAACTTTTCTAATGAAACCTGCAACCAAGATGATAACTTAAGTTGCACTAAATAGTTTTTCATGTAGTCCTAACATAACTGATTTGTGGACCATAGATATATATTTATAGTATATTTTAAAGAACTTTAAATGAAGAAACCCTAACTTCATTGTAGGTTTGACCACAGTTGAAGCACCACTCTTAAAATAGGTAAGAAAATATGGTAAAGTGATTGGCATTGCAGATTCTTGGCATGGATTTGGGTATATATTAAATTTACACCATTGTTTGTTAAAAATCATTAAATAAAAACTAAACTTGAAATATATATTCTGAGAAAACATCCTGCCTCTCATTTGAATAAAGTAAAGTAGAGCACCAAACTGTGTTATGAAAACAAGAGTGTTCTTTCCAATTCAATTTTTCTCTTTTATACATCACTTCTCTAGCTAGGCTTCATTATTTGTTTGCCTCAACTTAAATGTAGTTCAAGCTCATAATATCTTATCAATTACTTAGCATCTATTTGCATTGACAAACATCTGTATATGATGTATTATATTGCCACCTTCTACCATTCAAGTAATCTCCGCTAAAATGAGATGCTGTGTATATGTGAGAGAATAGATACCCAGAAGTCAAAATATCAAGTCCACCCCTGATGCTAAGTTTCTAAAAACTGCATTTGATTAAGATTTTGTGAGGAATTGTACTGAACTAGAGTCAAGAAGCACTATGCCCCACTGCAGAATATGGCCTTTTACGACGAGATCTCAAGTGTACACGAGCAAAAGGTCAAGTGTGCAAGTGTGCATCTGTTCTCAGGTGTGCACTTGCAGTGCATGCTTGATTCTTGGCTTAGAAAGTATAATGAGATTGAAAGGTCGTGTACCGAACAGCATGCACGTCAGCGGAGCAATTTTTACTTCATTATAATCGTTATGATAGTTGGAAAATATTCAAATTAACCAAAACAGCCACGCCCTGTCGCCTTCCAACACCCCACCATACCCATTTCTGGGTGTGCAGTATCACTTGCGACAACAATCTAGAGTGTGCAGTTGCCAAACTCTGCAGTGTGGGCACTATTGCTGTAAAATTTGCGACCTTCTTTGCGATCTCAAAAGCTATACTCGGATGAGATTCTAACAGAGAAACTGCAATAATTTAAGGGCTTTTTCCCTTTACTGTAGTTCCAGATTATAAAATATACTGTTTTTACTGATAAATGTTGACGATAAAAGTTCCTGACCTCCCGCTGTCTGTCCTAAAATTTCAAAACTAATTGTGGATATTATAGGTGTTACGAATTCCTTACCAAGTCGGACCTGCAGGTGTGCTTGTGCAACAGTAGCCGAACTAAATAAACCGCCATGAGTTGACGAGTCATCCCCCTTGTCAAGAGGATCGTTCATTTGAATTGTGTGAAAAGTCGCCATTTTGAAAACTCTGTCGAATATTTGTCGTGAGAAACAGAAAGTATCAGACAACAACAACAGCACTTCACTCTGTCGCATCTGCTAACATCGCGTAACATGTGACGTAACATAGCACGACATAAGATAACGTAACGTAACGTAACGTAACGTGCCATAATAAGAGCTTTTTTTCTTGCTTTGAGAATCCTCCGGATCCTAAGGCAGTACAGCGTAGACCTAGTTCCTAAAGTTCATTATATTTGGGCCTCTTTGAACTATATTTTAGTCCCAGGGGGGCCACTTGAACATTTTGTATACATATACGGGGGGGGCATCCGATAATTCTGGATAAGAAATTGCTTTGTTATCTGATACTTATGGGTAGCTGATTTAAAATTATGTCTTCCTGATACTTATGGGTAGCTGATATACAAAATATGGACTTTTAATACTTTAGGGTTCAACCAACACATACAGATGAAAGACAGTTAGGATTTCTTTCAACATCAGTAAAAATGAGGCTTTCACGATCAATTGATCATCAGTATTTTTGATATCTTTGGGTCTCATCAAAAATATTTAGTTGATACTTCTGGGCCTATGAAATTTTATTTGCTACTTTTAGGTGAATTTGGGAAATTGCGGATGGACCCCCCCCGTATACAAAATGTTCAAGTGACCCCCCCGGGATTTTAGTAGCAAAATTCCTTATTTGCTCTTTAGTTTTAACTGCACATTTCAACCTATTAACTCATCATGATGTTGCATGTTAAGATTGGATACTATAGCCTGATATTTCACATCAATTCCACCTAACTTCAATTGTAGCATTTTACAGATTGAACAAACATTGGGTCACATGAATATTTAAGTATTCCTTAAGAATCGTTTAGCTTCTTTGCCAACTATAACTAGTTGAATCATTCACCATTTATAACATTTCTTGGAAGATTCTTAGGTGTGACTATACACATTCAATTCACACAGGCTTCTTGAAGCATGAACAAATAGTATATCGATATTATTACTGTTCATTGACATACTAAAAGGAGCCTTTACTTAGATGGAAGGGTGTCTACTTGGTTTCATCATTATTGGGCCTATCCTTCTTACAGATTAAAGATTGTAGACCATATACCTCTGACATCTTTGAAATATTAGGTTGGTGATAGCTGTGTCACAAAAGAAGGAATTTATCTTCAGTTGCAATTCGTCTTGGGAAAGACCCTTTTATGTGAAAAATGAATAACAGCTTGTGTGGAATTAAAGATTAACGTAAGAAACGGTCGATTTCACTTGCATATTGGCGATTAAAAGTCATGAGTTGAAATGCGTGAAAGGGATTTTGGATGATAGGAGGATAGAACTTTAAATACATACATATCAATGATTCGACAGTCTTTGATGCTTGCTCGTTTGTGTTGCTGACGTTGAGTGAAAAAGAAGTATAATTTGCTATCAAATAGAAGGCGTCGGTTAGAGCTGAAGGTATGTACAACATAAGGAACGAAGTATGGGAAACATCAGTGCTCGTACTACTCAAAACAATGGTTGCTGATTAATACACTGAAAATTAACCATTATTATCTCAACATTTATCATTATCAGTAAAGTTAGCGATTTGTGAGGGTAGAATAGTCACTGTATACACACTCTGAAACATTTTGTTTTTAAATGAGACTAGAGTTATGTTAGCATTGAAATCGAAAGTGATTCAGAAGTGAGAGATAAAGAGAGCTTTCCTGTTAATCTCAGAAAGGTAAGACTATTAACTTGAGACAAGTTATTTTCAGACTAAAGCAAAGCTTATTTCAACCAGTGCTACTGGAACTGAGGTAAATTCTTATAGAGTAGAAATATGTCTTTGGCTTCAGGAAAAAAGTAACATAGGGTGCTCACACTATTTTCGTTATGAGAACCAGGTAGCATTTACTGCGGCTTCATGTCATTATTTCAGGGATAGTTTGAGACTGGAAGCTTTGATAGCCTTTTTCTCAGTTCAATATCGATTCATATACAAAGCACATTCTTTAATATATATTTCTAAGCACACTATATAACAGCTGTGCATGATGTGTTGCAGTAATACATGTCACTGTTATTTTACTTAATAAGTTAATAGCTCCTTTTTTACCATGAGAGAAATTGTCAAAAAACGTAATGCGTTTGGTCTTTATTTGTCATGTGAGATTCATCATGTTATTGTGTTGTTCGTTCAGGACAAATTGCGCATTGGAAGAGCACAGTGTAGGATGTAGGTACTTACAAGTTCAGAGAACAAGATATTGCAAAAAACAGAAAATTGAGAATCAAGTGAAATCTTTAGGTTCTCTCAAACCAGAGTTTGACAATATTATAATTCACGGCTACAATCTTGCGTATTCAATTTACGAACCAATTGTGATATAGGTCTCAGGACTTTCCCCCAGCTTAAATCACTTGAGAATTTTGCCAATTATTATATTTACTTTGATTTCATTGTCATAGAGTATATATTTCTTGTCATAGAATGCGCAAGTCGTTAGTCAAGTGGCGAATAGTACTGAATAGCTCAGTACCAATAAGGAAGCAGTCAAGTGAGTCATGGATTGCTCCTGATGTCTTGCACAAGTGTAAAATGATTGCTAGTTACATATATCGAATGAACCACGAAGATGCTACGGAGAGTAGAAAGATTGATAGAGATATCTCCTTGAACTTTGGGTACGTAAGTTCGGGGAAAACCGTTGCAAGCGTTGAAAAAAGGGCATCAGTTCTTCTGCATCAAATTGAAATGTCAAATACTGAAGAAACTCGACTTATGAAGATTGAAGAACTTATTAATCACATCAACATATACCCGGTCACAAAAGCATTATTAGAACGAGAAGGAGGAATTCAGATATTTCTCAAATTAAGAGAGCATAGTCAGAACGAGCAGATTAAGATGTTTGCGAGAGCTGTCTTGGTAATACTTGGGTATACAGACCCAGTAAAAGGAACAGGGATTCGTATATTGTCATTGGATGGCGGAGGAACAAAGTAAGGAAAACTTTAATTAACATTTTAGGCAGTCACATATTGTCATTTGGCATTTGTGTTTTTACTATGCTAGAAGGTATGTTTATAGACTCTTTACAACTTCAAATTGAACCATTTTTCCTATGGTCATATGCCCCCCCCTCTTCTCCAAATGTATATCTCTTTATCATTTGCTTATCCCTAAGACTTCATATCCCCACGCTTACTTTACTTCAATTTCTCCCTTGTTATTTTTGTACCATTTATAAGACATGTGCATACCTGACAATTCTATACTGACGATAAAGCTTCGCTAGGCCCGAACTATTTACTTATTACTACAAGTCATGGTGCTGAAGCGAGTTGTGTCTTCCTCGTATTCGTCTGTGTGCTACGACTCCGAAGTGTATTGTTATCATCATATTGAATCTTGGTTTAGCTCTTAGAATACAACGATAGTTCTTTGAAATGACGGAGATCATCACATCTCATATCTTTCAATCCCGTCAGTATAGATATTTGCATAACCTCGTGAATTCATGGAGATCTAAGGTATTCCCTTCTTCGTGTAGGAGACAATGTTTTTGTTACTAATTAATTAATGCTAATTTTTAGAGGTGTAATTAGCATCGAGATTATGAAGCGATTGGAAGAGCTATCTGGACAAAAAATACATGAGATGTTTGATTTGATTGTTGGAACAAGCACCGGTGCACTTCTAGCCTTCCTGATTGGAATAAAAAGACTTTCATTGACTGAAATATTGAAGCGCTACAAGAAGCTAAGTACAACAATTTTCAAAAAGCCATCGTTCATGGGAACTGCAAGATTCATCTCCAGCCATGCATTCTATGATACAGAGACTCTTGTGGATTTATTAAAGTACGTTTTTTCAAATTGAAGCTATTAGGAATTGTCTGAAACTTAAAGTCAATATTTTTTCAAAAATTGTATTGAGGATATTGTTCTATTCGTAGAGTTTGATATTATGTAGAGATCCTTATTTCGAAGCAGGTGATTTTTTCCTAAATATACTTCACTCAGTAACTTAAAATTTTCCTTCTCTTCATCCGAACTCTAGAGCAGAATTTGGAATTGAAAATTGCATGATTGATTCAGCTTTTGATACAAAAGCGCCTAAGGTTTGTTATTTGCTATATAACTGGAATACATATCTTCCTTTGAATCCTGATATTCATCAACTTATAATTATTACTGGTGATCATTCACGTCCTGATTTGCTTCTTTCCACTGCTAATACCATCCTTTGCATCATTGAACTTACTGCTCGCTTCGAGACAAATCTTAACAACAACGAAAGTCGACCTTATGACAATTACCATAATTTTGAGTTTGAGTTACCCTCTGAGTATCACAAAGTTAAATTTTGTGAATATATCTGTCAGCTCTCTCGGTCTCTTTGGAAAACCTACAACACCTTTATCCAAATATGTAATGATTTTGATTTTGACAAAAAGCACCTTAACTATTTTATCATGAAATTAACTACAATTATAATCCGTACTACTTAATATATCATTTGTATGCGTAATAAAACATGGATTAACCCAGATCTCCTTATTTACTACTTACCACTGATTCTTGAAACCATTTTTACCTATTTCAAGATGAGTACGACGACGACAAACGTCAGCATTTGTAACTGCTGATTTTTTGATCGTCATTCTCATTTTGAGATTCACTCAGAAGCTGCGTTTCCAAACACGTTGGTAGTTGTTTTTTGCTACACCCTCCCCCCCATTGAAGAGTCCTTCGGTACACCATTGTGCTTCCAAGGGGTATTAAAACTGATAAGGAGCTGCACTTTTTCACCTTTGGTTTCCTAAATATAAAGCTTAAAATTCTCAAGGAGAATTACCTTCAAAGTTATGTAAAAACTGCTTGTTTTCCTTCTTAGTAACTATTTTGAAATGAGAAGTTATGTGTATTTCAGGTTGCTGCAGTGTCAACCATAGTGAACCACGAAGTTCTTCAGCCCCATGTCTTTAGGAACTATTGTATGCCTCCTTCAAATGAGCACAATTATCGTGGAAGCTGCATGCATAAATTATGGGAGGCACTGCAAGCTACAACTGCTGCTCCAGGATTTTTTAGAGAATGCAAACTAGGATCCGATATTCACCAGGTTTGTGTCATCATTTAGGTCATTGACCACATCTCGCTTTAAAACGACGATATCCCGAGTTGTCTGCATTATTTATGGAACAAATATATATATATATATATATTATATTTATATATTTATATTTATATTTATATTTGTATATATATTACTTTAAAAAGATTTCGTCTTGTGTTGTAAACGCTTCGATTATCATCTTCACATTAAAGATTTCGCTTGCATTTAGGATGGTGGCCTATTAACAAATAATCCAAGCGCCTTAGCTCTTCATGAAAGTAAACGACTGTGGCCCGATACACCACTGCAAACCATCATTTCAATTGGCAATGGGGTATACCATGGTACATCCGGTCCAAATGACGCATCAGCAACGACTCTGCAAGATAAATTTCGTAAGCTGGTCGCCAGCGCAACTGACGTTGAAGGTATGTCTACACCAACTTCTACTAAGCTACACCAACTTCGTTGTTTTGAAGAGCCGGCTTTGTATTTATTCTTACTTAATGTTTTGTATCTTAGTGCATGTCAGCATCAAGACATTGTCTCACAGTGATATGAAATTTGAGTATGAATTTGCTGAAAAGGGGATCATCCATCATACGTATCTTAAACCATGAAGCAGGAGTGGTGCATTTTGCTTGCATTATGACCATAACCTTTGCATTATGTTTTATGAGGACGACCCAATGACATGTACCAACACATTGCATTGATACCCTGAGGTAGTAAGATGCACTATCCATCATTTAGCACACTCTAGACAGTTACTGTTTACAGTAAAGGATTTATACCTGATTGTAAACTGAAGTTTTTTGTTGCTTTATTAGCTATTTTTATATATTATGTCACTTTCTTAGCAATCCACAACATTTTAAAGGATCTTTTGCCTGAAAAGACATATTTTCGATTCAATCCGAACCTGTCCGCCAATGTTGCATTGGATGAAAGTGAACCGCATGTTATTCGTCAGTTGATCACAGACGCTGGAAATTACATCGACAAATACGACTGGAAGTATCGCAGTGCTGTAGATTCCTTGGTGAGACAAAAACCCAGCCTACAATGCATTAGGGAGAAAATCAAGCAGGAGATTATGATGAGATGCTAGGATTTTTATTTAAACCTCTGGTTATGGTGTATGTAAATATGCAAATATCCTGTAGTATATTTTTATAAATTGATACAAACATTATACCAGCTTTCCATCATGACAGCAGGGCATCATTAAATTATAAGGAACTTGAAACCTAGCAAGGCCCCTACTGCATTCCACGTCCTTCCGGTCAAAGATCTTTGGTGTGAAAAGACTGGTGCTAATACGCTCCTGGCGTAGTTTGGCACGTACTCCTGTAATTTGTACCAGTTGGCACATTTTCTAAGAAAGATTTGACTCAATTTTTCTCCTGTCTAGAGGCTCTTGATAAATCTTTGCCGGAGAAAAATTATGGAGGCTTTGTGGGACAAGGCAAGTTTGCAGCCATTACATTTGGGGTGCACTTACTGATTGGCCGATATTGCTTATATATTTTGAGATCTTATACCTTTGCTGCTCAGCTGATTCTTGTGTGCGCGCACGGGTGCGTCTGTGTGTTTATCAGCACGAGTATCTCTATGTTTACCAGTACATGCAGTTAATGTACCATTCTTAGCTTAGGGAAGCCATCCAATTGAGAATCTGTCCCATTTAGACGTTATGCCCCAATGTTCCATACGAATAATTTCAATAGGATAATATCGAAAAGGATTTAAAGATCTGTTTGGGAAAAATAATTTGTAAGTATTTTTAGCGTAGTTTTCAGTAAAATTGGTATTCTTAGAACTTTTGATAGAACATTATAATAATAATAGCAATTTACACATATTTTAGCAAGTTTGCTTCGTCAGAAAATATTTATTTCTGCTATGAATGAAGGACCTGTTCATAGAAATAATTTATTTTTACTTCTTGTTGTCGATTTTAAAATGATTCTGATCTGTTTCAATTTTTAATATCGACCTCCCAGCCAAAAGGTTTATAACAATCCATTTATATTCTTCTTAACTACTGAACTTAAACTGGAGGAATCATCGTGCAGATTTCTTTACTCTGTCTATTTTCAGCTTCCTCTGCTGCTTTCTCTTTGCTGATACCTTCCAACTTTCCTTCGTTTGCTGTTCTATCTCATTCGCCTATTATCCTTTATAGAGAGTATGGCAGCTTCACACCCGAAATATTTTTAGAAAACGAGAACTGCACAATTGATGAAAAGTGATTTTCCAGATCTGGAAGAACGTGGGACGGATGGTGTCCATTATGAGCGGGCCCGTAGCCAAGGGGGGCCTGGGGGCAAGGCCCCCTGGATTTGTGAAATTTGACTCTGTGGCTCCCCTAACAAGATGAATTATATAGATATATGTATTATATGTATTGGCTGTGCCCCCCTTGTGAGTTCAAGCTGGCTACGGGCCTGACTATAAGGTCAAAAGTATATTGATGTCCACGAAATCAATTAATCAAGTACACACTCTAGGTATACAGTCGGATATCTTGCACACCGCACACCCAGAAATTTCCCTCTACACACTGGAGATCTCGGAAAAAAGTGCCCCTTGTGGAATAATGAGGTCTATCTATTCCAATGATTTTTTCCAGGCTGCTGAATATAAACTCGTTTTCGTTCTCAGCCTCGATTATACTTAAATGTTGACGACAGTCACTTTTCTTGGAGATGGGTTGACAGAGGTAACAGTCGTCTGCATGGAAAAGGGTAAGTGATATGGAGCAAGATACACATTTGAGAGAGACGGAATTTGTGTATGAGTGGTTGTCGCTCGTATATTGCAGTAATTCCATTCATTGTTTTCTGGCATAGGAATGCAAATTCCATAGTCTTCGTTTCCATGTCCATGTTAACGAGTGTCAGAATTTAACTCATCCTCTGCATAGCTTTGCCTCTGTCAGCTTTAACGAATTCACGATCATGAATAGAACAGAATAGAGCCATAATTATAAACACAATTAAGAAATGAATTTGAAACATTAAATCATCTGGTATATATAGCCTAATATACGAAAGGCCTCTCACGGCCTCTCTTTGTGTTTAGTTAAGGAATCTTCTAGACAATTGTATAGGTTTTCATGACTCGATATAAGTTGCAAAGGATAAAATAGAGAATCAAGCCTGTGGATATGTATCCAAATTGTCAGCCATTTGTGTATTTTCTTTTGTATATGTGCTATGGATATCTTGAGCAATATAAATCATGTGATAACATTTTAAGTTTATCATGAGATCCATAGGAGGCCAATAAGTTATACCATGAAGTCCACAGGCTTGGGAAACACTTTGATGTACATAAAATATCTCCAATCTTTGATAATTTATATATGTGAAATGTATATCTCTAGTTCATGGCCAGAGTCATTGTTGTTGCAGGTCACGCACATGAAGATGTAAAAAATCAAACTCAGAGTATTTTATGAGCAATAATAGCAGGTATTTCCATATATTAAAGAAGAGCTATTTTGTGGAAGATGGCCAAGAAAAATGAGAGTTCCTGTTTGACTTACACTGGAAAATATCACAAAAGCCTGAGTATGGAAGAGCTGTCATCTTTAGCAAGGGAAATTTGTTCACCAATAGATAATAAGTTCTTTTATCAAGTTGAATCAAAATTTATATCCAGAGGTACTGATAGTTTTGAATCTTCACATTGCAACACAGGAGATGCACCAAAGAATTATCATAGTTGGCCAAAAAAGTACCCAAGACAGAGGAGAATGAGGAAAGATGTTTGCAGAGGAGAAAGAGCAGGGAATATTAGTAGGAAAAAAGCTATAGATTCTTTTAGTTTGTTTGAACAGAGAAACCTCAATAGTCCAGATGGTAGAAGTCATGCCAGTAGGAATTTTGAAGGTAGCAGGAAGGAAGAAAAATATAGGTTTTCAGAAAATCCATTTTATGGTGGTGATAAGTCAAATTTCATATGTAAGACAACACAGTATGTTGAAGTTAAGACTACTAAAAATCTAAAAGAACCACTTAGTAATAAAATTTGCTTTTGGGATAATAGTGAGAAAGACTATACTTTGCTATCTGCGGAAAGCAATATGGAATATATTTGTACAGATGCCACTCCAGTAATGTCTCCAAGGAATAAGGCACAGAAGGGTGATAGCAGGAGAAAAGCTTTGTCCTTACTGCATAAAGATATGGACTGTAGTAGAAGTTTTGGTTCAATTGCTGATTTTTCACATGAGCTAACATGGCAAAAAGATGTTGAGAACTTGAAAATAAGAGGAATGTTAAGTGATATCAGTAAAAGGGAATATAAAGTTGTACTGAAGAAGTCACCAGAAAATAAATGCAATATCACTACTCACCAGCATAAAGAGAAAATTTGTACAAACAGGCAAAGAATGAAGAATGGAATGCAAAAGCCATTAAGTAGTAAATTTGTATCAATTTGTGATCACTGGATCCCAGAGGAAGCAGACTGTTCTATGCATGGTTTGGAAACTTGTAAAGACGTTGATGGCACAGAGACATCAAATATGTTGAAAAATTTGTCTCTGAGGTATAACAATGAAAATAAAGATGAAAGCGAAGGAAAATATGTTAATGATTCTGATGTAAGAATTGTCCAGGGTGCGTTTCTTACTGATCATTTGAGTGGGATTCATACAGATGAAAGCAGTGAGAGCTCAGATTCTGGTGTTGGCAATATAAGATATGATATTATCCACAGAACATGGGATGAACCAACAGTTAGTGGACCCATCTTTAAGAAAAGATTAGAGGTTTGTTATACTGTGTATTTTTCACTGAAGAGCAGTTTCAAGGAACTTTTGTCAAATGATGATGTATATTGTTAAATGTAATCAGTTTGTGGTATTTTCATGGTACAATATGTCTCCTTGAGGTAGCAGACTTACTGATTAATTGAAAGGTGTAATAGATACATTGCCACAATGAAAGGTAGATTGTAAGTTGATTAGGGTCATAGGGGATTATATATAGATTGGGTTGGGGGTAGGTCAATTGAAATTCATGGGGTGAGTTGGAAATAAGTATAGTTAACCAAAGGTTCCAATGTAGAAGTATTTTAAAAGCATTTGTAGTATGCCAGTACAGTCATTCTTTCTCATATTTTTTTCAGATTATGAAGCAGTGGTACATCCAGTTTGATAATGACCAGCGAAACATTATTCTAAAAATGTTATTGGTGTGTTTAACTAATATTTGTTTTCTTGCTTTGTTTCTATTGTTTATAGATTAGCTTTCAGCCATCAAACTTTGGTTCAGTAATTGTTGGTATTTTCCTAATTTGAATATTCTGCCTCAAAATTATGCTCGTTGGTGTTACTGTTTGGTGCTACATCTGCTTTTTGAAGGAATGCTATATTTGGTATCCCTTTGCTCTACAGATCTATCAACAATTTCTGTTTCTGTATTGGTCTCAAATTCTTGGACTCTTTGATGTCAAGATTTTTGCTCTTCATGTAGCATTAGCTAAAAATGGCTCCACTAATAGGTTCTCATTTTTGTGACCCCATGCTGCATTCTTGCCGTGCTTGTATTGCTATGTATAATGTTCCACATTGTTCTATCTCATGAAAATGCTCTGTCATACAAGGAGGGAAACTATGTCTCTCATAGCTATCTCACTACCAACAACCTTTATTTATTTTGCTGTAAAAAACAATGCTTCAGTTAAAACAGTATTGTTTATGAATGTTTGGGCTTCCTTTTCTTTCATTCTGTTCTTATCAGTTACTGGCATTACATTCCTAGCTTCAGTTATATTTGAGCATTATTACAATCTATTGCAACCTGTCATCTATCTTACAGGAAAATAGCCAATTACCACAAATGCATATGTTATCTGAAATTATGGGACCTGTGTTGCATAAAGGCTGCCCTCCCAACTGCCAGGACTTATTGACTTGGTTACCAGCATCCATGATTCATTATATTTTGACTTTTCTTGATCCAGGTATCAAGTGTTTAAATGCATTTTGATTCAACTCTATATAAAGTGGAATGCCTTGTTGCTTTATGCTTTTTTATTTTATATTTGAAATGATTTGCAAGATTGTCATAGTTAAGAGAAACTGCTCTTCTCATTTGCCATTAACATCAATCCCCATTTCTGATGGATATCTATATCTGTATACAATTCACATGTTTGGAGTTTTTGATGGTCAAGAAAGTATTTGTCTTGTGCATTTGACTTCATAGCGAGTTGCTATCAATGTCACATTTATCTCCTGAGTTTTGCCACTAGGTTCATCCAGTCATAAATGTGTGGAGAGTAAGAGAGAGGACCCAAGCCATGGTGTTAGGCTAGCCTTCTAATCAGTGGGCTATTCAACGGATGTTTATAGTACTATTTGGCATATTTGCAATGCTCAAAGAAAGATCGAGAAGAGTTGTAATCTCTTGTGAGGATTGCAGGATTTTACTTATACCTTAATCGATATTGTAATGAAGTAGTTATTTAGTAATGATATTGTTGCTTTCATTGTCCGGGATAGTCCTATTTATTTCATATGTCACGTATTGAAACGAAGTTTTTCATATTCAACATGTCAATTTATTTATTTGTGTTGACATCACAGTAAGCTTGGCACGTGCAAGTCAGGTAAATAAAACATGGCATGAACACTGTGAAGATGGTCGTCTATGGAGGAAATTTTGTTGGTAAGTTTTTTGAAGGATTTCCTATGCTTTGTCCAGCTTTGTATGTTAATCTATGCTTGTCGAAAAACAGACACGTTCTAGACTAGTGGAATTTCCATTGTAACCCATTTTTAGAGGCGATTGAACCAGGAAGAACGTCTCCAATTCTACAGAAAGGGAGTGTATCTGTTGAAGGTGGTAGCTGTTTTAGACTTTGAGGAGTTCCGTTGTAGTCTTTAATCTACGAGTTATATAATGTTTAAGTCAGATCTGGTTTTAGTTGCAAATGACATACAAAGGTGCATTGCTCCTATAACAAAGTGTATTGTAGCATATCTCTTTTATTCCTATGGAACTCAGGTCTATGTGAGCTCGACAAGTTTTCTAATTCCATTTCAGCTATCCCGACATGCAGTTGTCTCCTGCCAGGGAAAGAGAACAGATTATAAAGCACACGAACCGTGACGGCACGATTCAGGTATCTTCTTTTTTTATCCTCAGATTTCTGACAGGAGGTATTGCACATATATTACATTATGTGCTTGCATATTCATATCTAGTCTGAAGTAACCTCCGTCACTCTGTAGACTTGGTATTTAGTGCTGTCGTAACGAGCTTTGAATGCTTGTATGTACCAGACTCTTTTCCTAGCTAATTTCAGTCCGGTCAGGTTTCCAGGGAATAAAACTAGGGTTAATTCAACAGCTTTTGATGTTTACCTAAGAAGGACCTGCCTTCCGCATCCTTCCCTGAGTCCTACACCATGTCTTGTTTCAAATCTGGCACAAACAAACTTGATCTTATTTTTCTCTTTACTTAACCTGTTTCTTTCTTCCTTTGTTGGGAGTTTTAATATTGGCCTCAGGGCATATCCCAACATTATACACTAAAACAAAAGGAACATTTTTGCTACGGTGTTAAAACGTTTGACTTTATTGTTTGCAGATTAAGCATATTTAGTTTTCCATTCCACCTTCAAGCAACCTTGGGTCCAGGTTTTCTCTGAATTTAGCTTTCCTTTGAACCGAACAGATCCTGGTAGTTCTACTCATGCGTTACTTCATGTAATCATTTCATGATTTGATATACGAATTGTTGATTTTCAGTGGAAGAGAGTGTTTATACTGCGTTACTGTTTGCGAAGAAATTGGCTCAACGGAAAATGCAAAATCAGAACATTTACTGGCCATACACAAGGTAAGAACTGTGAGAAAGCACGCTTTCATTTCGTGATTACAAGTGACGTAGAAATTTGCAGTGACGTAATCATTTTCAGTGACGTGGTCATTTTCAGTGACGTAATCATATTCAGTGACGTAAGCATTAATGATAGTTCGCAGATGAAATTTAGACGTTAAAAGTAGCAATGTACAATTTTGGTGGAACTCCTGTGATTCTGAAGTCTTTTTTGGGAAAACTGTTGGTTACATTTGTATGGAAGTTGCAACGGTATGATTTGAAATGAATCAGTAGGGTTGTGTGAAATTTAGAAAATGTTATCTCGTGTCATTTGTATTTTTTCAGCTGTATTTTGCGTTCAATTTGATGAGACACGCATTGTGAGTGGTTCCTCAGACAAAACAATCAAGGTATTCTCATAATCTTTCTTTCTTTTCTACCATTTTTGAGCCGTTTTTGAGCACATTCCAATTAGAATAGGATTGTCATGAATAAATGTAACAAAAATGGGTCATTCATTTAGTACGTATGCACGAAGGGGGGTAGGGTCAAGCTAAAGCGCACGTTTGCGTACAAGAAGGGGGAAGGATTTGACACACCCAAGTACGTATGAAAAAGGAAAAACTAATCTCTTTTTATGTATGTATTCTGTAATGTTCTTGTTTGCAAGAAGATCCCATCTTTTCTACCAGCAAAAGTGTTTTCGTCCACCACTAGTGATGACTGTAAAACAGTTGAACGATCCAGTTTAATTATATTCATTAACAAATCATCTGGGATCGTCAGTCTGGCAATATCAACGAATGGCATAATTAGTATACACGATACTTAAAAATTTCCCGTTGGAAAATGGGAGAGGGGAGTCAGATGGGTAGAAGTACGTACGCAACAAGGGGACTCTTAGTACGGGTGCGAGGGGGTCAGATTTTCGCCATTTTATTGCGCTTGTGCTAATTGAATGACACCAAAGCAGACAGTAGGAAAGCAATCATAGAGCTATCTTCAGTTCTTAGTGAGATGTCAATTTGCTATATATAACCACAGAATATATCAATATAGGTAATCTCGCTATCTAAGACTGAACGTATGTAATGCCTCTTTCTCTAGCTATTGGTTCGAATTTTCCTTCTCCAGAAAGATAACACAGTTGGTCCTACATTCCATAGTTCTAAACTTTACTTCCATATTGCGTCTTTAAAATAGTTTCCCCTGGTTTTTCTCTCTTCGATATACTACTAAACTGTTCATTGGTGTAGAGAATTCCAACTTGTTTCTATGTGAAATTGGCTCCTTTTTTGACATCATTCTGTAGTTTGTTGCTTTCCTATAGGATCTTTGTTCTCATGCAAAGAGTTTTGTTACAATCTTTGCATACTAACGGAATTTGGAATGGCTCTTAATGTTTCCAATATAAAATTCTTGGAACTGTTTTGCTCTCTTTCCATCAAAAGGAGGATCTGTACTTTGATGGCAGTTTGTGAATGGTAGATGTAATAACCAGATTCTTTGTTATTTTGAAAGGTATGGGACATAAAAGGCGGCTGTACTGACCCGGTGCTTACTTTGGTTGGACATTCTGGGGCAGTACGATGTCTTCATCTAAATGGCAATAGGCTTGTTAGTGGATCAGCAGATGCAACCATCAAAGTACGTCTTCTCTTTATTTCATTACTTGTTTTTTCTTGAGTACATCCCAAGTCAGTATACCTACCAGAGCGTGATTATTAAAGAGGTATTTTCGTATCTGTGAGCATTTTCATTGTCATGTTGGCTAGTTTTGTTGTTGTTGCAAATAATTTCCTTTTTATTTTCGACGATGTCATTGTTATTGGGATTAGTATCATTGTTATTGCGAGTAATTGTATTATAATTGCGAGTAATTTTACTGTTGTTGTGAGTAAGTTTACTCTTATTGTGAGTAATTTTACTGTTGTTGTGAGTAATTTTACTGTTATTGTGAGTAATTTTACTGTTGTTGTGAGTAATTTTACTGGTGTTGTGAGTAATTTTACTGCTGTTGTGAGCAATTTTACTGTTGTTGTGAGTAATTTTACTGTTGTTGTGAGCAATTTTACTGTTGGTGTGAGTAATTTTACTGTTGTTGTGAGCAATTTTACTGGTGTTGTGAGTAATTTTACTGTTGTTGTGAGCAATTTTACTGGTGTTGTGAGTAATTTTACTGTTTTTGTGAGCAATTTTACTGTTGTTGTGAGCAATGTTACCGTTGTTGTGAGTAATTTTACTGTTTTTGTGAGCAATTTTACTGTTGTTGTGAGCAATGTTACCGTTGTTGTGAGTAATTTTATGGTCATTTCAGATGTCTTTATGGTTGTTATTTTCAATAATGTGCGTGTAGGCAAAGAACTTTCTTCAGCATGCTATTGCAACTTTGAAAGTGTTTGTGTTGTAAATCAAATAAATCACCAGTAACAATCAATTACGTATTTCAAAATCAACCTGATCACCATCTGGAATCAACTAATTTTTAAAAATCAAACAGATCATCAAGAACCAGTAGAGTCTTTAGTAGTCAATGAGGTCATCATAAAAATGTTGCTGATCATTACCAGAAATTAAGCAGCTCATCA
Source organism: Mastigias papua (assembly GCA_964019165.1). Taxonomy (NCBI): domain Eukaryota; kingdom Metazoa; phylum Cnidaria; class Scyphozoa; order Rhizostomeae; family Mastigiidae; genus Mastigias; species Mastigias papua. The sequence continues at coordinate 714,011 of OZ025286.1, read as the reverse complement.
TTGAATTTCTTTCAGGTATGGGATCTCGAGGAGGGTTGCGATTGGAGCAGTGCTGCTTGTAAGGTGACCATGGTAGGACATGTTAAAATCGTTCGATGTTTGCAGGTATTCACACCTTACTGTTTTATCCTCAAGATAGCAGAATTTTACTGTTTCATTTTCATGTTGTTTTCATATGTTGAAAATACTTTTTATCTCCTGCGCTTCTTCGTTATTGGCGTGATTTTTCAATTATACCCGAGTTCTTTGTACTTTGCTCATGTCTATCTATCATCCAAATTAGATCTTTTGTTTGTTTTACCTTACATCTATATATATATATATATATATATATATATATATATATATATATATATATATATATATATATATATATATATATATATATATATATATATATATATATATATATATATATATATATATATATATATATATATATATATATATATATATATATATATATATATATATATATATATATATATATATATATATATATATATATATATATATATATATATATATATATATATATATATATATATTGCAATTGAATCAACATCAGACAAGTAGTAAATCCAGTCCATTGCGTGTTATATATATATATATATATATATATATATATATATATATATATATATATATATATATATATATATATATATATATATATATATAAGAATAATAATAAAAGTTATACCATACTGTTATACGTGACCGTCGGTTTCATGTTACCAATCTTCAGGCGTAGATACGCCTGAAGATTGGAAACATGAAACCGACGGTCGCGTATGACAGTATGGTATAACTTTTATTATTATTCTTATAAGACTCCATTCAATTGTCGAGCACTTTAGTGTTGTAAAAGATGCAGTTGAGGTATCGCCTCTCGTTCTATATATATATATATATATATATATATATATATATATATATATATATATATATATATATATATATATATATATATATATATATATTAAGTACGTACATATATCTGCCTTTCTTTGCAATATATATATATATATATATATATGTACATATATAAATGTGATTCGCCTTATATATACATATATGGTGACTCTAAGCACCCATGTTAAGCTCCTTATTATGTTTCTTCACTTTGAGTGATTTGCTAGAATGATTGTTACTGCATGTTCCTGATTTTCAAAAATTTTCCATAGTTTGTGTGTGTTTTAATTTTATTTGTGATTGGTTTATCTTCTCGTGTGTTTTTTTATCTGATGGATAGATATTTCGTAGTTTTTTACTTTTGCTGAAGATTGGGTTTTTAATTTTGATCTTTCGTGCAATATTGGAAGAATTTTGATATTTGTGAAAGGTATGATACTGCAACATAAGCTGGGAACAAGCTCATTGGATGTATCTTGATCGATAATGTAAGAGTCTTTGTTGCCCAAGGTTGATGATGAGAAGATTGTAAGTGGCTCGTACGACAGAACGTTGAAGTTATGGGATATCAAAACTGGTCTGTGCAAAGCTACATTCAGGTGGGTATTGTTATTGATTAGTGATTAATATATATTGCTTGGGATAAATCATGAGAGCGTGCCACTGCAAGTCTTGTAGTTCACACTCAGAGCTCTCAGATCTCACACATTGGGTGTGAGAATCACGCATCTGCGTTATTTCTCACTATCACACCTTAAACGCATACCTAAAGCGAAAAAGTTCTCACGCATTCTTAATATGTCCTTATGTACTCAGTGACGTAGCCACAGGGAGCATGGGGAAGCGATTGCCTCTACATCTGCATGAATATGATCCTCGGGATTGCCATTAAATCAGATTGAGATTTCTCTTCAAAAATATTCTGCTCATATGACTCCGCTGTATAGAATAATTATTGCAGATGTACCAACATTCCGTATGGCTAGTGTCAAGCATGATATTTGGGAGTTGCACTCCACGCCAAAGTAAAAGGCTTGGTTCTCAACTACCTTCTTCGGGGGTATGCCCCTTGACCCCGTTTGGTTCTTCTTCTCACAACTTCATTTACTCTCTCCAAGCTACTGTATTCACTCGAGGATGTATCCTTGAATTTTGGGGATTCCACTTCCCTGCGCTTCTTTGAGGCCTCCACCTTCAGGGAATAGAAAGGTAGGGTATTTTGAGCCAATCTGAAGATGTTAGAAGTGCCAGAAAAATTTTGGGACAAGATGGAAATACAATCTAACTCAAATTCAGTTTTGCAACTTGAGAGCTCTGCATATCCATATCACGTCGAGTTATTCGCAGCTGGTTGCACTCGGCTGATGATTCACTGGCCAGCATAAGGACGAGCAAAAAACAAGGCTAGAAGTGTTCTTAAAAAATTTAACTATCAGATTCTCTAGAGTTGGTGGAATCCTGACCTTTGACTATCAACATGCTTAGCTTATACTTCTGATACTAATTATCCCTACAACAACAATATACGCAATTATCTGAAGTGTTCTCTGTTTACGCATCCAAAAAATATAGAGTGTCAAAGATTATCACTGAGATTGAATTTGTCTCTTCTAGAAAGTTATAGTTCTGTATGTGCTGCTTTAGATAGGAAGTCGCTTTTAGGTTTTTCCCTGTGGCCTAAACACGGCTGCTCTCTCGTGTGTATACATGTTTATCTGTGGCCTAGACATTGCTTTTGGAATTCTATTGTAGAATAATCCAGTAGCGAACACAATCGATTACATGTTATTGCGGGCAGTTTTCAGACAGTTTACAAAAGAAAAGAGTCTTGCATTACCAATGTGTTCATGACCTTATTACATTTTGGTTTGTGGGTTCATCAGCAGGATTAGCAGTCAAAGACGGTTGAACAAAAGTAGTCTTGAAACAAAATGTACTATCGGTGTGCTATGAGATTAAAGTCCATTTTAGACAGTACCACACTTTGATACAGAAATCAAGGTCTGGTTCACGTCTTCGTTTCCGCTTCGTTGTTCTCTGGCGGGGCTTTGCTTCGATGCTTCTCAAGGTGGATAACGGGCTTCTCAAGTGGATTGTATTCGTTTTCATTTTCAAGTGGATTGTAATGTAACAGCTTATCCGCCATGATGAATTTAGTCATCCTGCGCAATACTTTTGAGCCAAATGTAAGAAGAGCCAGTCTTAATCTCCATTTGATTTGATCAGTGTTGATTGGGGAATTGTATGAAGCAAATTAAACAACACGAGTTTTTTCAATATACACTACTATAGGACAGATAAACAAATTAGGCAGTTCTCGTAGAAGAGTTAATAAGCCAACATGCTTTAAGTGAGCTTTAATATAATTTCATTTAATAGTAGTAGATGCTCACATGGTTTAAGATTTATTGTAAAAATAAAATTAGGGCATTGTGAGGGCGAAGGATTTGAAATACAAGACTTTTTCAATCTCAGGTCAAATTTCCTGGTCATTATATATATATGAAACCGGTATCGAAATAACCTGTATTTCTGCTTTTATTCTACTCTCATATATTTATCTACTGCTACTTGCGAACCAAAAAAACGAAATATATATATATATGTTTATATATATATATATGTATATATATATATATATGTATATATATATATATATATATATATATATATATATATATATATGTATATATTCATATATATTTATATATATATATATATAAATAAATAAATAAATATATATATATATATATATATATATATTTATACATAAAAATATATGTATATATCTTTAAATGTATTTATATACATGTATATTTATATGTAGTCATAAATATAACGCTAGTTTTGTGAGAGCGGCCTTTGCAACATGAAGAATCAGTGATCATTAAATATATATATTGAATTTTTAGCATATGCTGGAGGAGATAACAAATTTACATTGTTTATCAATGTTCCTAAGCAAGAGCCTAGTTGCTGGTTTGGCCTCCGTTCCCACTCTTAAACACATTTATCTATTTCACCGAAAAGGAGGTTTTTGAGCACTTCTTTCTGTTGTTTTTCTCATCATTCTTCTTTTATACAGAGGCCACTCTGCTCCAGTTCTCTGCGTCCAGTTTGATAGCGAGAAAATAGTTTCAGGATCAGCTGATAAAACAATTAAGGTAATGGTTTTTGTTTTGAAGATAGTTGGAACGCTGTTGTTTGCTTTCGTGCATTATTTTCTATTTTAAGTTGCTATATGAATTTTCTCCTTGAGTTCTTCCCCCGTCCAAGTTTTCTAAGCTTATAAAGTGTTGAAAGGAAATTCATTGAATTCATTCAGATGTAAAGGAGTTCAGAATTCAATCTTTGTAAGTTGTTCGCCAGAGCTTCTGATATGAAGCAGAATGTGCCAATCCCTGTCAATCGATATTTAGTGATCATCTCAAAACGACAGCTTTCTTACCCTGTTAAATCATGAATAGGTAGTAAATTCCTCCATAGAAAGATCTAGATATGGCTGAATAACGTTCTTATTTGTAGATTATTTTGAGGGTATAGAAGTTCTTGTTCGAAGGAAGTGCTAGACATACACTACTGAAAGTTGTTAAAATGCATTTTGCTTTGCTGTTGAGAATCTTCAAATCTTAAGCATTAAACATATTCTTTTTACTGTTCAATAAGAACGTATTTTTTGTCCCATTGAAACAGATTCTTGTTTACAAGGTGCATACGTAAGGAAAAACAGCCTGTATTGCCTTGTTTTTATAGGTTTGAATGATTTGATTTGCTGTATTACATACAAGGTGGCTTTTATCTAAGTGTACAGAATACAATGGAATCTAGGAGTGACTTGCTTGTGCGACGTAGTCTAAAAGAGAAAATTAAATTGCAAGCAATGCTTATCCAAATTCATTAGTAATCATTGTACTTTGCGATATTATTTCCTTAGTATTCTTTGTTTTGAGTGAGTAATTTTCACTTTGTTGTTAATTTTGTTTCTTACAGGTTTGGAGCATAAAATTTGGAAATTGTCTAAATACCATGGCTGGTCACACGGAAGCAGTTACTTGTCTCCAATTTAATGCAGAAAGAATATTCAGTGGTTCACTGGATTGTAGCCTGAAATTCTGGGACTTATGCACGGGCCAGGTTTGTTGACTGCATTTTGAGCTAAATTCATCGTTCTTATACATTCAACCGAGACCAGAAACGAGCAGTCCGAGTTGAATGTGCTATTATGCTCGAAATAAGGACGAAAGAGTTTTCTACTTTCACGAAATAGCTGTATTTTCCCATTTGATTGCACATCATATCATAAATTAAAGTCTAGACTTTGAATCGGCTCCTCAGGATATGTAGGATCCTTCTGTGGTGTTGCCTCTATCTATCCTACGCAAATCAACAAAGTTTTTTAGCTAGGAACCTAGCTCATAGCCTAGCTCCTAAGGTTGCTGATTTTTGACATATTTTGACCTGATTCTACTACTAAGAGTTCTTCAATACTGCACATGCAGAACCTGGAAATAGTGGGAAGAAAACATTGTTATTTATGTGGTAGCCAGTTTCCTAACTCTGGATTTATTGCAGTGGTAGAAATGTTGAAATTGAAAATTTCCTTAGCAGTTTTGTCATTGGTACTACAAGTTTATTAAATCGGTGCCATGTAAAACGAACTGGTATATTGACAGATTGGCACATTGACCGGAAGTGGTGTTAAGTAGCATAATAGAACTAGAGATCGTACGAGAACATGCAATTGGAACACGCAATGGACTGGATTTACTACTTGTCTGATGTTGATTCAATTGCAATATATATATATATCTAGAGGAGAATTCAAGACATAAAATTACACCATTTCAAACGTTTCGGCACAAGCCTTGCTCAGTAATATCATGCCAGCCACATTTTGCGCATTTATAACCATAGTACAAATGATATAATATATATATATATATATATATATATATATATATATATATATATATATATATATATATATATATATATATATATATATATATATATATACATAAATAGGATTCAAGGAAAACTTCAAGAGTTTTAAACGTTTAGACTTGCGTCTTCATCAGTATAAACCATTCCAGTAACATACAGCGCATTTATAACATAATACAAACTTACACCATTGAATACCTCAAGATAATTAACTAAATTAACAGTGACTAACACGTGGAATTGAAAGGAAAGGAAATGCAATCAGATGTGAAAGAAGTGGGTGTTGGAGAAGATAATATATATATGTATATATATATATATATATATATATATATATATATATATATATATATATATATATATATATATATATATATATATATATATATATATATATATATATATATATATTGTATTGTAAGTTTAGTACTGATGAAGATTCTGATCGAAACGTTTACTTAAAGGATAGTATATTTGTGGTTTATTCTATATATATATATATATATATATATATATATATATATATATATATATATATATATATATATATATATATATATATATATATATATATATATATATATATATATATATATATATATATATATATATGTATGTATGTATATATGTATGCAACCTAAGATACAATGAGGCACTGGGCGGTTTGATAAACTCCTGTATGGTGATGCATACCTATCAGATGGATGTCACATGTTGAGTTCAATAAGCCAAAATCCCAATATAGCCTCAAGATACTAGATAACCACAGGATTTACTTTTAAGTCATGTGCGAAGTTAGTTGAAATGTCAGTTCCCTCATGAACATTGTAGCTTGATTTCGTCATATGAGTTTCCAGCATAGTAAGCTTGTATGCACACCAGCATTTACCAGTTCATGCATACCCATCTCCATCCACACACCCAGCCACTCACCCAGCCACCCACCCACCCAAATCCATGCAAGTGCGTGAAGGTACCTTATTACATGCGCCCAACCACGCTCAACCATAACCTATCCAAACCCACCCACTCATTCCCACCTACCCACCTATCCTTCCATATCTAAATGAGCCTCAGCATATTTTGTAGAGCTTTTACACCTTTCGTGCGCCACGTTGTAGCCACCTTTCATTTTAACATCCGTTGTGGGTACTCTGTAAAGATCGAAATGCGGTTAGGATATATATCATATGGTATATACGGTTTTTGTTCATGAGAAACCTAGTACTAGACAGCCTAAAGTTTAAGAATCTTTTAAAACTACGGGGAAAGAGTTAAGAAACTTAAGAAATTTCTGTGCCATCTTTCACAGTTTCGGAAACACATTTTTCTTCCGCGGATTTAAAAGTGTCCACTACAGTACGTTTTGCTTAGAAGCCAATAACCCTTATCGGCTCTACAAAAGAAAGAGCCTTTTTCGTTTGTTTTTCTTTTTCACTACAATTTTTTTCAGTAAATTGAAAAAACTTTTAAGAAATTCTTAGAACTGAAATGTGGCCAGAAATTAGGAAACTCTTACTGCTAGGCTTTGAGCCGGGTTTCTTATAAAACAACCGTGTGAATGATGTTGTACACATAATTGTAGTGTGAAGTGATTAGATGGTATTGTACACTGATAGTAAAACTTTGAAGTGATAAAACCATATAAGCTCCTCAATGTGAAAGTTACAAAGGGCTGACAAATCAATATGACCATGCTTTTAGATCTAGGAAAAAGCCTTCGGTACATTGAATCACAAAATACTGCTCGAAAAGGTTTTTAGGTACGGTGTACATTGACAAGGCGATCAGCTGGTTTCGATCCTACCCTTATCGAACGAAAGCAATTTTCCAGAGTTGAACTTTGAATGTTTTAATTAAGTCTTTGGGTATTAACTGTGACATTCCCCAAGGTTCCTGACTAGGCTCCCTTCTTTTTGTCATGTACCTTTATGACTCTGATGAAAATTGCTTGCAGTTCTCTTTGGTGACCATGTATAGAGATGAAACACAAAGGACAGTACCGTAAATCCTCGAATTAGCCCCCTGGGGGCTTATTTATTTTTGATGCTTTTTGGGTGGGGGCTTATTGGAGGGGGGGCTTATAAAATTATTTGACAAATGCCGTATAAAAGGCTCATTGTCAAAACTCTTTTTCTCCATACTATTACAAGAACAGTATAAATTTGAGCATTAGTCTTTATGAAAGTCTTCATCATCAGCTAGGGTGGGGGCTTATTCGAGGGAGGCTTATTAACAATTTGAAGTTCTAGCATGGGGGCTTATTCGAGGGGGGGCTAATTCGAGAATTTACGGTATCGTTTGAAGACATAAACGAGCTTTCCCAGATGATGAAAGAGGAACTTCGAAACGTCTCTGAGTGAACAAATGTTAGTAAATTAAGTCCCAATCCCATAAAGACTGAGGTTTTTGCTTTTCAGCCATCCTTGCGGAGTTGACAAAATTGAAACACTGGCTCTATTCAAACCTAATGGCACAGAAATAAAGCGAGTAGAAAAAAAACTAAGTCACGGGGAGTTATTGTGGACGAGAATGTCAATTAGAAGGATAACTTCAAATCATTGAAAAGTAAAGTAACATTGAAAAATATTGTGTGGAGCAGCCTGCCAAATTCGAAGCTGCAAACACTTCAGCGTCTGCAGCAAAGAATCCTCTCAATCATTGAAAATGCTAAACAAAAGGATCCTTGGACCATTTAATGTGCTGAACACTGATCAGATCATCTCTTTTAATCGATCTGTCATGATATACAAAATTGCATGTAAGCAGTGCCCTGAGAGTTTCTGGAATAAGTATAGTCAGGGCAATGAAATTTCTGGGTATAGCACAAGAAAAAGCAGAAATCTCAACAATTTAAGCTGGAATGTACTAAAAGAGGTTCCACCATTCCGGGCTCAAAGCCTTGAATGAAATACCTATTGAAATAAGGGAAATCCCCTGACTCTGTCAGTTCAAAAGAAAATTATAAAAGGCTCAGTGAACCCTAACAAACTCGATTCCTAGGAAGATAAGACATTAATGCATTCCAAGCTAGCATCCAGTGTTAGAATCTTGTTTTTGATTATTAATTTTGATATACTTGTAACATTTATTTTCATATTCTGATGGGATATCGTGTAGGAATATGGATTCGAATAAAACAAATAAAATGAAAATTTGGTATCAAAAGTTGCTTTGATTACGACATCAATAGCAATCGCTAATCAATGTCCAATCAGTAACAATCACTAATCAGTATTCGATGAATCGGATTATTTTTAGATAGATTGAAAACCCTGATCTCCTAGCAGAACTGTTATAGGTATTACATATGACTTGGTAAAGAAAAGAGACTTATGATAACATAAGAGGTTGTTTTACCCATTACTATTTTGTTTAGCTTCGTTGGTAAACATTTACGAACTATTCGTATCAGATCATGGGAAATAACAGCTTTGTATAATCAGATCATACAGTTATTATGATTTTATTTCTCGTAAATGAAAAATTTTACTTATTAACAGGAGTGCCTTGGAGGAGGCTTAGAAAGTTCAGCTCCCTTTTAAACATGAGTAGAGTTTGTGGGCTCAGAGAACAGGCCAGTAGCTCTGCAGGTTTTCGCATCTGGAGTACTAAAAACAAAAGTCAAAAAGTAATGAAATCGATCCTATATTTCAGGCCTGTGTAATAACTAAATACTACATTTCTACGCGCAATATTTTTATCTTGCGTGCGATTGTTCAATTGTTGCGGCTATAATTGTTTGTGGGTTGAAGACAATAAGCCTTTGCTGGAATTGGTTTGATAGCGGTGTAAAGAGACACGTCGCTCCTAGGCACTCGTGAAACTTCATTGATAGCAGCGGAGTCGTGCACGCTGTGACTCAAACACTGGCAGCAAAGGATCATAATTTTCCCCGTTTTGAAGCATCGATGGTTGCAGTTGTTTTTGTGCATTACATGAAAACGGATGCTGAAACTTGAGTGCTTTTCCGCTGGTTGAGAAATGGCAGGCAAATATTCCTCCTAGTTTGTCATTCTGCCGCTGAGAATAGTCCTCAAGAACACCCATTACTTTGCTGATAAGCTGGAAATTCTCACTGCTACGTTTCGGTTGTTTTACACATGTTGGACGAATACGTCAAAAGTCAATAACTATTCTCTATGCAGAGTGTGTGTCATGCGACTTTCGTTGTTACAGAACTCCTGAGCAAGCTGATCCAAACATATGCTCATAGTCGTGAGGAGCGGTGGCTGGGTATCATTTGCTTGCTTTGTTTACGAACAGGACTGACCGTAATACAGGAGACCATATGGCAGTTTTCTGCTGAAAAAGGTTAAATACGTAGAACTCAGTGTGCTTGCGGGCTTTTAATTTGTTTGTTTTTTTTCCTATATGGGGCAAGAATGTCACGTGTTTACGTTCGACAATTTGCTCTATTCCTGTTATGCTCTGGTATCTTTTTGTATTTAGTTGCCAATGTTCTCATAGGCTTTACCGTTCATGGCCACCACCAGAAGGTAGTTGTACTCGAGAGTAAAAGACAGCCATTAAGTATCAAGCATCAAAACAGACAACAAAGAGTTCACAACAGCTCTAGGAAAGTTGCCCGGAGCGAAAATATAATCGTGAGACTAAAGGAAGAGCGCACTACGACGAACAAAGGTTCTCTATTGGAGCTTGTGAGTGAGCAAGTCATGAAGAAAGATATCCTATCTGAGGGATGCCCAAGCCTGTATTTAGTTGCCAAAAATCAACCACTTGTAGAAGGAGATGTCACCTGCGTACCGCACAGGGCTTCAACTGAGTCTTGTAGTTATGCTGCCGAACATTTCAGATTCGATAGACATCTCTTGGAGTGTCTGAGTAACACATCGTTCAAGTTTTGTAGCGTAAACAATGAAAACGAACCTAGCTGCGTTTTTCCCAAGTTCTGTTCAACAATTCACATTGATGGAATTGACGAGGAAAATGGTAACTACGTGCATTTTGCATCGTGTCAAAATACAAAGTCTGTCACAGAAAATATCCGTAAAGTGTTTTATGATATATCTAAATCTGTTTTTAAGTTCATGTTCATCAGCTGCAGACGGCACGACAAGTCTCTACACTCTCAACAACTCTTACCTGTCACGATTCCACGCAGACCTCCTTCTTTTAGGATACGCCCTCCATCTATAAACATTAATATTGTGCTTATTGATTCTTTATCACGGCCACATTTTTATCGTTCCCTCCCCTTGCTCATAAGGGAATTTAATCGAATAAATAAGGACAGAAACTCTCACGGGGAAGTCCTGGATTTCGTGTCATTTCAGTCTCTTCATGGACACAGTGCCGAGAATGCCCATGCATTATTTACTGGCACATTTCTACCGAAGAATTTGACGGAAAGAGAAAGGGAACGAGCATATGTTGGTATAGGCTCACTATATGGAAGGTTTAAACAGGCAGGCTACACAACTATGTATCAGGACGATTTGTGTTGGAAGAACTTTTGGGGAATGCGCCTGGAGCTTGGTTTTCCAAAAACTTGGAAAAACATGCTGCAAAGAATAAAAGAAGCTCAGATCGATGAAACTGGTAAGGATTATTTGTTGTGGAATCATCATCCTCCGTTACTAACACCGCTTGTGTTTGAATCAAGCCCTGGACAATCTTTAATAACTAACCTCATGCCAATTTCCTTGTATTCATTGACAACAGAACCCAGGGCCGTGTAGAGGGTTTTCGGGCCCCAGATTAGGAGGCCCAAAAAGCAAAGGAGCATATCAATGTTCACGAGAGACGCGCTCTGTTTGGGCCCCTATAGCCATGGACCCGTGGGTTATTGAACCCTCTGACCCCACCTTCCCTCAGCATTGACAGTACCTATCTCTTAGGATTTTTGCCCTAGTAGCCGCAACCCACGAGCCCTTGCCCACTTTCTGAAGTCTCTCATATTGTGTGTTAAGTTTGGAAAGTGAACTGAGGGAGGATTTGTTTGAATTTTCAAAGTTTACGGCCCTAATATTTTGATGAATCAGTTTCACTGCCATTTGCATTAGGGTTTTAATTGTTTCTATGCTCTTGGAGATTTCATTACAAAACTAGCGCTCGTCTTTTAATCTATTCAGGATAAAGTTACTCGACCCCTGCTTAGTGGTTGTGGTTGTGGTCACGAATACAATTTGAATAGTAACTATAAATCACTCCATTGTCTTTTGAATCAGAGGATTTCTTGCAATATCCTATGCACAAGTTTTAAGGGGCCCGTTTACACAGTACGTACGCAAGCATCTTCGAAGATTTTGATCTCCCTCCCTTTGTATGCAAACGAACTTGCACATTTACCCCTCCCCCCTCTTCAATGGTTCGATGACTTTCAATCTGTTTTAACTGTCAGAATACCACCGAATTATCTATGATGGTTAAGAAAGAGAAAGGTTTTGTCAGCATGTAACATTGACATTGCATCCTCGATGTTAGCCCCCCTCCCACTTTAACACATATGCATCCCCCAACTTCTGCCCCCCTTTGTGCGTACGTCCTAGGTTAATGACCCCTAAGGAAGTATCCTTTGTCAAATTTCGCCTGTGTCGGGCATATATTGTACACGGTGAAACAGAACCCAGCCATGTGAATTTATTTACAACTCTCTTTTCTTATCATAGGACTATCATTTGCCAACTGCAGGGTTTTAAGAAGTCTTGGTTTAAAGCATCCATTTGCTCGCACTAACGGCGATCAGATCTGTTTCAATGGAGATTTTCAACACAACTATTTGCTGGAGACTGTTTTGAATTGGCACAAATATTCACGACGCCCCACCATTAGCTATACGGCGTTAAATGTTGCGCACGATTCTGCTGGCCTGAGAACGCAAACATTGAATCTAGGATTGATAAATCATGTACGGAAATCTTTGTTTGCTGGAAACACGATGACCATTCTATTGGCAGACCATGGCAATACGTACACACCTTTCGTCAGGGAAATGTTGGAAGGCCGGTTTGAGATGTACCATCCATCGCTTTTCATGGTCATACCGGACCCGGTTGCAAACATACTTGGCAAAAACACTATGAACGCCCTACGAGCAAACCAAAACCGTTTATTTTCAATGATGGACCTAAACGCCGGACTGCGTGCAATAGCCGATCTTTCAGCTGGGAGCGAGATGCCTGAAAAGCGAGGCATTTTTGGGCTGATACCATCGGACAGAACATGTGATGACTTGCAACTGAGGCTGCCAAATCTGTGTGTCTGCGAGGGATGGGACAACGTTGCTCAGAACAATTCACGCCAGATATCTGTCTTAGAATTTGCAGTTGGAACTCTCAATAATGAAATAAAACGCCAAAGACATGAAGGAAAAGGCTCCATGGGTGAAGCGCACAAAGACAGAATTTCAAGTCCCCGGTGCCATCATTTGGTGCCCTTATATTTTGAAAACGTCCGCGAAAGAAATTCAGGTGAAAGTATTATAACGTCCTTTGATTTTGTTGTTTCCGCTGGAAAAGTTGCAAATCAAAGGTACGATGTGTTTCATGTCGAAGTTAAGTCGAGTATTTTGCCGGATACCTTAGAATCCTACATTGAGTTGCTTAGCTTCGACAGATTGTCACCTTTTGAGCCATACAGAAAATGCACGGACTCTGGAGTCGATACGCGGCTGTGTGTTTGTTCGCTTGGGGATGCCCAACCTGCTAAGAATGGAGTGAATTATGTGTTAGCCAAATCTGTGAAAGTTATAACAAATTACATGCCAAGACTTAGAGGTTTACCATCAAAGAAGATCCTTTATAATAGAAAAAGCGATAAATGCATTTATTTAATTGCCAGAAATTATCACGAGTATACTGATAAGGGAGTAATTAATGCTGATAATATACCATCTGCAGCTTTGGAAGCGATGAACATCTGTGCTAACGAATCTTTTGTAGTCACTGTAGAGGTAAAGCCTTACTTAATGAAAGTCTCCAGTGCGAAAATAATACGTACTGTATTGAATGGTAATTCTTTAGCATTCATATGTTCACTTGTCACCCAGGAATGGTCGTGGAATTCTAGGTATAAGTTTGAATATAGTGTGGCACGGCTGTAAGTCCCGACTCAGATGTGAAAACTGAAGATCATGCGAGCAGTCTTCGCTGAAAACTTCATCCTGGGCCCGGAGGTAGCCCCACCGAGAGCTGTAATGGGACCGGGGGCAACAAAGCCCCTTGACGACGCTACTATGAAGATGATGCCACCATAGAATAGTTTCATAGCTTTTGGGGCCTGTGATGTTTGGGGCCGGTGGCAATCTGCCCCCCTCTCGGCGCCCCTACCCAATCCAAGGGGACTTATGATGTTAAGATTCATTTCAACGAAGTAGCTTCGGGTTCCCTCCGAAGGAGAAGTTTCCACAGCTCATGTAGTTCAGTTCAACGACCCGTATATCAATAAGTGTATGTGCTTTCCCTCCTTGTTCGCTACGCGTAAAACTTATGAAATGGCATACTAAAATCATTGGCAACGAAGATGAATGGCTTTCCCATGGTTATATATGTGTATGCTATTGCTGTCAAGTGTTGATATATGGAGGACCACTCGTGACAATACTCCGCAGAGGTTATTATTAGTTAGTTTGACGCAATGCCATTACTCTCCAGTCCGGAATAGACGTCCCCCCCGACTATTTATTTTTTCAAAAAATGCACACCAGGACATTCTTATTGCAACCCCCCCGCTTATTAATTTTGAGCCAAGAGGAAATTGTCCCAACCAGACCAAGAATTTTCCGGCGAGAGTAACTCGTTGTGAATGTTTGTTGTGCTGAAAAAATGCTAGCGTGAAATGCGTAATTGCTGCAAGAAGCACTGAAAACTCAGCCGACAGTTGTTCCATTGATGATGTCATTCTGAACGCCGATTACATTTTTAGCATGCTAGAAATATGTAATAAACGCAATAAATTGTTTTTCAAAAAGTTAAAGTTTTTTATCCAGTGCATATGTTGGTCTTCTGTCCACATCCATTAATAACAGCCCACCCCATAGACATTCACCTTGGAGCTTTTCCACCCCCCCCGCTTATTGCAACCCCCCCGCTTATTTACCTTGAGACTTTTTTCCAACCCCCCCGCTTATTGCCACCCCCCCTTCTATTCCGGACTGGAGAGTAGCGTGGAAATGTCGCTATTTAATTTCCATGTCTTCAAAGACAAAATTACTTTCCTCATACATCAACAGAAGATTGGGTTTTTGACCCTTTTATGCCTTTATGGCCGCTAGATGATATATTAAACGCCGGGAGTTTATCAATAATTTCAGTACCACTCTTTTCAACATAATTGGTGACTTTGAGTTGCTAGAATTGAGTTAATCATTTAAAGAACTGTGTATTTTGAGCGTGATATGAATTCTTGTGTTTTTAACAGGTCCATCTATGTGAATTGGAGATTTTTTCCGTATGGTGTCCACTACTAGTTAATTTTTGCAAAAATGAAATATAAAAATGATGAGATTGATAACGTATTATATGTGTAGTGTTTAGTAACTACCTTGTGTACTTTTTGCGCGATCTATCCTTCTGTATTGACATCACATGTGTAGAGTTGACGCAATTTTGATCGGTCCCTAAGTCTTCATTGTTCAACACCGTAGTGAACTGATTGTATAGAGTTGATGCAGTTTTGATCGGTCCCTAAGTCTTCATTGTTCCATAACGTCGTGAACTGATTGACGAATTCCTAACTGCACGAGCAATCAACGTGAATAATCATTCAATCAACTTGAGCAATCATTCGAAACATCAATCAAGATATCAAGCACTCAGCAAACTAATTTGTTTTCAAATTCCCAATGATACGTACACATTCAATCATTGATTTGGTAGCAAGTCTCCCATCATTTGGGCATAACATGCATACGGACAAGTTTTCCATTCAGAGAAACAGTTTAGTTACCTTTTGGTATATAGAACAAGGAATGGACCGTCACCATGTTACTTTAATCAGCGTGACATATCTACAGCATATCGCCAAGTGCTTGCTGTTGTCGGCACCTCACTACGCATCGTTTTCCTTAACTGACTGCTTCAGTATTACCACCGAACTGATATAAGTCGTGCTCAGTCATTTGGCCACATTATTATTACATATCTACCATGTGATTTTATTTACTTTTTGAGCAAAAACGAAAGCTCAATAATCTCCATTCATGTGATCAGTTTAGTGGTAAGACTATATACAGAGGGTGTACTGAATTGTTCGTCACACAGGATTTGTGGCTTCCCATGTGATTGTATTGGTGCTAGTTGTAAGTAAGAACATGTCCTGGTTACATCTATGTCTATTATTACATGTATCATTTCATTGACAGTGGTGAGCCTAGAAAATTCCCACTTATGATTATCTTCATGAATTCATGTGCCTTGTCATGCGAAAGGATCGAATAAGCACAGTTTGTTTTCATTTGATCAGATTAGCTACTTGACTACGATAGAGCATGCTCCTAAGAATATTTGATTCCTCACAAACACGTTGTAACATTGACATGGATATTCATTGGTATAACTCAGTTATTCATATCAGAAAACCACGATACAAGCAGAGACAAGCTTAAGTAGTGCCCACTTTTTTGAGGAGCCATCTCTAATTTGTTGCCTTTTCCGCAATTTGTTGGTCTCTTCGGTGAAAGCGTTAGCATGCCGATCATGGTGTCTTCTTCCAACCTGTTGGTAAATTTCTTTGGTATACCCCCCCCCCCACTCAAAAGTCCTTCTGCTGGCCAATGTTGATCAATCGTAAATCTAGGGTAAGGTTTTGAGCTTGATGATTCACAGATCAACGTGATTTCTATGAGTAAGTTCTTTATAACTTTTCCAAAGTTTGAATGCACTCTTGTCTTGAATGTACTTTGTGGCGAACAAAATCCCTATCTATTCACGTAATTCTTTACAAAGGTAAAATTGAAGCAATTTCATCTTTATGGATTTTACTGTTCAGAGTATTATCATCAAGGTTCTCATTTTCAAATGAATGGTTGGGGGTTTATTGGAAAAAAGATTTATTCCCCTAAATTTCAGAGTCGGGATGCCTAATGCCACCGGAAGGTGTTATGCACATAGGATACCTTTTTGAATTTTTTGCTACTTTCACTTCGATTTCATTTCTTTATTTTATTTCTAGTGCATTGGAACTATCGACTGGATCAGTTCTGAAGGGCATACTCGCGTCGTGAGGTATGTTAAATAGAAGTCTCCTGGTTTTCTTCTTTGGTACTTGAGGATTTTGACCCATTAATTGCTGGTATGGAAAAAATGTCTCACGGCCTCCTTTATAGTGAAACTCTAAGTTTTAGTCTCTTAACCAAAGGAAGAGAGCATACTTTTCATAGGACAACGGTTTGAGTCTACTGAACGAAGTTCTTTATTGGCTAACATACAAGTCATCTTGTTTTGGAGGCATAGTCAAGTAAAAAACCCGCGCAATGGACAGCTAAAATTAGCTCTAATTCTTGTCGATGTTCTTCATGTTCGAGTGCATTTTCATAAGCAAGAAATTTTAGCCGCTGATGTAATATATAAGAAATTGTTTCAGATTCCATCTTTTTTATCTACACGTTTTTTATAGGGAACAGCTTTATAAGTATCCTTCACGTAGAAGGCCAGAAAATTGAAGGGACTTATGCTACTAAAGACAATATCCTTAATGACCTTTAAAATTTCCAGTATTTATATTTCTGAAAATAATGGAGAATTATGAAGCCAAATTCGAATGAATTGTATGCAATCCTTGTAGCAATTGGTTCATAGGCGGGTTCCCGTTGAAACGTGCTGTTTCCGTAGTGCCTTGTCTCAACACTGAACACTTGCAATGTCAATGACACCATATATATGCGGTTAAAATTAAGGGACTATTAAGGAATTTTTGGTGCTAAAATGAGGTCAAAAGAGGTCCAAAATAGGAAATTTCAGAGCTAGGCCTTATGGAAGGCTACTTGTTAAAATAACGGTTATTTTTTGCACCATGATTAGCATCGAATTTTATTCTCACACTCTTTCGCACAAATTGATTTACTACAAAAGCAATAACAAGGACAATTTTGTGACTACTTATGCGTCGTTGTATTCTCTTATCAGGTGCCTGATGTTTATTTATTCTGTATTACAGGTTTTAATACGAAAGTTGGTTTAATCCAGTACGAAAACTTTTCTAGCTTTTTAATGATTTCAGTATTAAAAGTCTCTTAAGATTTTCCTAACAAGGATGTTTGAGTATGTTGAACACTACAATGTTACCCTGACAGACACAACACAACAACACAATAATAATAATATCTGAATACGTCGATTAATACAAGAGATCCATACAAATTGAATGGAGAAGCGTGAACATAGGGCTTTTAATTTATATTAACTAATCGACTTGCTTAGATGTCAAAAATCCAGTATTGAATTTTCGTAACTTTTTGATTAGTCGAGTACAATTTTATTATAAACCGCTTTCTGATAACAAATTATTTATTATTATTTATTATTATTTATATATTATTTATATATTATTTATTTATTATTATTTATTTGATTCTAGGTGCTTGCAGACAGACAGTTGGAAGATTTTAAGTGCTGGTGATGATAAAGCCCTAAAGGTCAGGGGTTTTGTTATCAAATATGTAACATCTTTTTGTTATCTGATAACGCCTTTGTATCCTTCATCGTGTTTATTGTCCATTTGTATCAGTAGCTGATATTTTAGTTTCTTCGGTTAATTCCCGCCCTTTTCGTGCAATTTTTAATTTTGAAATAATATTCAATATATGTATATAATGTAATGTAATATAATGAAATATATGTATATAATGTTTAATGTATGTATGCAGTTTTATATATGTATGCATAAGTATGTATGTAGTTGTTTGTGTGTATTAGTGACTATGTATTCTGTATGTATGTAGTTCTATATATGTAGTTGACTAGCTTTGTGTAGTGGGCAAGCTATGAATATTGATTGCTGAAATATGAAAATAAATATTGCAAATAATGTAATTGGTTCTGTTTTGAATGGAAAGGAGTCCTGGACTATTCCAGGGCGTGTTCCTTCGAAAACAGTACTGGAAATGTCATTTCACTGAATATGTTAGTTACAGATAGTTTTGAACCTCACTAAGAGTTAGTTTGCAATTGAGTATTTTGTTTGGTATTCAACCATATACCTGACTATACTAGGTAGAGCATAGTCTACCATCTTGCAATATAGTCATGCACAGAACTAACAAACAAATCCGTCAGAAACATACATGAACCTCGAAGAAAATAAAATCACATGTAATAGTTTTCTTATTATTAACTACGAGTAAGGACCAACACAATATTTACAGTACTGCATACTAGAACAAAAGAACATAACAATTTTAAAACAAAAATTTCCAAAGATATGTCTCAGGGTAGATGCCAGAGGGTCCCGTAGGAGAAGTAGTAGTTTAGTAAATTTGTGTTTGTCCACGTTGTTTCTTCGTCAACATATACAATAGGTGCATTGCAATGCCATGTTAATTGTTTTACCAGGACGTCATGTTTAGTTTTATCATCAAGGTGTAATTAGAACTGTAGGGATTTATGGGAAGGACCCAGAAGGTGTTCAGAAGATGACTGAATTTAGAGGGATAGCTGTGTAGTTCAAATTGACCCTAGCTCAGAGTTACATCTGCGGGAGCAGTACATTAAATCCCCGTGCATATACGAACCTACCTTTTTAAAGCTGAATAAGGTTCTTATTTAAAAGGAACTTAGGTTATTTTAGGGTAAATAAAAAAGAATCTGGCAGTCTTCAGCATCGAAAGTAAAATTTGTTACCTTGCAATAGGAACATGTGCGTTTATCAATCTGTAATAGGTTCTGGTTTTCAAGGAAGAAGCATACTACATGAGAAACAGCCGATAGGTTCTTGTTGTTGTAGGTTCTTATATACTGTAATTTACTTGTTGTAGGTATAATTTACTTTGTTGTTGTAGGTTCTTGTAGGTTCTTATATACTGTAATTTACTTGTTGTAGGTATAATTTACTTTGTTGTTGTAGGTTCTTGTAGGTTCTTATATACTGTAATTTACTTGTTGTAGGTATAATTTACTTTGTTGTTGTAGGTTCTTGTAGGTTCTTATATACTGTAATTTACTGTACTACTACACACTTCTGATCGCACTGTTACAGTGGTTATCATTGTAATGATGTAGTTTTTGCTTTTACTATCAAATTTCAAACTTGTCAACATATCAGAAAAGTCAGTGGTGCACTTTTGCAAATATGCCTAAAACTTTTGTCGATGGATTTATTGAACCTGTGGTCCACGTAGTAGTAAGACATCGTTTCCAGTTTTCAATGTCACGTCAGATTTCATGTTCAAATTGGCATACCGATATGCTTAGGGCCAGTTTCTACTTGAGCGAATGCTGCCGTTTCGATCATATCAACTGAACGGTACGTAATTGTTAGTGAAGAAATGTCCATTAGTCTGCCTTAAGAAGAATCAATAGGAGGCGGAATTTACGTGAGCAATTTTGGCAATAGTCACACCAATGTAGTATAGTAGTACTAATGTGTTGGCTACAGAAGATAAGAGTTTTAGATTCATGAGATTTTAAAACAAATGGCACGGTAATGCACCAAACATTTGAAATACCATGGCAATTTGAAGCCAGGCATCTAATCTATACAGAAGAGTAACTCACATCTTTCGTTTTTGTGTCAAACCAATGGGATATATAAGAAAATTAGAACGTTTTTGCAACGTGGGTAACCAGAAAGGAGACAATGCTCTCTTTGCTGGTAGGAAGAAGGGAGAGACATAGAAAATAAGGGCTGTAGAAATGATGACAATGCTTTCTTTGCTGGTAGGAAGAAGGGAGAGACATAGAAAATAAGGGCTGTAGAAATGATGACAATGCTTTCTTTGCTGGTAGGAAGAAGGGAGAGACATAGAAAATAAGGGCTGTAGAAATGATGACAATGCTTTCTTTGCTGGTAGGAAGAAGGGAGAGACATAGAAAATAAAGGCTATAGAAATGAAAAGACCTGAGCTATAGTCTTCTAATTTCTGTACGTATATCTCTCCCAAGCTTATCGCTATGGGATACCAGTATGCATATATTCTAGATACAACCCTATGGGAGATGTTTATGAAAGCTGGCAGTGTGTTTTTGTCATTTCTGATATGTGTTTCCTTCGTTAACCATGACTATGATTAGATGCAATTTGACTGATTGATGATCACGTTTAATAGATTATGATTAATCGAGTGAAAATGATTTACTTTGTTTCAATCTACATTGCATTTAGTAGCTCCCTGTGTTTCATTTTAGATATGGAGCCTGGAGACTGGAAACCGCTTTTTCACGCTCCGTGATCACACAGATGGCGTCACGTGTTTGCAGTTCAATGATCACATGCTTGTTTCTGGTTCATATGATAAATCTGTTAAGATCTGGGACTTTTCACCTGATGATATGAGTTAAAGGCTGCAGGTAATAAAGAAATGAATAACTATATATAAATGTAAATAGAGTATACAAATCACATCTACAATGTAGACAATTCAAATCCACAATGTAGCTACTTACAGTTTCGTGTTTCCACTCATCAGGCTATGTAGTCTGATGAGTGGAAACACGAAACTTTAAGTAGTTACGTTGTGGATTTGAATTGTATACTCTATCGCATCGCTCTACGCTAGTATTGAGCAGTCTTTACAAACCTTGGAACGTGACTATACCTCCACTTATAAATTGCTTCAATCGCCAAGAAATTCTTAAAGAAATCAATAGATACTCAAGAAAAAACTCCAACTTTTAAAGCGTTTCGACACAAGTCTTCATCATTTATGACAACTGATGAATTCTTGCAGTTCATCAGATAACTGATTGATAGCAGTTCATTAGATAACTGATGAAGGCTTGTACCGAAACGTTTTAAAACTTGGAGTTTTTCTAGAGTGTGTATATATATATATATATATATATATATATATATATATATATATATATATATATATATATATATATGTATATATATATATATATATATATATATATATATATATATATATATATATATATATATATATATATATATATATATATATATATATAGTGAAGTAGTTGATTAATGGTGAAGGCTTGTGCCGACAAAGTCAATCATAGATAGTTATTTCACTAACGTCTGAAGTACTTGTAAATACTGTTTTTATTTATTGTATAAAGCTATTAATATAAGAGACTTATTGCTTTTCGCCAGTCATTCTACGTGA
Organism: Mastigias papua; assembly: GCA_964019165.1. Lineage (NCBI taxonomy): Eukaryota > Metazoa > Cnidaria > Scyphozoa > Rhizostomeae > Mastigiidae > Mastigias > Mastigias papua. The sequence continues at coordinate 691,906 of OZ025286.1, read as the reverse complement.
ACTCTGAGTTTAACTCCCATTGTATAGTTCTTTTGTTATCTTGGCTCTTAAGTGTGGGGGAAGTGGGTGTATTGTCTCAGAAGTCACAAGAAAATCAAGCGTACCTAGTTAAGATTCGGCCCAGCACATGTCAGATAGAATTCAACTCATTTTATTACATGTGACATGCTTCTTACGGCATCAACGTGGATTTTAGCCGATTGCACCATAGTTTGGACTACGTCGTTCAGTACAACGTACAATGAATTATGCAACTTAAGGGAGGCAAAACAACATTTGTATGTCACAACAAAGAATTATACTTCACTACAGCACGAAAAGTGGCAACATGTTTTAGACATACTGAAAGCTTTTTTACAAAAAGCTTTCAGTGTCTAAAAATTCTTTGTGTAAACAATTTTGCTGCTTTTTCGTGCTGTAGTGAAGTTCTGTAGTACCAACAGACTTTTAAGAATTATATCTTGCTTTATATCTTCCACCTCCTCAGACGGTTTCTCATCGAGTTCAGACGAACTAAAAAACTAATGCTAAATAATACTGGAGGGATATGACACCCCCGTTTCCCCATGGTGACTCCACTGCTCGGAACTACAGATATGCTCAAGTCATTCAGAGTGCATATGTTGTTTGCAAAATTTTCATCATGGAACACAAGTTCATCATATTTCTTTTCGAAAACACGTGAAAGAGGGTGTGGGATTTGTTGTGTATTACAAAGGGATCTACTTTGAAGAACAGATAGCTTGATGATTTTCATCTCAAAACGCTGGAGACGATGTATTTTGTAAAGACACAGGTTCTGCACCTGTTAGGGTAGCAGGCAATAGTCTTACTACACTAGTACCCAGTGATGTGCCCACATTGTTTATAGAGTTTGTAAAAAAAGTTGGTCATGCAGCAGAAAATTTAGAGTAAATTGGCGAGTTTGACCAAAGTTTAACTTGCAATTCATTCATTCTGCTGATCATGAATGGTCATTGTCAACTGTCTTTTCCTATGATATTGTAAATATCTTGCTTTAAAATTGCAACTATCATCATTGTTTCCTGGTGTTCTGGAAAATGGAGTTGGTCAAAAATGAAAGAGTTTGTTATTTTTTACAAATTTCCCCCCAACCAAAATTGTCTAAGCACATCGCTGCTAGTACCATATTTCCAGTGCCTCATTGTTATTTATGAGTTACTTTGTTTTATCACAGAAGATCAGTTTATATTTTCTGCAGTTTTCAATTTAATTTTCCTTGAAATCAACCTGAAAAGATCAATGACAGAAGATACAACACTTTTTGATCACAACCCATTCATTAAAAGATAAATAATTGTAGTATTGATTAAGAAATACAATAGGTAGTAATGGTCAAAATTGTTAATCGATGTCTTAATACTTACTTACCAAGCAATTAAATCAGACTTGAAGACTATCAATTAAAGAGGAAAATTTGAAATAAATGATAGTCCTCTTAATAATAAAGCTAAGATAATAACCTTATGGAACAGATGGAGAAAACATTGAAAGTAAAGGATAAATATTTGCGCAAGATAATAGAATTATCTTTACCAAAGGACTAATTGCCGAGAGGAAGGTATGAGTAATGCTGTTGTGTAATTCATTTCAAGTGAGCATACTTTGCTAACCAAAGTCCATCGAGTAGCTGGATGAAAGTTCTAGAGTAGACCCCCCCCCCCAGTTTTTAGAGCGGATGGGAGATTTTTAGGATAAATGGTAGATACAGTAGATCGACAGTGCAGTTGTCTCAAAGATGCTAAATTGTACGTCATCCTCTTCATCTCAGGAGGGGGGAGGGAATAAAGGAGAGAGAATAAGCCCCAATTACTTCTAACTAGAATCGGCTCACCGAGGAATTTTTATTCGACAGATTTGAAATTTTAAATTGGATAGGACTATTTACCTATCGGTCTCTTTCGATTTATTCAATCTCAAAGGCCTCCTCCCAACACCATGGATGTAGGTTTGGCTATGATCAACTTCAAGATAGATTGAATCAAACTTGATCTGAAATAATGCAGAGTTGGATGGGGAAAATTGATAACTCTGGACACACTCTGTACCACATTGATACGTACATATGTAGAAAACAAGAAAGTTACAAAGAAAGCAGGCGGCTCGAAGTTTACTCTCCGTTCATTCACCGAGATTTCCACATTAGTTTTTACAATGTCATTTCTATCCACTGTGTATTCAATGTGTTTTGGATACGCTCCAAGTCTATTGGTTATGACGCTCCACCTATAAATGTTTGATAGCGTACATTTCTTGAAACGCGTTATTACAGTTATCTAGTATTCTGAAATCATTATAGCCCGTACTGTATAGGTCTATACGATATTCGTGTCACATGAATATTTAAAATTCAACCTCACAAGCTCTTTATAAACAATGGAATACCTGCCATTCAGTCACAGTTCCTGCCTGTTCTGGTTGACAAAAAAGCAGTGAGGATTCCTTTGAATGTTCGCAACGCACTAGGTACAACTTCAAAGCCCACGTTTATCTTGCATTATCAAGATAAATTGGGGTCGGGGGAGTTCTTTGTGGAAAGTGAATTTTATTGCATGCACTTTTAGGCTCAGCTGTTCTAGGATATAGCTGTTGATATAACAGAATCAAACTTTTGTGCTCTTTTAAGTAAACTTATATCCTCGACAGATTTTGTCTCTGTTGCTTTAAGCGTTTGTTTATAATAGTGGCATAAATATATATGTATAAATGAGCGTGGGAGTTAGGGAGAATTACCGTGCAGTCAAGGTATAATATATTTCTTGAAATACCGGGAGTTAGCCAGACGTGCCATGGAATCTCGACCCTGACATAATACTAGTCCCAGTCCGTCGGCCCCCTGGGGTATAATATATAAGACTTTGTTTCCAGGGCTGTTTTCAAGCCTATGATTTATAGTACTTATTTACGTCATAAGTAAATTGTAACGTGGGCAATGTTATTATTGTGTCACTTCGAAACGTGAAAGAGTTCAGTAAAGCTTTTAGAGTACGAAATTGTAGTAGCCTTTTCATAGGGAAAATAATATCCTGTTGATTACATTTGTACAGCGGAAAGGAAAAATGTGTTTATGAGGGCAAAAATTGGTATATTGAGCCACCTACCGATGCAATGGAAATAGGTTAATACATATCATGTGTTAAGTGTCTATGTAGGTATATATAAATATATAATGATATATGTATATGTGTATATATAAATATATATATATATATATATATATATATATATATATATATATATATATATATATATATATATATATATATATATATATATATATATATTATATATATTTATATTTCTATGTATATAGACATATTCACACACCTTTTGTTAACTTATGTATTTTAAATCTATATCTCTTGTATTTCCAGGTGGTTCAATACATAGATAAGTTGTGGGATTTCATCTACTTGAAAATAATGTTCCTATTCATTGCTCAACATGACAATACTTTGATGAGTCAGCATCAGGTTCTAATGAAATAGTTATGAAACCGTTTCCTGGGCAATGGTTTAGTCCATGTTGAATTTTAAGAATGCTTGAAACTTACTGAAAATGTCAAGTTTTAAGAGGACAGTGTTCTAGACAATGGTATATTTATACAAAGTTTACAATGTAATTGTTTTCAAGGTTGTTTTCAATCCTATGATTTACAGTACTTATTAACGTCATAAGTAAATTGTAACGCAGGCAATGTTATTATTGTGTCACTTCGAAACGTGAAAGATTTCAGTACAGCTTTTAGAGTACGAAATTTTAGTAGCCTTTTCATAGGGAAAATAATATCCTGTTGATTACATTTGTACAACAGAAAGGAAATATGTTTTTATAAGGGCAAAAATTGGTATATTGAGCCACCTACCGATGCGATGGAAATAGATTTATACATATCATGTGTTAAGTCTATATAGGTATATATAAATATATAATGATATATGTATATGTGTGTGTGTATATATATATATATATATATATATATATATATATATATATATATATATATATATATATATATATATATATATATATATATATATATATATATATATATATATATATATATATATATATATATATATATACATATATATATACATATATATATATATATATATGTATATATATATATATATATTATATATTTATATGTATATATACATATTCACACACCTTTTGTTAACTTACGTATTTTAAATCTATATCTCTTGTATTTCCAGGTGGTTCAATACATAGATAAGTTGAGGGATTTCATCTACTTGAAAATAATGTTCCTATTCATTGCTCAACATGACAATACTTTGATGAGTCAGCATCAGGTTCTAGTGAAATAGTTATGAAACCGTTTCCTGGGCAATGGTTTAGTCCATGTTGAATGTTAAGAATGCTTGAAACTTAATGAAAATTTCAAGCTGTAAGAGGACAGTGTTCTAGGCAATGGTATATTTATACAAAGTTTACAATGTAACCCTGTGACTTAAAGTTATTGAAAATATTGAAAACAATAAGACATATTGAAAATTCATATTGCTAAGCTTTGAAAGATATGATGAATAAGAAATAATAATAAACTTCTAAGGGGATGATTATTTGAAGGTAACTATTAGATACCAGAAGTTCCATAATGTAATTCAAATTAGACAATTTACTAAATAAAGCTACAATATTCCAACTGAGTGATACAATAACCTATTCTGGCTCAATGATGCTAATGGACTGAATCCTTACCCAAAAATTGAATTCTTTGTTGGATGTTTTATGAATCTGTTGCGATTAAAACGGTTGAGATTCTTGTGGGAGACAATTTGATAGCAGGTTGAGTTGCCCTGCCGTGCAATGATTGTTGACCAAGCAAGGAATACTTCCCAAATTCGGTACAAACGTTGACCATATTTGCTGACTATCTTGCTCTTTGTTTCACTCCTGATCCAGTTATTGTACCAGTGTTTGATGGTGTGGGAGTAATGAATCCCAACGTTGTCAGTTGATTGAATTTCAAATCCTGCTGCTTCCAAATGGGCAATCACAAATCCCAGGGGGCAGCTGGCATCTGCCCCAGGGAATATATACTTGTCCATGAACAAACCCCAAACGAAATCTTCCCATTGCCAAGCTCTTCTCAGACCAGCTATCTGAAGGAAGAAGATCCCATCGTCATCTAGCATGCTGTAAACTTGGTCCATGAAGCTTCCAAAATTTTTCACACCAACATGCTCGGCCATTTCGAGACAGGAAATTTTGCTGTACTTTGATCTTGGTATGTCACGGTAGTCCATGCAAAGGAAGGAGGCTCCATCTGATAGCCCCTTGTCTTTAGCACACCCCTCCGCCCATTGTACCTGATTCTTTGCCAGAGTAACCCCAACACCTCGTACGTTATGTGTTTCAACGGCATAATTCAACAACGTGCCCCATCCACAGCCAATGTCCAGCATGACATCTTTCTCGCTCAGCTGGAGCTTCTCGCAGACTCTTGCCAGCTTGTTTTCTTGCATTTCTTCCAGCGTGCTGTTTGGCTTTTGCTTTATCCCTGATGTGTACGTCATAGTTGGCCCAAGGAAATGTTCGTAAAAGTCGTTGCCACGGTCATAATGATCTCTTACTTGATTGGTATCCTGCACTTTCGTGTGAAACAGCATCTCCGGTAGGAAATTACAAAAGAAAAATTTGACATGCCACCACATTAAACGATTAGATGAATATTTTTCCCGAGATTCTAAGGCCTGCAGAGTGTCTATTTTGAAGGTAAGTTTGTCATCGGCATAGCATTCGTACAAGACTTGGACAGGGATAAAACGTCCCTCATATTTCTTGCGGAGTTCTTCATCTTTAAACTCGACGAAATCGGCAATTTGACTTTTACCACTTTGGTAAACTGAAAAATTATTCCATATTACCAGTAGAACAACAAATGACAGGGTATCTAGTACGCAAACCACCAGTGGAAAAACATACCATGGTAGTCCAATCCACCACTGAATCAACATAGGCCATATAACTCCTGCCAAAATGACTGTAGTGAGAGAGACCTTCTTCCAAGCTAGATTCTCCATCTTTGGACTGTGTCTCAATCCCATTCACGCCCTTATGATGAATACACTGTTGTGCAGCTGGCATATGTGCCAGGGCGTATAAATCGTGAATAGCTCTACACATGGCAGGTTCGCTCACGAATGTTCAATCATTCGATCGATCAAACTACAATAATAACCCGGTCATAAACAATGCGCCACATGGCAGATGCATCCTCACTTGGAAAGTTGCACACGTGAAACGAGGTACAAAGAACAGGTCGACCCCGAAATCGGATTATATCCACCATTTTGAAACCATCCATTACGTCTTTGTGATCATAACAAAAGGAAGGATGTTGGAAACGGGGGTCAAGGTATACTTCGTGTATCATTGACAAAAGAAGTGAGTGTCCCCTCTTTTTTTAAACGTGACCTTGGGAAAATTTACCATTTTGTGACAAATTTCGCCTTCTCTCTCTATACATGCGAACACTCCCCCAGAGTATGATTTATTTTCAACCATTATTTTCAATAAATAGTAAACACCTGTATTCAACCAGCAAGTCAAAGAGAACTTTCCGATTGTTTAATCTGATGTAAATAAAAGATTGATTGTTGGTAATCTGACATGCATTTAGGCCCGCTCTTATAATCGGGTGTGGGGATGTCGTGCCCTTCACTCCAGACAAAAAGTGAAGTTTGAGTTTCAAAATTTGCCATTTCAATCGGAAAAATGTTTGAAGGTTTTGTATTCCAAGAGCATAGATAGAAGAATTAGGTGCTACAGAGAAGCGGACAGCTCATGAATCTTTGCATTTAGTGAATCACGCAATTTGCCAGCAGTTTGAGCATACTTAATGAAAATTTGAGCAGATTTTCAATTTTTTTAATTTCACAATTCACAACAAAATGTATCACCTCTTATTGATGAGTTAGTGACCAAACTATCTATTAATTACCATGTTGTAAGTTTTAACATTTCACACTTGTTCTGTTCTAGAGAGATAAGCCCCCTCGACGTCATACGAGAATGCTCTCACCCGCTCGTTACTGAGGTTTTCGATGAGGCCAGTAGTTTTCGAAGCTTTTCATATGACATACCAAAGAAGGCTCCCTACACCATCAGGTGTTTTACACACAAACATGAAATCCCCATCAGGGCATGTTGTATTCAAATTTTTGCCTTTGGTAGGGCAATTTTCTTATCTCATTTCCTGTCTGAAAATATCAATATTACACGAACAGAGTAAGTAGGGACTAGGGGACGAACCCCCCCCCCTAGAAAATATCGCTTGATATAAAGAATAGTACTTTAAATTGACATCTTTGCAATGGTGCTTTGTGATATTTCTGACACAAATAGGTACGTGGGTTTAAAAAGTTGTCGGCTCTGGTACCGTCTCTTTCAGAGACTGAAGATTTTACACAAATGGCTGATATTATTTGATATTGTGAAACATTGGACCCATCCAGACTGACCTGGATTACACGCCTTTCATTTGAAATGTTTTGTGGCCCAGTATTTGTGTTTCTATTTGTATAAGAGACTATCAGCTAAGGGTCGCATTCTGATGTTCCTACTGATGATCTGCAAATCATCTGTATTGAGGTAAATTCACTAAAATACAAACCATTTTTAGTTCTTTTTTGGTGCAGACCACCGAGTGATCCTGTTTCCTCTTTTGATAACCTGGAAAAGGCTCTTTTGTATTTGAATAGAGAAGGAGAAGAAATTATCCTCGTCGGAGACACAAATTGTGATCTCACCAAACAGGCTGCACAGTCCACTGACAATCAAACAAGACATTTGACCTATTTGTACGAACTGTTCAGCTTGAATCAGATTGTCGAGGTACCAGCCAGGGTCACTGTAAATACTTCATCCATTGTCCATCATATAGCTTCAAACTGTACCAAAAACATCATAAAATCCAGAGTGTATAAAGTTGCTATGAGTGATCATTTTATGGTATACTTCGTCCGTAAGGTTAATGGGGCTGTACAAAGAAGTAGTAAGGTGATAAAGACACAAAGAATGAACAATTTCAAAGAGTAAAATCTGCTCTAAAAAGTAAGTCCAAATTTGTACTGGACTCTTACAGGCAAATTCACCACAAAGTCAACTCTCTGAATATATACTACAGCAACAAGATCCCATCATGCTAGGGGAACGTCTCTTTTTTGTTTTTTTGGTGAATCATGGAAGACTATCATTCAACTTCTCAATAAGAGGTCCAAGTCAAGTAACCATTGGTAGTCTTGAGGGATCTGGATCTGGTTCTCAAACTGTTTACAAGGAGGATTTTTCTGATGTAATCAACAGTTACTACTGCTGAGTAGGCAAAGAGCCTGCTAATAAAATTAGTTTAACGCCGAATCCCCTTCTATCAGGTAATTTCAAAATCAACAATACTAAAGCAAAATTTTAATTTCCGAACAATTCAAGTGCAGAAAATCAGAGATGCATTTGCCAAGGTTAAAACAAAAAAGTTTGGGGTTGGTAGTATCTCAAGTTTCTTTCTGGAGTTTGCTCTGCCCTCTAATGAAATTTCCCTGGCTCTCTTGTTCAAAACGTTAATGGAAACAAATACCTTTCCAGAGTTATGGAAAATTGCTAGTTCAGAGACGGAGACAAGACTGATAAGTCAAATCTGTCTTACCGGTCATTGCTAGGCCCTTTGAAAAGCTGGTAGCAAATCAGGTGTACCAAGATATGGTTGGTAAAGGTCTATTTTTATTTGGCCAATCTATCTAAAGGAGCCTTCATTCCATCGTGACCGACTTACAAAAACATACTGGCGACTGGTACAATGGACTTGATCTTGGCAAGCTTGTGGGTCCTACTTTCATGGATCAAAAACCGCATTTGATACTGTTGATCATGAGATTCTTTGCAGAACATTGGAGCATTATGGTTTAGATCATATGAACAGCGATAACTCACATGGTTTAGATCATACCCGTACAACCGAAAGCAGCTCTGCCGTGTCAACGGTATCAGTTACAAAATTAAGGATATAAACGTCAGTGTACACCAAGGCTCGTGTCTGGGGCTCTTACTTTTTCTTATTTATATAAATGATCTACTACATGTTGTCTGAAATTCTGTCGTCTCCATGTATGGTGATGACATGAATCTTTGCTATTCAGCTTCTGATTTGCATACCTTTTATGAAGCTATCGATACCGATCTTATAGGACTGGACACTTGGCTTGAAAGGTAGTATACTCTCCTTAAATATTATAAAAACAAATTCTATGCTTTTTTTCTAAAACGCGAAACCATAACATCCTCAAAAGTAGCAATGAAGATTTGCATTGGAAAATTCCCAACAAGGATCTTGAAGTGATCCAAAAAGCAAGATGCCTTGGTATGAAGACCGACAATTCTCTTAACTGGAAGGAACACAAAGACAGTTTCGGCTAATGTTTCCAGAGCTATTGGCTTTCTATGGGTGCCAACACTTTCCTACCACAGGAAACACTAAAGACCCTCTACAGAGGAATTGTCGAGCCACACTTTCGGTATTGTTGCTCTGTTTGGGGCTTTGCAGGTTCAAGTGAGCTTAATCGGCAACAAAAGCAACAAAACCGAGCTGAAAGGATTTTAACCAACAGCAGTTCTGACACCCCTAGCAGACAACTTATTGACATGCTGGGCTGGGAGACCATCGATCAGCTAATAGCTTTAGAATCGAAAACGATTGTCTTGAAATCCATTCATGAAATGGCTCCACAATATATTTGTGAACTCTTCACTAGAAGCTCAATACATAATACAGAGACAGATTTTAAATTACCCAAGAAAAAATCCTATCTTGGGCAGAGATGTTTTCTATTGAGGGGCTAAAGTGTGGAACGATCTTCGCACCGAAACTAAGCATATATCTTCTCTAAATTTATTCAAAATATTTATTTAGTTATGTCTAGTTAAAAACATTTCTTTTTTGATAAGTTTTAACATGCTAATTCTTTTAGGTATTAAAGCAAAAATTTATTTTCTTATTATATATATTGTACAGTATATACTTCTACTAGCAAAATCTATATTTTAATTAAAATATTTTTGTTATAAGTAAAGCTTTTAAGTATATCAGCTTAAATGAATTAAAATGAAGCTGAAACGAAATGAAAGTACTAACACTTTCCTTGCTTTTTTATGATTTCAGCACTGAAAATATCTCGAGACTGTCTCACCAATAGAGTTTGAGGCTGTATATGATTACGGTGTTACAAAGGAAGACAGGCATAACACTGGAGCAAACATGGGTGGGGGGACCTATACAAATTAACAAATTAGACGATGGGCTTGTGTGAATATTGGAACTTCAAGTGTACATGAACTTGTAGGCATTATTGGGTCTTAGAAATCCGGTACTGAACTTTCATAACTTTTTGAGCAGTTGAGTTCTACCTTCTTATAGACCAGTTGCTTAAAAAACGTTGTGTTTTTAAGAAGCTGTCGTTATGAAAGACTTGGTAGTAGATATAGATAGTCATTTAGGAACTTTAAACTAAAGCTTTCCTTGCCATAGTTTTACTTTCATCAAGCATATCTCTTTCGGAATGCTTGCATTTTGTGATCTGGTGAAGAGATGGGAGAAAGTATAGTCGATAAAATTGTCTTTCTTGAAAAAGTGCTTTATATCGTTCATCATGCGTTTGAAAGTATCATTCTATCTTTATTTCATTATCTGGAAAGTGATTGAGTGATTGGCAGTGATTCAGTGATTGGTAGTGATTTAGAGACCGTGATTCATGATTACATTTGTCAGCTTTTATTATAGATAACGATCAAGTCACTTTCTGATTCTTGAGACCCCCGTCCGACCTTCCTTAGGTGGAAATCACCTGCTTTTTATCTTGACAGCAATTCTATAGATGGATGTGGTGCTTGAAGGAAGTCCTTGAGGCTCTTATATGCTTAGCATTCTGTTTCTTTGATGTAAAAGGAGGCACTCTTGTTATGAATAGATCTGCCCAGGCACAGTTTAAAATTGCAGCTTTCTGTACGAAGTGAGAAACAGCAGAAAATGTTTCTGACATGAAGACATTAATAATTCAATGAACCTATTATCAAATTGGCAAGATGTTGCCAGCACTTCTGTCTTACAGAATATATTTTTTAAGTTTGAAACCGCAGGTACATTAGCCTACCTTCAAATTATTACATTCTCTTTCGATCTTTTGGTATTGAAGAGTCTTACTTCCTAAAGTAAGAGCCATGTTTAGGTACGCTGTCTTTTTTGCCTAAATCTGAGCTGGTAAACAGCTTATTCTCCACCTTAAGTGGTTTTGTGCTGCCACATGGAAAAATGACAGGAGGAAGATTTTTAGTATATTATGTTTGGAAAATTCAGCAACTGACAGTTGACTTCAGAATTTTCATTTTGATCTTTCAGCACTACTATCGTATTTTCTCTCATTAGAAGCATTTAATGTATTTGTTCAAGAGGTTTTCAACTGCACAGCGGTTTGTTCGTACACAGGGGTTTCGTGGATCAGGGAATGAGGCAGGTTTTTGGTAGGGTGGCGATTAGGCCTCTGCCCAACGAGTGTATGCTATTTTGATGCATTCTTAACACTTTTAGGATGAAGCAGACATTTATAGTGACTTAATGTTTATTTTACAGAACTTTTGCATAATCTTCTATGTACTTCAATTTGAAGGCGGTTCGTAGACATCGCCTATTGAAATAGCCTATAACCATTTTTAATATTTAAGGACGGCACACCTGTTCAAACATTCAAGCTACCAATTGCTTCATACAAGTAGAATAATACGATCATTAGATCCTCGCAAATATTAGTCATTGCTGCCTCGTTTTGCTTTGTTGTTACGCTATGTTTGAGTGACCTCATTTGCAGAATAGACGGTAGATGGACTAATGATTGAATATTGAAAATCTCGTCTGTTTCTTGTACACTATTTTTATATCGCCATAAAAGGTATTAGTTATAAATTATTTCTTATTGGAAGATAGATAACTTCTGCTTTGAAAATATTGACCAGCAATAGGTTTACTAACTTCATGCTATTGGCTCTCGCTGCACTTGGCAAGGGAATTCGTTGTTAAGCTAGCTGCGTGCTAATTTAGGTATTTATCTCCCTATCAAATCCTAGGCTTCCTGCACACGAGATCGGGTCTCTCTGGATACTTTCTCATTTCGATCGGATGAAATTAGCTGCGTACGTAGATACAAATTAGCCCGATCCACAAGGGTACGCGTGCGTAGGACATGCGTGCGTAGAATCTGTTTTCACATAATATTCAACATCAACGCCAGGAACCAATAGTGTGTACTTGTATAAACCAGAATGCAGTTGTTGTACGTTATAGATGCAAACTTCTTTCTATTTTTCGCTTGTCTATTTTGTGTTGGTATTGATCTCGAAATCGTGAATAGATCAAGGGCCTGATACATTGTTCTTATTGAGAACAAGACTCATTTCATATCCGTACTTCTTTGAATCGGATCTGTGTTCACAAGGTAACTATATGGACCAGATCCATATAAGCACTGCCTTACTACTATCCAAGCTAGTGCGGACAGCGGACCCAAACTGGAGCGGGTAGAGGCTGTCTAGTGTACAAACAAGACGTATCCATGCCAGTTTGCGGACGGGACCGAAAGGATCCTCTCTCGTGAGCAGAGGGCCTAAATTCCTACACGTTATAGAGCCAAAGACTCAACGACTAGTAATATCACTTTCCACAACCACAAATCAACTTAAGACAACCAGGTACTCTCTACACAACTGCATTTAGCAGCTACTTAATCTTCCATATTTTCTTATTTATAATGTGCATTCTACAATTAAATAGATATGATTCATTCGTGTATATGATATCCCAGGATACTATCCCATTGAACACTTATTTCACTTTCCATCAGTCCGTCGCGATGCTTGGGTTCTACGTAGTTTTTTCAAGGTTTTGTAATTTTCATAAATCAATTTTGCACCGTAGACGCGTGCCAGAGTTCTCTTCTCCCATTGCTTCTTTCTCTTCGGTACAACCCTGTCCATTGTTTTCTTTGTTATAAAAGGCCACACTCGTTTCATCAATTGGCGAATTTTTATATCATTCGTCTTCAAGTTATTGTCGTCAATACATATATTCATACCTGTTCGAACAAGATGAAACAATGTACCATTAAAATCCACTTTGTCATCCTCATAAAGTACCATATTCATCCGAACCATTCGCTTATATACAACAACTCTCGGACACTTTGTCCCAAGACCAAGCGGAGGATCTAACTGTCGCAGTAGATTGCACACTTCCGTATGTCGTATCCGACCTGTCGCATTCGGATCATACTCTGACCAGACTTCAATAAAGTCATCTAGATGATGAGATCCAAGTATACTCTCGTCTTGACACAAGAAAGCAAAGTTATCCATTATGACGGCAACAAACAAATTCAGCATAAGGAACGAACACAAAAATATAAACAATATGAAGTAAGGATAGGCAATCACAGATCCACAAGTGTCACCTGGTTTCGTCCCTTTTACACTCAAATCACATTTGGCAGGACCTGTACATGCCAACATGATGTTAGGCCAATTCTCACCAGTTGCACAACGAAATAGAACTTGAAATGCTGGGAAAAATGCACGAAAGTTATTGTGTCTATTGATTTCACTCCAAGGTTCACTTTCTTGGTCTAAACTGATACGTGAGAAAATTTGCATGCCAACAATGCAAAAGATGAAAAAGAGAAGGAAAATTAGAGCACCAACGTATGGCAGAGCCTTAAACGATTGGATGAATGTAAATAATAGGACTTTGATTGTTTTACTTCGATTTAGGAGTTTAACGAGACGAGCTGCACGAAACAATCGAAGTATACTTGTATCAATAGGCAACTTGCTTTTATCAACAGTTCTCTCGATTGTAAAATCAGCCCAACTACCCAACACTATGACAAGATCAAAGATATTCCAACCGTCTTTAAAATATTTCATCTTTAATGCAATCAATTTTAAGACCAATTCGGCAGTGAAGAGATAATTGAAGATGTTGTTCAGTTCATTAAGCCAATTACCGTATGCTGTAGGCTGGTCATTATATCCAATCATTAAAAGCAATGTATTTCCCATAATAAGAGCCATGATGAGCGAGTCGAAAGGACGAGATCTAACAAGACGGTAGACTTTGAATTGTAAAGATTTCTGATCTGCAGGAACATAAAGATTCAATGGCTGTGCTTGAATTGCTGCCATGAGTGTGTCACGTTGGCCTCGATCTAATTCACAGTCTCCTTCTTCTTTTGCTCCTTCCTCTTGGAATGTTAGGATAATAAGAGCAACAAATATATTCAGGAAGAAGAAAGACATAATTATTACAAAGAATATGAAGAAGAAAGCAACTTCTGGTTTATTATTCTCTATGGGGCCTTTGTCTACACCAGTTGCATCAATAGCTGCAAACATTACTGCTGGCCATCCTTCTCCAGTTGATGAAGTAAAGAGAGTGACCATGGCATTGCCAATGTCATCAAAGTTCCAATCGCTATTTTGCCATTCTCTTTCCAGTATTACAGGCTGTGCGTAATCATATTCAGTAAATGTTACATAATGGCCTTTGCATTCTTGTGGAGTAAGTTTCGATTTATCTGTACAAGAGAAGAATTTACCTGCAAATAGCTGCACTCCCATTGCTGCAAACACGAACAGAAACATAATAGTAATTACAAGAATGTTAATTACGTTCTTTAGTGAGAATATCATGCACTGGAAAACGGCTTTAAGCTTCTTTGACTTGTTCACGGCTTTCAGGGGTCTTAACACTCGAAGAACCTTAAGTACTTTAACGATCTTCTGAGAAGATGGTGAGGCCGACTCGTCATTACTCAATACAAGTGAAGCTATCGCGGAGCCAACAACCAATGCATCCATTACATTCCAACTATCTCTAAAGTATGCTCCTGGATGTAGAATGGCACCGTAATTCAAAATTTTGAGAATGACTTCTAAAGCGAAAATTGGTGTGAAGATAAAGTCGATATAGCCAAGCACCTTGTTTACTGTAGCATCTTCATGTACAGTATCTTCGACAGCCAGTAGTGCACTGCTAGTGAGAATGCACGCCAATATGAAAGGATCAAACCATTTGGAATTGACGAGATTATGCAAACCCTTTCTAATAAGGGTGTTGGGTTTCAGAATAAACAAGGTATCAACTTGTAGCATTTTGGTACCGGGGCCACCTGAAATGTTGCCTGTCATTCGACCAGGATTCTTTAGATTTTCTAAAAGGTTTTCTCCAGGCTTGGCTTTTCCGCCATCCACAATTTCATTTTGTGTTGCAAATTCGTTTGTAATTACGAGTCCATCTTCGTTCTCATTTTCTGTTCCGTTTTGCACTTTCGATGACTCGCCCTTCATGTTTACTTTGCTTTCTGTTGTTGTTTTTTCTGCGTATTTTTCTTTGATTTCCTCCTTCTTCTCCTCTCTTTCGGCTTCTTCTTCATCTTCTCCCCCACCCATTAAGTCTGCCTCTGTTAGATTATCGACAGCGATAGCCAGAAACACATTTAGGAGTACATAGTTCCCTATTATTACCAATCCCACAAAGTATAAGGACATTAGAAGGCCTGTTGGGTCCTTAGGCCCGCCGTTAGCAAGGACCCCCTCATACATTACAGCATTCCAGTCCTCTCCGGTTAGAATTTGAAAGACTGCCAAAAATGAGTTCCAGAAGTCATCAAAATTAGTGCGAGATGGATCTTGCTTGTACTGAAATTTCCCTCCAAACAATGTCATACCAAGTAAGGCAAAAATTACGAGAAATAGGAGAAGCAAAACCATTAAGCTCAGGATCGATGTTAAACTTGACATCAATGCGCCAATAAGATTCTTTAAGGAATTCCAGTATCGTGTGAATTTGAACAGCTTTAGTAATTTCAATGCCCTAAGAACAGAGATTCCAAGAGTAACTTGCACTGTGTAATACAATATCATTTCAACAATGCCACCACAAACAACAACTGCATCAAATATGTTGAATGATGATTTTATATAACCTCTCCATCCAAGAGCGTAGAATTTCAAACACATTTCTATGAAAAATATTGATATGAATATCAATCCAGCCATATCTTGAATAAATGTTAGCATTTCAGGCTGTTTGTAGTGCTGTGTCGCTACTGATGCTGTGTTCAAAAACACGCACATCATCACAAACCAAAAGAACACTGGATGTTTCACAAGTCTACGCATTCGCAGTTTCATTAATGATGCGTTCTCCTCCGCTGCCTTCTCCTTCTCCTCCTTCGTCATTTCTTCAGGTGGTTTAGCATTTGCTTGATTCTCCACTATTGTTGCTTCGTGGCCTTGATCAAGCCATCCTTCATAGTTCTCTATTGCACGTTCTTGCTTTCCTGCCTCCATCTGTGCCATAAACTCTTCTCGGTTCTTTAGTCGTTCACCTTCTTTTCCAAATTCACCACTAAGAACACCAAGAACAAGATTGAGCATGAATTGTGCTCCAATGATATTTAGCGAATAATAGTAGATCCAAAACCCAATTCCATATTTGTCAAGAACATCAAACGACCAATACATGGTGCTTGTCCAACCTTCACATGTAATGCAAGTAAATACAGTTAACATACTGATGAATATGTTATCAAAACTTGTAATTCCACTATTAGGACCTGCCCAGTATCTCATACATGTATACCCTGGTGGACATGGTCGACCTGATTTCGCTGAACACAGGCGTTCTTCCTCGAGAACTTCGCCGGATGTTGCATTTTTGCATGTGTAGTGAAAAAGTCCTTGCAGCATTTCCAATCCAATGACAGCATAGATAAGAATGACAAACACAACCAGCAGACACACATTTGATAACGGAATTAATGATTTTGCAATGGAAGTCATAACGACTTGTAGACTAGGAACTCCAGAGACGAGTTTCAATGGCCTAAGTACTCTCATTGCCCGTAGTGCCTTTACCGAGCCACCTTTCATTATACTTAGTTGTGGAAGGCTGAGTATTCCAGTGACGACAACGACAAAGTCAAGAATATTCCATGGATTTCGGAGATATGATCCCGGGTGTAGCATGAATCCCATTGTTATGATGTTCAATATCATTTCCAAACAGAAAATACCAAGCAGATATGTCTCTGCTTGCTCTACTTTTCTATTCAAATTGTTCATGTCGTCCTCTGGAAGCTGGGAATTTATCGCCATAAGAATGCAGTTAGCTATGATGGCCGCAAGGATGAAATATTCGAAGGCTTTTGATTGAGAAATATATCTCGTAAAGCGACGGACAGGATTTGTCTCTGTCAACACAAAGAAGCTTGTATACGTCGCCTTTGGTGGTTCAAGGTCTTCTATTGTCGTTGCTGGTAGATGTCCTCCACTTTCTGATACCTCGCTTCGTGGTGTATGTCCATTAGATACAACACCATTTTTGGCGTTACCGTTCTCTGCAACACCATTGGTAGCTGCACCGTTTTGTGTCTTTCCTTCTGCCATATTTACTGCAAGGGCATATCTTGAAGTTTTATGTGGTTTGTATCATCTAGAACAAGGTAAGTCAATAAAATTTTTGGAAGTGAATATTAGTCAATTTGTTTCTTCAGGGGATTTGAGACAGTGCTGCGTTTGTACATCTTGTATTTGTATTAGTGGAAAAAATGAGATGCCACTTATTAAATGTCTGCCATATCCCTTTCGATGATTTGCAATTACGCCTACTTCTTGTTTGTCTGCGTTTAAATTCAATTTGTCTCCCTAATACTCTTGTCCTGATCAGCAAGTTTTTCTTATGTAAATTCAGTCATTTTTGCTAGATAGATAACTTCCCTGCTATGAATCACAGCTCTCACTCACCTTGATATGACATCTTCTTATCTCTACTCTCTTTGACAACAATTCCTGTTTATATTTCTTGAAAAATTGACTATCTCATTCCCCAACTACTACCATAATCAATTTCCTAACCTTAATTCGTGCAATTCGTAGCAGTTTCTTTGTTGATGAAGCAAGTTGCTTGAACCTCACTGAAGACAAACTTTGAGAGCATTCCGAATAGCAGCCAGACTATCTTTTTTTGCTTCAGAAAATAACTTGTCACTTCTTAATGCAACTATTGCTAGTTATAGGGGCGGATGTGAATATCAGAAAACCGCCCTTGAATGGGGCACACACCTTCCACCTGCGACGATCTTCAATAATTCATTTTCATTGTTCAAGTATTCAGTTAGAATTTGTGACTTGTATTGAGTACTGTTGAAATGCTTGGCGAGTAAGTTAGTTTGAATCGAATATACATAATACACCGTGCAGAAGGAACCCATTTGGATAGAGATGGAGAACCCCCATTCGTGATCATCCTGTGTTACTTTTCATAAAGCGTTATAGTTTTCATTTATCGATACTATCCAGGTACAGGATGTTTTAAGCACTGATTGAGTGTCAGGATAAAGTATTATGGACAGCGCATTGTAGCACTCCTACCTTCTAGCTGCTAGTTCTCTCCTAGCGAAAGCAAAAGACCTTGTTTCCAATGAAATACAATGTTTTTAGAGCGTGGTTTATATGTTGAACCTTCATTTTAGTGTTCAAGTTGGGTGTTCCAGTATTTGAATGCTAGTATTTGACGTAGCTACGTTACGCCCAGACCAGCACAAGTGTTGCACAAGTGTTTTGTTTGAAAATCAGGAGATGCAGAATTGTGCTTTGTATATTTGGCTTATTTACCCATTGGCACCCATTGACATCTTAGGCCACCGATGAAAGCAAAAAAATTTGAAACTAGACACTCAGGAACTTTTGGTTTCGTAATAGCCAATCAAAGAAAGGGAACATAACTGTGTGGAGGAGGCTTTAAGGAAGGTTGGTTATTCATCGTCAGCATGACTAATCGTTTGTCTGATTGGTCATTGAACATTCACCTGTCAATCCATAAGGAATGAGATATTCCGCAAGTAGAGAGTCAATAGTCTTGTCTGCAATATAACGTTAATAACTTATGACGCATAGACTATGAAATTTTTATACTCAATTGAACTTATTATGTCTAATTTACCGACACCAGTTCTTCAACGCACGATTTGAATTGAATTTATGAATACCAACTTCTTGCTCGATAGAACAGTGTCCGTTAGTTGTATGGACAATGTAGTCTCCTTCGCAATCAGTAGAATTACATATTGGCAAACATCATATTGACGCGCACGCACGCACACACGCACACACGCACACACGCACACACGCACACACACAGATATACAAACTCACATAACCATGCAAACACACACACATACAAACACACACACTCACTCACTCACTCACTCACTCACACTCACTCACTCACTCACTCACTCACTCACTCACTCACTCACTCACTCACACCACTATCGCAACTTTACAAGATAAATTATTCTCGAATTGTATTCCTTACATTATCTTTTTGAACAAGGAAGAAAACTTTTGTCCAACTTTTCACATTGCAATGTATAGTTAGATCAGAAAAGATTAATTCTTATACTTTCTTCTGCACGAAAGCCAGTTTATCTGCAACATTATACTGCCTTGAAATGTAGAATCATGCGGAGGAAAAATAGATTATCAAGCGAAATAAGATGCCATGAAAATTACATAAATATTAGTTTTAAGTGGGCAGCTTGTTGATTATATCCAAACTTTGGACAAATTCGTTGTACTTAACTAGTCATAAAATTTTCGAGTGTTCTAGTGAGCTACAGCGTATTGATGTGATGCTTTCCCATTGTTCACTCAAAATTAGTTGGGATTCTTGTGGCAGCAATGTGAAAACATAGACAGTAAGGAAAAGTGGTACAAATTTATTATAAATGGATCTACTTTACGAAACTGGTGGTCCACGATAAATCTCCTTTCAAGTAAGCAGTTCCTTAACTAGACCTAATAACTAGATTTTTCCTTGCTATTACTCATTACAAAGTAACTTTTAATGTCTTCGCTCTGAATTGCAGATTCACATGTCAGATTGTGACACGACTAAATATTGAACAGCGAGGAGCATCATGGGTGAAATGTCACAATTTGCCTTTGAACCCCAACACATGAAAAAGAGGTTGCTTACGATTGGTACTTTTAAATGCCACAATGGTATAAGAGTAAAACTACACTAGAGTCATTTTGAAAGAATCAATCGCGAATGATAATGCCTGAGACATCTCTGATCTGTGTTTTAGGGGGTCAGTTGTGAGCAGAACCCGCCTATATTTTTTGCTGGGATTTTCATTTCAGATTATATCATGAAACCTATAGTATCTTTTGAAAAGCAACGATGGGAAGTCTCAAGAACTCCCTATATATTAGCATATCTTTTCCTTTTGCTAATGGCCTATTTCATTGTCAAGCTCCGCTTGCAATTGTATGATTAGCAGATATTGAATAGGATTTTGAATATTTTGATTCGTATTTGCACCCTTGTTTTAAAGCTAACTCATATGTATGCATAATCAGATAACTGGACCAGTGGTCTCTGATGATCGCATCTAGCGTGAAATTCAGAGCCACAATTTAAGCAGTCTTGCTCCATAATTAAACTCTAACTGGCTCTGTCTATCGACATTGAGCACTGTACAACAGACAGACAAACAGAAATTTTCACTATTTTTACATGTGCATGTATAGTACGTATCTATGTATCTATATATATATATATATATATATATATATATATATATATATATATATATATATATATATATATATATATATATATATATATATATATATATATATATATATATATATATATATATATATATATATATATATATATATATATATATATATATATATATATATATATATATATATATATATATATATATATATATATATATACAGTGCTCAATGTCGATAGACAGAGCCAGTTAGAGTTTAATTATGGAGCAAGACTGCTTAAATTGTGGCACTTATGTTCTCAGGGCACTTATGATTTGCTCTAAAACCAAGTTAGATTCTGAGCTGGGCACAATAAAACAACTGCTTATTGACAATGGATATCCAGAAGATGTCCTTGTTTCTTGCATTAAGGAAAAACTAGCCAACATTTCATCAGAAAAAACAGTTTGGTCCTGAAAAGTGCCCGGTCTACCTAAAATTGCCCTGGATTGGAAATGTTTCTTCAAAATTTGAAAACCAAATTAACAAAGCCATTACATCTTGCTTCTATGCTGTGAAGCCCCGTGCGGTTTATAACACTAGGGTCATGCTACCATCTGCTAAAAAAGATAGCGTTCCTACCACTCAAAAAAGTTGTGTAGTTTACGAATTTTCGTGCCGATGTGAAGCTCGGTACGTAGGACGCACCACGCAGAGACTAGCAGACAGAATAAAACAACATGTCCCCACGAGCATCAGGATGAAAAACACAACAACAAGAGAACAGCCACCTCGTATGTGTAAAAACTCTATTTCTAAAATGAAAAGTGATTCGGCCATAGGACAACATCTTATTACAAATCCAGAATGCGCCAAAACATATACAGACGATAGTTTTCGGATCATTGGGCAAGCAAGATCGTCCTTTCATTTAGGTGTTTTGGAATCGGTTTTCATCAAGACTCAAAACCCAGTCTTGTGTAAACAAAAAGAGTTCGTTTTTTCACTTGGACTCTTCAAGTAAACAATGGTGAATAGGTGCTAATTGGCCAATCATAGAGCCAAATAGACGCATTATTCATCATATCACGTGTACCCGCATCTGGCTATATATTTCGTTTCACCTTTCGGTCGCTATCCGACGTTTCATACTCTGACGAGTGTCGGACGAAAAAAGCTTTCAGTATGCTAAAGCAATGTTCCCGCTTTTTCGTGCTATAGTGAAGTTCTGTAGTACCAACAGACTTTTCACATATATATATATATATATATATATATATATATATATATATATATATATATATATATATATATATATATATATATATATATATATATATATATATATATATATATATATATATATATATATATATATATATATATATATATATATATATATATATATATATATATATATATACATATATACAAACTAAACCTAAGCCGCATCCACAACGTATATAACTTACATAAATAGAATAAACCACAAATATACTATCCTTTAAGTAAACATTTCGATCAGAATCTTCATCAGTACTCAAGTACTGATCGAAACGTATACTTAAAGGTGATTCTGATCGAAACGTTTACTTACAGGATAGTATATTTGTGGTTTATTCTATAAATATATATATATATATATATATATATATATATATATATATATATATATATATATATATATATATAAACTAAACCTAAGCCGCATCCACAACGTATATAAATTACATAAATAGATGCTGATGAAGATTCTGATCGAAACGTTTACTTAAAGGATAGTATATTTGTGGTTTATTCTATATATATATATATATATATATATCGCGTTATACATATATATATTACCAGAGTTCCTCAGCAGTAATACAGTAGAAGAAATAAGCTTCAAGAAAGCTTGTAAAACATGTTTCGATTGTATCATCGATCACCTTCAGTTCCAGACAAACCATTTTATATTGTGCAAAAGATATATGAAGATTAGTGACTACTCCCTAGGGGTCTTACAACAAAAGCTATTCTATAGAAGTAAAATGTGCGAAATGCTTAGAATGAAAGCTATATGATATAATAACAAAGGGAATTACCTGGGGATATGGGACAACTAGATTAAGAGAAAATTAGTAGGCAGCAGATTGCATAGAGCAAGAAAATAAGAAGAAAGAAAAAACTAGAGGCTTAATGTTAAACGTTGTATGTGTTATGCAGCTAATATGCGGAGCTTCCTTAAGTTTGAGTTTATAACTGCTTATGGCAGTATCTAGAATGGTGAAGGAGTCCTCACTTCGAAGTTGTTTGTTGCAGCTGTAAGATGAGAGGAGGTTGTTGTAAATATGAGTTTTTATCTCGGGATATATTTATTTCAATAGAATAGTTTTTGTTGTAAGACCCCTAGGGTGTCGTCAGTAATCTTCATATATCTGTTGCACGACCTAGTATGGTTTATCTGTAACTAAGGATGATTGATGATACAATCGAAACATGCTTTACAAGCTTAAATCTCTCGTCGTTGTCTCGAAGTTTATATATACATAGATATATACATAAATATATAATATATATATATTTGTGTGTGTGTGTGTGTGTGTGTGTGTGTGTGTGTGTGTGTGTGTGTGTGTGTGTGTGTGTGTGTGTGTGTGTGTGTGTGTGTGTGTGTGTGTGTGTGTGTGTGTGTGTGTGTGTGTGTGTGTGTGTGTGTGTGTGTGTGTGTGTGTGTGTGTGTGTGTGTGTGACAGTATACTTTGTCTATCCTGGCAAAACAGTGCTCAATGCCTAGGCAGAGCATTAGTTATGTATAGAGTGTAGGAGAAATGCCACTTAATGATGACACGTATTTCTGTTACGTAATGATTCAAAGTTTATATATAAATATATATTTAACGGTTGTTGCGCAAATGGGTATTCAGTTCAATATATGATCTAAAGGCATACTTGATCAAAGAGAATTATAGATCCACTTCAGTGTAAAGATATCATGGTCGGTACTGACCATCAATAGGTTAAAACAATACATGTAGATTATGGATTAGAAAACAATGAAACTCGCAAATTTTCACCATGTAATTTAGTTAATTATTCAGTAAAACTTGCTGGTCGCTTGCATGTGGAACCAATTCAAGTTCTTCCTTGCAGTGAATGCCTATTTATTCCAATGTACACAGCGAGAACGAGTGAATCAGAGATATCTCAGCTCTTTCGGTATGAGCCAACTTCAGGTGATAAGATGCATACTTTTGGCGTCAAGGAGGGTTCAAGGCCTTTCATCTTCATGATTTTGATGACATAATCGCCAAGTCGATTTCGTGTGCACCTCTGCATCAATGAGTATTTGTGGGAACAGTAAATCTGGTAATAGCAAATTATGAAGATCGATTAATGATGAGAAATCTTTCCATTATTTTGCCGTCAACTCAACATCATCCGCTTGCTGTCATCTGCCACGTATTGACCAAGAAGTAATTGTTCATTAAAACATAGTATTAAAGGGGACAAAGTGGTTTCAAAAGTCATTCTACAGAGGCAAATTGTGTGACGAGGCATAATGTGGTGCAAAGTCAGAAAGGGTGATTTAAGTTGAGCCAATATCTTTTGATTTCAAATTAGTTTGTTTGCTTCTCAATAGAAAGAGGAGTTTTAAATCGGTTGTGGTTCATTATCGAATTACCGGACACATTGCAAAATGTAGAAATTCCATATCGATGCAGAAGTTTAAGCTATTTATCAATGAATCATTCCTAATCACTTTGAATCACACCGAATTACCATCGATTACACTAAATCGCGTTTGATTTCAAATGTTGAAGACTCAACACTAGAACACAAGTGAACTTGACCATTAAGTATTGACAATTGGGACGGCAATCGCTCCATACTATCTTTACGAAAGCAGATCTACTGCAGGCCTGTTCAGCCATGGCATCTTCGCAAAATGGTCAAGCATCAAACGGTATGCTGCGAAACAGAGATGCGACAAACGTCGTTATTGCAAATGGAGCGGCAACGGCAAATGGTATTGTTGCAAATGGAAAGCCGATAAACAGAAAGATGTCGACCAAGGCCGACCAGCACACTACGATCAATGATTTAGAGCCAGCAAAAGCAACCTATTCAAGTCTTTTTGTTCTCTCAGAGACAAATCCTGTTCGTCGCTTTACGCGATATATTTCTCAATCAAAAGCCTTCGAATATTTCATCCTTGCGGCCATCATAGCTAACTGCATTCTTATGGCGATAAATTCCCAACTTCCAGAGGATGATATGAGTCGTCTGAATGCAAAGGTAGAGCAGGCGGAGACATATCTGCTTGGTATTTTCTGTTTGGAAATGATATTGAACATCATAACAATGGGATTCATGCTACACCCGGGATCATATCTCCGAAATCCATGGAATATTCTTGACTTTGTCGTTGTCGTCACTGGAATACTCAGTCTTCCACAACTAAGTATAATGAAAGGTGGCTCGGTAAAGGCACTACGAGCAATGAGAGTACTTAGGCCACTGAAACTCGTCTCTGGAGTTCCTAGTCTACAAGTCGTTATGACTTCCATTGCAAAATCATTAATTCCGTTATCAAACGTGTGTCTGCTGGTTGTGTTTGTGATAATAATTTATGCGGTTATTGGTTTGGAGATGTTGCAAGGAATGTTTCATTTTACTTGTAAAAATGCAACTTCTGGAGCTGTCCTTGAAGAAGGCCGTTTGTGTTCTTCAAAGAATGGCCGACCATGTCCACCAGGGTATGCATGTATGAGATACTGGGCAGGACCTAATAGTGGAATGACTAGTTTTGATAACATATTCATCAGTATGTTAACTGTGTTTACTTGCATTACATGTGAAGGTTGGACAAACACCATGTATTGGTCGTTTGACGTTCTTGACAAACATGGATTTGGGTTTTGGATCTACTATTATTCGCTAAATATCATTGGAGCACAGTTCATGCTCAATCTTGTCCTTGGTGTTCTTAGTGGTGAATTTGGAAAAGAAGGCGATCGACTGAAGAACCGAGAAGAGTTTATGGCACAATTGGAAGCAGCAAAGCAAGAACGTGCAATAGAGAACTATGAAGGATGGCTTGATCAAGGCCACGAAGCAACAATAGTGGAGAATCAAGCAAATGCTAAACCACCTGAAGAAATGACGAAGGAGGAGAAGGAGAAGGCAGCGGAGGAGAACGCATCATTAATGAAACTGCGAATGCGTAGACTTGTGAAACATCCAGTGTTCTTTTGGTTTGTGATGATGTGCGTATTGTTGAACACAGCATCGATAGCGACACAGCACTACAAACAGCCTGAAATGCTAACATTTATTCAAGATATGGCTGGATTGATATTCATATCAATATTTTTCATAGAAATGTGTTTGAAATTCTACGCTCTTGGATGGAGAGGTTATATAAAATCATCATTCAACATATTTGATGCAGTTGTTGTTTGTGGTGGCATTGTTGAAATGATATTGTATTACACAGTGCATGTTACTCTTGGAATCTCTGTTCTTAGGGCATTGAAATTACTAAAACTGTTCAAATTCACACGATACTGGAATTCCTTAAAGAATCTTATTGGCGCATTGATGCATAGTATCAATTCAATTCTAAGTTTAATGGTTCTACTTCTGTTGTTTCTAATGATTTTTGCCTTACTTGGTATGACATTGTTTGGAGGGAAATTTCAGTACAAGCCAAATCCTCCTCGCACTAATTTTGATGACTTCTGGAACTCATTTTTGGCAGTCTTTCAAATTCTAACCGGAGAGGATTGGAATGCTGTAATGTATGAGGGTGTCCTCGCAAACGGAGGGCCAAAAAGCCCCACTGGACTTGCTATGTCCTTATACTTCGTTGGATTGGTGATTATAGGCAACTATGTACTCTTAAATGTGTTTCTGGCCATCGCTGTTGATAATCTAACAGAGGCAGACTTAATGGGAGATGCAGAGGAAACAGACGAGCAGGAAAAGGAAGAAGAGAAGTCGGATTTGAAAGATAATGCTACTCGAAAAGCAGTTGACGATGCTATGTCAGCAAGTGCAACAACCACACCACGCGATCCTGGAAGCGCAAGAGACGATGGTACGATTATTTCAAATGAATTTGCAAGGAAAGATGAGCTTGAGGGAGGAACTGCAAAACCAGGTGATCATTTTCTAGAAAATCTAAAGAATCCTGGTCGAATGACAGGCAACATTTCTGGAGGTCCCGGTACCAAAATGCTACAAGTTAATACCTTGTTTATTTTAAAACCCAACACCCTTATTAGAAAGGGTTTGCATAATCTCGTCAATTCCAAATGGTTTGATCCTTTCATATTGGCGTGCATTCTCATTAGCAGTGCACTACTGGCTGTCGAAGATACTGTAAATGAAGATGCTACAGTGAACAAGGTGCTTGGCTATATCGACTTTATCTTCACACCAATTTTCGCTTTAGAAGTCATTCTCAAAATTTTGAATTACGGTGCCATTCTACATCCAGGAGCATACTTTAGAGACAGTTGGAATGTAATGGACGCATTGGTAGTCGGCTCCGCTATTGCATCACTTATATTGAGTAATGACGAGTCGGCCTCACCATCATCTCAAAGGATCGTTAAAGTCCTAAGGGTTCTTCGAGTGTTAAGACCCCTGAAAGCCGTGAACAAGTCAAAGAAGCTTAAAGCCGTTTTCCAGTGCATGATATTCTCACTAAAGAACGTAATTAACATTCTTGTAATCACTATTATGTTTCTGTTCGTGTTTGCAGCAATGGGAGTGCAGCTGTTTGCAGGACAATTCTTCTCTTGTACAGATAAATCGAAACTTACTCCACAAGAATGCAAAGGCCATTATGTAAGTTTTACCGATTTCGATTACGCAAAACCTGTAATACTTGAACGAAAATGGCAAAATAGCGATTGGAACTTTGATGACATTGGCAATGCCATGGTCACTCTCTTTACTTCATCAACTGGAGAAGGATGGCCGTCAGTAATGTTTGCAGCTATTGATGCAACTGGTTTAGACAAAGGCCCCATAGAGAATAATAAACCAGAAGTTGCTTTCTTCTTCATATTCTTTGTAATAATTATGTCTTTCTTCTTCCTGAATATATTTGTTGCTCTTATTATCCTAACATTCCAAGAGGAAGGAGCAAAAGAAGAAGGAGACTGTGAATTAGATCGAGGCCAACGTGACACACTCATGGCAGCGATTCAAGCACAGCCATTGAATCTTTATGTTCCTGCAGATCAGAAATCTTTACAATTCAAAGTCTACCGTCTCGTGAAATCTGGTCCATTCGATTCGCTCATCATGGCTCTTATTATGGGAAATACAGTGCTTTTAATGATTGGATATAATGACCAGCCTACAGCATACGGTAATTGGCTTAATGAACTGAACAACATCTTCAATTACCTCTTCACTGCCGAATTGGTCTTAAAATTGATTGCATTAAAGATGAAATATTTTAAAGACGGTTGGAATATCTTTGATCTTGTCATAGTGTTGGGTAGTTGGGCTGATTTTACAATCGAGAGAACTGTTGATAAAAGCAAGTTGCCCATTGATACAAGTATACTTCGATTGTTTCGTGCAGCTCGTCTCGTTAAACTCCTAAATCGAAGTAAAACAATCAAAGTTCTATTATTTACATTTATCCAATCGTTTAAGGCTCTGCCATACGTTGGTGCTCTAATTTTCCTTCTCTTTTTCATCTTTTGCATTGTTGGCATGCAAATTTTCTCACGTATCAGTTTAGACCAAGAAAGTGAGCCTTGGAGTGAAATCAATAGACACAATAACTTTCGTGCATTTTTCCCAGCATTTCAAGTTCTATTTCGTTGTGCAACTGGTGAGAATTGGCCTAACATCATGTTGGCATGTACAGGTCCTGCCAAATGTGATTTGAGTGTAAAAGGAACGAAACCAGGTGACACTTGTGGATCTGTGATTGCCTATCCTTACTTCATATTGTTTATATTTTTGTGTTCGTTCCTTATGCTGAATTTGTTTGTTGCCGTCATAATGGATAACTTTGCTTTCTTGTGTCAAGACGAGAGTATACTTGGATCTCATCATCTAGATGACTTTATTGAAGTCTGGTCAGAGTATGATCCGAATGCGACAGGTCGGATACGACATACGGAAGTGTGTATACTGTTGCGGCAGTTAGATCCTCCGCTTGGTCTTGGGACAAAGTGTCCGAGAGTGGTTGTATATAAGCGAATGGTTCGGATGAATATGGTACTTTATGAGGATGACAAAGTGGATTTTAATGGTACATTGTTTCATCTTGTTCGAACAGGTATGAATATATGTGTTGATGACAATAACTTGAAGACGAATGATATAAAAATTCGCCAATTGATGAAACGAGTGTGGCCTTTTATAACAAAGAAAACAATGGACAGGGTTGTACCGAAGAGAAAGAAGCAATGGGAGAAGAGAACTCTGGCACGTGTCTATGGTGCAAAATTGATTTATGAAAATTACAAACATTTGAAGAAAGTGAGGAAGTAGTGTAAAGAAGGCCTAGTTTTGTGGAGAAATAGAATTTCTACAGTTTATTGCTTAAGAATGGATATTGTCGCTAGTTTGTCACAAACCTTGCGTGCCATTGTCAATTGTAGTAGTAAACTCGTCTTGATTTACATTTGCACGAGTGTAAGTCCAATTGTTGAACGCTATTTAATTGAAATGAAAGTAAAGTCGCAGAAGTATATAATCCATAGCATAAAGTTGCATTGCTTTGAGTACTTTATATTACACAGTAAGTCTGTCAGACCCTGATAGCATTGGGATTGGCCCTGGGGTATCCCTTTTAATACTAGTAATAGCAAGCAAGTAAGCATATCTCTTTTCTATATTATACGCCTACAGTATTGTACGCTTGTCTGATGTAGTGATATAGTCACTTGTCCAGTCCGTATCAGTACACTTACTTTAAGTAAAAGTTGTCTTTATTACCAATATTATTACTGGCATTATCATTGCATTAGAATTACCATATCTTTGATTATGCCAAGCTTAGTAACTATTAGAATGTATATGAAATCCACACACACACATACACACATACACACACGCACACACGTACACTCATTCTATCATATGCCGTGGAGCTCTTGTGCAATGTCTGCAATCAACTAGACATGACAAAGATTCGTATCTGTTCATGAAACCAACTCAAACCACGTTGTGTTTACAAACAGCTATTGCTAATATTCACTTCTCCTGACTTAAGTTTGTTTACAAACTCATTCACTTTGAGTGTGCTTCGTTTTGGCACTAACGCGAATCCTCGAATTGCCCCCTTCTTAGCATAGCCCCCCTTCTTAGCATAGCCCCCCTCGAATAAGCTTCGATACTAGAACTTAAAATTGTTAATAAGACCCTCCACAAAGACTGATATATGAAGACTTTGATACAGTCTGATGCTTAATGTTAAATGTTCTTTTAATGTTATAAAGAAAAGGAGTTTTGACAGTGAGCTTGTTTTGCGGTTATGTGCCAAATAATCCTATAAGCCCCCCTCCCAGAGTCCCCCCTCCCGTCCCCCTCCAATAGACCATCCTATCTAATACTCCTCACATAAATAGCATCAAAAGAGATAAATCCTTAGCGGGCTTGTCCGAGGATTACTGGTATTGTAACTTCCAAATGATTTACAGATAAGGAATGTATCATTCTTAAGCCTGGTTTCCAATGTGCCGTTATGACACATAGGAAACATACTACAAAAGTTGACGCCATTAAAGTTGAAGCCATTAAAGTTGAAGCCATTTCTACTTTGTTCCCGGTACCGCTGGCGGTCGCAGGTAACCGCCGGCAGTGTGTTTCCAATGTGCCGCAAGTGCCGTAAGTGTCGCAAGTGCCGTAAGTGTCGCAAGTGCCGTAAGTGTCGCAAGTGCCGTAAGTGTCGCAAGTGCCGCAAACACCATTGCCTACGATAGTCGCCAGCAGGGCACATTGGAAACCAGGCTTTATGGGAGACATAATCCAATCTTTAAGTTTGATCAAACAGCAGTTGTTTGCCAACTTTCAATATTCCTTAGCTGATGAAAACTATTTGTTGAGAGAATCTTAAAGAAAGGAAGTAATTTTGTATCTTAGTATCACTTTTTCAGGAACTACCGGAGGTAGTTAAATCAAATTGTGCAAATGGTAATAATCCTGCTTTAATTATTTAAAAATATATTAGCCATTTTGCTATCATTTCAGTCTTTGTCCCATTTTTCTTCTCATCGATCTAACTTTAGTTATAATTAGATGCCAATGTACTATTATTCAATTCCATTTATTTTTAACCAAATGGTTCAAGCTTTCCAATATGGACAAAATCTATCTCAATTTTAGTGAATAGAAACGATATTTTTCTTAATTTCAACCTCTCGCATCCATTTAAGTTTTTAGTTAAATCGCACTAAATCAAGAGAAAATGTCGTATTGCAACCGAGGCTTCAATCTGCAAACGAGATCTCACACAACAATCTCATGTTGACAGTCATTCAATAGATCTAATACTGTCTTCCGATACTCAAGATGAATAAATTATTGCAATCTAAACATATAAATACCCCTGATAGCTTTTATTCGGTTATACGATTTTTTTAATGAGTACTAAACCCTAGAATTTAAGAAACTTTTAGAACTATAAGGAGAGAGGTAAAAAAACTTTAGAACTTTCTGTGCCATCCTGCACAATTTCGGAAACCCTCTTTTCCTCCCAGGGCTTAACAAGGTCGCACTGCGGTATGTTTTATAAGCTAAGCCTTATGGGTACTGCAGAAGAGGATGTTTTACATTCTGTTTCTCGTTTTGTTTTACATTCTGTTTTGGATTTCTCTGTTCATAAATTAGGAGACTTTTTTGAAACTATTAGAACTAAGATGTGACAAAAACTTCAGAAACTTGTACTACTAGGCCTTGAGCCAGGTTTCTTATAAAACAAAAAAACGTGTATATCCTATGGTTCAGAGAAGTAGACAAATTTGATGAAAATTGACGCCAACTTCCTTAATTGGGTTTTAATTTCGTAATTGGCTAGCATGGAGATCATACTTTTGTCATTAAATGATGGGCATCCAGGAATCAGCAACAGAGTGATTAACAGCCCGAGGTGAACAAATGCCAAAACAATACACAAAAACAACAAATTTGGAGAGGAAGATAGATGTACAATGAAGTAGGGTCATTTTCTCAATATTCTCATTTTCACATCATCAGTAGACTCAGCCCATGAAATATCGATCCTCATTAGCTCCTCTGGGGACAGTTTCACATCTACCATCACATCCTGTGCAATCAGAGGTCGGAACATGATGACATCATTCATACGCAGTGAAAACACAGCTCGTGCATTTGATGCAATCGATAATTTTGAACCTAACGAATACGAGGAGTGCCGTCACCTGCGAGGGAGCTGCAAACAGTTCGAACTCTAGTAAGCAGGAATACATGATATGGCTTCGCTAATTCAAGTGTCACCTACAAAGCAATCTCTTCTAAAATTCTTTACAAAATTATTGGCATAAAAGGTATTTGTTTCCTTCTAGCCCACTACCCCCGTCTCGATACTTTTTCTTATTATTTTTTAGCAAGTCGCGCGGGGGTCATCAGTTTTGACATTGGAGGGGTAGTGAACCCCTTACCCCTTCCCGATAAGTATTTTCTTTCGTTTCTAAGTTCACATGTTTCTTTTATAGTGGGCTATATTTGCTACAGATTTTGTCTCGGCACAATTTGGATACTTGCCTGTCGGAGATCCCGTGCAAAATTTATCGGGGCCATTTTCTGATGTTTTTTCTGCTACTGCTATACCATCGTCGTCATCACAATCATAATCATCATCCTCGTCGTCGTCGCCGTCATCATCATCGTTAACTAGAATATCAGTAGAAGACAGCAAACGAATATCTCAGACTATTTAGTGATAGAAATTATCCGTTTCTTTGGGTAAGTAGCTATTTACAGCCAATCACAGCCCACATTTGCGAGGCACTTTGAATTTTTATTACTGCGTTAGTTTGCATCGCCAACAAAACAGTATTTACAGTAGACTTGTGAAGAAGGAGGCTGATGAACAGAGAAAACGCCAAGAATTACAAAGAACAGGCATGTCATACCCAACAACGTTTAAAGGTTACTTATTGTATTACAGCTATTGCGTGAGCAGAAATGCAGTATGTCTTGACTTTTGCCGTAAATGTCAATGTGAAAGTTCCTTGTATTATTCGGAAGATGACGACATATGTGTTAAACTACCATCTTCATCAACAACACCATATGAGACGTCAACAGCTTTAATGCTAACCACTGCAGTTAGCAATGGAGGGACCTCTTCATCAGTCTCCTTCACAACCACGGATGTATCATCCAAATTTTCCGCAGGAACGCTATCCTCAAAATGGCCATTGACAATATCATCATCATACACAGAGACCAATCCATTGCTGGGTATATATATCAAGCAAATTTTTTCATTTATTTTTCAGTATAACACCCGTTGTAATCGTAGATCTTTCTCTACCGTTAAATGGTTTCTTTGAACCACAGGCGATGAAGATAAAATGTATTATTGGTAACGATGTTAGCGGCAGCGCCAGACTGACGGGGAGATGTTGACAGACCACGCCCCATTGAACCACGCCCATTGGTACAACGCGCGATAAAATTTGCAACTTAAAGGAGACAGGCAGATATACTTACGGCAATTTTGCTAGAAGTTTCCCACATCCTAAATCTTTTTCTACTCGAATTCGGACGAAATTTAGAAATGGTCTTGGAGAACACTGGGGCATGCCCCCCCCCATTTCCTTCGTTGCGTCATCTCTGAACAATGCAGTTGTTTCCTGAGAATATATGTATGCATGTATGTTTGTATGAATGCGTGTTTGCGTAAGATAATGTAAGTTTACAGTTTGCGTTATATTGTAGCTACATCAACTGCACTTGCAAGTTCAAG
This sequence comes from Mastigias papua, assembly GCA_964019165.1. Lineage (NCBI taxonomy): Eukaryota > Metazoa > Cnidaria > Scyphozoa > Rhizostomeae > Mastigiidae > Mastigias > Mastigias papua. Next base: position 658,293 of record OZ025286.1, on the reverse strand, counting down.
TCTAGTTTTTAGTGCAACAAAGAGTTTGGACTACCCAGCGGTGCCGAAGGTATCATGTTTATCTTGTAACTGTTTTTAAATTGACATGTTAGACCTTTCTTTAGAGTCTAATTAGCGGGGTTGGGTGGGGGTTGTGTTGAATAGGATGTTCAGAATTTTGCGAAACCTATAGTCATTCTGGCGGTCAATGGGCATAATAGATAAGTACGAAGATAAAATATATGAACGATAATAAAAGAGGTCTTAGAAGATCATGATTGGCATGTGAATTTGCTCGTTTGTTGTATTATCTTTATCCTGCTCATCCTGAATGGATAACAGAATAACAGAAGGGAAATGCTAATGAAATCCGGTGGGATTGAAAAAATCCGAAAATGATTTGTTTAGAAATGAACACTGCTTCTTACCCGAAATAAATGCTGTGATGGGTTGTAAATGTTTATATGGTTTTTCATTATTTATGATTGCAGCCAACATCAACTATATTACCTGAAAGATCACGCGTATGTATATATCAGATGTTCCTTTTAGTTTTCATGAACCTGTAGGGGCTGTCTATATCAGTTGTTCCCAAACTGGGTTCCCAAACAGGGTTCCACGGCCTCCTAAGGAACTGTGATGGGTTTCACGGAGATCTCGAAGGGTTTCAATGGACCATCAGAGGTTGTCTTCGCTTGTTGGGTTCACTATTCTATTAGCCTATATCACTGTTGATAATTATTGTACATGAAAGTACATTCATCCCACTAAGGAATCCTGCTTCGAGAAAGTTATATAGGACCGGCATGCAAAACAATATGAAAAGTTTGGGGACCATTGGTCTACACGCTTTTTCTATAAGAAAAAAGTTTATAAGAAAATGAGGCTCAAATGGCCAAAATCTTAAGAAAATCCTAAGAAAATCACAAGGCTCAAGTTCAAGAAAATGCTAAGAAAATCACAGTTCATCTTCTTTACATGCCAAAAATTGATATTGGGTCATTTTTGCAAACTTTCATACAAAGATCGAGATTTATGGTGGCCCAACCAATACAGAGTAGCCTGTTTTAGCCAGTTTATTCCTGCAAAATTTAAGAAAATCTTAAGAAAACCTCAGCCTCAAATTCGTGAAAAGTTAAGAAAATTGAGCCTCAGGAAAAAAGTGTTTTTCTTATAAAAAGAAAAACGTGTATGAAACTAAAGATATCTCCACAGATTTACTCCTAACTTGTGACTGAAGATCTTTTAAACATTTGAAAATGCTATTGTTGAATTCGGTGAACTTTCATTTGCCTTCAACATTCACATTTTGGTTTGTCCTCTCGGGATAGTTCGTTTCTTATAGGAATTTGTTACAAGAAATAGCTTATTGGAAAGGATTACTAATATTCAAACTGATGATTACTGGTTCATTTGCTTGGATCTCGAACTGCTTATTGGCCTTGTTTCCATCGATTTCAAAAGTGCATTTGATATCCTAAACATGGCTGTATCTAGTATCCACCATCTTGATCAAACAAGTTTCGGACTTGACCCTAGAAACCGAAAATCTCCATGTTGGTTGAAGCAATTAGCAGCAACCTAATTGCAGTTCTTATTTGATATTGGAAGAATCGAAACATCATCCTTGCAGCTGACCATTCGCAATAATTAGTGAGTCACTGACAAACAAACTATTGCAACTGCAACTTTTAGGGACCACCTGGCTTTCTTAAATCCTCTTTTTCCTTCCCTCCTTAAGAAAGCTTGAGTGCCTTATATGCACGAACTGCTAAACCTCGCTTTCGGTTTTGTTGACCTATAGAACACAGGCGATCGTAACTGCGCACTTTTCATTGTATTCAATTCTGTATGCATGTTGATCTTATATTGATTTAATTTTCAGTGTATTCTTAGTAAAAGAGAGGCTTGCCAATCAGTTCTTTTACGGAATGGGGCTACTATCTACTTAACTAGACTAGAAACCTACAAGTTGAGTGTATATATACTGCCAATTGTTTAAGTAAGATATTTGAAAGAGTTTTATTCTTTTATGATTTTTCATTACTTCATTTTGCAGCCAACATCAACTGTACTATCTCAAATTTTGCATGTAAGTATATATCAAATGTCATTTCTGCTTTTCTTCACCAAATAGGAACTTGCTTTGACGTGATTTTGCTCCACACTAGGGAGGCGCAACCTTTTCTAGATGAGGGCCATGTCTACACTTGTTTTATACGCAAAATGGAGAATCCTTGATTTCAGTTTCATCGCAAATATTAGCATTTAATTTGATCACGTGTACCATGTAAATTTGGCTTGATAGATCGAAAAGCTGTTTTTACAAACTCGTTACATGATCACGTGAGTAGGGCCATAGAATGTTTGCCTCTCCTTCGAGTTGAAATGAATTTTGAATGTCAACCGACCACTAATAATTTACTTATTTTGCCAGTCCCTGCTCTAGGCAATTCTCTGATCAATTTTTGCATTTTTGTTCCAATACTTTTCTTTGATGTCATCCCAACAGTCAACAACCCCATCGTTATCTGGAGCTAAGGAGAATACAAGCAATAGCACCACTTCAAACACAGGCCTAATCGTCGGCCTTTCTCTTGGAGTTTTGGTTATTATATTCTGTGCATTTTTGTTGACTTGCTTAAGAAGGAAAAAGAAGACGCCTGGGTAAGCTTGTTTTATTATGCCGGTTTCTCTAATTCCTGCAATTTTTGAAGAAAAGTTGAAAAGTTAGGCATAAATCTAAAAAGTGGGAATTCTGGATGTATTTAGTGAAGTGCTCATTTCATTGCACTTTTTTGAGAAACACCTTGCAGAGCAGTATATACAAGTAAATAGACGTTCGTATACGAGAGATTGTTTGCAAACACTCCTGCATTATGGTCGGGCAATTTCGTCAAGAGAAGGGCTCCGACAAATAAGTAAGTTGGCAGGTACTCTCGAGATATTGTTTTTGGAATAATAATGGGAGTGCCCCCCCAGGGACGCCCGACTGTCTGACCGCTCAGTCCTTCTGTGGTTAAGGATATCTGTCCACATTCCAAATACGACATTTTCCAAAGTTTCAAATATTGCCTATTAGCTTGTTTCAGCATACAATCGTCACAGGCATTATGATCAATGCACTACTTTTGCTTGTAGAAATTTGATGAAATTTAGCCATGAAGATTGTCAAGCAAATATTGGAGGTAGAGTGCCTTACTACCATTGCTCAGTTGAAGTTCAGTTCGTTTTTGTATTTTATCTTTCATTTTGTCTTGCTGCAACGGTGTGGTAAAGGCACAAACAGGGGCCCTGATCTCATCAATGAATCTGACTTGAAGGTTCCTCCTCAACAATCCTACTACCTAATAATATTAATTTCAGATCCGTTTTATGACACGATCATCTTCTAGTAGAACTTAATTTATCAATATGAATTTGAAATTCATGAGAAAGAGAATAATCGTAAGGCTCTCTCCCACCTACTGACGCATATGATTAATTCAAAGCAGCTGAATTCGAGATCCTTTGCCTAGATGTTTTTATACTACACTGAGAGTAGAGGCATGAGAAAGAGGGTAGGAGAAAAGCCCCCATTTCAACGTAAACAATTCACCCAAATTGCTCAAATTCAATGAGATAAAGCAATGAGTGCAGCGGCCTAAAAGGCTTTACGAGCTCTTGTACTCTAGTGAGAAAACTTTTTATGGTACTTGTATAAAATGGCACTTGTATTAATTAAATCATATTACTCTTGTGCAATTTCATTTCTTTGGTATTAACAGTCTCAAATAGCTTGTTTTGATTGGTCGCCACCCCCCCCCCCTTCACAGAAAACTCCTACCGTAGCCACTAGCTAAAAGTTGCATTGACATCATGTGCATGCTGCTTAGCACCCTAATTTTCCCTCATGCCAATCACCCCTTTGTGTATTTTATAAAGAACTTCGACCTTTCCTCATTCAGGTTGCAACCCAAACTCATTTGCAGAAAATCCGGTTCAATCCACTTCTCTACGTCGACACTGCAATTCTCCTGTTGCTGGTTGGCCCGCCAACCCCCGAGCGCATGAGATGGTTATTAACTCTCCAATGTACGATGCTAAATTGAATCTATCCCAGCCAGCTCATTTTAAGTTGAGAGCGGACAATGATGGATCCATCCAGTCTGACTATCAAGAGCTTATTGTAGGATCAGTCCCTCAATATTCAACACAAGGTGAAACTGTTGCTCAGGACAATGACGACGAACCAGTCTATGGTGTTATAGATGAAGACCCCTATTACTCTGAAGTCCCCAATAGCTTTATTTATAGTGAAACAGGGAACTGAAAGGACTTATTTGCAAATTCTTATTTCAGTTGTTGCATTGGATTCCCAGGTATGCTGAACCAAAGATGTTGCCTCAATGCCGATCTCTTGTGTTTCGTTGTCCGTTTATTGCACATGTGGTGACTTCTCACTTCGGGATTTCGGACAGGGCGCAAGGTTTATTGACTTGTGCAGAAGAACATAAAAGTACTTTGAGTAGATAGTTGTCGATGGTATATTTCAAAAACAAAGTTTAAATTGCTATTTTCACTACAACCCTATGTAATGTCTATACACATATTTCTTTTTATAAGAATATCGTCTGTAAGAATATCAACGCACAAATTCGCCGAAATTTAAGAATAATTTAAGAATATTGCTTCATGAAGCTTCAAGCTTCAAGGTTTAGTTTTTTGCAGATTTGAGATGTTTCTAGAAAACAAAACAAGAGTGAGTTTTACTGGGGCTCGTTACACTATGATACGAGTTAGCAACTCTTCAGGGTGTGCCAGTTACACACTTTTTATTATAAGAGCATAGTCTATATGAGAATTAATGTCAAAAATCACACAAATTCCCGAACAGTTTAACATTGTTTTAATATTTTTACTGGTTAGATTGGTAATTATGCTATAACTTCCACTGCCAAATTATTGTCAGTTAAGTGTGTGACTGAAAAGTTTGTTTTCGTTTTCACTGCAACTTTTTTTACTACATTAAGAAACCTCAAAGATACTTGTAGAACTAAAATGTGACCAAACATTAAGAAATTTGTATTAATAGGCCTTTAGCCTGGTTTCTAATAAAAGAAAAAATGTACACTTTCTTGAACGGGACAGCTGAGAATGCTCTAACCACTGGGAAGGAGAAGTCGAATTGTGGTCTTCCGCGTTTCCTGGTGAGATACAAAATTTTCTCCCGGTTTATTTGAAGAATACAAGGAAGAGAACTCGAAGGTATGATTAACCTCATTGAGATTTCAATTTATCCTTTTTGATTTAGCCGAAAGAACATGAAACGGTAGTCTAATAGCACAAGGCAATATACTGCGTTAGCTGTTATGATCAGAACGCTGTTTGGCATTCAGGGAACAACATGGATTTTCTGTGTGGGAAATTGCAATTATCGACAACAAACAGTCATAGCGGTGATGTCATGTTTACAAACTGTGCCGTACCCTTGACAAAAGAGGTTATTTATCACGGAAACATGAGTGGGAAACGTTGGTGACTGGCCTAAGCATGGTCAGAATGGTTAGGCCACATCTTTTGTATTTGGATGTGTTCAACAACAGGAATATCAGTGTGTGTGTGTGTGTGTGTGTGTGTGTGTGTGTGTGTGTGTGTGTGTGTGTGTGTGTGTGTGTGTGTGTGTGTGTGTGTGTGTGTGTGTGTGTGTGTGTGTGTGTGTGTGTGTGTGTGTGTGTGTGTGTGTGTGTGTGTGTGTGTGTGTGTGTGTGTGTGTGTGTGTGTGTGTGTGTGTGTGTGCATCTTTCAAATTAAATGCATTTTTTGAAACAACCCATAGATAGCATGGCAGGTTTCCGAAAACCATTCCTAGGCAATTACACGTACGCACACATACAACTGCAAAGTTCAATGCTCAATTTGTATTCCATAAACTCAACATTCCAAATTCATATCCGAGAGGCAAGTTGTATTTTACAGACAAATCTACACGCCTGAACAGAGCTAATCAGAATGCTACAGGTCAAAGTTTCTGATGCATGAATTCTGTGTTGTGTTTATAGGAAATGACGTAAATTCAAATCGTTTGGTTGCTTCGACATCCAGGCCGGTTCCTACAGTCTGTGACGGGGGGGGGGTGTCTACTCCCTATAAAACAAATCTTTCCGCAACTTGCTTTGCTCTTATATGTAGCTTGAGCAAATTTCGTAACAGATAAAGTAAAGTGCACAGGCCTACGCACGCGTTGCTCTGGCTTCCACAGAGCCAAGTGTCCACAAACTCGTGAAGATGAAGCAGGCACAATCACCTCAATGAGTTTGTATTTTTTGACGTTATATGATTAACAACAATTTAGCTCCTAGTATTAAACAATTCACTTCATTTCACTTCACTTTCATTTACCTATATTTACAGATGCTTTTAAAATAATAATTGAAAACAAACTGAAGCCAACTATTTACGAAAAAGATACTGCATATCTACTTCTGTAGGTGCGTTCATTTACAGCCCAACGTCTGAGCTTATTTCTGAAAGCCAATGAGTGTAGCTCTCAGTTTTGGCTCCAACCTCTATTGACTTCCTTAGGAGACTCCCCTTAGAAACAGTGATTTCTGCTAAGTCTTTTTGTCTTTATTTCTGTTGGTTTGCACAGAATTTTCATCCTTGGATTATGCCTCATATTGTTTTTATCCTAGGAAATAAGAAATCTGGCTTCTTCAAAACTTCGGTCCAGAAATGAATTGTTCTCCTGTTCAATTCCCAAATGAAAATCGTCCAGGTAACTCTAGGAAATGCCGATCAATCTATTGTGCCAACAGAGGTGCAGAATGTACCGGGAATGGATGTTGTACCTGTCGTTGTAGAGCAGGTATGTACTACGACAGATCAAACTGTGTGCCATGTATGACAACGAAGCTTCCCTCAGCGTCGTCTTCTACCGCTGTTTCGTCTCCGAAATCAAGAACAACGGAGCAGACGACGAAGCTAACAAGTGCGGGTAAGAATTTGTTGTCGTTAATACAACGAATTACTACATGCGGCTTTTCAAATAATTTTTTACATTTGTTAGATCAGCAGTATGAAGGTAGCTTTACAATTGCGCAAATCGATTTGAAAACTTGGCCCTGAAAGTTCAAAATTGAGCGATGGTGATGACGATGATGATTTTAATCATAATCAAGGGCGTCGTTTGGGATGGTGCTGCATCCCTCCACCCGCTCATCGCTTTATATCAGAAAATTGTAGTAAATGTCTATACAAGGGGAAGCAACTTAGGTAATAGGTCCCTGTGCTCAGTCTTAAATCTCTTGTCGTTGTTGTTGTTGTTGTTGTTGTTGTTGTTGTTGTTGCTGCTGCTATTCTAGTGTACTCGCCATTTCTATGGTCCTGTCCCCTGGCATCGAATACCGCAGACGAACGATGGCGGTGAACTCTCCACCTTTTCCTGTTTCTTGCAATCTTGCCTAGCTGTTTTCCATTTTTAACCCGCAACCTCTCCATCATCTAATTAGCATCTTCAATCTGTGTCTACCGCTTGCTCTTTCCCCCGCCATTTCAGCCTCTATGACATTCCTCTCTCTCCGTCTTTCTCTCACTCCTAATGACACTCCATCGCCTAATGCTAAATATGACCTCATCATAATAACGTCTTTTCCTGTTCTCTTTCATTCTTGCAATACGATTCTGTGGCTCTTTATCGTCTTCATCTTTTGTATTGACATTTCGTCTGTCATTTCCTACTTAGAAAGAGCGTATCTTTATATTTTGAACAGATTTTTACATATGATCTAAATGGTGTGGATCTGAAGAATTTTCTACTGGCAAAACCCCTTGACCCCGACTCTTCCCTGCCCCTTGCGATTTTTAGAATTAGCGTGCACTGTTCCAAGGCAAAGTGGGGGAAAGTTGGACAATCGGGAAAGAAGACAAGCTGCAGACTTGTTGCGAGGACGTCTGAGTCTTTTCGCAGTTAACTCTCAAGAGTATCCAGAACGAGTAAAGAGGGTTACAGCAATTTCGAACATTGCAGCTGAAATTGATACACCACATTCCTATACACCAAAGTTTATATTTATATTCATAAAATTTATATTCACCATATTTCTATACGTTCCTTGCTCTTTTCAACGGGGAACCAACCCACGCACCCAAACATACCTATATCGCCGACGATGTCTCCTTCTTCTTAGAATGATCAAAGCCACGAGAGCCTTTGAGTTCAGTTTTCTCGCCATTTCAGAAATCTCGCGCCAACTTTCAGGCCATTAGAGGAGGAATCTGCGCGTGCATATCTTGGGACAAAAATCGCTTGTGTGCGGGCAACTTTATTTCTTCAATCCAATAAATACCGCTAGGCTTAAGCAATGTCAATTATTAGGATGTTTCAAGTTTTGATCGGAAATCAATGCAAAATCATCGAATAGTTATTATAGAGAAGCGCAAGCATTATTAGCAATTTTGATTTAATTCATTGGCTCATTTGATTCAAGGAGAAACTTTTAAGGGCAAGTATGATAATTTACAGTTAGGCATTTCCATCATGATATTAGGACTAATAATACATATCATGAGAACATTAAACATAGCTGCAAAATCCAACAAAGGTCTGTATGCCATAGTGACAGTGAGTGATGATAGTGGTGGTAGGGGTGATGATGATGATGATGGCGATGATGATGATTTTGAAAATTTTAACTAATGGTGTTAATGATGATGATTATGACGATGATGACGATTATGATGATGATGATAATGATGGAGATGATGACGATGATGATGACGATGATGATGGTGGTGATGGCAACGATGATAACAATGATAATAATATTGATAACAGCCGTCAGAACTGTTATCCATATCCTTATTATTATGCTGTGCCAATTTTGGCTTTATGTATCATTTCCTTTATAATTCATTTATTTCCTTTTTCGTTATTTTTAGTGCTATGGTTAATTTTGCAATCCTAAAGTCAGTTTTGTTCGATAATAGATATTCTCAATTGTTTCAAAAATTAGACTCCTTGTCAACCAGTCATAGGGTGGTTGCATAGACGACGGAATGCAAACGAGCTATCATAATATTGATCCTAAGTTGCAAGACAGTTGAACTTCCCAATGAAATATACTATTTAATACCATTCTGTGCATTGGCTCAATTTTCTGCATGACAGGGTGCAAAGAATGCAACACTTAGATATAGAGTTACCCAAGTGGAAAACTATTTGCAGAATGAGCTGGTTTTATTGCTTCATTGAACTTTTACGAATATTTCGCGTTATTGTGTATTAGTAATGCGGTTAAATGGCCGATGGGAAGACGAAAATAAACTTTCCTGTTTCAATTCATCCGAGAGGAGTGCCCAATTGCAAGAAGAGCTATTGTACTGTTGTGTTGCGAAGCTTTTCTATCTCAAAAGATGTGATATGAAATGATTTCAGAATCGCTGGTTCTCACTGGGATTTGTGTCATATAATATGGCCTTGTACTCAAAGGAATTTAAGAATCCATCATCAAGACGGTGGTATTGCAGACAGAGATATGCCAAGTGTAAAATCCGTTACCCTTGTCAAACGTGTAGATGCATTGATGACTTAATGTATATACCTGCATGGGACACCTGCGATAGTCCTTCATCTATTCTTCCATTTTCAACGGCGTCAACCACTGGTACATCTAGAACAACAGTGGCCACAACCTTAACAAGACCATCAACAAACCAAACATTTTCATCGACATTAATGAGGGCATTTCCAACTTTCAAATCAAGCTCAATCGTTCTCAGTAGCTCAACTTTAAAAACATCGACTCACAGAACTGCTACTTCGCAGTACAGCACTGTCCTGACTTCCAGTTTCTCACGTTCAATTAAAGATTTATCTGGTAAGTCGTCTAGAGGACTTTCCCTTCCATCTACCAAAACTATGGTTCAAGTTAGTATTATGACTTAATATATTTGGCTAACCTTCAGTGAATGATAGATGTTTTGGTGTTTCTACAGATATATCTGCGTTTTCGTTAATGGGTTTATATGGCCTGTAATGCTTTAATCAGTATCCATAGTCCTTCGCTCAAGAGTGCAGAATTGTCATAGGAGAAGATATTGGACAGAAGTAATGGTCTGCAGCGTACCCGATCCCTAGGTCATACCAAAATATGGGTTGACTTCTTCAGTGAGCTCCAAAAAATGAACGAACAGAAAGAAATGAACTTCAAGAGTTAAAAAAGGATATGACAAGGGTTTTTTCATTTGTCAGTTACATTACACCAGACTTGAGCAAAAATTCTGGAGAATGTTGAAATTTTAATTTGATAACAGTCCATGCATCTTCCTCATGTTTGAAGCAGAATATTTAAAGTACCTCCAAATTTTTCGCACGTTTTATCGAACACCTTTTAATGAGTTCACAATTGTATTCAGCAACATCACGATACTGTGACAGGATAGAGTATAAAGGGTAAATTGAGTGAAGAAAATTATTACTTTGAAAGAAGAAATCTTGTTGTGTAGCTTTGTTGGTACAAGATGTGCAAAATAATGTTGTAGTTAAGAATACGCACACCGCAAGGAAAAATTTACAATTGGTGCAAAGTTTTGAAGGATTCGCAAGAAGACAGCTTCAGTATTAATTGTTGGTTTTTAATCAGGGACAAGTTCACAAGGTAACTGCGAGGGGGGGATTGCTCTTAGAGCATCATGGATGTGATTTTATTACCATACGAGAAGGCGCGCAACTATTGACAGGGTTCTGGTGGTCTAACCCCATACTCTTTTCCATAGAAAATAAAGATGGCCTTTTTTCTTGGAAAACTGTGAAACCGAATGTTTTTTGTTAAATAGATCTGCTAATTTAACTTGAAAGTAACGAAATCATAAAAATTCTTCCAGTATATCCTCCTAAAAACTTTCAGTGCGCCCTAGATCCATGCCTTCGTAAATTCCTAGTTATGGACATGACTAAGTGTTATATGAGTTTCCATGTGTAAAAGCAATGCAGATGATTTTCAATTACTCGACTGACCCAATAACTCAGACATTTCAAACGATGTTCTATTCCCCTCTAATGCCAACTGTATCTCCCCATCTGCCCCACCTAATAAAAGACAGGAGGAGCGATGCACTCCACCTCCTCTTCACCTCACTCTTCACCTCGCTCTTCACCTCACTCTTCACCTCACTCTTCACCTCACTCTTCACCTCGCTCTCCACTCCTGTCTCTGGCGTCCCTGCTTGAGAACCAGCCATCACTTGAATTTAAAATTAAGAAAAGGAAGTTTGAAACAAAGCTTAGATCTTTGAGTTTCATCTACGAAGAAGCAAGACAATGCAGTTCATAAATTCGAAAGTGGAAGTTTTGTACTAGACTTCAATTACAGGTCAAGAAATTAGGCTATCATTTCTACCTGAAAGCAATAAATGGATGAAGTTCTCCAATGTTCAATGATCGTACGAGAGATGACGCAAGACTTTCAAGTTCCAAAAAGAGTCACAGAAAGAGCAGACGCCTATTGCACGAACAGACGTGCATTTTGCTTTGACACCTCTTTCACTTCTGGATGTAATCAATGTCGCTGCTACTACGGGCTGGTTTTCAGTGGCAAAATTGACAACTGTACTGTGATCAGAAATACAAAAGGTGATTCCTAATAGTTAACTCAACAGGACTTCTATATTCGAAAATTTGTTGCTTGATTTCCTAGCACCGGGTCACCGACAGAACATTGGCTTGCAATTCTCTCCCGTCCGAATTATGCGCCGGGGAAGGTATGGCCTGCGGGCCATAAGTTTAACACTTGTTATTCTAGCATCACTTCTGGCTCATCCAGTAATTTGTTATTTTTGTTATTTAAGAGTAAGGATATCATTATGCTAAAATTCTTCTGCATTTTCATACAACATGAATTCTATAGTACTTCATTTCTGTACTACCTAGTTTATTTTGTTTTCAAGTGGCCCATTATCATGTCCTTTTGCGCACTAGAAATGAAGCTTGATTCACTATTGGTCTGGCCAGAGTGTCTACGAAACTCCCTGTTAGCTTCCTAAAAATTCCAACCCAACAAAACTCTTTTTCAATCATACAATTGCCCACAAACAGTTCACTTTTGTTTTACTACTATTGTCTGCTTTTTCCTCTGCCTGATTATTGTTCTCACTCTCCTCTACTTTCGATTTCATTTATTTCATTCTATATCTCGTTCCAGCACATAAACGGAGAAGCAGGGTTTTTTTTAGCGTACAGTTCTCAAAAAGTATGCGGTGCTCAAAACTCTGTGTGCAGTGCTAGAGAGAGATCTGTGCAGATGGCATTGAATATCTTCTAAGAGAGATTCTAGTTGAAGTAGAGTGTTGTTTATTTATTGTCATTTCCGACAAGTATGGCAACAATACATGCATACTTTTATTGCTTGCTCTTCAGGTGCATGTTTTTTATGCATGTTTCCTTGCAAAACCTCTGCTAGAAGCCATCCTGAATTTGAATGCTCAATCGCACGACTCATCTCGACTTGCCTTAGCTCGATTTTAAGTCAGACCAATCTGAATGAAGAGAGCTATTTACAAGCATTGTAATAAAGGAAACAAGATGACGTCAATGCAGTATGAAGCAGGAAGATGTGATGTCAACTGTATTCGTGGGCATAATTATTTTTGTCACGAAATTCAGTCAGAAGGCCTTCACGAAGAGGAAGTACCAAGATAATACAAAAAAACAAATGTGCCAATTGTACACATACGTAACCGTATTGAAGCATTGGCTGATATCCGTGGCTTACAAAAATTTACGATTCCAGATTCGATAGTCAGCTGATATTTAAACTTAACTTGTCCTACATGGAATAGCTTTTGGAGGAAATTTACGTAAATGTCTGCTGGTAAACTTACTTTATTCCTTATCATGTTTCTTTCCTTATTCTACCGACAAATGATAGAGGAAGATGCACGATAAAGTTGTTCCGCTAAATTTTAGGGGAGCACAGAGTCATCTTTTGGAACTCTAAAAGTCAGGGGGTGGCCAAGGGGGGGCAAGGCTTCGGTCCTGTAGCCTCTAGAAATACTGGCTTGACGATACGATCTATCGTTCGCAGAAAGCTCAGATTCACAGCTAGTCTCTTACCTGTAGATTTTAGGTTTTTGTCAAGCCCAACCCAACTTTATGAATTTCTCGACATTATTGAGATACATTCTGAAACTGAAACAGCTCTCAACCGAAAGCTTCATTTCCTTTACAAGCACGTTGAGTTCTCTTTTACTTTAACTGTGTGAATGGCTGGGTGAATGGCATCAGTTTAGTCAAAATCTCTCGTTTGAGTGTTTGCTTCCTTGTCAAAATAACGTTGCGAGTCTTTCACTTTCATTTCTGCAAATGACAACTTCATTTTGCTTCCCTCCACATGCTCTTTCATTTTTGAAGCAGCTTCGTAAAACCGCTGGGAGTCCGTGGTTTTAGGTGCACGACTAACTTGTTAGATAGGCCTCCTCAAACATGGTCCCGTTGTTTGTGTAGGGGCGTGGTTACCCACGTGATATATTGTCTTAATGGTATATTGATACAAACTGTGAGCTATGACAAGGAAGTATCCTCCGTTGTTTGCATGCGGAGAGGTTTTCTAGGTGCGATGATAGCTAAACAAATTTTCTAGTCATCTTGTTGGCAAGTGGAGGGCCTTTTCTGTTGCGTCCAGTTCACAAGTGTTGGAGATGTCGAGAGTTTTTGATAATCCTACGCAAGCAGTTCCTTTACGGCGTATTTATTGCCGTAAGCGGAAAGCGTCGTGTGTAAGAGGTCCGTCAAATGAAGTTTGCAAGCAGTGCATCTGTCGTAGAAACTACGTTTTCGTTCGATATTTTGACATTTGTGTAAAATCCTCGAAACTTTCGACACAAACACCAGGTATGAAATACACATGTATTTTGTAGACAGTTACTTGTGCCCAGGGATCTTTTTTGCTTTGTTCAAATGGAATGGTAAGGTGCACCCATCTGTAATCGAGGGGGTCACGCCACAGATATGAAGCGTACAAAAGTGTCCGATTCCACATAGGGACTTGTGCGTAAACTGGCAATCAGTGACACGGAATCTGCTCATAATTGTTTACACCAAATGAAAGTACTGTTAAGAATATGCAGTAAAATATTCGGTTCTCTTTACAAACTACTCACCCAAGCCACTGTCTCCGTCATTTTTACGTCATGTTTATGACGCTGTACTACTGTATACAAAACTCCGTTACTGTCCGTGACAGTCAAACTAGTACAAACAACGGGCGACTACTTATTCACTTGTGAGAATTAGGATTTTTCTGAGAACCAGAATATGCCACTTTCCCACTGACTTGTAATTTTATTTTACCTACTGATATGAACGCTTGGCGCCAACACTTCAAAAACTCGACCAAGGTTAGGCCTTTGTATGGCTACTAAACTTGAAAATGGTATTATTAGCTTGGAGGGTTAACACTTCAGCCGAATGATGCCTTGTAATTTTTTATCGACTTATCATATTAAAGTTGTTTCATAGGAAAATTTTATTTTGATTCTTCTTTTCTTTTTTCATCTGTAGTGATTTATTTTCCATTTACTGAAAGGTGTAACGTCTGTAGATAGTGATAAAATGAATGAATGAAAATGAAAGGCCAATTTTATTTCAGCAGTGTGACTGACACCATGGTAGACTATACAAATTAAATATTTATAAAAATTAAATATCTATAAAAATTAAATATCTATACAAATTAAATGTCTATACAAATTAAATGTCTATACAAATTAAATGTCTATATCTGTTATTCTATGAGCTGAAGTGTTTCAACTTTTTCTGTATTTATGATTATGCAAACCCTCCAATTTAGCCTAGTTTACATCAGGGATGTAGTCCTAGGGGGCTCGGGTGAGTGCAGTCCCCCTTGTTAACTATATACGAGATTTTGGGGGAGATTCAGCCCCCCCCCCCTACTTGAACCTCCAGTTGTTTGAAAGTTGTCCTTAATTTTCTAGCTGACTCAAGACTTGCAAATTTCTTGGACTTTCAAACGCAAAGTTATAACAAGTGGAACTCAAAGCAGAATTTTGGAGACCACGTCTGGGCGTGGTCTCCAAAATTCTGTTATGAGACCCCTTGTTAAAAATTTAGCACTACACCCCTGGTTCACATGGTATCAATCTGAGGTCGTCCTCTTTCACATGTTCATTTTGAGGCTTTTGCTACTTGCCACATCGTCTTGTGCGTACTCTTCTTGCATTAGCTGACAAATCTCTTTCCTAAGCCCTAAGGTAGAACCACTTTGATTTGTCCAGTCCAGTTTTGCACTTCACCGGGCTTTATATCGTCCATTTACTCTCTTGATTTCCCTTCTTTGTGGTAGTAATTTCTCCATCTTTCTTTCCAAGTCTCTAGCGTGCAGAGCATCTGGAATGTTTAGTCTTAGCTACCATACATATATGACATCCACATGGGAGGTGATAGGGGTTCACAAAACTGGTAGGATGGCAGCATTTGATATATATATATATATATATATATATATATATATATATATATATATATATATATATATATATATATATATATATATATATATATTGCGCGTAAACAATTTTGAATGTGCACTACTGTTGTGTAGAGCTAAATTTGTAACTAGGGGGCTCATGTATAAATTCGTGTATTTCAAAGCGAGGCTATGTAGCAATGGAATGTTTGATGCGCGATATTTGCAGTCACGCTAAACTTCCCAATGTGAGAACAACTTCCTATGGGGTGGAAACCATAGGCTACCTTGGGAATGAATTGTGGCAACTACTTCCCCTTGAAGTTAAAATATCAGCAAGCCCTTGAGTTTTCAAAAAACACAACAGATCTTGGAATGGTGATAAATGCAACTGTGAGCTATGGAAAGTGTATATTCAGAAAGTTGGGTTTCTGACCAACTGAATCATGTCCCATTTGGATGATCGTGTGGGGATTTCCCCACTAGTTGTCCCATCATTGGTTTATGTGTTAACAGATCCCCTGTATGTCATATGCTATCTATTTTATTGAAGGTACATCGACTATACTTTCAAGTTCAGTGGGAAGTGTTAGCATCAAAAGGAAGGTAAAAGCAGAGCTTTTTGTAATTCTGTTTACGTCATCGTGTGGACTCATTTGTTGCGTTTGAATGATCAGGATGTCGTAAAGGAATCATTAGTTGTTGGGGAAGTTAAAGGTGGTACGAGGGACTAAATCTCTAGTTGAACCTTGGGAGTGGTTTTCTATTTTTACTTTGTTATTTATGGTTATACCTTTTCTTCGTTATTTTTCATAGTAAAATTAGCGAACTTGTATCTTGAGAAGATGAAATCTCTAGATTACTTAAAGAAATATCATAAGAATTTAAATGGAAACTACAGCTTGCAGACTTCATGCTCACCCACTACTTATATTCTCAGCTTTTGAGTTTTGTTTATGGCTTATCGAGTTAGGGTTTGCAGGAGTGTAGCACAATGTTTGCGCTATTTAAGATGTGTGAAGAAATACAATGTGTTGTTTTTGGTCACATTTCAAATCATGTCATATCGTGACAACAGATCATTGGAAATTATGTTGGTAATTTCTTGGTGTGTCAGTGTTCTGAGTTGAATACTTTGATGGGTTATAAATGTTGGGATGATATTTTTCTCTTTCATTTTTGCAGCCAACGTCAATTGCATCATCTCCAACTTTACCTGTAAGTTTGTGGCAAGTGTTTTTTATATATTTCTTGAACCTGTAGAAACTGCCTTTATACACCTAAAAGATATAATCACAGATTCACTCTAGAGTCACACCAGTGGAGCTCTTCTTAAGCTGTTAAATTCGTAAGCTATTTTTCGTGAAAAGTTTATCTCCAGTTTTGAGTTTTTGCAGCCTTGCTATTCTTCAATGTCATCCTTGCAGCCAACCACAACACCAGTATCTGGAGATAAGGAGAAAGTCAGTACGAACGCATCCTCAAATACGGGCCTAATTGTTGGTTTGTGCCTTGGCTTATTAGCTATTGTTATCTGTCTAGTGGTTTTCCTTTATTTGAGAAGAGGAAAGAAACATTTCAGGTAGGAGTTTTATTTTGTTAATTCGTTTCACACAATACAAAATTAATCAGTCAAGTTAGTGATAAGCTATTTAGATGATTAATGGGAAATTTGATGACGGATTTTCGTATTTCGAATTGAAGGTTATTAAGCAGCTCTTAATCATCATTCGAAGCTTATAAAGCAGCTCTTAATTTGTGACATCAAACAACAGGATCGGTAATAATGAACAAAGATATTGAAATGCAAATCGCCCACAAATGTAGTCAGTAACAAGAGGGTATATGAACCGAGATATGTGTAAACATTGCCAAAAGTTTGTGGAACATCCATTGAGTAACGCTTATTTTAAAGTAGTCAGTTTCAGGTGAAATTGAAAGGACAGTGATCCTCTCTTCCTTAGAAAAATATTGAGAATAAGGCTTATTTGCATGTGTGTAAATGTTTCGTCCGTAAATACTCTCTAGCTTATTATCGTAAATAGCTTTTCATAAGAGATTTCTTCTAATTATTCAAGTTTCCTTAAAACTAGAAAGTTTGTTAAGGCAATTGCTTGCATTTGAAATTGCTGCCATTCATGCAAGTTTGTTACATGCAAACATATTTATTAAAATGCATGGTGATACGATATCATCATGCATTTTAATGTTTACGAATATTCATGTTTGTTGCATGGAAATATAATTTAATTTGCATTTACGACAATCTTGTAATTTTAGAGGGATTACGAAATTCAACAAGGAGCTTTGCCACGTGGATATTACAAGTAAATAATCTTTAAATCTATTTCTATTCATGAGGATGTTAACTTATAGCCTCCTTGGTAATTATAAATCCTCTAAATCACCCTCCAAAGCTGCCCCCTCGAATAAGCCCTCACCCTAAATGATAATAAAGACCTTGATAAAGACTAAGGGTTATATTCAGACCATTGTTTTAGTATTATTTAGAAAAGGAGTTTTGGTAATGAGTCTTTTATGCAGCATGTGTCATGTAATTTTATTTGCCCCCTCTGATAAGTCCTCTCCCCTAATAGACCACCACCAATAGAGTATCAAAAATAAATAATCCCGCTTGGAGCATATATGGTAGCATTCCTGTACACAAGCGATTTTATGAATTTTTCATATTTTTGTCTGGTGATCAGTAAGTCCAATGATCTTTGTCTAGGCCCGAATGGAAATTCCGAAGCGGGAAGCCCCACCTCACCCGGTTATGATTATGCATACACCCAATCTCCTCCAGGGCCCACCGGTGCAAGACCTGCTTCGGCATTGGTGGGTAATCCTGTGTATGACAATAAACTATGTATGCCAGGCCAATTGCATGATAAGCAAGAAACAGATCATTTGAAATTCGATCAACCAGTGTATCAGGAACTAGTGGCAGAACAAATGTATGCTGATCCGAATTCTAGCCAAGGCGCGGAAGGAGAGCCGGTCTATCGTATAGTGGACGAAAGTGAGACGGGAGATGGATCGCTGGGCAATCCTATTTACCGCGAGGTAGATGAGCCTCCGCTATATGCAGAGACCATTGAGACACCGATAAAGCCTGAAAGAGCCATGGGAGGTCCAATGCAATACCAAGAGCTGAACTATTCAACAAGAAATAACATGTATCAGCCCTTGGTGGATGATTGGAAATCAGAAAAATATCAGAGAGATGTTTAGAATGTTTAGTTCCGATTTCATAGCATGTAATTTATGCTTTTATGTATAATTGTTTAAGGGGACTTGCAGGTCGAGAGCAGTAACGTTTTGGTCGAGATGTGCTCCGTTTTTCATAAGCAAATAATTGATTTTATGTATTTCAAACATGCTGCCTTCCTTTGGTTTCTAAAGACATAATGAGCATTTCATCTTTTGCTTATGTCTGTTGAAGCACATTCGTTTTACTTCTTTTAATTTAAACCCATGAAATATCACAGAGGTGAAAAGTCCTAGAACTTTAATTTACATACAGTCATATGTGCATTTAGTATGGAATTTGCCACGAGACTTGAGAAGCTGTCGATTACAGTTTATTTTTTTGAGAGCCATCTGAAATTGAAGGTGAAGATAGAGGTGTATAGCTAGGTGGTCCCTAAAAAGTTTATAAAATGTTTGAGTAAGCTCAGATATGGAATGACACAAAGGATTGATGTGAACACAGCTCGTTATTTTATGATAATGTTACGGAGGTGTAGTTGCGTATCTTTGTGATGGATCATGGTGCGTGTAAATGTATATGTAGATCATATTATAAATATATCTATATTCAAATGACATTTTCCGGTATTTTCATTGTTACTAATATCGTGTTTAGTTAGTTTAATACTTATTTAATCTATTGCAAATATAGTCACAGATATACTGGCTATGATTCGGTGTTATGGCAGGCCTAAGGGCTTCTTATCCACCATTCACCATCAATAGTGGTTTAGGTGTAAAATCTTATCTACGAAATTGAATGTGTGTATGCCAAAATTTGGTAAGAATCCAGTTTACTTCCTTATGTATTTTACCAACATATATTTTGAAGAGCAAGCAATAGGCTATGGCTTTGTTTTACTTAAGGTTTTTTTCAAATTGGTGCTTACTGCAGCATTGTATGTGGAAGATTTTAGCCTTCCTACATTCAAAACGTATTGACCTAATTTTTGATTGTAAGAAGGCTTGTAGAAAAGGATTTGAATGTGCTGATTAAGTAAATGGATGTTCACATTAAAATTTTTATGTTTAGTATACCATATTTGGAGTCAATCAATGACATGAAAGGCCTTTGGATCATTCCAGCCCGTAATCATTCTGTACATAGCATTCCATAGCAGGTATCCTGAAATGGCATCATCACCATTCATGGGCAAATTCATATATAGCGCGAAAGATATAATTTACTTTGTACTGACATTGAGAGTAATCTAAATGAGAACCCAGCACCTTTTTTGTTCAGTTGATGGATGATATGCATAAGGCAAGATGAAGAAAATATTTTTGCGATATCTATCCGGCCAAATGGATCTTAAGCTCACTAACTGGTCCTCAGTAGTGAGAACAAAAATGTTGAGTATCTTTTAATGGAATTGTTTAAGGATGATTTTGAGGTACATTTCTTGATTTCTCAGTACAAACTATACAGAAGTACAGCTTTTTGAGAGAAATGGCTATCGGAGTGGCAAAATGTGTAACAAAATATTAGTTCTGAATGGCGGAGTTTTGGTGGAATGGTGAGTTTGGTGAAAATCTGAATCTATCAAGTCAAGAGCGGCAATAAATAAGGCCTTGAAATTTTCGTGGTTATCATATCTCAATCTAATTTATAATTGGTAGAAATTTCAAAAAGATCTGAGAGGTAAAGGTGTCATGGTGTGGAAGTTGTGACATGGAATGACCCCTTAGCTAACAGATTGTTTTCAACCCAGTTCACTATTTAAAGTAAAAAGTAGATGATAAAAAGTTACAAAGTTTAACTATATGCAATACGAGGTGTTTCCTTACAAAGTTACTATAGTCTCTTCAAGAAGTTCCTCATCTGTTTTTACTTTGAATAGTAATAACTGTGTCGAAACTTAAGCACGTACAGGTCATACCAATGTGGAAACAGGGTACAAGTATTCAATTCAAAATATTCCTTTTAAGTAAATCAGGATGTGAATGGAAAAAAGATTATATTCAAAGCTATCCACGAGATAAAATGGTATCAACTCAACTGGAAATCGTTTACTTTCTGTCATAGTACACGATTTGTATATAAGAAACAGTTTTATAAGAAACTTAGTACTTCTACTTGTAATACTAAAACACAAGTAAAGATAAAAGAAACTTAAGAAATTTCTGTTCCACATTTCCCAGATTCGGAAACAAATTTTCCCTCTTCGGACTTAACAAGTTTCCATTTCAGTATCTTTTATGTGCTAAGCCTTTACGGGCACTCCGAAAGACGTTTTGTCTTGTTTTTGAAGAATGTTTACGTTATTTTTTCATTTTCACAGCAATTTTTCACCAAATCAAGACACTTAGAACTAAAATCACGAATTAAGAAATGTTTACCACTAGGTCTTTCTTATAAAATAAGACACATGTATTATAACTCAAGTTGAGAGTACAGATATCAAATACTTTTATATTATCTTTGAAATTCTTTTTCTCTACTACATAAAATGAACAAGCGAAATAAAGTCATCATTCTATAAAAATGTGCTCATCATTATCTGTGATAAGGGCCTATTCATTGTGGTGGGCAATCATAGAAATAGTACAAATGGACAATATGGCATGGGGGTTTATTCAAACGGTGCTTTTTCGAGGAGGGGAAAGGCAAGGATTTTTCGGCCAGTGATTGGAACAGAATTACATAGCGGACCATTTTGTCCCGGGTTTACGTTCTTGGACAGCTATGTGAACGAGGCTGCCACAAGAAGTGTTGTAGCCTCTGGCAAGGAGAGCTGTTTTTGAAGAAATGGTCTTCCGTGTTTCCATAACTGGCAAATTACCAGCAAATGACAGAGAGACATTGAACGGAACCGAAATACAAGGTAGGGGCTAATACTACCTGGAGATTTAGACTAACACTGTCTTGTCTGTCGACTCGATGCGAACAAATTGTTCAGAGGGAAAAGCTGATTCTATTATGTCGGGTCATTTTGCGGGACAAGTAGCGTATAGGAAATAGTAAACTCTTGAAACTAACTGATTCAATCAGCTAGCTTATTTGTCGTTTTGACACTTTTATCGTTGAGTGAAGGGACATTTTGTCTTTTCGATACAAGAAACACTGGTATAACCTTCCTGGACCTCAGACAAGGTGTGAAAAAGGGCAGTGAACTGGAACAGTTCAGTGTTTAGTGTTTTGTCGATTCTCTGCATTTGCAGAAGAATACATGTTTGCCTAGACCATATCTGTGGTTTACTATGGTTTATCGTTAAAGCTTAAATTAGTCTGCATTTGTATCATATTTATTTTATTCCCCAAATTTGCATACACTGCCTTCAAGTACTGCTTTCATTTTTGTAATTTTAACCTGCAAACGCGTAATGCGTTGTGCAACAGACCGTTGAAACCATACCCATACACATTCACTGTGGAAGAAGCTGTCTTACAGGAGAACATTCTGGTGCATTTGAAGGTTGTAGAACTCAAGATATTTGACCCAACACAGGCTTTTTCATGTACTGAGAACAGGGCTTCTACCAAACAATGGCACAGGTGAGGATGGAAACTGTCAAAGTGGTCAAGGGAAGATATTCCCAATACATTAGAAAAATGCAATCTAGGGAACTTAGCTGAGCCAGACCTCTATAGTATCGAGGCCCCCAGCCCAAATATGATTTGCCAGACCAGTCAGTCCACCCCTGATGACTTGGTCTCGAAATAGAAAATATGATGTGAAAATAAACATGAGTATATAATGGATTCAATTAGTTGGTTTGAAAATAGGAAGACAGTTGTTGTTGACTGAGTGTTACCTATTTAGTTTGTTTGATCTAACAAGAATATATCATTAGCTTCACTAATGTTTGGCTGTGTCTCCAATGCAAAGGGCCTGCTAGCTATAGAAAAATAGCTTACCTCTCCAGAGGTATGTTCTTACTGTTTTTAGTAAAAGGTGTTTAATGCAACAAATGCTGATATAACGAATGCTGGGTTGAGAGTAAGAAAGTTAGTATTTTTGGACATTTGTTACATCACATTATAAACAAAAATCATATCAGGTGATGGTTATTTTTCCATGAGAGGATCATTGTCAGGATCATTTTCCCTTTATAGCAATAATTCACTTTAAATCCTCTTCTCCAAAAAGTGTTGAAATGTCTATTACTGATTTTGTATCAGATGCAGTATGCTTTGATGTTAATTGAAAGAGATACATTGAAACATCTTTGATCAAATATGCCCCCTTGTAGTTAGAAATTGTTTGATTTAGAGAATTTCTAGTTTTTGTTGTTGTGTTTGACAATGTTTGTGTTTAGCTGAATGTCCTTTGCAAAAACCCAAATTAATTTAAGTGAAGGTAAATCTTGAAGGATTGATAGATTCTATAGATTTTAGATATTGTATGAAACCCTCTATTTTTCTGAAAGGCAATGAAATGAGTGAATGGAGACTGAATGATTTGATGTATGTATTTTTGAAGCCAGACTTTGCTAGATTGGTGTATCATATAGGATTGGGTCTCTTACCCCATCATTACCCCATGGAATGTTTCTCAAGTTTACACTTTTTCACAGATTGCCAGATTTGCAGATTGCAGTTCTGTTATCTAAAATGGGGAGTTTATTTTGCCCAGAATGCATTATTGAAAATGTCAGGCCTACTGTCACCATTGCTTTAGGAAACTGTGGTTAATACACTTAGAAGGATCTTGTCAAAACAGACCAGCTGCTTTTAGGCTGAAATGCATTGTCAGTTAGAACTGGTCAGTGTAAGTTGAATCCATTTTTTATCAGTTTTGACAGATCAGTTAACTTATCTTCACATTCAATCAAAACTGATGAAGTACTGTTGTCTGTCCTATGCTCAACGTTTGAATTGACTGATCAGTTAGAACTGATAATCTCAAAATCCTACCCTATGTTTTTTTGAAAAAGGACAGCCAGTTTGTTCACATTCAGTCCAAACACATTCTGCATTTTGGTCTTTAGACTTGCCACAAAAGCTCTATTTAGCCCCCCTTCTAAGCCCCCTCTCCAGTAGCACCCTCAAGTAGTAGATTTTTGCAATAAATCCTCTCTTTTTAGCCTCCCCACATTGTCATATATCAAAAGCTATATTTGAAGATTGTATGTATTTAATTATAAATTACCACATTGTTTTTTAATACCATTTACTATTTCTAATTTCATGTGCTGTGGAAGTATATCTTCGTGTCTCACTCTGATTTGGATCTATTCTCTATTGGCCTGAACATTGAAGAGCACTTGATGAGGATATTGTATAAAGCACTAACTAGCTTACTCATATTGACGTTTCGAAATTATTCCTCCTAGCTATTAGACCCCCCTTCTATAAAGCCCCCCTCTAGATGATCAGAATTTGACTAGTCCCCCAGGGGCTTTTTAATGAAATTTTGAACCATGCACAATTCTTGGGCATTATGTATGATTTTATTTTTACTTTTTACTTTTCAAAGCTGGCTTCCATTTGGAAGTATTTCCTCCTAGGTTTAATGACCGACTGACGTCAGTTTATGTGAAATTTCTTTCCTTGTTATTTGAGGCGAAGGAGCTAGTAGAGCGTAACTTGTCACTTCCCACTGCCTACGCGAACTTCCTCTCCGTATGAGCAGGATAATTGGGGCCTGTCTGAAAGTGAAATTTTGCTTTAGTGAATGCTCTTTGATTTTTGCACTGGGATATGACCTTTCCTGTTAAGCATTAAATTGATATCTAGTAAATACAACGAGGAAATTTGCAAAGCCTTTGCACCTATTGTGGTTTCCAAATATCTCTCTTTAGTCTAGCTTTCTTTGTCATGGGATGGCGATTGTTAGTCTTCTGTCTAATTAATTCGACTGGGTAGTTAAGATAAACTTCTTTGTAAGGCCTTTTAATGTAGACATTGATTTGAGACTCGAAGGAATGTACTGTGAGAGAATGCGCGTTGTGCGACCTGGACCTGAGGAGGAGTGAGTTGCTTCTTAATTTTGTATATGCTTTCCTAACGACTACTTTTGTTAATTATGATGGAAAGGATCATGTTTTGGTATTTTACAACAATACGAAGAGCCAAGTTTCTTTTTTGTTAATGGGCATAGTCGCCTGTCCGAAATTTCTCATGGTCAATTATATATTACAGTAGAGCAGTCTGGGCATCGCACGGCCTGTGGGCCACATATGGCCCCTTGATTGTCTTTGACAAGTCCATGGAAGTGTAATTGGAATGTACGAAGTTTGCATATTTTGTAATGTTGTCTCATCTATGGACCAAAGTTACTTACATTTTGAAGTTCATTTTATTTACGAGCATTCTTATCTTATCCATACACAGAGACTGTCCACATACCATTGTGTAGAGTTCGGTCCAGTTTTGTGGCTCGGACCCTCCACAATACTTTCTGCTACTCACGTGGCCCCATGGACAAAATGGTTTCCTACCTCTGCAGAGAGTGTCTGATTTATGACCTAGTCAAGTGGTTGATATGTTTGTAAAATGTATGTTCACGAAGTGGGAATCCAGTTCAACATAACATAATTCTTTGACCAGATATTTTGTTGCTATATCGCCTATGCTATACCTTTATTCTCTTCATATCACCAACTTTTAGTGGCTTAATGGTTATCCTCTTAATTTTCTATCTCGACCCACAGTGTTTTTAAGCATCTTTCTTTCCTATCTCTCCATTCTGCACGTGCCCTCGAGAAGACGGGACCTCACTCAATCACTTTCATTTTCGTGCAATTAGCCCTCAAGGAATCAACATTCAGACCGTGTGACGTAGTTCATGACGTTTTTTATTGTTACAATCTGATGTTTTGCTTTCATGAGCACGGCCTCCCTTTCCATTCAACTCAATAGTCTTGCGACTGTATCCTTATGAGATATGACTTCCTTAATGGTCATAAGTGTGTGAATATGTTGTTGATGTTGTGGGAAGGCATTACGGGTATTTTAATTGGTTGGCTAATTTGCTTTTTTTAGATTATCTTATTCTGATGACCTTTTAATGTCAGTAGTCTCCAATATTGTCAAGGCATTGACAGCGTATGTGCTGTTTTGGTATTTTGTTGCATAAACAGAAAATGGCGTAGGATTACAGAGGAAGCATAATTTTTTAGTTTAAAGAACGGAGTTTTTCGATATTTTCAATTCTTAGAAGGAGGCCTTTTTGCTGGATTCGATCTTAGTGTCGTTTTTGTCATGTTGAGCGGCGAGGATTGAAAGCCATCGAAACAAATATTGCATTGTGTTGCTGGAATAATCGTATGGCAGTAGCAACGTAAGGAAATGTGTTGAGCTGCTGTTGGACTGAACAATCGTTTTTACAGTCGATTAGAGTCTCTCACAGCTTGGACGGATACAGTATTTTACTTATAAACCTGAAATGTCATTTTTTGTTGTTACTTGCAGAGCCGACGAAGATGATGCAACTGCAGGAGATTCCATCTCGTTGGATTGTACTATGGAAGAATTGAGAAAGCAAGATGCCAAGTCGATTGTTTCACAGAGATTAGCATTATTCCGCGCATTAGAGCGAAGTCGACCTCGTAATGATGATGGCAGCCCAATGAGAGGCAGCTGCACGGATTTTATATACAATAGTCGACTTGGTAGAGACATCGTATCAGATTTTCAACTAGTTAACGCGCAGAAGTCTCCTAATCGTCAAATCGCTTTTGATGAATTATTGAAAGAGAGGCCTGCCCCAGAGAGTACGAGTAAGAATATTGGTATGGATGCGGCTAATGGTAGCGTGCCTGCTTTGTCAGTGCGTCAGTTGAGATCACTGTTTGAAGGCAGTTCGATGCGGCTTACTGCCAGAAATTCGGCCGAAGAAGATCAGGCCCAGGCTCCGCGGGAAGAGAGATCTATGGCGGCAAGCCGGACTGAGGTGCCAGATTTGCTCAAGGAGCAAAATGAGTCATTATCTGGTCCTGTTATTAATGATTTGCCGTCGGAAAGCAAATGTAATCCTACGTATGTAAACTTAATCCCCGGTGCGTTTGCGGATGACGCAAAGCCAGTTGTACCTGAAAGGCCTAGAAAATTTCCCTCAAAGCCTTTGCCTGCATTGCCATCTGATAATAATGCTAGTGTGAATAGGTTGACTAAAGGTGCAAGCCAACCTGTTAAGTCATTTTGCACACGATCAGCTGGAGCAACAGGGAACTCACGCAATGAACCATCTTTTAAGATCGATAATAGAATGGAGACACCTCCTGAATTGGAGAAGAAATGGGTAACTGTTCCAATGAAGCAGAGAACTCTAGGACGGGGTGAGATAAAACCATATGAAATAGTGAATTTGGTCAATGAGGAAAATGATATTGATCGGAATAAGAATGAGACTAAAATGGAAGACCAGGTCAAAGAGAAACCTGGAAAATTTAGAATGGAATCGATGTATGTCGACACGGGTGGCATGTCTGGCTTGACCGAGTTGAAAAATGGCCTGAAAGATACGCAGGAAGATGGTTACCAAGAAATCCCTGAATTTCCGGATACGGAACAAGATTTACAGATGAAACTTGATGCCGATGAATGGGATCTTTCCAATCTAAACATGAATACCAAATGGAAAATGGCGGAAGTGCAAGGTCCAGTTAGTCGCGTTATCAGTGATTATGAGAGCATTGGTGAAAGTACGACTGGACAAGATGAAAATAGGAACCATTTTAGTCATGGAACTTTACTGAGCAACGTTAGCTGCGATTCAAGAGACAGCACATTATCATCATTGTGCCTTTCTGAAATAACGGAAGAGTCAGATTCGGATGAATTCGATCAGTTTACAGATGATGAAATTCTGGATGATAGAAAACATGTGGCTAAGGTACGCAGATTTACTTGCAATATTTTTGCTTATGTAGTTTCCCTGTACTGTATGTTTGTCATGCCTCAGAGAGCGTTGACTAGGGGGAGAGCTGGCCAAAGTAAATACAGTTGAAATGTGTTAAGGAATTGCTAGGCTATTTCGAGACTTCTAAATCTGTTTTTCCTGTCCGTACAAGAAAAAGAGAGGACGAAAACGTGAATCTACAGGAACTCCCTATTGTCATTGTAGATGAATTTCCTTTTGAACAGTAGAAATATATTTATGAGTTGTAGGTCAAAGCTTTATAAAGGAAATATACGTTTCATTTTTTGACAGTAAATCATTGCTTAATTTAGAATGGTCTTCGTCACTAAAAGTGGTCTTGGAAATTTAACTATTAGTTTTCGAAAAAAGAAGGTAATGGGGAGGATACTTTTTGTAAGTTTCTTTTTCGCAAGGATCCTTTTGGATTACGTTACTTATCTCTCTTATTTATTCCACTCAGGATTTGCTAATTGATTTAGGAGCGTTTTGTTTCAAAAGCCAGAAGCATGAAAATGAAATGAAATTAGTACATTGACCCGCATACTACTCGCCGAGCCATTCTCAAAGTTACAGAAATTCCATACGTTGAATATCATATTGCGCATGTTTTGATTCTTTTGTGTTTTCATGTCTTGATATGTCGTTTGCTGGCTTTTTCGTTTTATCAAAAATAACAATGAGGCTGGCATGGAAACGAGATTATGCCCATTTAGCGTAAGATGAATGCTAAATGTATATGTTACCCATAGCGAGTAGCCAGCGTCATCATTATGAAGCAACGAGAAAAGATTTCTATTTATTTAGGCCCTAATTTCGAAGAGGTTACTTTGTAGTGCATCGGATGCTAGTAGAAACTTTGATATTGTCACTTTTTGAAGTTGCTCCTTGAAAAATCTACTTTAAGACCAATTTTGTCGTTTGCAAATTGATCTGCGATGTCAATTGAAGATGTTGTAGCAGCCTCTCTTTCACTTATTGACGATGTGTCAGTGGGTGATGACGATGTTTTTACTGATTGTGACTTTGATGAGTTGGATGATGACGTTTTTATGGTAAGTTGTGGATTGATTGTTTCATCAAGCATCCTGGGAATAAAACCTGACATTTGATACTATGACCGCACATAATGGTCTTCTAATATGGGTTTTAAAAAGAGGCTTATGATTAGGTTTAAGCTCATGGCGAGGCTTAGATTATTGGTTGAGCGTCCTCCTTTACAGCTGATTACATTTCCTGATATCGTTATGGCATGTTGCATTTTACATCTCGTGAGATGAGAAATAAAATTGCAGTGTAACTTCAGTCTGCTCTTCTCAGTTAGAATCGACCCTGTTTTTCAAGGCTACTGCTATCTTAGATCGTTCCCGTTTTCGACTGTATTACACACACTCTTCACAATTTCTCTTATATATAGAGATGCGTCTCGTAGTGGAGGCATCATTTGTATCTGTTCGTCCTTCTTCTCAGTGGAAGGCTCTTGCAAACAGTTGTATCTGATCAGATGAGCTGAGCTGATTTTCTCATTTTAGACTTCCACTATAAACAAATAATTTCAAAGTGAAAAAGTTTATGTTAGCATAAGTGCAAATAACATGAAGTTTTGCGATATTTGAAATAAGAAGGATTCTCCGTTGTTCCCAGAACGTCAAGTGGACACAAGTAGGAAAACGGAACTGATTTGGTATATAGCCGTTCACTAGTTGCATTAAAGGAAATATGTTACTTACATTCAGCATTTTTTGCAGTTTGTTGATTGTGTTACTTGATAATTTATCAACTCACATAAGCTGACTTTGAATGAAAACTGAAAAATGGTAAGCAACTGATGAGGACACAGCTGGCTCTAAAATTAAGCGATTTATAAATATAGGCCAATGAAAATAGCGCAAGCCAAACAGGTTCTTTATTATTTTATTTGTATTGAATAGAATCGAATCTGACAATTCATTTAAGCTATATTGTTTCACAAGACTGTGTTTTAGCGCCATTGCTTTTCATTTATTTTGTGCGAGCGTCTTTGGTAATGGACGTGCAGAAGTATATTTATATTTATAAATATATGAAAGGAGGTTTTTGGAACCATATAATGAGATCGCTGTTTCATAAATGAACTTTGTAAGAAACGCAAATATAAGGAGAACTTTTTATTCTCGGAGGTTTGTTGACAAAACATTTCTATGGATTTATGGACTTTAGATTGTTTATTTTGACTCAATTTTATCACCAAAATTATTTCAAATTTAAATTCCTGAAGATTGCATCATGATGACTCCTCATCTACACACATTACTCACCAGAAATCCTAGTCACACTTACAAAAAGTGATAGAAACCACATTCCTCTCAGCTTTTTCATGGTAGCACCTTACAAGCACTCCACCCCCTCCCCCCTAGAACAGTGTTGTTTCTTTTAGGAGACACTTGAAACTGTTGTACAGTTGAAATGTTTCCATTTTTGTTTGTATTTTTCCCCAAACAACATTGTTTGGGGGGGAGGAGGGGATGTAAGCTAGGTACAGAATAAGAATGGTCCAAGTGCCACAGGGCTTTTGGTGACAATTGTAGCATTTCTATCTTTTCCGATTCCAGATTTTAGCTTTGATCACATATTCAGGAATTAGCATTTATTAGTTTAGCAACGGATTGTAGGTCATGCATTATGCATTGGAATCAATCAGTTTTCATAGCTGTGTCACCAAAACACAGATTAATGCTTGCCCGTAAGCTAAAGTGGTATCTCAAAACCAACAAACTGAGGAGAAATGAATCCGTTTTGCAAGATGATGGTTTGACTTAGCTTTATTTACGGTTGTTGTGTTTTCGAAATATATTCTCCTGGGTTGATTTACGAGGGGAGTTTTGCCACTGCTCCAGGGGCAGTTTTTGGCAATGAGGTGGAAATACATACGAATATCTGAGTGAATAGCCTGTTGGCACTAGAGAACCCCATTAATGCACGAAAATGCAGAAACATTCTTTAGCGTACTTAGACACTTTTTGGTTGCAAACTCTTACGAGCTGAAATAGCGGATAGCAACCGAAAGGTGAACCGAAATAGTCAACCTGGTGCGGATGAATTCACTTGAGAGGAGGAATATTGTCTCCGATTGCTCATAGGGTATGGCCCATGGGCGCGCACACAACCGTAGTTCAATTGGAGAATTCAATGGAGAGTACGAACCAGTTTACACAGATGGACTTAGACAAGCATTAAGGTCTAAAATGATTATGAAATTTACTTACGCAGGAATGGAAGGCAAAGATTAACTAATCAAATGTGTTACGTGCTTGCGAAATGTACCATGTGCCTTAAAAATGCGATATGTACCTTAGAAATGGGACGTGTGCCTTGGAAGTGAGACATGTGCCTTTGAAATGGGGAATTAAGGATTATATTCAGGATAATATTGAGGATTTCTTTCTTGGACTGCGTTCAATTTTAGTTCTAGGCTGTGATGCAGTCCTAAAAATTTAGCAAAGGGAGCTGAGTTGCGCGAGCCCTCCCCCCCATACACCTCTGGTTCCAACGCTTTCTAGAATTTACTTCAGCTCCAAGTGAACTAAGCCATTTTTTGCATCATGAAGATAGTTATCATTTCGATAATGATTTTTCAAAACTTATTTATTGCCATCTACTCTGAACGAGCCATTTGCAAAGTTTTGAAGAACTACCTGCTATTAGGAGGGTGCCCTCTATTGCTAGCAAACACGAGAATTTGAGCCAAAGGTTCATATATAGGACCTCGTCTTCAACTTGCGTTCCTTTCACTTTGTTTGCTTCTCAACCTACTCACAATACCGTTCTAATCAATATTGCTTAATGCGGTGATCAAAAGCATGACTTTTATGGTGTAAAATCAGCATTATGCTAGGTTTTGCAAACCCTGCGTAGGAATTCTATGAATTTTGTTCCATGTTTTAGCTCAAGCGGTAGCAGGTGCAACAGATCATAATGTAGAGATCGTCTGGGAGAAATTTTTTGTGAAAATTCCCAACTCTTTATGCAATCGAAGCACTTTATGCAAACCGTAGACGATTAGATGCGATTATTCAGTGAGTTTTGAAGACATCTGCGATCGGTGTATGCGAGAAAGATGCAATCTGGTTGGATATTTGCATTGAAAAACACCTCCGGTGTTATTGAAGTGGAACGCAAATGTTTATCAATTAGAAAGGTAAAGTTTAGTTACATATAAATGAGCTTATTACACATGGATTGTAGAGAAGAGCATATCATCAACATTGGAGTTGTATATACGATGAAGTAACTTCGCTGATCAATAAGAAATTGTGGAGTTTTTTATGTTTTTGCGACTGGAATATCGATTCATAGAAAGTGGATCTCGCAAACCTGTTTGACAAGGGGTGCTTGACTCGTGGAAAAATTGCTCATAGATACATTTCCAGAACAAATAGGAGACACTGCTTTGCTTGTACGGATCTGGATAACTAGGCCGAGGAAAGGCCGGCAAAGTTGAAGAAGAATAATTTCTTGATTCGAGCAATATTTACTCTGAGAGACGTTGTTCAGAATTAATACCAAAAAGAAAGGTGCAAATTATTGAGATGGTGAAGAAGTTTTGGCTTTGCAATTCCTGAAGAACTCCAGTAAATTGTATTCATCGAAATGGAAAGTTTCTTAGATCATTCATCGTTCAGTGAACCGGAGATGATAGGCAGCCCAAGAAAAGATATCAATAGCCCAAGAAAGATCAAGGCATTAAAGGCCAAAATGGAAACCTGTCGTGCTTGCCTTGTAGGGTGTGGAAGGGTATGATTTTTAAGTATTGATAAATGTAGATGAAAAGTTTCCCCACATATCAACGCCGCTTTAGCACCTTAACTTGTCCGAGTTGCTTGCTTGGGTCGACATATTTAGTTTACTTCATTTTGCTGTTACACGAGGTCTCTTCGAGCTGGTGATTAATGGTCCTCTGTCATTGCAAATGATATGTAGCTTTTCTTCCGGTGTGCAGCTTTTCTCAGATATGCAGCTTTTCCTCAGATATGTAGCTTTTCCTCTAGTGTGCAGCTTTTCTCTCAGATATGTAGCTTTTCCTCAGATATGTAGCTTTTTCTCTGGTGTGAAGCGTTTTTGCTGAGGTGTGCAGCTTCTGTGCCATGTCATCTCCTTTTCTGTTGCATGCGATTTATCACTTGTATACTTCAACTTTGTTTTCTAGATAATTTAGTCCAGCAGTTGTTTCAATTTTGTTTATTATCACAGTTTTGTTCAGACATACTCATTGTTTTTGTTGTTTAACATTTGTCCTAGAATTGACATTCAAATTTTGAATAGCCAATACGCTTTTCCTGCTATATAAGTTGCTATTTGGTATTCGCTGTTTCTATTTTTGTATTTTTAAATGAACTATTAATTCTATTGATAAAGGACAAACTTTTACCGAGATTTAAGTTCTCTGCTTGTTTGAATGATCTTGATTCCCTTTCTATGGAAGTGACTCAAATGTAGATGATGATTGAATCAAGCTAGAATCTAGTTTCAGCCTTTGATTTATAGCCTCTAGTTCTCGTCAGATCTGATTAATTCCTTACGAATTGGCCCTGGTATCTTATATACTGATTTCTCTTAATCAATAGTAGTTTTTGATGTTCAATTCATTCAAATAGTCATATTGCGCACCAACTAGATATTTAAATGTCTTTTGAACAAGGGACGGGACTGTACAATTGCTGTTGCGTCATTTTTATGTGTTGAAAGCAGATCTTGAAAGTTTGCCTTTAGGCGCACTCCAAAATAGCCAGCTATTGATGTCTAGTTCATGAAATGTGATTGGAGGATCCTATCCCCAAGGAGACGTGACCTGATGTAGCCTTTGTTCTTTCTATTTGGCCATCTACCATGTTCCAGGGTGAAATTGTTCACGTTTTTAAGATTGATTGTGGTACAGCTGCCGTTGGCGTCGTTTCCTCCTGCCATTATGAAATGTCAACCTCTGTCAGGAAAAATGAAAAGCACGGAAAAGGGAGCAGAATCATTCCCTTAAAGTACGTGTGAGTAGCTACTTCGTAGCGTTGTTAAACCGCAGTTAAATGATCTACGCGGAGTTAATGTTTCCCGTTTGAAAGTGGAAATGACGGACGCTGGACACGCTCTTTTTTATTGTATATGGATATTTTATTAACCTTTCATCGGATGTTATAAGTGACAGACTATTTGCTCAATTTCATCCTAATCACAAGAGTTCTCTGGTCCTTCAAACACGGAAGCTCTGCCAGGAGCTAGCTTCTTGTAAAGTTGTGATACACGCCGGCTCTGTACGTAGAGATGAAGGCCGCTATTCATTCACTCGTAACCTGGATTGGCGCTTCAGGTAGAGCTCAGACAAGTGATGTAAGTGTATCGAGAAACGAAGGGAGTATTGAGTTGCATTTTGAAACCAGAAATACTTGCCTAGCAAATATTGCGATTATTTTGCCACGATTGAGCAATTTTGTCGCGGTAGAAATCTTGCCAAAAGGTCATGCTTTTTAAAGAGAAGCCATCGTCTCGTTTGGATTAATATTTTATGGCCCATTAATGTGTTTTTGTCAGATTACTACAGAAGATATCGAAATCAAGTCCAACCCAGGATTTCTTATCGTTGTCCAAACTATACAGTTTTGTGGAATATAGATAATATATCTGTTGTATTTAATCAGCTTTTTCATTTTGAGGTTCACCCTTATCTATGGACAGAAATCTTTATAGTAACTTGGAAATTGTATCTTCTAACATTCAAAATCCTTCTTAGGTACTTGAGGAGTCGGTTAAATGGCTGATGCAGAATAGTCTGTGACCTTTTACGGCCTAAGTTCTATGAATGTCCTACTGCAAATCTCGGCCTTATATTTAACTCTCACATCGAAAGTTAGTCATTTCGTATGATGCTACTTGGATGTCTGTACGACTTAGCTTTTTCTGGGTTTTTCTTTTGCTTAACATACAGCATGCGTCCTATAACTGTACTATTTGCATATGTTTGAACAAGGTAATCATTGCCAGCCAGTTTGCTTAGGAAAATCCCAGTACTTGCATCTGCACCTGCTATTTTCCCTTAACAGCATAACACTTTTACCGTCTTTCTCTGTAAGCAACGGAAATCTGCTTCCTGCATTCGCCATTTTTTGTTTTGAACTAGCACCACGTTGATTTTAATCGCAACATTTTTTATTTCAATAGCGCCATTTTGATTTTAATTGCGCCATTTTTATTTATGATGTAATCGTTTTGATTTATTTTCAGACATCTGATGTGGAGGCCTCTAAGAAGAAGATCTGGAATATCGTTAATGAAATTCTTGCAACAGAAAAAGCGTATGATCGTTTCTTTCAACTTTTTCGTAGTTTGAAGAGCTGTTCCTTTATGATCTTTCTTTAAGTATATATCCTATAGCTTCATTATATTTTATATTGTTGTTAAATTCATAGAAGTATTAAAATCTCATTTGTGAGTGTGAAAAAGCTTTTTGTAGATTTCGTTTATGTTAATTTTTGCAAGTGCAAAGTGCACAACTGATGCACAGGAGATTTATCAAAATACAACAAAGTCAGCTGCACAAAAATATTTTACAGTTTGTCTCGTAATATTTTGAGACAGGTTTCATTCTTAGTTGAGGTCAGCAATAAATTGCTTGAGACTGGGCAAAAATGTTTACAATTCTTCTAGTTACCAGAACTTGGCTTATATGTCTACTTGTACTGTACTGTACTTTATTGATTCAGGTCATTCGTTTTTCGAACTGTTTCCATAGCAACATATAATGGTTGTTACGAGGCTAATGTATCTATGCACAACACAACATGATCCTTCCTCCCACCGATTCATCTATACATAGACACAGACTGTAAAGTGCATTTAACATATGGAGGTTTAGGGAAGATCGCTTATCTGACCAGCACAATGAATATTCAAAGTTCTGTTAAAGGTTTTCACAGGGTAGCACTAATAGACAATGCAAAACAGTAAAAATGATAGAAATTTTCCGCAGTTTTTTTGGCTGAGAATTTTCGGCTGACAGTAATATACAATTAGTTGATAATGTGAGAGACTGTTGGTATACACTATTCAAGTTTTTGGTTGTAGAATTTCTGACTGAATCAATTTTATGTTTGTAGAATTTCTGAGCTATAATTGACAGAATATGTATGTAGGAAATAATAAGCCTCTTGTTGGAGCCTTCTCTTAACAATCCTAGATACACAAAGAGACTACATCTTTTGGAGAAATTCCAATCGAGGCTGTTAAAAGAAGCCAAAGAGAACAATGTTGTACCGGAAAAGATTGTCCAGGAGATTTTCTCGAACCTATCTTCAATATGCACTTTTCATTCAAAAATGTTGCTACCAGACCTCGAAAAAAGGATCACAAATTGGTAAGAATTTATTGCATTGTTTTTGTAGCAACTCATGGTAATATGATTTTGCAAATAGATGTCTTTTAGAGGAAGCCTGATTCACTTCACTATTTTGATTGGGGAATTGAAATTGTCATTAGATGGACAATGCAGATGGGAAACAGGTATGTTTTATAAATAAGGAATGCTGTGTGGAATGCTGTGTGGTTTCATTTAATATCAGATACGGTAGGTGATGTGTATGATATTTAGCTGCCCAATGATTGCATGCATTTTTCTCTACGATTTCACACCGTTCCACATTGTTGAGTTTCCACTAAACGAAATACACATTCTTAAATTTCTTCCATGGCTTTCTTATCAAATTCTATGCATTCGAATGCTGCTTAATACTCATTTAAAGATTTATTCGCATTACTCCCTAGGTCTTCAAATGAAAAGATTGGTGATATATTCAAAACTCTAGGACACTGTTTAAAGGTAATTTAGACGCAAATCAATGAAATTAGACGTTATCTTCCATCACTTCTCTCATTTGATTGTTCGCTAGTACACACCGAGGGAATCATTTTGAACGAAAATGCAGCTGAAGTTTGCCTAGTCCTGTTGTCATTCATATTAGACCTATTGGATTTTGAAGACCAAACACTGTCGTACTCATTTTAGGCAAATTATGCCTTTTGTATGTAAGCAAGTAGAAAATACACTAAGCTGAATTAATTTTTATTTTGCGCTATTAAAAGCGAACGTTCTTTCAAGGCTCTTCTTGATTCTGTTGTGACGCAGTAGACAACTCCAGCTACGAAAGTAAAGCTTCTGGCTAAGTTCTCAGGAGGTCTCTTTGTCAGGATTCTAGTTCGTATCTCATCATAGGCAGAGGTTGAATTGGATGCTTGCCAATGATCAAAGCCTTTTTCAGCTTACTAGAACTGTCTGGCGACTAGGAATCTGTTGAATTATTTGTGCCGTTCAGAGACTTAAGGGTTAATGCGAGGTTGACAGGAATTTATCCCCATGCTTTATATACTTGCAAATTTTAATAATGAAGCTCATATTTCATGCCAAGGTCTCTTGAAAGCTAGCAGAGCTCTGGATGGTTACCCTGTGCTAAGCTTGGTTTGCAAATGGATTCAAGTCCTACTTAGAAACAATATTAGAAATTTTGGCATTCTTCTTGTCAGAAACATAACGGACCATGAAACATGCATCCTTTGTGCTCAAACTTTCAATGCTTGATTAATTGACTGTAAAACTGATTAATGTTTGTTCATTTTTATTAGTGTATCACTTGATAATTTCACTTTTGTTTGGTTTGTTGCAGTTATACACAGATTACGTGAAGAACTTCGATCACGCAACAACAACATTGAATCAATGGATGAAAAGATCACCAAAATTCGCAAGTATAATTGAGGAGCTACAAGTAAGTGGACGTCATATACTCGCTAATGCATCCCTGGAAGTTTTATGCGGTTTCTGCCATCCTGATAGTCAGTGTTCAATAAGAAGTGAAGTATAGATGATTAGTATAAACTCACAAAATTTGAGAGTGTTATGAATACAAGACATACTTGTGCAGCAACTGTAACTTCACCGTGGTGACCCTACAAACGATCAGGAATCGCATTTAGGTCTCATTCATATTTTTCCCGTTAGTACGTATTTGGCTACTCAGTTCAGCTTCTGTGTTTTGGCTTTTGGGTTCACGTCATAATAAGCTCAAATGCCATTTTGAAAAGCAGCCTATGAATTTAAAGAATAATATATTATCTGGTATTCTTGAATTTGAGATTGTTGTCTCAACTTTGTAGAAACAACCGGAATGTGAGCATCTTACCCTGCAACATCACATGCTTGGACCTATTCAAAGGGTCCCTCGTTACCGACTTCTTCTACAAGGTGATTTGCATCTCTGTACATCTGTTGGAAATCTTTTATGGTTATTGTAATATACTTCAACAGTCAGCCGATCTTTTTCGAAACTCTTCAATTCAACACTTAAATAGGATTTCCAAAATCAGGAAAAGTGTCTTAGAGGCGCATAGGTATAGAACGCCAGGTGGCCTTTCAAAGCTTTACAGTGATCTCCAATTTGAATGAAGCATTGCATTTCAGAGTTAGCGCCAGACAGAATGCTGCAAACATAGGCTGGCAGTTTCTGTAGACGAATAGAAAGAGGCATATTAGAAAATGGATTTGATTCTGAATAGCTAGAATGTGTAATAGACTTTTAGTGTTCCCATGATTTGGAGATGTGATTAATTTTGTTTTAGATTATTTAAAGAAACTTCCAAAAGATTCCCCAGACAGAGCTGAAGCTGAAGGTATGCTCTTGATAGATTTAATTTCATAACGCTTCTTCACCGAATTAGTGAAAGTGATTGCACTTCTTTTGGTTCGTTATTCATATTTGGTCAACTCATGTGCTCTTGATGTTTTTTTCTGTTTCGAGTTGTTCTGAAAGCTTCTTTGCACTCTTTCTGTATTTTCTTCGAAATGAACTTTGTTCGTCGTTCTTCGAAATGCATGTGCTTTTTGCAGCCACCTATGAAAAATTTTCGGTTATTTAATTACTCGTCCGCTGGGATGGAGGTAATTGGCTCTAGGCCCAATGTTCACCCAACTTTGAATGGGTTCTCATTTGTAGAATTAGGAAGAAAAGGGCAATGGGGGGAGGGCAGTGGGGGGGGGGGGGACTGGCGAGCCTACTTCATGATGCCTCCTAGAATTTCGTCCTTTCTTACA
Source organism: Mastigias papua (assembly GCA_964019165.1). Taxonomy (NCBI): domain Eukaryota; kingdom Metazoa; phylum Cnidaria; class Scyphozoa; order Rhizostomeae; family Mastigiidae; genus Mastigias; species Mastigias papua. Next base: position 619,693 of record OZ025286.1, on the reverse strand, counting down.
GGCACTTTCCAACGTACAGCATCGTATATGGGACTAGCGTTTACTTTTATGACGTATAACTGGATCATCTGGTCTTTCTTTTGTTTTTCTTGCTAAACAGCATAATTCACTATATGGTCTTACACTATTTCAGAGTCTTTAAGTGTGATATCAGAGGCTGCCAGCCATTCAAACAATAGTATGAAAGGGATGGTATGTAAAGAGTGTCTGCTAATTTCCCTACGTATGTTCGTTTATTGTCGAGCCAGTTTATCGCATGGCTTTCTTGTACGGTAGATTTGGTGTATGATTATTCCGATAGCGTATTTTCGAATAATTTTTTATTGCTGATTCTTCAGCATGTATGAGCTTTCACGGCAGTTTACCCGTTGATTTTTTTGGCAACAATTTACCATCTTCTCCCTGTAATTTTCTCATAGGAACAATTCAAAAAGCTCGTTGAAATAGAGGAAAGAATATTGGAAGGACTCCAAGGTGAAAGTCTAGCAACTGCAAGTAGGGTAAGTTGTGATGTCCTTTCACTCGAAAGCGTGCCAGATTTTGAATTGTAGCTGATTTGAACAAGAATACTACGTGTTATCATATAGAATCTTAAAAGGATATACAACAGTGTAAAATATAATATAATGTATCAATTTCATCATATGATCATTTGAAAACAATTGTTGCCAATTAATTTATAAGAAATGTCAAACACCATCACATATATAATATTTTATGCTATACATTACATATTTAATCCTAGTTATATAATGATATCGCAATCACTGCATTTATTTGGCTCTTTTTTTGTATAATTTTCTTTTTCATTGTTATGTTTTTTGTTTTCTTATAGATTAATTTGCTTTTTTCTTGTAGGTCTTTATTAAAGAAGGTGAATTGGTGAAAATCGCTGCAAGAAGTGATCAAAGACAAGCCAGAATTCTTCTTTTGGTTAGTATATATATCACTATATTTTCAATCAATGAAGGGAAAGTATTTATAGTTTTGAGAAATATATGTTAGATAAAGCGACGAGAAACTACTGTCATCAAAATCATGTTCTTTGTCAGCATCTGTTTGCTTTGATGCACATGAAGCTATGGTCCTTAACGAATGGATGGCCGTAGCAGTACATAGATTGCAAGAAATTGGCTGAATTAGGGAGTGCGAAAGGACTGTTGCATGGGCACGAGCGAGGGTAGAATGTTTTGCAAACGTTTTCTGCTTTGTTTTGTTTGTCAATCAGTCATCTGAAAAAAGATTGCAGAATCGGACGTCCTGAAACATTACATAGTCTCTACTGTTTTAATTGTACTTACTACGTCATTCAGAATTGTAAGCCATAATTTAATCATGAGCTGTATGCAATCTGCTAAAGAGATCTGACGTTCTTTATCGCTATTCGAAGATTATTCAAACCCCGAAACAAATGATGTGAAAACAGTTATTTTCTTATGTAATTATGCGAAATAAAATATTTATGAATTCAATCTTAACTGAAGTATGTCAGGAAATTATATCAAACTTTTAGAAGCATTTTCTAGAATATTTTAGATAATTCGCAATACAGTGGAAGTAATTGATTAACTGCGCGTGCAAATTTAAGTTTTAAAAATTTCGAGCAATTTCCCACTTCAATAGGATAGCTCCAGAATTTCTAATGATCTAAGATTTTCGTTCCTCTCCTCAACATCCCCTCCTTCTCCTAATATCCTTTTGCTGCTACTCATTTTGTAGTTTAACGACTTAGTTCTTTGCTGCAACAAGATTCACCCTGTCGGCAAGTTGAAGGTTCGCCAGATGATGGAAATTCCCGGGATGACGATCCAAGATATGGACGAAGATATGGGGGAACCACATGCATTTAGAATTAGGAGTCGACAGCGTGTATTAGATTTAGCGGCATCAAACAAAGAAGAAAAGGAGGAATGGGTAGGTGCTATATTGAACGCTATCAAAGAATACGAAGCGAAACGAGGTAGTGTTTTGAAGCAGCACTTAGAACAAGAGGCTGAAAAGGAATCTGATAAAGCCGATGGATCCAGAGTTGGAGAATCAGCTCCTGTGTGGGTGAAAGATGAGGATGTTACGATGTGTATGTTATGTGCAGTTCGATTTTCGCTGCTGAGCAGAAGACACCATTGCAGGGCATGTGGAAGAGTATGTGTTTTGATTATTTTTTAATAATTCAATTGTTTTGCAATTTATTTACAAATCTATTAGTGATTTTTTTTAACTATTTAGAATGATTTTATGCCCACCTATCGGCCTCTGTATTAAGTAGTGCTGCCACAATACCCGCCTGAAGTCCTTGGGACACTTACGAAAAGATGATAAAAAACCATCCTTCTCTCAGCTTTCTCATTCTTGCGCTGATCACAAAGCATACTCTCCCCAAGAACAATGTTGTTTCGTCTATGAGACCCTTGATGTTCTTTGCTATGAAATTTTCCCGTTTTTGCATGTCCGTCTCTCATAAAATGACATTACTTGGGGGGGGGGAGGGGATAGAAGTTAGGTACTGAATGGAAATATCGTGACTGTGCCCCAGGAGTTTTGGTAACTATTGTACTTTGTTTGGGGGTGATGTCAGTTCTTTTCCATTTGCTCTAATAGTAGTTCTTCTCACTACATTTCGCCGCAGGGCTATTTTCTCTTATAGATCACTTAATTGTACTTATAGACCATTTAGCTTTCGTTTATTTTGAGTGAAAAAGTTATAGATGATAAGTGTAATGAAAAAATTAAATGGCAGATATCATGTAGCATATAGTTTCAAAAAATATTTGGTTTATTTCTGTTTTCTTTTATTTTCTTTTGTAATTCTTTTATGGTTATACTTGTGCAGTGGGTTTTTTAAAATTAATAGTTTTTTGTATTGGGTTTTAGTAAATATTAGTGGTTTTTAGTGGAGGGCCTCTTGTAAATGGCTCAATGGGCCACCCTCCGTTATTGAAATTGAAGTGAAAAGTGAAATGAAAACATGGAAGTGGAATATACGCACCAGGTTTTGTAAATGCAATTCTAAAGAGGTCCTTTTCTGTTCAGATTTTTTAGCAAATGAATGAATTTTTTTGTTTATTTTTGGATTTTAGATTGTATGTGACAACTGCTCAAAGTTCAGGGCACAGCTAGCGTACATGAATAATACGGTGAAAAGAGTGTGTTATGTTTGTCATAAGAAACTCAACGCAGATAGATTGCAAGAAACTGATTCATTCATACAGAAAAGTTTAACATTGGCACAAGTTAACAGAGACCCAAAACGACGTCGATCGACCCTTGTGACCGAGATCAAGGGGGAACTGACTTGGAAAGCTCCTGGGAAAGGATGGGTAAAGGGCTATTTTAGTGTATCTGATATGGTATTGTATGTTCAAAAGGGTAGAAAGGTGAATGTCTTGTTATACTGTATTACCTTTGATATTTCAAATTTACTTAGAGTACAGCTTAGTTCAAAATTCTTAAGTTTGAAATTGCGATTGATTTGATGTCTGCAGTTCCATAGAGTAAATACCATACCTCTCCTTTCCTAGTGTGAAGAAACAAGACCTGATGTTAAGATCCGAGTTAGGAGTTCTTAGACTGTAGCTCTTCAAAAGCTTTTTTATTTAATAGTAAGACAACCACCTAGAGAAATATGTAATGTATTTCCATGATGAGTGTTTTTGGCTACAGCAGGGCACCTTGCAATCTAATGTAGCAGGATATAATACAAATTAAAGATTGAGTTTATGGACCACTGGGATGTACAATAGTTTATTGCAATATGATGGAATGTGGTACAATATCGTGCAATACAGTGCAATATAGTACAATATTATACAGAATGATATATTACGGTATTGTGATAGGATGCAGATCATTGTCGTAGAAAGTAAAGCTTCACCGTTCGGTCGCTATCTGACATTTCATACTCTGTCGAGTGTCAGATGAAAATAAGCTTTGCAGTATGTCTAAAACATGGTACCGCTTTTTTCGTGCTGTAGTGAAGTTCTGTAGTACCAACAGACTTTTAAAGCTATAAAGTGAGATTCTATGCAAAACTATGGAGCATAGTATCAGATCGTGCTCAGAAAGGTGCTCAATGAAGCACAAATGCCTATAGCAGGCCTAAAGGTGTGCATAGAGAGTGATTTGTTGAGCACTGAAATTTGTGAAATTGAAGGTATGCATTCTTAGAATGGGTATAAAATAGAGCCCCTAAAGTATTAAAGGAGCTCATTTTTTAGAGCACCTTTATCTTGCTCAGGGCAATGCCAGCAGTATAACATATAGAACAACATAATATTGTGCTAGTGTAGATCATGCATACCTGCAGAACTGTCAGCACAGTTGTTGATTCTATACAATATGTTTAACAGGACCCAAAAGCTCAGATGACAATAGCATTACCAGGGTACACAGTTGCAAGGCCATCTCCAGTATGTATTGTTTGCAGTATATTTACATAACTATTAGTAACAGAAATTCAGACTTTTTTGCAGGCTGTGATTTGATTTACCCATCCATTGGAAATCTTCCTTACAGATGTTGATACTTCCACTTTTCATGTGAAAATACCTAAGAGTTGTTAACAGTTTTATGGTACTCAGATTTTGTCATGTATCTATCACAGGCTGATGAAATTGACGAGTCCAAACACCCTCATACATTCAAACTCTATTTTGGAAGTAAAAAAGACATGACTTATTACTTCAGAGCTGACACTGAAGAACTGACACAAAGGTAATTTCTCATTATTGCTAATTATTTATGAAATGAAATATTTGATATATCATAGTAATCATCATCAAAATCATAGTAATGGTAATAATCAGAATCATCATCATCATCATCATCGTCATCGTCATCATCATCATCATCATCATCATCATCATCATCATCATCATCATCATCATCATCATCATCATCATCATCATCATCATCATCATCATCATCATCATCATTGTCATCATCATCATCATCATCATCATCATCATCATCATCATCATCATCATCATCATCATCATCATCATCATCATGACAATTATCACTTGAATCATCATCATTATAATCATCATCATCTTTATCATCATTAATATTCATATCTTCACTATAGTGATAACAAGAATAATAAGAAAAAGACTATGAATATTTCACAAGGTAGACTCTGTGTCAGTACTTATCATGTTTTTGTCAATCATCATAATGATCAATATCATTACTGTCAATGACTGATATTGATTCACATCTGTCAAATTTTTCAGATGGATCGATGTAATAACATATTCAACAAAAGCTGAAAAACCACCACCCCAGTACAAAACTCTGTAACATTGCTTTAGTTGAGTCACAATTTCATATCATATTCATAAGTCAATGTGTTATTTTTCTAGACAAATGTAGGGTAGCTGGCCTTTCCCAGTATTTTAAAACAGTTTTCTATTTAACATTTCATTTAATTTTGTTTGAAAATTCCAAGCAGAATATCTGATGTTGTGGTGTATATATATATAGTGCATTCTCATTTTACAAGTTACTACCTACAAAACGTTATTTGATGGGCTTTTGAATTTATTGTTTACAAAGAACTAGTTGAGTTTTTAAGGTTGAAGCAATTTTTGACAACCAAAGAAACACTAACTCAAATTAGTCAACAGTCAAAGCTACCTGCAATATTCAATGATACCCCATCATTTCAAGTTATTTTTATTTTGACAGAGCAATTTGATGGCCCTCAGTCAAGTTGTTTTTACTGTTTCAAACAATATTGATGTTTTTGTATTTAGTTTAGCAAATGGCTGCTAGCTGTATGGTTTGACATTCAGATCTACCCCCACCCTGAGCCCCTGACTGCCACACCCAAAATGCATTCAATTTTCTGTTTGTCAGCTTGTTATTAAAAACAAGGCAATTAAAAAGCACCAAAAGGCATGAATGGCCTCCAAAGTTAAGGGTGAGCCAAGGAGAGATATCTTCTGGGAAATTTTTTTGACTCATGTTTGAGTATAGAGGTATTATGTGGAATTTTTGACAAATCTGATAAAAATATCAATAGAGGGGCCACTGGCCCCATGACCCCCCTGACCATGATGCCTGACTAGCACAGTAGAGAGATAATTTATTTGAATGACTACTAGATTGAAAGTTGTTGAGGTCATTCAGTGTTAATATCACTTCTTCTTTATACCTTAATTTGGTTTATTAATAACTTAACTGTGTAAGAATTAAATGTTGATGGCACATGGTTTTCAATTTTTCAATTTTTGAGGTTTTTGTCTATCTTGCATTTACATCTTTATTGATAGTTCCCTTCACACCAAAGCAATCAGAGCTTCCATGAAATATCATTATGGTGTTATTTCCTTAGAGCTGTGGTTCCAAACTTTTCAAATTATTTTACATGTTGGTCCCCTATCAAATCATGACCCCAATAAGGACAAATATATGTTGTGATAAATATACTGCAGGGAAAATAAATGAAATAGTGATGCAGTCCAGTAAAACTCTGGCCTCCCAAGGGATCATAGACCCCAGTTTGGGAGCCACTGCCTTAGAGTATCAAATGGTAAAACTTGTTTTGCAATATGCAATTAATTTGCAGTGGAGCAAAACAGTAGATTGGATGTTAAAGCCTATTCCTTTTGTAAATTTGTGATAATATTTATAAATTATTGCATTAATAAATAAGCTTGTTTGAACTATTTCCAGGTTCAGATTATTTGAATTCATATTAACCATCACTACTCACAATCAGATATTGAAAAATATCTTCTAAGAGATAGTCTTTTGTTTGGTGACATTTGGTCCATGCTTACTCATTCAGAAATATAAATGCAAGGGATTTTGTTTCCATCAGAGTTTGCTTTTCAAGAGTTTGTGAATCTTTTTCTAGCCTCCTGTAATGAAATGAGAAAATTTGAACAGAAGCCCAATAAAATGCTTCAACTTTCATGATAATTATTGCATGCACGATTCTGTCTTATAGAAAATATTAGGGGATTGGAAGAGAAAATATGAGTTTTGAACTACCTACTACTGCTTTCTTGTGATATTGTTTAATAGGCTGGTAGTGGATTATTCTCAATTCTGAATAGAGTTACCCACTCCTGACAAATGATGATAAGAACTACCAGATGTTGCTTTTGTATTCGCAAAAATCAAGTCACTTTATTGCATATAATTACCTGTTGTACTGCAAGTGGGAATTTCTCCAGGATCTTCATCATACAAGGCTTGCAGTATCTTTTTTCATAGAAATAACTGCATGTCTGAAAAAGAATGCACATTTTAGTTAGAAGTTGCTTTTGCGACATTTGATTTGCAATACAGAACACACAGTTCATAAGACTTTTTGAAGCAGGTATGTTGTTCTTTATCATACTACTTTTTATATTAGCTTAATCTTGAACTATTGGATTTTTCTGTAAAGATGATTTATGTACATAAGTTAACAAAACTATTACATTAGAAAGCTAAAGGTGAGCCATGTGTATGATTTCATACATTGGGGAGTGCCTATTAGAGAGGACACTTATCCTGAGATGCTGGCATAGTGAGGTAGGGTGGCCAGTTCCTTTCCTCACTCCCTTTAACTTCCCTAGTGTTGCCACCAGGTACCCATTTGCTGCTGGGTGGACAGTGAGTGAGCCACCTCAAACCATTAATGTTTTGCCCAGCAGTCAAGTGCTCCAACCATCCAAGGACATGGCCCTAGTGAAGTTTGGATTGTTTTAATGATGTAAAACAGGAAATTGTTCACATAATTCACATGCAGTGCCCCTTATATTGCAATAGAAGTCAATCTTTATTTATATAGCAGAACCTGGCATTTCATCCTTTGGGAAATGTTTTATAATGTATGGGCAAGTGGGCAAGTGGCCAAGAGGTAATTTTCTATTTCCTCTTTTAATTACTGTTCTGTAAATTTCTCACTTGTTGCAATTGCATTTAGTTGCATTCGTCGTAATTATATTGGCCTACTGTAAATGGGGGACATGGAATAGACTGATAAAAAATGACAAATAAAAAAATTCAACAATGAAAATATGAGAACGATTAGAAGCAATCATCATCCAAGCTGGCGCCTTGCTGGGTTAAAGATGCCGATAAACGGCTAGAGATTTTGTAATACACATTAGTTTTGAACCGCACATGGCTCGTAATTTGACAGACCTGTGCAACACATACGGTAAATTTGCAAGCTGAGCACGGACTACCAAGAACTATTGGTGTTTCAGTTGAAGCAGAAAATGGATCCTTTAACAGAAAGGCATCCTCCTTTAACCTAAAAAATGAAATGGATAAATGATCATTTGTTTCAGTACAACATCAAACGTATTAAATATGAGATAGGAAGGCTCTATAGTCAATAATGCAGATAGTTGCCTAGAAATACAGTACAGCGATGTGTGTTTAGAGAATCAGTTCTAGTTCTGTAATAAAGTAGTCCAGTAGCAAGGAAAGCTTTCAGTAGGCAAAGGACTCACATCAAAGTATTGGATCCATTATTTAGCTTTCTCCCATAAGCGTCATAGTGGCATGAGAACCCGCAAACCTCACATGTAAATACATTTTTTATGGCATCATATAATTCATAAATGGATTCTCCAACATCCATGTTTTCTTAAGGTGGTGTAAAATGGCCATGATGTTAAGGAGGTACTTGATTTCAGTGCGAGGTACCCTCGCCTACGGGGGAGCCTGCGTATTTTTACCCTTCCCCTCATATATCGTAAGAAGGAGCCATCCCTACGGCCGGGAAATGTCTGGCCATATTAGTCTGCTGGCGTCACAGATGTACAACATATATACTGGGCATGTGTTCGAAACCAAACGAATCGGCAAACGCATCTGCATGCTGATTGCTGCTTGAGCAAAAGCCTCTCCTAATAATCCTTCAATGAAAGGTTACTCAGTTGAATTATGAATATGATAGAAGTAGAACTATGTTTGAAAAGATATCATTGCAGGTGCGCCAGCTTCCAGGCACGGCATTCAGCATAGCCAAGTGAAGTGGTAATACCTGTACCTGCAGAGCTTGTAAATAAACGTGCATTTAAAGAATTTGATAAATTGTAATTAACTATTTTTGTAAGTTATTTTTGTAAGTATGTAAATAGTTGGTATTAATTAGTACACTTCCTGTGATGTGTACTATAGATTTATGTTACCAACTTTAAATAAATTGATTATTATTATTATTATTATTATTATTATTATTATTATTAGTATTATTAAACAGCCGTCCTTCAGCACTGGCAAACTGTTGTGAAATCTCCAGCATTAAATATATTTTGGAAAAACATCAAAAAATTGTCTATCTGAAAATATACTGAAACTTGGCAATTCACAATGTCTGCTCGTTATCGATCCCCTTTTCAAACTAATCATTCTTAGAACCATTGCTTTCATGGTTCTAGTGTATTATATTGTTTTTTTTTCATATTACTATGTATTGATTGTTTCCGTAATACTGTCCAGTAGTGGTGGCGTCAGCCCCGATCCCACCCTCTTAGCTCTGTCACATGGACATGCCCATTTCTCCAGTATTTTGATAACCAAAACTTGGCAACTTTGCGTCGACAGGGGGGCTGGGAGGCTTCTGCCCCCCACTTTTCCCAGCCAGTGATCTTTCTGACCTTTATCAAGCAATGTATTGTTTGTAGTCCCCACTTATTATATGGCAGAGCTGTGCCTGGCTTCCCCTTCCAAAGTTCCAAGTTGCTATTGTTTCTTTTGCAGGGAAAATATGAGGAAAGAGGAAGTTAAGAAATTTCTACATGTCACGTGATATAGGGGAATAGGGAAATTCTTAAGAAGCAAGCACTCTATCTTACAATAGCTGCTGGGATCAATGGAATGATTGGTGAAGAATGTTTTAGAAACTGACTTACTATAGAAGAGAGCACGAATTCCTAGCAGAGAGCAGACCTGGTATGGATAGGTCTTAGCCTCTGTCAAAATCAATCAACCATCATTGTTTACCACATAGATAGATAGGCCATTTTCAGTTGTTCGCTGATACATACTGGAATGGGCATCGGACTTTAATCTTTGGTCATAATGGACAAGAATAATGACACAAAACATGGAAATAATGCAGGTAATCGTTCATACTTGTGGCAGAAATAGGTATTATAGCGAAGTAATGTGAAGTTTGCCAATGCCCGATGTGAGCAGATAGTGAGGAGGAAGGACTACCCTTTGGCATCATTCAAATTCGGTATTATTTAGAAACGAATTTCAGTTTTTCGTGACAATGTTAAACAATAGATCATATTACTTCAATTAGTTCATTTCAGAACGGCATGGTCCAGGCTGCATCGTTGTTGTAGAATTAGAGTAAAGCTGCTGTTCTGGCACAGTTGTTTTCTATCGATGACTAATTTGGAATCCGGAAATTACAATTTTTATGGTAGGCTTACTGGCCGATAAGACGATACTGTTTGGAGTTGTTTAATTTTTGCAAACATTTTTGCATTTTATTGTATTTATTGACCTATTCTCTCTGGCTGCTAAGCCTGCTCAAGAAAATGCTGTGAGATCATACAAAACAGTAGGGCTATGACATGAAAAAGAAGTCCTGTCTGTGCAAGCCTATGTTAGGTCTATCCTAGCGCAGCAGTTGCAATGGGGAACATGGAGATCCTCTAGTGAAGTAATATCATGTTGTAAATCAAAGTTTTTGCTAAGCTCTCTGAAGTGTGGAGATGCATTTTTTATCAAAAGGACACTGGGGAAGTAATTTTTTGTGTATTTAATGATGAAAATGGTGCCTTCCTCCTCAGATAACTAAAGCTAAAATTGGACAGCTTTGTTCATATGCTAGCTGGATGCTGATTTATTAAATAATTATTTAACCATATTATTGGAATCTTTGTTATGCAAAATTTGTAAGATAATTTCTGTTCACTTCCAAATCCCATATTGCAATAATGTTTTTGCTTCTAAAAAGCCAGATGGACTTCCTAAAAGTTAGACAATGAATTCTCACATCCTTAGTGTAGTGCCCTTATTTTAGTCTGTAACAGGGAATGACATTATTGTAAAATATGTAAGATAGGCCTTTGCTTGTTATATCCTTCTCCCTTTTTGTCATTTTTATCTGTGCAGTTGTTTGCTGTATGTTTTTATAAGAATCCTTTACCGACTGTTTTATCAAAGGTTTCTCTTTGTTTTGTTATTGAAAACATATCAGTTTGCTATTTGAAACCTTGATTCTTTATGACAAGGGTTGTTAGATCAATAATGAAATGATGATAGTTATCAACTACTTGTTTGAGAACCATTGTTATAGGAGGGCTTTTCATATTTATGCTCAAGATCATTTAGAATTCTGGAGTTCTGTTGAGGAGAACATCTGTTTCTGTGCTCTTATCAACATGATGTCTGCATTGAGTTAGCATCATATGAGTTTTTCACAAAGATGCTTATCTTTTCGTAGCAAGATTTCAATATCTATTCCAAATGACAGCAAATCTGTTCATATTGAGATCAATCAAGCTGATCTGATTAATACAAGCAACTGCATATGAGCAATCAGCCAGACTCTTTGCTATTGAAGTAAATATGTGATATTGCACTTAACATTGTCACAGCAGAATATTACCGTCCAAATAAGCTTTCTGAAAGCTAGACAATCTAGTGATGTCTCATTGATATTGCAGCCATATAAGTACCCGACAGTACTGACTTCTTAATTTTTGACATATAGGAGTAGAGTATGAAATAAATAGAAGGTTATTGAAGACCTTCTGATATCTACTCTAAATGTTTATTGTTATTGTACCTAATTTCATTTTAAATCAAGTGATATTTGTCACTAGTCCCTACAAAATTTCTTTACTCAAAGTACCTCTCAGGTTTGGGCTTGTGGGCAGTATGTCCCCTCTCCCCCTCTTATAACCCCTTTGGGTGCCCTCCAAGGTATCATAGCTGTAGTTGTTAAATTGTAAGTTTTACTTTGTAGGATATTACTTAATTGGTCTCCATGATAGTGTTTGGCATTGGCTACATTCAAAGAAGCCTTTTTGTAGCAACAGTTATATATTTTGTGACCCATCAGGGATTCTCATCAAAATGAGGTTATATCTAGCCTCTAGGCTACTTTTTCCATTATAGCTTATCATTTAAACTTTCTGAAGTAATTCTTCTTATAGCTATTTATATTTTGTATTTATGATGAATTATATAGTTTGTCTATTTGTTCTAGATGGCATTAACTTGCAAGGAACATTACAGTCATCAAAGGGTCCACCAAAGCAACCATCTTCACCAGCTCAAAGGTCAGTTGACTTTTTTGCATTTATTGTGCATAGATATGATGACCTAGAATTAGGAAGTTAAAAAGTAAAAATGATTTGCTAATCAATGTGATGTTGGTGTGAGCCATTAAGCAGCTATGGGTGAAATTATTTTGATGCTGAGTAGTTATGTAATCATTGGATATAAACTTTGCTATCCGGCATCATTATAGAATTTGTTACTAAAGAATGAGTTGACAAAAGTGTTTTTCTCCTTCTTTTGGTCTGTTTTTATTCACAATCAAATGGTTTTGCCTATTTAGCTTTTTCTTCGTTTTCTTTAAGAAATCTCAATAGGCCACCTCCACCTGCACGGCCAAAGCCTCTTATTGCAAATAAACCCAGTTATGCTGCATCTGAAAAAAGGAAGTCATTGACTAGACAAGTATCAGGTCCTAGGCCCCCACTTCCAAGCAGACCAGCAACATTGAAAAAGCCCCCAGAACAAGCTTCCAATGAGGAAAGACATACTGCTCCTTCTCAAATGGAAAGTACAGAGGAACCACGTATCAAGTTGGCCATGGCACATCCCTCAAAGGAAGAGAAGAAACAGAACAATGAAGTAACAGAACTGGTAAGGACAATGAGTGGGCCTATCCATGGAGATGCAACACAGCAGAGGGAGAAGTTAAGGTCAGTTTCATTACAAGGCAAGGAAAATGTTGCACCAAAGCCTTTGCCAAGGCCAAAACCCTCAAGGAGGTTTAGCAATGAAGCACACAAACCGATTCCTCCACCAAGGACAAAAAAACGAGGTGTTAATTCGAAAGAGATCATTAAATCTGATGTCGACAGTCAACCAGGAGAGGACAAATCAAAAGCAATTAATACTAATATCAGGACAAATAAAGAAGAGTTGAGATCAGAAGGGATATTGGCATTAGCAACTAACGATAGGGCAGAGGTGGATAATTCTGATGGTAGGAATGGAAAATTTGACATGAAAGCTAGTAGTGAAGATCCGTCCTCGATGGATAGTGAGTCAGTCGTTGACAGTATAGCACCGGCTGGTAATTCTGAAATAATAGGGAGGAAAGGAGATAATGGGGACAAGAGTTCACATGAATTTGTTGTGGATAGTGTCAGTATGGCACTGAATGGTGATTCGAAAATAGTCGTAGAGAGGGAAGGAGATAGAAATAATAATAATACTAATGCTGACAAGAATTCAAATGGAGTTATTATGGACAGCGTCAGTATACCACAGGTTGGTGATTCCGAAGCAATCGAAGAAGGGGAAAGAAAAAATGTTGAGAAGAAGTCACATGAAGTTATTATGGACAGTATCATACATAGTACTGTTGTTTTGTCGTCTGATAAAGAAAACAAATCGTGGAGTTCTTCAAAGGGGGAAGAGATAAGAGAGCAGACGGATGTAAAACCTGAAAACAAGAGACCAAATCCGTACGAAAACGTTCCTGCTTTTTATGCAGAAGGAAAACAAGAACATGTCAGAACTCCCGAAATGCCGAAAAAACCTTTTAAAAACCCGTATGAAAATGTACCGACCGTTTTTTGCGCGAATGATGCTGTTGAATCTGGAGCTGATTTTGCTGGAAGCAAGAGTATTGATGGTGGAATCAAATGCGGAGACAAGGAAGAAAACTCAGAGGAAGGAAATGACTATGAAAACCTGCGAGAAAATGAAGTTAAAAGAACAGATGAAACTAAATGTCTTGATGATATTGGGGATTCTAGTGACGATAATGACTACGAAAATTCTGACGTAATTGACTGGAACAGGTCTGGATTGGATTCTGAGAAAAATATTGAACGACAGGGTATAGCGCCTATTGATGATTTTGCCAGCTCTAGTTTTATGGGAAAGTCAAGCCCTTTGAATTTTCAACGGCTAAGAATCGATGCTGAAAATATTGATGCTGATAGCACATATGAAACGATGCCAAGAAAAGGCTCCCAACTTATGCAGTCAACTGAAGGTGTTGGCGAAACTAGGACCCATTTATCGCAGGTCGAATCCCTTTCGCAGCAATCATATTATCAATGTCCTGCCTCACCGCAACAAATTGTTCGCCGTAACTTGTTTGGAAATGATGACACTGGGACCGATTCTACCCAAGCACATAGGCGAATTCGCCGTCCTCCCCCGCAGCCACCGGCGGTAGATGATATTTTACGTTCTAGAGGAAAATCGAATGATTCAAGGCGATTGGAGATAGCAAGAAATAGAGTTTCAAGCTCTGCTAAGCCATTGCCCACTGCTGACGATAACTCAAATATTTACGTTGCGCCCAAAGTGGAAAATGACCAGAGCTCTTCCCTAGGGGGAGATTCTGGGGGGGAGACTGATTCTTTAGCGTCATTTCAATCTGCCCAGTCCTCACTAGGGAATGATATCACAAACCACATTTACAAGGAGCCGGTTGTTAGCTCAAGAATATCTGTAGATTTATCCGCAGAATACTCGATTCCACGAGCTTCGTCACCAACGAATGAATATGTTGCTCCAGATAGCTTTGGGAAAAGTCTTGATTTGCCTGATTCTATGCCTTTGAACAGGCAAAGTTATGCCGGTAGTGATTCGAGTGATAGTGCGAGAAGTAGTGGTGGAGTGAACTTAGGAAGTAAAGCTGGTAAGTGATGGCCATTATGATCATCATTGTCGTTATCACTTGTTTATGATACGTTGGTTTCAGAATACGGGTTGTCACATGAAATACTTCAACTTAAGGGACCAGACCATGCTACTTTATACCACTTGCCCTACTCTTCCCGCCTTTTTCTCCTCTCTCTCACCTCCCTCTCCCGCCTTCCGCTCCATATACATGCGGAATTGGTATCCGTTATTTGGTGGAAATCAAAAGTAAATCCAATCTCACTTCAGTTCAATCATAGGTAGATGCAACTTGTTTTTTCTCGTAGTGTTGGACAACCATGAAGTGTAGAACTAGAAAGATTAATGTGGTTTGTTCTCTCGTAGACAACGGTTACGAAAGTGTCGGAGAGAGTCTACCGGTTAAACCTCGTTGTGGTATTTATCGTGATCCACGCATCATTTTTAATTATATTCGATTTGGCGTAAAAATGTAGATGCTTTTACTGTGGGCCTTACTCATCATTTCAACAAATTTTTGCAATTTGTCGCGAAGTATGACATTATCGGTTTGCTCCCATATTTGGAAGACATGTTTTAAATATGGGTTGTGGTCATTTGTGATTAAATTCTCATTTGAGTTTTGGATTTATATGTTCATAGGTCTTTGTCATCTGTTCCTTTTGCTCTCTTTCTAAGATTTAGCGGTGTATTTTTTGGATAAAAGAGCTTAATAGATTCAAAGAATGATAAAAAATATCTTTTTTATATGTTTATGTTTTTACTTTTTCATTCAAAGAATAATCAAAAACTCATTTTATTTATATGGTTATGCTTTCCTTTTTCTCTTTGACTATTTCTGCTGTTTTGAAATGCTAGAGTCGACAGATTCCCACAGTGGCTCTGAATATGTGGACATGTCCCCAATGAAAGAAGAGGAACCTAAGAATACCAACAGTATGTTTATCCTAGTATATCTGCAAGGCCGCTTTTTGACTTTTTGTGAGTTGCCTTTGAGGGACAAATCAATATGCGTTTGTTTATTAGTGTAGGTGGGGATATATGATGCATTACATAATTCTGTTATTCCCATTATCTCTAATAATTACTTTATTTGCTATTTCAAACATAACATAAAAGCATCCTAAGCAAATAGTATATTAATGCTAATTATATGATAAATTCATGCTAATGATATGCGTAGTGTATGCATATTATATGATTAATGTATTCTAATTATAAGATAAATATGTGCTAATTATATGATAAATTTATGCTAATAATATGCGTAGTGTATGCAGATTATATGATTAATGTATTCTAATTATAAGAGAAATGTGTGCTAATTATATGATAAATTTATGCTAATAATATGCGTAGTGTATGCAGATTATATGGTTAATGTATGCTAATTTTAGGATAAATATATGCTAATTTTATACTGAATATATGCTAATATGCTAAGTATAAGCTATTTGAGGTTTGCATGATTGGTCACTTCAAAAAGAGTCTGAAATATTATGCATTTCCTGTCTTAGGAGAATATCTGGAACCTTTGACCATGGAAAACCGTACAAAGCGAAGACCCCCAGCAAGGCCGGCACCACCTGCTCCGGTCCGACTAGCTAAAAGACCGGATGATCTTCCACTTCTACCTGTTCCTGCAATATGTGCTGTTCCAATCGACATGTCGGTAATGCTTTAATTTCTAGGTTTATATTATAATTTATCATTGTCCATTCATTGTTTCTTCCGTTTGCTGCTTTGCTGGATTTGTTAAATCCGAATTTTAGATCACGAATACCTTAGAGCCAGAGACCCGGGCTTTGGTTATCAATGAGCCAGGACATGTTCGGTGCCAGTTGTTTTTCAAGTTGGTATCAAACCTCTGCATATCTATCCTTTTCCTTCTACTTCAAGCTGCTCTTGAATGGTGTCAATGTGAGAGCCCTTGTGTTCTCGATTAAAACGGTTAAGTGAACTTAGACTTTTTGATTGACTTCATCCTTTTGAGTTGTTTTCAGCTTTTTTTAACTTGGCTTCGCCTCAGAATTTGTGCCAGCCAAGCAGTCAAGTGCTCAATTAGGTTCTGAGCGATACTTGCATATGCCATGCCCAATACAATGCATACCAGGTAATACAGTACAACACTACACCGTGCCATACAACATGATGCAAGACAGAGCAACATGCTACAATATGACATATCACAGTACGATACAACATATCGCACTATGATGCAAAAGATACATGGCGTAATTTGATATAATAAGATGTATAATCATTTAGCACTGAATGGCACGTGTAGCGTAGCAATGTAATGCAAGGTAGTGCACTGCAGTTGAAATGAAAGCAGTGGACCAAGGTACTCACCCTATGAGCAGCAGATTCTAGCGCGATGATGCGATGCATATGAAATAGAATAACATACAGTAAATTGAATTTCACATCCACAAGCTGTCTTATGCTACATGATTTGTTTTTGTAGAAATCTGACTCGTTGGATGAAGGATATGAGAGAATCCAATCTCTAAGGCGTGCGATGGGACTGACTCCGACTATTGAAGGTGTGATGCAGTACTTTTATATGCATTGCAGGCAGGCCTTTGTTTCCACACAGTTTAATGACTGGTATATTTATGACAGGCTTTTGTATATGGCAACCCTTTGTGTCTAGATAGTTTAATGAATTCTTACAACTGTGTCATGCTAGCGCGGACTTTCAAGTAGTACATATTTAGGTCGAAAGAATGGATGAGAAATTCTAGGATACTAGTACCTTTCGCCAAAGGAATTACTAGCTATGATGTATGACACTTTTAATACTTAGCTCGAGGTGTAATTTATCGCAAGAAATCTTTCGTATTAATTCTGAGATATGTATCGTATGAAGGTATTCTCCATATTTTCAAAGTGAAAACTTATTTTGGGGACTTGATTTTGTCGATAGGAGATGAATCGGATAGTGAGTTTGAATCTGAAGAGGAATCTACTTTGAAGGAAGGGGAAGACGAGGAAAAGAAAAATGAAAATGAATCCAAAGAGGTTTTTGTCATTCACATTTTTATTTTGTAGAATTTGGTTTATATTCTTGCTACGTGTTGTCATCATCTGTGTGATTGCAAATTCACAAACGAACGAGATTTTATTCCATTTTACCAATTGTCATATTTCTTGTTTGCCAAAAATTCTGAGTAAGAGAGTTGAACTACATTTTTTGTTTCATGAACGTTTCATGTTCTGTATAAAAATTTCCCCAGTGTTTTTTATGCTGTTTGTTGGATATTGGGCAAATTTAATTAAAAGAGGAATTTCCTACCAAAAGATAGAACAAACTTCCACCTCCATCTATTCCTTCAAGTCTTAAAAATTTGGAATGGAGAGGTTGTAGTTGCAAAATATGTAAGTAGGGTATTTTAAAACATTTTACGTTATTGTCCTTGAACTTTAATTTCCTCTATTTATTTGTTTTTTTAAACAGTTGGTTTTCGTTACTTCATTTAGTATAGCTGTTCTCTTAGAATCAAACCAACCACAGTGAATTTGCTAAAAAATAGTTGATTGTTTATTCACTTAACGATTGTTCTTCAGATTTGACAATGAAAAGAGATTTCCATTGCCAAATCTAATGAAAAGGAAGATGTTGAAAAGATAGGTTTACATGAAATGGAAACTGACTTCAGAAGTAGTTTGCAGAGCAGCTGAAGCAGAATCCACAAGAAATGATCTTGCGACAACCACTTTACTGCAGTAATATAATAATCGAATTACCATTCTTACCCCCTTTCTCTTTCCCTCTCCTCCTCCCCTCCCCCTGATTAGGTTAGTGAACAGATAGGTCATAGTTAGAGTGATGTACAATAATTTGAGTTCTCGTCGATGTTTATTCCTGTTAGGGAGATAGCAAACCGAAGAGCAAGCTGTATCATATTGCTCATGAAATCCTAACAACTGAAAGAACGTTTGTTAATGCATTGCGACTGGTTTGTGACGTAAGTGACTGATGGCTGTTTCATATATCGTTTAGATGGCTGCTTTTAGTAATTTGATTCGTAAATCGATTCCTCCTGATCTCGTTGAGATTACTTATATTAGTGAGTCCTCTGTTGATTTCTAGCAGACACTCTTGTTTTTACATTACCATTCGAAATTCTGAGATTACATTCAAACTGGTCTGATCTTATCTCTTGTGACATTTTTAACCAATTCCTGGACACATCCTACTCTGGTTTGTTTTGATTATGCTCCAGTGTTTTATGTTGTATGTTCATCAAACAGGAGTTTGCAACTGCTGCAAAGAATATGGTTGAAAAGGATCCGAGTTCACTACCAAAACACTCATTTTCACAAATGTTTGATGATATTGAGTTGATATATGATTTGGATAAAAGGTTTCTCCAAGAACTTGAAGATCGAATGAAGGATTGGTATAAACTCGTATTTTTTGTCGTCATTGTGTCCTTCTGAATTACTTCTGCTTTTTCTATTTTTATATTATGTAACCAAGGTTCTCTGAATTGTTTGATATTTTCCGAACAGAATTTAAAATATATCTCTTTCGGTATCGATTTGCCATTTATTTCTTAGCATTTCCTCAAAACTGCAAAATTAATCCAACCTTCAGCTTGCTTATCAACATTCAGGGAGCCTAGAATATGCAACAAGTAAAGTTGATTGGACACTTAGTGAGAAAGTATGATTTGTAACATATGCTAGAAGCAACAATGCCAGAAAAGACAAGAGCTAGGGGAAGGCAGTGAAAAACAGCCCAACTGATAGAACTGTTGGAAGGAAGAGAAGTGTGAAGGCGCATGACCTCCAACGCCAATCGGCGAGAAACTTGAAGTAGAAAAATAGGCAATGATTTCTATGGATTGATATGAGCATATCGATTATTATTGTCATCTTTGTAGTCAATCATGAAACTGTTCATCTCTCTTTCTCTTGTTTAGGGATGCCCATAATAGAATTGGTGACATAGTGCGGAAATACGGACATTTCTTAAGGGTAGAGAAACTGTTCATTTATATAGATATTTTGTAAAGTCTAGATTCAGTTATTGTGCCCCAGTGCGCAACAGTTTGCATTGTGTTTTTGAATTTTTGGAGTTATGCATGTATTGATATATTTTATATATGATGAAAGAAGAGCAACAATTTTCACTTCAAAACTAAGACAGATATTGTCGGGCATTTTCAGCGTTACAGTCGACTTGATTTCTGTTATGGCTATTATGGCCTGAACAAATAAGGAAACGCGTTCTGATATTTGTTGAGTTTACATTCATATATGTATATTTCATTTTCACCTTCGACTGATTTGAAAAATTGTACCTTATCGTCAAACGGTATTGAAGTACAATTTCCCCATTTTGTTTTTAGATGTACACAAATTACATAAGAGGGTACGATAAGGCAATGGCTATTTTTCAAGAGTGCTGCCACAAAATGCCAAAATTTGCAGCTCTTGTCAAAGAGTATGAGGTATGCTGTTCACTTTGTTACAGTTTCTCTCTTTTTGGATGGCTGCTTGTCTAGCAGTTGTGTCAAAATAGGCTGAATTAGAATTCAGATTAACATATTTTGATATTGGATTTTTATGTGTTTGGTCTTATATATTTAATCCTTTTGAAACAGCCGTTCAAAATGGTGTTGGTGTTTTTTTGTCTAGAATGTAACAGCTTCCGGTTTCAGTTCTTATTTTTGCTTGCGGTAGACGACTAGAATGAGCTTTAGTGCCAATTGTTCTCGAAGTCTTTTGTTTATCCTCTGTTTTTTGCACAGAGACTGCCTTCATTCCAAAACTTGAAGATCACCTCATACATGCTGAAGCCGATTCAAAGAATCCCGAGTTATCGTTTGCTTCTTGTTGGTAGGCAAATCTTGTTCTCATGTAGACCTCTAATTGTTGGCTGTAATATGTTGGTAGGCAAAGACCTCTAATTGTTGGCTGTAATATGTTGTTTCAGCCAATTGCTTTGTCTTATTTGACTGAGTGTTAAAAATATATTTTAGATCCCATGGATGAATAGTTACTCCCATGTTTGTGCTGTTATGAATCAGATTTGGTGCAATATTTTTGTCTTTAATCTATTAATTTTTTATCACCTAGACTATCTAAAACATTTACCAATTGACAGCAAGGACTACGAAGACGTATCTAGTGAGCATTTGACTACTGTTTTTGTTTACTCTCTTTGTCACTTTATTTCATTTTCTAAGCATTTCGATGTACTAATATAATAATAATAATAAATTTGAATTTTTATAGCGCGAATACAAATAAAAAGCTTATTTATCTTTGGCGCTTTACAATATCTACTGTCAAATGTCCCGAGTATCTAAAAGTATCTAAAATATCTTATGAAGTATTAAAAGCAAGTTTCAAAAAATGTATCATTTGTTTACGATATTTTGTATGCTATACACATTTCATTGTTTGTTATTATAGTTATGGTATTTGTTTCCTTGAAGGTAAAATAATGTCCATTATTTTCAGCTTGCATTATTTTCAATCTCATTAATTTGAATCTCATTAGCCAATTCATATTTCTCTGCTGCATTTCAGATGTTTTTAACTTTTATGTTGGATTTTAGATGGCCTGAATGTTGTTTCGGAAGTTGCTAAACAAATAAATGAAAGTATGAAGGAAGGAGTAAGATTTTTTGCATTTTTATTATTGAAGACTCTGTTTGTTTTTCATATATCTACTTGTGATTACATATATTTATATTAAATTTTGCTGTTTTGGTGCCTAATTAAACTTATTCTGTAGAATCTGCGAGCTTTACGGGACTCAACAGGGTAAAAATAGATGTGATAATGTGGCCTATGTTTGTTGGTCATTGTCATTTGTCTGCTTTATGTTGGCATATCTTTTGCTTGGTTTTGTTTTATGATTTAAGATGCTGTTTTGTAAATATAATTCTTGGTATTTCTTTACAAGGACAAGTTTCAAGTGATGTTGAAGCTTCAAGCAAGAATTATAAACAGTAAAGAGATTGTAAAACCTGGAAGGGTGAGTATGTGATTATGCCTCTGTTTTTTGAAGTCAGATTTGCCTCATTTCATTTTATGTACAATGAAGTCCCTTACATTGTAATACATTACATTGCAATGCATAAATTATCATTGCAGTCCAATGTAGTACTACGTAAAGTATCATTGCATTCATTATCATAAATTACAGTTTAATGCATAAATTGTAGATCATTTTAAGTCCACACCAGATACTCAACCTTATTTAAAATTTTAGATTTCTATGTTGAATGAATTAAAGAAGCTTTGAAATAACGTTAGACATTTTGGCAATTTCTAAAAATTTGTTCTGTTGCATCTTCTGTTTTAATCTTTCTTTTATAGTACCTCATTAAAGAAGGGATTTTGAACAAGTTAAGCAGAAAAGAAGCTCAAGAAAGAATGTTCTTTCTGGTATGCACGTTTTCTTATCTGTCTTTTCTATATTCAAACATAATTTACGATTATTTATTTTCCTTCTTTCATTGTAAGTATTTTATCAAATCTCTCTGTTTTAATGTTTTATTGTATGGATTAAGATCATGTTCGTCTGCAAATTGAAATGCCCTCAAGTTGTTATATTACGTGCACTTGTGGCAACCTTCGCATTTTGCCCAAATCTGGTGCCAGATCATGCTATATATTAATATAGCTCGTGATAATTGGGGAAATTATTTTAAATGTGATGATTTCTTCAACCTTAAATTTTATTTCTAGATTTCCGCGCTAAATAGATTTAGAATATTCCTAATTTTCAAACAGCTCACAGATTGTCTGCTATATTGTGAACATGCTCCTGTCAGCAATCAGTACAAGCTTAGGGAGGAGCTTCCGCTTGCCAGTATGACGGTGCGTAAATGAGGTTATATCATGCAGTTACCTAGGAAATTCAATTCTTTAGATTCGGTCTCAAGCTACTAAACATTGATATCACATAGAGTGTTTTTGTTGTCATAGCAAACGAGTAATAGATTTTGTAATGTCCTTCTGTTGACTCTGTGTTTGTAGCAAGAAAAGTTGTAAATTATCGAAGAGCATATTTCAAGTGTAATTCCAGTCATTATAGTATTTTCATCAAATGCTTTTGTTGTTTTGATCGTTAAAGTACTTTTAGCTCTTCATTTATTTTACCATAGCTTTTCTTGTTTTTTATCTGTTTCAATTACAATCGAATTTTAATTCAGAATTTTAACGGGAACTTTCTTGTTACCACACAGCTAAGCGTCCCAGAAAATATCGATTTCAATAAGGAATTTACAATTATATCAACCAAAAGATCATTTACTGTTGTTGCGAGGTAAAGCTCTTCATTGCTTGTTATCGAAGTTGGATTGAATCATTTTCGTATTTTTATCTCACGATATTTTTGATTTACCATGAAACTTTTGTACTTCGCCACTGCTGAGTTATAGACATATGGGGAATGCTGTGTATGATTTTATTTGTATTCGAATTCTCTTGCAGTTCTACTGAAGAGCGTGATGAATGGGCGATAGTGAGTAGCCTAGTCCTCTTAATTTCCTATTGAACGCCTACTTGTTGGCAAATAAGTTTCTAAGGCCTTGACATTTAGTTTACTTTCCTTTTCCATAGAGTTTTACTAATCATAAAAAGGTAGTAAGACGTGCAATCGTTAGACTGGAGTAATTTGCCACAAAATCCTTTATGTACAATTAATCAACTGTTGGAAAAGTAATTGATAAGAATAGAAAATTGATAATTAAGAAATCAAAAAGAAACTGCATTGAATGCAAGATAACAAAATAGTGTTGTTCAAGAATATGAAACTATTGTGCAAGTCTATAAGGTTTATTCACCAATAAGTTTTAGGTAGTGTTGAAATCACATTTTTTTCACTCGTATGTTTTATTCTGTTATCAGGCGATTCAAAATGCTATTGATGACGTATCCAGAAAAATTGGTACATTTACTATTAAACTGGATCACAATGAGAAAAGCTCTCAGTTGTCGGTATGACGCTGTATTTTTTAATTTAATTACAGACAAAAAAGGGATTTGTTATCTTTTTGTCACTGAATTAATTTAGCTGTGAGCTTCTTTATTTTATTTGTTTCTGATCCAATTCTCCCAAAGCTTCTGGTTCACTGTGCTGATTGCAATATCTTATAAGCACTGGACGGTTCAATTGCAAACTTTGTCACGGATGCCAAATTTCATTGAGAAGTGCATAGCTTTTACCCACAGATGGTATAAGATTTGGGTCCCCAATATCCCGTATTTTTTAACAATTAGCCTTCTCTAGGCGTATTTAGTAGGCTGTACAGTTTTGCTTTTTGAGTCATATCACCAGCCGGACGTTTTAATAAAATTGTCGTTTTTGGTTAGGAAGAATGATCACAAAGCTTGAACCTCCACCGATATATTTTTCTTGCAAGCTCAAATATTTTTGTGTATTGTTTATAGAGCCCAGCCAAAGATATTGGCCAGATTGCCCCAATGTGGGTGCCAGATGCAAGAGCCACAATGTGCAGTATTTGTTGTAGACGATTCACTACTTACAACCGACGCCACCATTGCAGAGCATGTGGCGAGGTACCTATAACGCTATTTGTCTTCGGTCCTTTACAGCATGATATAGAGGATCTCTGGTTTATCAATTTGTGTAGACTTTCAATGTATTTGTTATCAAATTAGATTGTCTCACACTATCTGTAATACCAAGACAAATGTAATGACGTCACCAATTTATAACTAAATGTATCTTTTTTATAAGATTGTTTGCAAGGACTGTTCGTCATTCGAGGCACCTCTGTCATACCTTAATTTTGAAGCTGCACGAGTTTGTGAAAAGTGTTTCAAACTTTTATTCGACAGTAAGTTTTATGTCAACCTTATTTAATATTTTTATGTATAATTCTTTTTGCTCAGTTTTGCTGTGTCATTCTGGTCTTATTTGCCCATGATGTTGAGGGAGTATTTGATACCAAATGTAGACTAGGATTTTCTCTAAAAGTCCGATTACAAAAAGAATGCAATATTTCTATGCATGTTTCACATTTGAATAGGGTTTTCTGTCCTCTCTATCACAATTGAAAAGTACTTTTCCATAATCATCCTCCTTCCTTTTGATTTTGCTGTGCTTTCTGTCTTATTTTCTCTTCATTTTAGAAAATCTTGAAAAAATTTGAACCTTGTTCTCCTTCTATGCATGCAAGACCTGGTTATGCATTCTACTGTTTTTTGTACATAAACTCACATAAACGTACATAAACTGTTTTTCATATTTTAATATATTGTATCTTGTTTTTAGTTTTAATCACATGGTTGTAATTTTTGCGCTGATGTTCATATACACTGCATGAGTTTTTGCGGACATCTTTTTGTGAACTTATGTATAGAATCTGTTTATGGTATACAAATCTGTCATCTGCTTTGTTGGCAAAGTCATGTTAGTAAAAAGCAATACAATTGACGAGAATACTGTCGAATACAAAATGTTTTCCTTTACTGTCTTACCCTTAGATACATGTGACTACAGTGACTTTTCTCCTCGTTCCAGCTCATGTTGAAGAGGATATACCAGAAAACAAGGATGCAGAAACGGGAAAAACCAAATTAAGGCGATCAAAGTCAGTAGTGTCCTCCAGGTTTAAAATTATAAAAAAGACGAAACGAGACAGACCAACAAGGAAGACTTTACCATCAACGTTGACAGAGGTGCTATTTAATACTATTTACATACATCATTGCAAATTATTATCGTAGCAATATTTATTAGAGAAGTATTTCCAGATCTTTTTCTAAGCGTTTCAGCACGCAAGAAAAGTATTTTGTTCTGATCTGATGAAAATATGATGGATCTGACCGAATGATACATCATTGTGTACATAGCATTGCTTGTTTATCATGGTGTATTGCGCAATTGAACAACTGTATATTTAACTGTTATTTCTGTGATGGCCTAGTAGCTGGCCATTGCATACTGTGGTTTCCTTTTCCCTCGAATCACCTTGGCTTGATGTATAGAGTTTAAGTGCTTGTATGCAAATGGTCTTATTGTCACTTTTTTGCTGTGTTCTTCAGGTCTGTGCGCAGGATCAAGAATGCAGTATATCCGGGTATTTATTCATTATCAAAAAAAAGAAACAAAAGAAGCGATGGTTTGTTCTGAAGGAGCATGCTCTTTACTCATATAAAGCGCCGTCGGTTAGTACAAAAATGCTATTTTATCAATCTAAGGCCCTTTGATCATACGATGATCCAACGACTTCTTGCACCAGCAGGCGAAACCCAAAGGGAAATGGATCATCAACTTCTTCAAGTTATATACAATCCTTTTTGGATAATACATAATACAGCATTTCATTAGGTTTTTTGATATTATCTACAGTTTTATTGGAGTAGAAATTACGATATTTGCTAAGTTTGAATGATATGAAGTTGGATAAATGAAAAGCTCCCGAAATGGAAGTGTGATCCAGAGCTAAAGATCCCCTCATATGAGGTAATGACATCTCTACAATACCTCACATCCATGACACTCCAATTTGCTGCTACGTAAACATTCTCAGGCGATTAAGGTGGAATGGGGTTATGATGCAAATAATTTATTGATTGATATTCCTGCGCAGGATCCCGCAGCACATTCAACATTAGCAGTCCTTGGTTACAGCATCAGTGTTACTGGTGACGTATGTAGACATATTTGAATTGTAACTTTGTATTATCAGTAGGTCCTATTTTGCGGCTTATCCTAACGAGTTGAATAGGATATTAGTGATATACCTATCGACTGACATTAACAATATGGAATTTCTCATTGATTTTCCTAATTAATTTCTTTTATGTAAGGTATGTTTAAGTCTATAATGCCTGAATTATCATGTTAAATCGTACACACGTTATCTTTTTAAACAGTGCATAAATTATCATTTGTTATCGCTCATTCATTACCAATTGAAACCGTGCATAAGTTAGCATATGAAATCGTAAGTACATTACCATTTGAAACAGTGAATGAATTATAATTTGAATTGCTGATACATTATTATGTCTAA
Organism: Mastigias papua; assembly: GCA_964019165.1. Lineage (NCBI taxonomy): Eukaryota > Metazoa > Cnidaria > Scyphozoa > Rhizostomeae > Mastigiidae > Mastigias > Mastigias papua. The sequence goes on along the minus strand of OZ025286.1, from coordinate 592,835 downwards.
TCATGCTGCTCATTTTTGTAAAAAAGGATACTTTTTTGTTGCAGTTTGATGCTGGAGATTTTCTGTTCCAGTTAGAACATAGTGGGCTGAAAGAGCCTTATGTTTATAAAGCTGAAAGTCGCGAATCAGCTGATATGTAAGTAGCTTATGATATTTTAATTTAAGTGGGGGGAACAATTGTTCTGTGGTTTTTGTTGTCTTTTGAATTTGGGACATATGAGCTATTCAATGGAAATTCCTTGGAGAATCAAACTATTGAAAGGTAGGAATCTGGTAGTGAAAGATAACAGGGAATTATCAAATGATGCAGAAATTAATTTTTAAAACATACGAAATAGAGCAATAAAAAAGGCCTAACGGTGTTTCTGTTTTGAAGTGTACGTGGTTGTTTCTTGTTTTTCAGGTGGGTGAATGCTTTACGGAAAGCTGCCTCCCTTCAATCTTCATAGAGTTGATTCCATTCCCACGTGAGTGAATTTTATAGCGTTTGATCTGTGAAAGATCTTTATAGGTACAATTTCAGTTAAATATTGTCGGAATTTTTATTATGCTTTGCAAATATCTTTTGCTGATAATATTTTTATCAAAAATTTTGTATCTTTATATTAGTAAGTTTGAAGTAGAGCCAAAAGCTTTTTGTAATGTTGAGGAAGTATGAGATACAAGACTCAAAAACAGCAACATATAAATACTGCTGTGCTAACTTCGAACAGAATATGATCGCCAGTACCACTCATTTATTAGATGATGAGATGTAATGATCTCCGCTTTTTTGGATCCCATGGTGTGGTGCAAATAAGACCCGCGTTTTAGGGGTAAGCAGTTCATTCAGGTTATTGGTGAGCTTTGTCACACTGAGTGATAAATAAAATCTGGTGTCAGCTGGAGTGATTACAGTTGTCAAGGGTAGATTATAGTTTAAATGTTAACAGCAGGGTTGTCCAACGTTTTTCAAGAAGGGCCACTTTTAAATTTAGGCCTTAGATGGAGGGCCACTTTTTGCATACCGTAATAAATACAATAGAGTTATATATAAAACTTTTACCTCTGCGCAGGCCACACCAGATAACATGGCAGGCCACCCCTGTTATAGAGTATTTTCTTCCAAGTGTTGGAATTAACCCGTTGGATAACTTCGGGTGCATCCGCCATCATGTCAGTTGAACAACTCCAGCCAAAGTTTCATCAATGAACCGACTTTTTGCAATATTCCATGGAAATGATGAGAGTAAGCAAAATAAATGCTCCGTTGCTTGTATACGGTAAAAACTGGCATAAAACGACAACTTTTAAAAAGAACTAGACCCAAAACTTCCATCATTTTTATGGCTTGCGTTAAGGCCTAATTTTATCAAGAAAGTTTGACTACTTAATGTATATTAGGTAGAAAAAGTATTTTTTATTGCGAACGACTACTTGAATTATTTGTTCACACGTCTGTTCTAAGGATCTGTTTAGCCTAGGTTCAGAAGGGGGACTTTATTGCTGGTGTTTAGTGTAGATGTGAATACCTTGCCATTTTAAACATTCTTGCACCTCACTTCATATGGTACATAACTCTGTAGAGTTTCGGCATATTAGCTTTTTCACTCTCAGCAAATGAAAGAATCAACACGACAGAATTTTAGGACATTATGCATTCAAGAATTTAAGTCAAGTAATTTGATAACATCCTTTACTTCATTCGTATATAATTTACTTTCTTTATCAAGCACAAAATTTAATTTTTACATGATTGTTAAATCTTCTAGATTGGATTTGAATAAAAAGTATGAGTATTTTAGTCTAAAGTGTGCATTTCTCTGAATCGATTTAATTACTGGTTTGCCAGATTTCATCGTCATTAGGTAGAAGTAAAATCATACAGGCAGCAGAGGCTATAACCTTACTTTTTAACCTGAAAATCTACCCATCTTCAACTTGCACCGTTCTTATTTTTCAGCCCCAGTCGACCCATTACCACACTGTAATTTATCGAAACATACCAGGACTGTAGATCTGGTTTGTTTAAAAACTTATCTCACATTCATGCACTTCGACCCGCAATCACCATCCAAGCAATTTACATTAGGCCACTTTTCAACTATAGCTGAGACTACTATGGACCTACCTTTGGCCAAAGCTGGATTACTTCCATCATTTCAATCTTACATCAGAATATGTCCATTTCAAGTCCGGTCATTTTGTGCAAACAGATAAAAGCTAATTTTCGTCACTTTCCAATCCGCAATCAAGCTCACTGCCTTTCAAGTTGGATGATTTCTGTAATAAATACAAAGGCTATGCCCTATCTTATCGACCAAACTCGGCTAGTTTTTATCACTTTGCCAATCTGTAAACAAACCCAGTCAGATTCATCGTGGCTCATTTTTTCGCATAATAGAGAGGCTATGGACTTACTGTTTGATAAACATTGACTTATTGACATTACTTAACATTTGGTTGATCTGCCTCATACACGCTTTCTTTATAAGGAACCACTTCACAAGGAATATACATAGAATGCGGAACTATTTAAAGAACTTATACTACTTGTGAAAAATTTCCCTAAGGAACTTTCAATTTGAACGATTTTTATACCACCAAACATCAAGGAGCTAGTAAGTTGATTCCACTTATTTGCAGTAAACATTCACCTACACTCTTTGCTATGCTTGTATCAAGTCCTCTAATTTTCATAGATTTTACATTATAAACATTCGTGGCATCATTGAAGATTTCAATCCTTTCCTTGTCTCTGTAACATTCTAAAGACACTAATTATGAACTAAAAATATATGACCTGTTATGGACATATTAATACCAATATTTCCTCATTAGACGTCCACAACTACGGACATTCTACAACTAGGTCTTGAGCCAAGCTCCCTATCATAGCCGGTGCTTCAGTCAATAATCCCAATAACATTTGACTGACTTACATAACCAATATTGATTGATTTTGATTGCAGATTGACAAGTGATGAAAATGAGCCAATTTTGGCCAAAAAGTAAGGCTATAGCCTTGGTATTTTGCCCAAACATGACCGAAATTGAAATTGATTGATTTTGATTGCAGATTGAAAAGTGATGAAAATGGGCCAAATTTGGCCAAACAGTAAGGCTATAGCCTTGGTATTTTGCCCAAAAATGACCGAAATTGAAATTGATTGATTTTGATTGCAGATTGAAAAGTGATGAAAATGAGCCAATTTTGGCCAAAAAGTAAGGCTATAGCCTTGGTATTTTGCCCAAAAATGACCGACATTGAAATTGATTAATTTTGATTGCAGATTGAAAAGTGATGAAAATGAGCCAATTTTGGCCAAAAAGTAAGGCTATAGCCTTGGTATTTTGCCCAAAAATGACCGAAATTGAAATTGATTGATTTTGATTGCAGATTGAAAAGTGATGAAACTGAGCCAATTTTGGCCAAAAAGTAAGGCTATAGCCTTGGTATTTTGCCCGAAAATGACCGAAATTGAAATTGATTGATTTTGATTGCAGATTGAAAAGTGATGAAAATGAGCCAATTTTGGCCAAAAAGTAAGGCTATAGCCTTGGTATTTTGCCCAAAAATGACCGAAATTGAAATTGATTGATATTGATTGCAGATTGAAAAGTGATGAAAATGGGCCAAATTTGGCCAAAAAGTAAGGCTATAGCCTTGGTATTTTGCCCAAAAGTGACCGAAATTGAAATTGATTGATTTTGATTGCAGATTGAAAATTGATGAAAATGAGCCAACTTTGGCCAAAAAGTAAGGCTATAGCCTTGGTGTTTTGCCCAAAAATGACCGAAATTCAAATTGATTGATTTTGATTGCAGATTGAAAAGTGATGAAAATGAGCCAATTTTGGCCAAAAAGTAAGGCTATAGCCTTGGTATTTTGCCCAAAAATGACCGAAATTGAAATTGATTGAGTTTGAGTGCAGATTGAAAAGTGATGAAAATGAGCCAATTTTGGCCAAAAAGTAAGGCTATAGCCTTGGTATTTTGCCCAAAAATGACCGAAATTGAAATTGATTGATTTTGATTGCAGATTGAAAAGTGATGAAAATGAGCCAATTTTGGCCAAAAAGTAAGGCTATAGCCTTGGTATTTTGCCCAAAAATGACCGAAATTGAAATTGATTGATATTGATTGCAGATTGAAAAGTGATGAAAATGAGCCAATTTTGGCCAAAAAGTAAGGCTATAGCCTTGGTATTTTGCCCAAAAATGACCGAAATTGAAATTGATTGATTTTGATTGCAGATTGAAAAGTGATGAAAATGAGCCAATTTTGGCCAAAAAGTAAGGCTATAGCCTTGGTATTTTGCCCAAAAATGACCGAAATTGAAATTGATTGATGTTGATTGCAGATTGAAAAGTGATGAAAATGAGCCAATTTTGGCCAAAAAGTAAGGCTATAGCCTTGGTATTTTGCCCAAACATGACCGAAATTGAAATTGATTGAGTTTGATTGCAGATTGAAAAGTGATGAAAATGAGCCAATTTTGGCCAAAAAGTAAGGCTATAGCGTTGGTATTTTGCCCAAAAATGACCGAAATTGAAATTGATTGATTTTGATTGTAGATTGAAAATTGATGAAAATGAGCCAACTTTGGCCAAAAAGTAAGGCTATAGCCTTGGTGTTTTGCCCAAAAATGACCGAAATTGAAATTGATTGATTTTGATTGCAGATTGAAAAGTGATGAAAATGAGCCAATTTTGGCCAAAAAGTAAGGCTATAGCCTTGGTATTTTGCCCAAAAATGACCGAAATTGAAATTGATTGAGTTTGAGTGCAGATTGACAAGTGATGAAAATGAGCCAATTTTGGCCAAAAAGTAAGGCTATAGCCTTGGTATTTTGCCCAAACATGACCGAAATTGAAATTGATTGATTTTGATTGCAGATTGAAAAGTGATGAAAATGGGCCAAATGTGGCCAAAAAGTAAGGCTATAGCCTTGGTATTTTGCCCAAAAATGACCGAAATTGAAATTGATTGATTTTGATTGCAGATTGAAAAGTGATGAAAATGAGCCAATTTTGGCCAAAAAGTAAGGCTATAGCCTTGGTATTTTCCCCAAACATGACCGAAATTGAAATTGATTGATTTTGATTGCAGATTGAAAAGTGATGAAAATGAGCCAATTTTGGCCAAAAAGTAAGGCTATAGCCTTGGTATTTTGCCCAAAAATGACCGAAATTGAAATTGATTGATATTGATTGCAGATTGAAAAGTGATGAAAATGAGCCAATTTTGGCCCAAAAGTAAGGCTATAGCCTTGGTATTTTGCCCAAAAATGACCGAAATTGAAATTGATTGATATTGATTGCAGATTGAAAAGTGATGAAAATGAGCCAATTTTGGCCCAAAAGTAAGGCTATAGCCTTGGTATTTTGCCCAGAAATGACCGAAATTGAAATTGATTAATTTTGATTGCAGATTGAAAAGTGATGAAAATGAGCCAATTTTGGCCAAAAAGTAAGGCTATAGCCTTGGTATTTTGCCCAAAAATGACCGAAATTGAAATTGATTGATTTTGATTGCAGATTGAAAAGTGATGAAAATGAGCCAATTTTGGCCAAAAAGTAAGGCTATAGCCTTGGTATTTTGCCCAAAAATGACCGAAATTGAAATTGATTGATTTTGATTGCAGATTGAAAAGTGATGAAAATGAGCCAATTTTGGCCAAAAAGTAAGGCTATAGCCTTGGTATTTTGCCCAAAAATGACCGAACTTGAAAGTGATTGATTTTGATTGCAGATTGAAAAGTGATGAAAATGAGCCAAAGTTGGCCAAAAAGTAAGGCTATAGCCTTGGTATTTTGCCCAAAAATGACCGAAATTGAAATTGATTGATTTTGATTGCACATTGAAAAGTGATGAAATTGAGCCAATTTTGGCCAAAAAGTAAGGCTATAGCCTTGGTATTTTGCCCAAAAATGACCGAAATTGAAATTGATTGATTTTGATTGCACATTGAAAAGTGATGAAAATGAGGCAATTTTGGCCAAACAGTAAGGCTATAGCCTTGGTATTTTGCCCAAAAATGACCAAAATTGAACTTCATTGATTTTGATTGCACATTGAAAAGTGATGAAAATGAGGCAATTTTGGCCAAACAGTAAGGCTATAGCCTTGGTATTTTGCCCAAAAATGACCAAAATTGAACTTCATTGATTTTGATTGCACATTGAAAAGTGATGAAAATGAGGCAATTTTAGCCAAAAGGTAAGGCTATAGCCTTGGTATTTTGCCCAAAAATGACCGAAATTGAAATTGATTGATTTTGATTGCACATTGAAAAGTGATGAAAATGAGGCAATTTTGGCCAAAAAGTAAGGCTATAGCCTTGGTATTTTGCCCAAAAATGACCGAAATTGAAATCGATTGATTTTGATTGCAGATTGAAAAGTGATGAAAATGAGCCAATTTTGGCCAAAAAGTAAGGCTATAGCCTTGGTATTTTGCCCAAACATGACCGACATTGAAATTGATTGATTTTGATTGCAGATTGAAAAGTGATGAAAATGAGCCAATTTTGGCCAAAAAGTAAGGCTATAGCCTTGGTATTTTGCCCAAAAATGACCGACATTGAAATTGATTGATGTTGATTCCAGATTGACAAGTGATGAAAATGAGCCAATTTTGGCCAAAAAGTAAGGCTATAGCCTTGGTATTTTGCCCAAAAATGACCGAAATTGAAATTGATTGATATTGATTGCAGATTGAAAAGTGATGAAAATGAGCCAATTTTGGCCAAAAAGTAAGGCTATAGCCTTGGTATTTTGCCCAAAAATGACCGAAATTGAAAGTGATTGATATTGATTCCAGATTGAAAAGTGATGAAAATGAGCCAATTTTGGCCAAAAAGTAAGGCTATATCCTTGGTATTTTGCCCAAAAATGACCGACATTGAAATTGATTGATGTTGATTCCAGATTGAAAAGTGATGAAAATGAGCCAATTTTGTCCAAACAGTAAGGCTATAGCCTTGGTATTTTGCCCAAAAATGACCGAAATTGAAATTGATTGATTTTGATTGCAGATTGAAAAGTGATGAAAATGAGCCAAAGTTGGCCAAAAAGTAAGGCTATAGCCTTGGTATTTTGCCCAAAAATGACCGAAATTGAAATTGATTGATTTTGATTGCAGATTGAAAAGTGATGAAAATGAGCCAATTTTGGCCAAAAAGTAAGGCTATAGCCTTGGTATTTTGCCCAAAAATGACCGAAATTGAAATTGATTGATTTTGATTGCAGATTGAAAAGTGATGAAAATGAGCCAATTTTGGCCAAAAAGTAAGGCTATAGCCTTGGTATTTTGCCCAAAAATGACCGAAATTGAAATTGATTGATGTTGATTGCACATTGAAAAGTGATGAAAATGAGGCAATTTTAGCCAAAAGGTAAGGCTATAGCCTTGGTATTTTGCCCAAAAATGACCGAAATTGAAATTGATTGATTTTGATTGCACATTGAAAAGTGATGAAAATGAGGCAATTTTGGCCAAAAAGTAAGGCTATAGCCTTGGTATTTTGCCCAAAAATGACCGAAATTGAAATCGATTGATTTTGATTGCAGATTGAAAAGTGATGAAAATGAGCCAATTTTGGCCAAAAAGTAAGGCTATAGCCTTGGTATTTTGCCCAAAAATGACCGACATTGAAATTGATTGATTTTGATTGCAGATTGAAAAGTGATGAAAATGAGCCAATTTTGGCCAAAAAGTAAGGCTATAGCCTTGGTATTTTGCCCAAAAATGACCGACATTGAAATTGATTGATGTTGATTCCAGATTGAAAAGTGATGAAAATGAGCCAATTTTGGCCAAAAAGTAAGGCTATAGCCTTGGTATTTTGCCCAAAAATGACCGAAATTGAAATTGATTGATATTGATTGCAGATTGAAAAGTGATGAAAATGAGCCAATTTTGGCCAAAAAGTAAGGCTATAGCCTTGGTATTTTGCCCAAAAATGACCGAAATTGAAAGTGATTGATATTGATTCCAGATTGAAAAGTGATGAAAATGAGCCAATTTTGGCCAAAAAGTAAGGCTATATCCTTGGTATTTTGCCCAAAAATGACCGACATTGAAATTGATTGATGTTGATTCCAGATTGAAAAGTGATGAAAATGAGCCAATTTTGTCCAAACAGTAAGGCTATAGCCTTGGTACTTTGCCCAAAAATGACCGAAATTGAAATTGATTGATTTTGATTGCAGATTGAAAAGTGATGAAAATGAGCCAAAGTTGGCCAAAAAGTAAGGCTATAGCCTTGGTATTTTGCCCAAAAATGACCGAAATTGAAATTGATTGATTTTGATTGCAGATTGAAAAGTGATGAAAATGAGCCAATTTTGGCCAAAAAGTAAGGCTATAGCCTTGGTATTTTGCCCAAAAATGACCGAAATTGAAATTGATTGATTTTGATTGCACATTGAAAAGTGATGAAAATGAGGCAATTTTGGCCAAAAAGTAAGGCTATAGCCTTGGTATTTTGCCCAAAAATGACCAAAATTGAACTTCATTGATTTTGATTGCACATTGAAAAGTGATGAAAATGAGGCAATTTTAGCCAAAAGGTAAGGCTATAGCCTTGGTATTTTGCCCAAAAATGACCGAAATTGAAATTGATTGATTTTGATTGCACATTGAAAAGTGATGAAAATGAGGCAATTTTGGCCAAAAAGTAAGGCTATAGCCTTGGTATTTTGCCCAAAAATGACCGAAATTGAAATCGATTGATTTTGATTGCAGATTGAAAAGTGATGAAAATGAGCCAATTTTGGCCAAAAAGTAAGGCTATAGCCTTGGTATTTTGCCCAAAAATGACCGACATTGAAATTGATTGATTTTGATTGCAGATTGAAAAGTGATGAAAATGAGCCAATTTTGGCCAAAAAGTAAGGCTATAGCCTTGGTATTTTGCCCAAAAATGACCGACATTGAAATTGATTGATGTTGATTCCAGATTGAAAAGTGATGAAAATGAGCCAATTTTGGCCAAAAAGTAAGGCTATAGCCTTGGTATTTTGCCCAAAAATGACCGAAATTGAAATTGATTGATATTGATTGCAGATTGAAAAGTGATGAAAATGAGCCAATTTTGGCCAAAAAGTAAGGCTATAGCCTTGGTATTTTGCCCAAAAATGACCGAAATTGAAAGTGATTGATATTGATTCCAGATTGAAAAGTGATGAAAATGAGCCAATTTTGGCCAAAAAGTAAGGCTATATCCTTGGTATTTTGCCCAAAAATGACCGACATTGAAATTGATTGATGTTGATTCCAGATTGAAAAGTGATGAAAATGAGCCAAATTTGTCCAAACAGTAAGGCTATAGCCTTGGTATTTTGCCCAAAAATGACCGAAATTGAAATTGATTGATTTTGATTGCAGATTGAAAAGTGATGAAAATGAGCCAAAGTTGGCCAAAAAGGAAGGCTATAGCCTTGGTATTTTGCCCAAAAATGACCGAAATTGAAATTGATTGATTTTGATTGCAGATTGAAAAGTGATGAAAATGAGCCAATTTTGGCCAAAAAGTAAGGCTATAGCCTTGGTATTTTGCCCAACAATGACCGAAATTGAAATTGATTGATTTTGATTGCAGATTGAAAAGTGATGAAAATGAGCCAATTTTGGCCAAAAAGTAAGGCTATAGCCTTGGTATTTTGCCCAAAAATGACCGAAATTGAAATTGATTGATGTTGATTCCAGATTGAAAAGTGATGAAAATGAGCCAATTTTGGCCAAAAAGTAAGGCTATAGCCTTGGTATTTTGCCCAAAAATGACCGAAATTGAAATTGATTGATTTTGATTGCAGACTGAAAAGTGATGAAAATGAGCCAATTTTGGCCAAACAGTAAGGCTATAGCCTTGGTATTTTGCCCAAAAATGACCGAAATTGAAATTGATTGATTTTGATTGCAGATTGAAAAGTGATGAAAATGAGCCAAAGTTGGCCAAAAAGTAAGGCTATAGCCTTGGTATTTTGCCCAAAAATGACCGAAATTGAAATTGATTGATTTTGATTGCAGATTGAAAAATGATGAAAATGAGCCATTGCTGGCCAAAAAGTAAGGCTATAGCCTTGGTATTTTGCCCAAAAATGACCGAAATTGAAATTGATTGATTTTGATTGCAGATTGAAAAGTGATGAAAATGAGCCAATTTTGGCCAAAAGGTAAGGCTATAGCCTTGGTATTTTGCCCAAAAATGACCGAAATTGAAATTGATTGATTTTGATTGCAGATTGAAAAGTGATGAAAATGAGCCAAAGTTGGCCAAAAAGTAAGGCTATAGCCTTGGTATTTTGCCCAAAAATGACCGAAATTGAAATTGATTGATTTTGATTGCAGATTGAAAAGTGATGAAAATGAGCCAAGTTTGGCCAAAAAGTAAGGCTATAGCCTTGGTATTTTGCCCAAAAATGACCGAAATTGAAATTGATTGATATTGATTGCAGATTGACAAGTGATGAAAATGAGCCAATTTTGTCCAAACAGTAAGGCTATAGCCTTGGTATTTTGCCCAAAAATGACCGAAATTGAAATTGATTGATTTTGATTGCAGATTGAAAAGTGATGAAAATGAGCCAAAGTTGGCCAAAAAGGAAGGCTATAGCCTTGGCATTTTGCCCAAAAATGACCGAAATTGAAATTGATTGATTTTGATTGCAGATTGAAAAGTGATGAAAATGAGCCAATTTTGGCCAAAAAGTAAGGCTATAGCCTTGGTATTTTGCCCAAAAATGACCGAAATTGAAATTGATTGATTTTGATTGCAGATTGAAAAGTGATGAAAATGAGCCAATTTTGGCCAAAAAGTAAGGCTATAGCCTTGGTATTTTGCCCAAAAATGACCGAAATTGAAATTGATTGATGTTGATTCCAGATTGAAAAGTGATGAAAATGAGCCAATTTTGGCCAAAAAGTAAGGCTATAGCCTTGGTATTTTGCCCAAAAATGACCGAAATTGAAATTGATTGATTTTGATTGCAGATTGAAAAGTGATGAAAATGAGCCAATTTTGGCCAAACAGTAAGGCTATAGCCTTGGTATTTTGCCCAAAAATGACCGAAATTGAAATTGATTGATTTTGATTGCAGATTGAAAAGTGATGAAAATGAGCCAAAGTTGGCCAAAAAGTAAGGCTATAGCCTTGGTATTTTGCCCAAAAATGACCGAAATTGAAATTGATTGATTTTGATTGCAGATTGAAAAATGATGAAAATGAGCCATTGCTGGCCAAAAAGTAAGGCTATAGCCTTGGTATTTTGCCCAAAAATGACCGAAATTGAAATTGATTGATTTTGATTGCAGATTGAAAAGTGATGAAAATGAGCCAATTTTGGCCAAAAAGTAAGGCTATAGCCTTGGTATTTTGCCCAAAAATGACCGAAATTGAAATTGATTGATTTTGATTGCAGATTGAAAAGTGATGAAAATGAGCCAAAGTTGGCCAAAAAGTAAGGCTATAGCCTTGGTATTTTGCCCAAAAATGACCGAAATTGAAATTGATTGATTTTGATTGCAGATTGAAAAGTGATGAAAATGAGCCAAGTTTGGCCAAAAAGTAAGGCTATAGCCTTGGTATTTTGCCCAAAAATGACCGAAATTGACATTGATTGATATTGATTGGAGATTGACAAGTGTTGAATATGAGCCAATTTTGGCCAAAAAGTAAGGCTATAGCCTTGGTATTTTGCCCAAAAATGACCGAAATTGAAATTGATTGATTTTGATTGCAGATTGAAAAGTGATGAAAATGAGCCAATTTTGGCCAAAAAGTAAGGCTATAGCCTTGGTATTTTGCCCACAAATGACCGAAATTGAAATTGATTGATGTTGATTCCAGATTGAAAAGTGATGAAAATGAGCCAATTTTGGCCAAAAAGTAAGGCTATAGCCTTGGTATTTTGCCCAAAAATGACCGAAATTGAAATTGATTGATATTGATTGCAGATTGAAAAGTGATGAAAATGAGCCATTGTTGGCCAAACAGTAAGGCTATAGCCTTGGTATTTTGCCCAAAAATGACCGAAATTGAAATTGATTGATTTTGATTGCAGATTGAAAAGTGATGAAAATGAGCCAAAGTTGGCCAAAAAGTAAGGCTATAGCCTTGGTATTTTGCCCAAAAATGACCGAAATTGAAATTGATTGATTTTGATTGCAGATTGAAAAATGATGAAAATGAGCCATTGCTGGCCAAAAAGTAAGGCTATAGCCTTGGTATTTTGCCCAAAAATGACCGAAATTGAAATTGATTGATTTTGATTGCAGATTGAAAAGTGATGAAAATGAGCCAATTTTGGCCAAAAAGTAAGGCTATAGCCTTGGTATTTTGCCCAAAAATGACCGAAATTGAAATTGATTGATTTTGATTGCAGATTGAAAAGTGATGAAAATGAGCCAAAGTTGGCCAAAAAGTAAGGCTATAGCCTTGGTATTTTGCCCAAAAATGACCGAAATTGAAATTGATTGATTTTGATTGCAGATTGAAAAGTGATGAAAATGAGCCAAGTTTGGCCAAAAAGTAAGGCTATAGCCTTGGTATTTTGCCCAAAAATGACCGAAATTGACATTGATTGATATTGATTGGAGATTGACAAGTGTTGAATATGAGCCAATTTTGGCCAAAAAGTAAGGCTATAGCCTTGGTATTTTGCCCAAAAATGACCGAAATTGAAATTGATTGATTTTGATTGCAGATTGAAAAGTGATGAAAATGAGCCAATTTTGGCCAAAAAGTAAGGCTATAGCCTTGGTATTTTGCCCACAAATGACCGAAATTGAAATTGATTGATGTTGATTCCAGATTGAAAAGTGATGAAAATGAGCCAATTTTGGCCAAAAAGTAAGGCTATAGCCTTGGTATTTTGCCCAAAAATGACCGAAATTGAAATTGATTGATATTGATTGCAGATTGAAAAGTGATGAAAATGAGCCATTGTTGGCCAAACAGTAAGGCTATAGCCTTGGTATTTTGCCCAAAAATGACCGAAATTGAAATTGATTGATTTTGATTGCAGATTGAAAGGTGATGAAAATGAGCCAATTTTGGCCAAAAAGTAAGGCTATAGCCTTGGTATTTTGCCCAAAAATGACCGAAATTGAAATTGATTGATTTTGATTGCAGATTGAAAAGTGATGAAAATGAGCCAATTTTGGCCAAACAGTAAGGCTATAGCCTTGGTATTTTGCCCAAAAATGACCGAAATTGAAATTGATTGATTTTGATTGCAGATTGAAAAGTGATGAAAATGAGCCAAAGTTGGCCAAAAAGTAAGGCTATAGCCTTGGTATTTTGCCCAAAAATGACCGAAATTGAAATTGATTGATTTTGATTGCAGATTGAAAAGTGATGAAAATGAGCCAATTTTGGCCAAAAAGTAAGGCTATAGCCTTGGTATTTTGCCCAAAAATGACCGAACTTGAAATTGATTGATGTTGATTCCAGATTGAAAAGTGATGAAAATGAGCCAATTTTGGCCAAAAAGTAAGGCTATAGCCTTGGTATTTTGCCCAAAAATGACCGAAATTGAAATTGATTGATATTGATTGCAGATTGAAAAGTGATGAAAATGAGCCAATTTTGGCCAAAAAGTAAGGCTATAGCCTTGGTAGTTTGCCCAAAAATGACCGACATTGAAATTGATTGATATTGATTCCAGATTGAAAAGTGATGAAAATGAGCCAATTTTGGCCAAAAAGTAAGGCTATAGCCTTGGTATTTTGCCCAAAAATGACCGAAATTGAAATTGATTGATATTGATTGCAGATTGAAAAGTGATGAAAATGAGCCATTGTTGGCCAAAAAGTAAGGCTATAGCCTTGGTATTTTGCCCAAAAATGACCGAAATTGAAATTGATTGATTTTGATTGCAGATTGAAAGGTGATGAAAATGAGCCAATTTTGGCCAAAAAGTAAGGCTATAGCCTTGGTATTTTGCCCAAAAATGACCGAAATTGAAATTGATTGAGTTTGATTGCAGATTGAAAAGTGATGAAAATGAGCCAATTTTGGCCAAACAGTAAGGCTATAGCCTTGGTATTTTGCCCAAAAATGACCGAAATTGAAATTGATTGATATTGATTGCAGATTGAAAAGTGATGAAAATGAGCCAATTTTGGCCAAAAAGTAAGGCTATAGCCTTGGTAGTTTGCCCAAAAATGACCGAAATTGAAATTGATTGATTTTGATTGCAGATTGAAAAGTGATGAAAATGAGCCAAAGTTGGCCAAAAAGTAAGGCTATAGCCTTGGTATTTTGCCCAAAAATGACCGAAATTGAAATTGATTGATTTTGATTGCAGATTGACAAGTGATGAAAATGAGCCAATTTTGGCCAAAAAGTAAGGCTATAGCCTTGGTATTTTGCCCAAAAATGACCGAAATTGAAATTGATTGATTTTGATTGCAGATTGAAAAGTGATGAAAATGAGCCAAAGTTGGCCAAAAAGTAAGGCTATAGCCTTGGTATTTTGCCCAAAAATGACCGAAATTGAAATTGATTGATTTTGATTGCAGATTGAAAAGTGATGAAAATGAGCCAATTTTGGCCAAAAAGTAAGGCTATAGCCTTGGTATTTTGCCCAAAAATGACCGAAATTGAAATTGATTGATTTTGATTGCAGATTGAAAAGTGATGAAAATGAGCCAAGTTTGGCCAAAAAGTAAGGCTATAGCCTTGGTATTTTGCCCAAAAATGACCGAAATTGAAATTGATTGATTTTGATTGCAGATTGAAAAGTGATGAAAATGAGCCAATTTTGGCCAAAAAGTAAGGCTATAGCCTTGGTATTTTGCCCAAAAATGACCGAAATTGAAATTGATTGATTTTGATTGCAGATTGAAAAGTGATGAAAATGAGCCATTGTTGGCCAAACAGTAAGGCTATAGCCTTGGTATTTTGCCCAAAAATGACCGAAATTGAAATTGATTGATTTTGATTGCAGATTGAAAAGTGATGAAAATGAGCCAAGTTTGGCCAAAAAGTAAGGCTATAGCCTTGGTATTTTGCCCAAAAATGACCGAAATTGAAATTGATTGATTTTGATTGCAGATTGAAAAGTGATGAAAATGAGCCAATTTTGGCCAAAAAGTAAGGCTATAGCCTTGGTATTTTGCCCAAAAATGACCGAAATTGAAATTGATTGATTTTGATTGCAGATTGAAAAATGATGAAAATGAGCCATTGTTGGCCAAAAAGTAAGGCTATCGCCTTGGTATTTTGCCCAAAAATGACCGAAATTGAAATTGATTGATATTGATTGCAGATTGAAAAGTGATGAAAATGAGCCAAAGTTGGCCAAAAAGTAAGGCTATAGCCTTGGTATTTTGCCCAAAAATGACCGAAATTGAAATTGATTGATTTTGATTGCAGATTGAAAAGTGATGAAAATGAGGCAATTTTGGCCACAAAGTAAGGCTATAGCCTTGGTATTGTGCCCAAAAATGACCGAAATTGAAATTGATTGATTTTGATTGCAGATTGAAAAGTGATGAAAATGAGCCACTTTTGGCCAAAAAGTAAGGCTATAGCCTTGGTATTTTGCCCAAAAATGACCGAAATTGAAATTGATTGATATTGATTCCAGATTGAAAAGTGATGAAAATGAGCCATTGTTGGCCAAAAAGTAAGGCTATAGCCTTGGTATTTTGCCCAAAAATGACCGAAATTGAAATTGATTGATTTTGATTGCAGATTGAAAAGTGATGAAAATGAGCCAATTTTGGCCAAAAAGTAAGGCTATAGCCTTGGTATTTTGCCCAAAAATGACCGACATTGAAATTGATTGATGTTGATTCCAGATTGAAAAGTGATGAAAATGAGCCAATTCTGGCCAAAAAGTAAGGCTATAGCCTTGGTATTTTGCCCAAAAATGACCGAAATTGAAATTGATTGATTTTGATTGCAGATTGAAAAGTGATGAAAATGAGCCAAAGTTGGCCAAAAAGTAAGGCTATAGCCTTGGTATTTTGCCCAAACATGACCGAAATTGAAATTGATTGATTTTGATTGCAGATTGAAAAATGATGAAAATGAGCCATTGTTGGCCAAAAAGTAAGGCTATAGCCTTGGTATTTTGCCCAAAAATGACCGAAATTGAAATTGATTGATATTGATTGCAGATTGAAAAGTGATGAAAATGAGCCAAAGTTGGCCAAAAAGTAAGGCTATAGCCTTGGTATTTTGCCCAAAAATGACCGAAATTGAAATTGATTGATTTTGATTGCAGATTGAAAAATGATGAAAATGAGCCATTGTTGGCCAAAAAGTAAGGCTATAGCCTTGGTATTTTGCCCAAAAATGACCGAAATTGAAATTGATTGATTTTGATTGCAGATTGAAAAGTGATGAAAATGAGCCAATTTTGGCCAAAAAGTAAGGCTATAGCCTTGGTATTTTGCCCAAAAATGACCGAAATTGAAATCGATTGATTTTGATTGCAGATTGAAAAGTGATGAAAATGAGCCAATTTTGGCCAAAAAGTAAGGCTATAGCCTTGGTATTTTGCCCAAAAATGACCGACATTGAAATTGATTGATGTTGATTCCAGATTGAAAAGTGATGAAAATGAGCCAATTTTGGCCAAAAAGTAAGGCTATAGCCTTGGTATTTTGCCCAAAAATGACCGAAATTGAAATTGATTGATTTTGATTGCAGATTGAAAAGTGATGAAAATGAGCCAAAGTTGGCCAAAAAGTAAGGCTATAGCCTTGGTATTTTGCCCAAACATGACCGAAATTGAAATTGATTGATTTTGATTGCAGATTGAAAAATGATGAAAATGAGCCATTGTTGGCCAAAAAGTAAGGCTATAGCCTTGGTATTTTGCCCAAAAATGACCGAAATTGAAATTGATTGATATTGATTGCAGATTGAAAAGTGATGAAAATGAGCCAAAGTTGGCCAAAAAGTAAGGCTATAGCCTTGGTATTTTGCCCAAAAATGACCGAAATTGAAATTGATTGATTTTGATTGCAGATTGAAAAGTGATGAAAATGAGCCAATTTTGGCCAAAAAGTAAGGCTATAGCCTTGGTATTTTGCCCAAAAATGACCGAAATTGAAATTGATTGATTTTGATTGCAGATTGAAAAGTGATGAAAATGAGCCAAAGTTGGCCAAAAAGTAAGGCTATAGCCTTGGTATTTTGCCCAAAAATGACCGAAATTGAAATTGATTGATTTTGATTGCAGATTGAAAAGTGATGAAAATGAGCCAATTTTGGCCAAAAAGTAAGGCTATAGCCTTGGTATTTTGCCCAAAAATGACCGAAATTGAAATTGATTGATTTTGATTGCAGATTGAAAAGTGATGAAAATGAGCCAATTTTGGCCAAAAAGTAAGGCTATAGCCTTGGTATTTTGCCCAAAAATGACCGAAATTGAAATTGATTGATTTTGATTGCAGATTGAAAAGTGATGAAAATGAGCCAATTTTGGCCAAAAAGTAAGGCTATAGCCTTGGTATTTTGCCCAAAAATGACCGAAATTGAAATTGATTGATATTGATTCCAGATTGAAAAGTGATGAAAATGAGCCAATTTTGGCCAAAAAGTAAGGCTATAGCCTTGGTATTTTGCCCAAAAATGACCGAAATTGAAATTGATTGATATTGATTGCAGATTGAAAAGTGATGAAAATGAGCCAATTTTGGCCAAAAAGTAAGGCTATAGCCTTGGTATTTTGCCCAAAAATGACCGAAATTGAAATTGATTGATTTTGATTGCAGATTGAAAAGTGATGAAAATGAGCCAATTTTGGCCAAAAAGTAAGGCTATAGCCTTGGTATTTTGCCCAAAAATGACCGAAATTGAAATTGATTGATTTTGATTGCAGATTGAAAAGTGATGAAAATGAGCCAATTTTGGCCAAAAAGTAAGGCTATAGCCTTGGTATTTTGCCCAAAAATGACCGAAATTGAAATTGATTGATATTGATTGCAGATTGAAAAGTGATGAAAATGAGCCAATTTTGGCCAAAAAGTAAGGCTATAGCCTTGGTATTTTGCCCAAAAATGACCGAAATTGAAATTGATTGATTTTGATTGCAGATTGAAAAGTGATGAAAATGAGCCAATTTTGGCCAAAAAGTAAGGCTATAGCCTTGGTATTTTGCCCAAAAATGACCGAAATTGAAATTGATTGATTTTGATTGCAGATTGAAAAATGATGAAAATGAGCCATTGTTGGCCAAAAAGTAAGGCTATAGCCTTGGTATTTTGCCCAAAAATGACCGAAATTGAAATTGATTGATTTTGATTGCAGATTGAAAAGTGATGAAAATGAGCCAATTTTGGCCAAAAAGTAAGGCTATAGCCTTGGTATTTTGCCCAAAAATGACCGAAATTGAAATTGATTGATTTTGATTGCAGATTGAAAAGTGATGAAATTGAGCCAATTTTGGCCAAAAAGTAAGGCTATAGCCTTGGTATTTTGCCCAAAAATTACCGAAATTGAAATTGATTGATATTGATTGTAGATTGAAAAGTGATGAAAATGAGCCAATTTTGGCCAAAAAGTAAGGCTATAGCCTTGGTATTTTGCCCAAAAATGACCGAAATTGAAATTGATTGATTTTGATTGCAGATTGAAAAGTGATGAAAATGAGCCAATTTTGGCCAAAAAGTAAGGCTATAGCCTTGGTATTTTGCCCAAAAATGACCGAAATTGAAATTGATTGATTTTGATTGCAGATTGAAAAGTGATGAAAATGAGCCAAAGTTGGCCAAAAAGTAAGGCTATAGCCTTGGTATTTTGCCCAAAAATGACCGAAATTGAAATTGATTGATTTTGATTGCAGATTGAAAAGTGATGAAAATGAGCCAATTTTGGCCAAAAAGTAAGGCTATAGCCTTGGTATTTTGCCCAAAAATGACCGAAATTGAAATTGATTGATTTTGATTGCAGATTGAAAAGTGATGAAAATGAGCCAATTTTGGCCAAAAAGTAAGGCTATAGCCTTGGTATTTTGCCCAAAAATGACCGAAATTGAAATTGATTGATTTTGATTGCAGATTGAAAAGTGATGAAAATGAGCCAATTTTGGCCAAAAAGTAAGGCTATAGCCTTGGTATTTTGCCCAAAAATGACCGAAATTGAAATTGATTGATTTTGATTGCAGATTGAAAAGTGATGAAAATGAGCCAAAGTTGGCCAAAAAGTAAGGCTATAGCCTTGGTATTTTGCCCAAAAATGACCGAAATTGAAATTGATTGATTTTGATTGCAGATTGAAAAGTGATGAAAATGAGCCAATTTTGGCCAAAAAGTAAGGCTATAGCCTTGGTATTTTGCCCAAAAATGACCGAAATTGAAATTGATTGATTTTGATTGCAGATTGAAAAGTGATGAAAATGAGCCAATTTTGGCCAAAAAGTAAGGCTATAGCCTTGGTATTTTGCTCAAAAATGACCGAAATTGAAATTGATTGATTTTGATTGCAGATTGAAAAGTGATGAAAATGAGCCAATTTTGGCCAAAAAGTAAGGCTATAGCCTTGGTATTTTGCCCAAAAATGACCGAAATTGAAATTGATTGATATTGATTCCAGATTGAAAAGTGATGAAAATGAGCCAATTTTGGCCAAAAAGTAAGGCTATAGCCTTGGTATTTTGCCCAAAAATGACCGAAATTGAAATTGATTGATATTGATTGCAGATTGAAAAGTGATGAAAATGAGCCATTGTTGGCCAAAAAGTAAGGCTATAGCCTTGGTATTTTGCCCAAAAATGACCGAAATTGAAATTGATTGATTTTGATTGCAGATTGAAAAGTGATGAAAATGAGCCAATTTTGGCCAAAAAGTAAGGCTATAGCCTTGGTATTTTGCCCAAAAATGACCGAAATTGAAATTGATTGATTTTGATTGCAGATTGAAAAGTGATGAAAATGAGCCAATTTTGGCCAAAAAGTAAGGCTATAGCCTTGGTATTTTGCCCAAAAATGACCGAAATTGAAATTGATTGATTTTGATTGCAGATTGAAAAGTGATGAAAATGAGCCAATTTTGGCCAAAAAGTAAGGCTATAGCCTTGGTATTTTGCCCAAAAATGAAGGAAAGTGAAAGTGACTAATTTCGATCACAAAGTATGGAGATGAAAATAATGATGGTAATTCGGGCCAGGAAGGTAATGATATGATTTGTGGTAGGGTGACTATATGGTGATGCCTCCCTGTAGTGTTAACATGTTACCTATCATATTGTAATACAGTACCTGTGTTTTGTCAACGATAGTACCTGTGTTGATGTCTACGATTAGATTGATCACCTCTTGTGGTGATTGACATGCGTAGATGAAACATGCGAGGCAAGCAGAGTATCTAGAACCTGGAAAAACACGGATGGTAGCTACATGTGTTATTGAAAGGATTTAATTGGTAGTCATTCTTTTGAATATGTCTATGCCGTGGTCAATCCAGCTCTCCTTATCAACAAGATGTCTACCAAATGTTTGTTGCTCCGCTATTACACTTGCTCCCATAAAGGCGGCATTGGCTCTATTGTCGGCTGCATGTACCTGAAAGCCATAATACAAACTGCTAAATAGAGGGCATGTGACTATGCATCGGTGCTAGCAATAAACGATTAATTCATCGATGCATCCAACATGATCAATAATCATCAAGAACAATATTTTCCTTCTCAATATATTTACACTTATAAGCAGATTGCAAGATGATGTCAGTCCTGAACGTCGTTGGGATTTTGAACCTATATAATCTTGTGTATAGGCAGAACTCAAAACGCCAAAGTGAATTGAAAAGTATTGATACTGTAGCATAAATAGTGCTTATACTTACAACAATGTTGACAATTTCTGGCATCAGAATCTTGAGTTCTTTTTGAAGTCTATCTTGCAATCCTTTCAGAACAGATTAAGGCAACTGAGAAAAGTACTAGAGACTACTCCCTAGCAAAAGTAATAACAGACAATATTCCCAACAATACGCACTCGTCTGTAAAGAAGAGATTAAGATATCGCTATCTTCTCAAACCATATTTGTAAACAGACTTTCATGTTAAAGCATCACTGTGAAGATAAATGGAAACACCAATGCATGCGGTCACTTCATGCATTGATATTGTCACAGTGTTCTATGCTGCCATTGCGCTAAAACTAAGGCTTAAATCCCTAGAGGAAAAACAATAGAAGGAAAACTACTGAGATGCTATAATGACATTGCTAAAATTTAAGAAAAATAGACGAATTCTAGTTAAAGTTCAAAGTGGAGACCTTAGTTTGTGATATAGATAATTATGAACGAAAATTGTAGACAGTTCACCTTCAATCATTGTTGTTCCACCACTTAAGAAAATCTTTCTATAAAAACATAAATGAGAATCAAATTTAATTTCCTAAATGATTATTCCATATCAATAACTTGTGTACCATTCCCCATAACTAAGTATGTTTGAAACAAACATGCATTTTTTCATTTTACTTCATTTTGTTCATTATAAATTCAGTTACAAAACATATGACATAAACTCAATGACAAACAGCAAAAGAAATTTAAACAATGAAGCAGCACGATACAAATCTTTAAGGATGAGCTTTCAAAGTATGAACAATGATAAGATGAGAGTCACCTCTCCCACCTACTAGTTGTTATATATTACCAAGTCATGCAAATAACAGTCACTTATTAAAATTTCTTTCAGAATCCTAGATGGATTCTTGATTTTTGTGTATTTGTATTAGTTTTCCCTGAATCAATAAACCAATGGATCTTTTTTTGTCTTAAATTCATCCTTAGAAAATTCAGCTGAGTAAGCGAACGTCTGATCGTATTGGTTGCTTAAATATGATCGCCTTGATCGCAATGATTGCATAAATCGCATTTGTCACCTTAATTCCATTTACTACATCAATAGGCTGCATTAATTCTAAAAGGAATCAGTTGGAATTCCACCCTACGAAGAAGTCCAAAGAATTTCTCTAAAAGTCAACCCTCCCGATGATAGCTTTGCAAAATCAACCTATTCGTACCCAACCACACATCACACATAGGTTCATAGACTTAGTCCAAAGAGTATCAAGTTTTGAGTATTTTCTTTGGGTACAGATAGTCTCATTTCGTAGTTCATAAATAACATCCAACCAATCTACTAGCGAAAATCCTATGTAATAACAAACCTGCAAAGTTCCTTTCGATGATCAATCCCAGACTGTCTGACTGCTTTTTCCACCAATTTGTGAATACCATCATAGTCCTTCCCCCATTTATTTGGATCAAAGAGTCCTTCGGTGCAGCGAAATCGTTCACTTGATATGGATATTGACCTAAAACATGAATTATAAAATACTTAAAAAAATACATTAAAACTGAATATAATATAATATAATATAATATAATATAATATAATATAATATAATATAATATAATATAATATAACACAATAAAATATAGTATAATATAATATTATATAATTTATATATACATTTATATAATATATATATAAATATATATATATAAATTATATATATATATATATATATATATATATATATATATATATATATATATATATATATATATATATATATATATAATATATATATATAAACATAATACTGCCATATATAAATATAAATATAATATATATATATATATATATATATATATATATATATATATATATATATATATATATATATATATATATATATATATATATATATATATATAATATTCCTTATTGAAAAGCATCTTGAACTCATGATAAGAATGCTAGTTGAAGTTCATCAAGGTCTGCAAATACCTCAAAGACATATGTCAAAATCCAGAGCAAACATGGTAGTATGTGATGTTCAGTACATGTTCATTTGTGAAACCCTTACCTTTGTTTCCCCGGAAGGTTGTATTTTCTGACATCAACTTCCTCGCTGCTCGATTTGATCTCAATTTCCTTCTCGGGATCGAGTGACACGAAAGCAGCCTATTGATGAGGATGGAAACCGTAAGAACATTAATGACATCATAATATCAATGATATAAATCGGTGATATCATCACAGCCAGTGCTTTTGTAAGGGAGTTTCCAGGACAGCCAGGATTTCTGCTGAAACCTATCTACTGAGATATGAACTCTGTTAAACTTTTTGCAGTTTAAAGGTCGCTATGATATGACTATCCCTTAGTCATATCATAGTGACCTTTAAACTGCAATTTCAGTATCTCAGTAAGGTACTGAAATTGTTATCGCCTTCCAAAGAAGAAATATAAATAAACCAAGAAGCAAGATAGGTGCAGAAAACACAAAATAAAGAGGGAAAGCAAATTATAGCCTTAAAACAAAACTAAGCACGGGTACTAAAATAATGATGATATAGAGATTCGTTCATCAAAAGAGGGAATCATCTTCGTATTTTCGATTGTTTCCTTGTGTGAAAGCACAAATTTTGTTTGGCAGTAGCTTTTCAATATTCATTTTGCTTACAAGAAACTAACCATAATGGATATGTATAAAGGCATCTTGCTCTCTCATCAAAGAAGTAAGGTATTGACAACTGATCAACAATAAAAGAATTTGATCAAAGATATGAAATATACCTTCTCTTTCAGATATCTTACGACATATGATTCAACTTCGGAAAAAAACCTAGAATTAATAAAAAGATTATTAAAAGAGATAATACATTTAAGGATGCTTTTTAAGGAAGTTCAAGCAATGCTCTAGAGAGAGAAAATAGGTTGGTTGTCATTGGGCTTTTAAACTAGAGTACGTTTGGACAAAAAGGAAAATCTGTGACAAAAAATTTTCTTGATCAAAGCCCCTCCTGCATCAATGCCAATGGAAGTATTTCTCTATAAACATCTTCTGGGACAACGGCTACTAGAGTCACCGGCAATCCTACAACAATCAGTTATTGTAATATATCGAAATTATTTGCTTTTCACGTAAAAAATGGAAACTACATACCTGTAGCCTCCTTCAGATAACAATCTGCCGAGGTTTTCGGTGACAAGCTGACCGCCTTGAGGAAGAGATGATGATGCATTTTCGATAATACAATCTGAAACAAAGACAAAAATATCTAACTCATAGAACAAACAAAGATCTCCTCGACAAAGAATGGAATTAAACTATGACGATGCGAGAAATTTCTTCATCTGTTTATAAATGCTGACATACATACATTCATCTGTTTACATAAATTTTACCTTCTATGACTGGGAATACATCAATATGATCTCCAATATCCACTAGAATCAAAAAGCAAAATGATCAAATAGGGTAACAAATACTTTTATCACGGTAAACACAACTCCAATGCATTTGCTCCTACAGTTTAAACATCTATCGAGGGTCTACTATAAAGTGTAATACGCACTCCTAACCAGCACTCCAACTTGCTTCACAGCAGTGGTAGGTAGGCCTTACACCTTATACTGCAATTGAAGCATTGATGATATCTGCATCTCATAAGTTTCAGTCATAAATAGAACCCAATTCATAAAGGTCTGCAATATGTTGCGGACAATTTCGATCAACTAGAATGTTTATTTACGTAGTGCTGAAACCTTTGCTTAAAAACAGCAACAATAACCTTGGATTCTAAGTTATTAAACCAATTCAAATATTCGGAAAGGCTTTTTACTTCCAAGACGAACACGAAAGACTATGATGAAGTGAAAACATGAAACAAAAATCTTCAGAACTTCAAGCATCGTATATTTTTATTTAAGTATCAGACCAAACAAATGATGAAGTAAAACTCACATGTACCTCATTAGACAACTTAAAAACCATAAATGACGTCTCTGGACAGTCTCTGCTGACAATAAGCAACTCAAGTGATATATATGAGACAGCACAGATTTACTACACAGAAAACGCGCTGCAATGCAATGGATGAATCAAGTAGATAATGGCATACTGCAAATGTATATGATTGATTACCAATGATTCCAGTAGTGTCTCTGTATGAGTATAGCGCCAAAAGAGCCTGTTGCTCAGCGAATACTGCTGATACACCCAGATGTCCAAATAGATAATCAAATATAATTTCCTAAAATCAAAACAAAAATTCCACATGAAAATAAAATATACAAAATTCAAGACAAAATACCCACAAAAAATGGATATATGTTGCATATGACACCAAGTACTCGTAGGAATGAGGACATATAGTTGTTAATGAAAGTCTTCTGATTGGGGTTGAATCTATGAATCGAAACAACCTGCTGAGAGCCAAATGACGAGTAATGCAAACGAAAGGTCTACCTTATCTTTTTCCGCAAAATGTCTTTGACAGATGAGAATTACCTGGAGGATACATAGAAAATTCACAATACTAAATGTTTGAACAATGATTAATGCTATAAACTAAGTTTATTTACATGTCAACATACAAATCAGGAATCATGAATGTGATCACAACAATGCAAAACAGGAATCATACGTGATCACCACAACGCAAATCAGGAATCACAGATGTGATCACCACCATGCAAATCAGGAATCACAGATGTGATCACCACCATGCAAATCAGGAATCATAGCTAATTGTTCAAAATTGACAAATGTCGTCTCCAAAGACATCCTTCAATTCTTGGAAAAAATTATACCCGAGTATTTCAAATCACCAAGAACGCAATTTATCTTCTTCGACAGAATCTACTGTCAGTATTCTAATGAATAAAAACAATTGGCAAAAGCTTGAATGCCCAAAACGAATATTTTCTAGAGCAAAAACCGACTAGGTCCCCATTTCCATACTAGGATATATACGGGTAAGTATAGATAAATTCTGCTACATATTTAGAAAAAAAGACCTACTGTAGCATTTTGTGGATCTACTCCTAAATCTCGTAGCACTTTGTCAATAAACCCAGGAATATAACGAGTCTTGATTGCGAACTAGAAGCAAAGATACGTCATGAAACTCTGATTCAGTGAACTTATGCAAATGGTAGGAAAGTTAGACAAAATGTAATTAAATCCTTCCACACTTTATATGATTGGGTCAATTCATCTACCTTTCTTTACATTACTGTCCATGCTATACAATAATTTTGTTATTTGTTGTTTTTACTGTTGCAAAGAGAGCAAATAAATCGCAAAACTTTCAAAAATCTTGACTTCAAGATACTGAAAAACATCCCAAAGTCTACTGAATTATTTTCATTCTTAAGAGAAGTTTAGAGAGAGCAATGAAATCCTACAAATCTTAAAAATTTGGGACTTCAAGAAATTGAAGAAAACAGCCAAGGAGTTTTTGAATTTTGAAGAGAGAAAACAAAACTACTAACATCAATGTATGTTTGAAAGGTTTGAGCAAACATGTCAGTTAAACCATAATGGATGAGGAAATTATTGGGAACTGGAAAATTGACAAATGATCATACTATTTCTTGTGGCCGTCTTTCGATTCAGGTATAAAGTAAAGCTGCAATTTCCAACATCTGAATCATTACTCACCTTATCAACTTTCAGAGTGGGCCTAAGCGGAAATATCAGTTTTGAACTCTTTCTAACTTCAGGTTTAAGTGCATCGTAGCCACACGTGCACATAGACGGATCAGGAAGACCAGATTCTGTAAATTTTCGACCTCCACTGGAAAAAAGCAAAAACATATAAATAAGAACTTAATGAGAGAAGATTTGCTGAAGAATGCATGTTTATTGTCAATAAAAGCTCGACCTTTCAGAAGACTGAAATAGCGTTACCCTACAAATAATAAAGACATGAACATTTGTGTCTTCAATAAAAAACCATTTGTGTCATAAGAGAATTATGCCATTCTGGATTATAGCTGTCCACGTATTTATGCCTGTTGGGTATGCTCCAAAAAGCGGCGCTACTAGAGCAGCATGCTACAAATACTAGGACTATACTAGAAGATATCAAGGAAACAAGAGAAGATATCACATTCTAAGATTACGACGCACTTTGATTCTTGTTTCACTGCAAAAACAGCTGGAAAGACGACACGAGGCTTTTCTGAAAAGGAACAAAAGTATAGCGGGGTCATTGATGAGAGAAGTAAAGGGGAGGGCACTGTTTGGGGATGAAAGATTCATGCATTAATAATTGCCGTGGTAATATAAAATAAAGTCTAAAACCATAGAGGAATATAAGTAAAGATACATATGAAATGGATAATGTCCCATTAAAAATGACAAGTATGGATGAGAAAATCCAAATAAGGGCTTTGTGAATCGCATTGCATCTATGGAGCTTTAGAGGCTAACCTCAAACAGATCTAGTTCTTTGGATCAGAGCTGTCAATATGAATTTTTTGCTATATCATATGTTTATCATTAATATTTTTAAAAGCAATATATACAAACTATTGAATAGGCTAATTATCGAGAGGAAAAGGATGAAGAATTCTGGCTCAACAAAGTCCTTTCTTGGTCACAAAAACTTGGAAATTGGGTAAAAATTGAAACAGTCTAATTGATACCTTCACCAACGAATCCTGCTTTTATGGTGTTGGCTCCAAGGTCAATGATGATGAAATCTGACCGCTAGAGTAGAAAAGCATATCAAAGTTTAGTCGGTAAAACCTCACAGGCAACTTTTCACCCTTGGCCATAATCCAACTACATGTAATATCTGTTTAATTCAGATTCCATGGCTCAAAGTATTGATTACATATAGAGGTAGACACACACACACAAATCAAATATGCGAGTAGAAACACAAACAAAACTGGTATTCACAGGTGCTGTGACGGGGGTCGATATTGCAGATTCGTTCTTTATCATTCGATACCAATCCTTGGTTTCATTTGATGACGAACACCTTATAGTTATAATCTTTTTTCCGCTCTGAAAAGTTATCAGAAGAAAACAATGACTGGAAGCACGTGATAATCTACAAATTATTATATTTTAAGTCCTGCTAACGATACACAGCAGTTGTGGACACTAAGGGGAGGGAACGAGTGGGGAGTGGTCGTCCCAATAACTTCGAAGCTAACAGTATTCCTCAGAGCTTCGTTCCAGAGTCTGTGGTCTGCTTTCCCACTTCTCCCCCCCCCCAAAACAGCATAGTGTTCACCACTGATCAAAAATGAGATGCTAACTTGAACACTACTTCAGGTGTGGACAGCGGTTTTAATTAGTTTTTTATGCTATTTCTAACTTAGCCTATCATAAATTAAGTGATTATATTATATATATCATAACGGTTAATATCTCCTTCATGCATCACTGCTAGCATACCTTTATTCGCATCCCAAATCATTTTCAACGCGTGGATACCAAAATTTTAAACTTTCTAAGAACTACATTTATATCCAAAGCGAATAACTTACAATCGCTAAAGCGTTTTATTTCTCTCATAATATTTAATTTTGAAAAAGACTCTTTTATGGTTTGCGGTTTTGATCCTTTCTCTAATATTTTGACTCCAGCAAGAAAAACATCGTGATTTTGTGTATGATACTAACATAATACGACATGAAAATATGACGAAAATTAATCCTATAAGATTAAATAAACGTCAACCTTGAAATATCGTCTTCCTGTAGAATTTAATTCTCCCTCTCCTACAATAACTTAACGACCCATTTCTCCGTTTAACCCCAGTTGTCCTATACGAAAAGTCAACCACGGAATATTCAGTAACAAAAAAGGCCAAACCATCTACAGACATAAACACAAACCGGATGTATTAAGGCTTCAAATCAAAGTCATAAACCTGACTAGAGCTACCTGTGCAGCAACTTGCAACTCTTTATCGCCTACAGCTTTCAGCTAAAAAAGAACACCAGGTGTTATAATAGGGCTCCTTACTAGCAGGCAGGTTTTACAATATGACTCTTATACGGCAGGAACCTTCCACGACTTGAAGAGCATGCCAACACAGCAAAGAATTAATGAGACTCAACAGGCTCATATGTTGACCAATACTCCGAATTCTGCAAATTTCAAAAACCTGAACTATTTATATAAAATTGCAACGTTAATACAGTACTGTTGAGTAACTGTACAAAGAGTGATGCTGCTCCAAAAACTGACAAATGATGGAGAATTCGCCAGAATTACTAAAGAAACCAAATCAAACAGCAGAATTCAATGCTACCCTAAAAATTTCAAGGCAAAAGCTCACATCACATCCAGTCAAAAGCATTGATCCCAAGGACTTTTCTGCCAAGTGATCCTGGATATAGAAACAAAGATTTATGGAAGTCACTATTTCATCATTAAAAATATCAAAATTCCTTCAATGGAGTTGCTGTAGATAATGGGGAATATTTCAGTCTGTAATATAAAACCTAACAAGATAAAATTTGGAAATTGATTATATTCCTGAAAAATACAAATCGCCTTAACATATTCCAAAAAATTGATTTAATTTCTTGAGAATAAGTTTAAAAAAACGCTGAATATTCCCTGTTTTGGCAATAACTCCATCCAAGGGACCAAAAACATCCATAAGATAGCCAGTTTCATGATCTCCTAGATTGGACTGCCTGTCAATAAAGTGAATGATCAGACACTCAATTACGGGGTGGGTCATGGTGGTCTATACACCTGTCCTATTCCCCAAAAAGGTAAAGTGCCTTTTTTGGATAATTTTGAAACTCTATATCAAACGTCTGTTAATTAGACCTGCTCATAATCTTTGTTGCATATAGAAATAACGAAATTACCGGACAGTTTGTTTTGTTTCTAAGTCTGAAAATATCTGAAAAAGTCTGAAAATATGATTTCAAGATACGTCCTCTGTAGAGCGTGTTTATTGTAGCCTTTCTATTGACTAGTGCACTACCCTCAAAACTCCTAGCTGAACACCTGATTATCTAAAAGGCCCGATTCTTTTAACGGTTGTACTGGAAATTCTGTCTGGAAATTTGGCACTTAAGAGAAGCTCTGATGTGCCTTTTCAACAGAAATGTGAAAACAAGAACCCCAATGCTGCCTTGAAAGTGTCATTAAACGATTATCTGATCACGAAGTTGCATGGCAGTGATGAGCAACACACTAATAGAAATCATACAAAAATCATCAAATTTCGAATATTCAAGATTGCTATAACAACGAAGCTTAAAAAAGTTCGAAGGAATCACCTCAAAGTAATGTATTTTCCCTTGCATTATCCTAAAATACCTCTTCTTCCAACCTTTAAATAAAGTTGCCTGAAAGAAGTCCAAATAGATACTATAATTTCAGGATAAAAACGTTGAATCTGAAATAATCCCACAACCTGAGCCTATACCTAACCCAAATCCAAATTTTAAATGCATCCCAAGTCGTAATTCTAAGCGTTGCTTCAATCCTATTTCTAACCCTGACTCAAATAACTCTAAACTTGAACTAAACCCTTAGCTTATATCTAACACCAACTCATTATGCTAACAATAACAATTAAAGAGTGCTATCTAACTTATATTTAATAACAACAAAAAGTAGTTAAGTTACTTTTGTCTGATTGACTGGTAACTTTTCAAGATATCCTTCCAGTTTGCTTGTCATCTTTTCCTCATTGGTCTCTGGTGGCTAAAGTACACAAGATTCCAGTTTAAGTTTGCAGTAAATATGCATTCTCAGATTTATATTATTGATTTCCGTTAGGCATCATTTCGATTTACGGAAGCATAACAAAATTCCTAGAATATATTGCATATTAGTAGGGATTTCCAGTTATTCATTGCCGTGTTCTCTTAAGGAATCTACAGAATTAAGAAACGAATTTTGAGATATCATAATTTCCTCTTCCTCTTCATTGTTGCTTTGCTTCGTGGGGTCTGGGACTGATTCTGGAATCAGTAGACTGCTAACCAAATGCTTAAAAGAGGAGACTGAGTAGGTTATACTTAATTCGATATAGATTGACTCTTACAAATAGCTACAAAAAGGAAAAACAAATATAGACGATTTCCTTACCTTACCGAAATTGATAACTTCTGGTCGTTTTATACCACTGTTAAGGTCTTTCAAAATGGGTGTCTGAAACAATTCAAATAAACAGTTATTCTTTAAAATCGTTGAAAAATGTAACCAAACTATTCGTGTCGCAGGATGTCAATATTGCACGTGAAAGGGCAAATATTTTGTGGCTTATAAATGAAATTCTAAGTAAAGTAGCAAGTCTAAGAGGCCAATTTCGATTTTTCGTCACGGAACACTGAACCACAACAGCAGCAAAAAAAAGCATGAAAAGCAGCAACAACAGACAGAAATATTGGGAAAAATAAGGCCTACCGGATCCCATGCGACAACACTTCCTTCTTCTTGCTCTTTTACAGGGAGATCATGATTTCTTGGATGAGAACTGCTTTGTATATCACTTGTGTAGGCCATGGCTTCCTGTGTGGGTTGGTGGTCTACCAAACCCTTTTCCTCCCCTTGTTGAGTTTTCGAAGGCAAGTCTCCCGCCCCTGGGGCTATTTCTGTGCCCCTTCGTTCCGTAACAAGACCTTGTCTTGACTCGACTTCCTCAATAGTGATGCTAGCTTGGTTTCCGTCTTCCTTGCGTGGATCTACTTTTGCTTCGCTGCCCCCACTGCTTTCTATTTGATCACATGAACTCAAATTTTCAGTTTCATATTTTGATGTCTGCTAAAGTAATAATAAGAACATGGTAAGAATGAGTTCATCGATGATAAGCAGTTAGTCCGCATCTCTAAAGATAGTCAAACACACAACATTCCCTGCATAGCATAATCGATTTATTTCAATTTAGTCAATTTCAATTCAATAAGTAATTCCCCGAGTTTGTTTACCTTTGGCTTCACAAAAGGCAAAAAAGCTTTTGTTCCAGCCCTATTCTTAACGGTTTTGCAAAGAATACTTAATTTGATTGTCCTCTGTTCAATGATTAAAATCTCCAAAATCGTGCAGTAGGCATCAAGGTCACGTTTATTTTAGAACTACGCAGTTACCCGCAGCAAGGTTTGCCCCCTTGTCATGCTGCAACGTTCTACAAAGGCCCTGTAGGGGGGGGCTATTAGAGAGAAGGTCTATAAGAGAGGAGACCGAGTTAAAAGGAAACTGTCAGCAATATATATAAAGTTCTAGCTTATTTTAAAAATTCAAATTTGTTGAATATAATGACAGCTAGATTAAACTTGAAGCAGTTGGGACTAAGAATCGTAGGGGTCGGTTGACGGTTGCAGGGGAGGGGTATATATCAAGCATTGTTCCATCATCAAACCTAATAGATAAATCAAATGCAAAAACTAGCGATAACGAACCTAACAAACTTAGATCTTCATAATGCAAAGGAATAAGGACATATATTTCCGTTCGTAAAATTTATATTCCTACTTTGATACCATATGACATGATAGACGGCATCAAAATGAAGCTCTCTGTGGGAAAAATTAATTTGCAGCTTGTTTCATAACAATCAGTGTACTTCGGTACGCAAATATCACAAGATGCACTAAGACTGAAATGTGGGCTGAAAAACACGTCCTCTTGTGTCCAGTTGTATAGAGCTGAGGGTGCAATGTCTGGGAAACTTTTAGCACTATCATAACTGGGCCAATGGTCGAGGGGGGCCCTCGTCCTGCTCATCAAACAGAGTAAAATTTTTAAGCTTCCGGCTTACCAGCTTGGGTGATGTTTTGAAACATATTTAGGCTAGTGTTATTCGTCAAAATTCAACTTACTACAGGCAGCCTGTCGGTGGAGCGCGCAGCGAGCACACGAAGCAAGGGCCTATGGGATAGCGTCTCCTTGAGCATATAAACACTGCATATAAATTGAACTTGGATGAGAATGGAGAGGGCCCTCATACGAGCATGACTCGCCATTCAGATTTACTTGAAATATGCCCTGTGCACTGTGTTCAATTTAGCTATATCAATACAGATATAAACATAAATATATGGTGTAGAAATAAATGACATATTTAAATAAGTACATAACATCATTACATTGTAATGGATATCAAAGTTATTAACTATCGCTACGGCTGAGCCAAATTCTGACAGGAAGTAAATTCCGGACTACAGTGGAATGTGAGCTGTATCAACACATCCCAAAGGCTTTCAATTTCGATAATTCTCTTAGACTCGAAGCTATTCGTGTCTTGACAAAATCTGCAAGAGTCATTCATATAGGAAAGCGACTCACCGCATTGATGCATAATCGAGGCCTTTATCAACTATTTGACTGACTGCAGGGCATGCACAGCAGTGAATATTGATGGTAACTTACCATAAACTGGTTCAATGACAGTTTTGTTTTTATCTTAACTCGTGAACAGAGCGACCTTGTGTTCAATGGATTCGCACAAATGAACAGTGGCCCACTTCCGCAAAGAGCAAAGTGAATGAGGGAATCACCAATGTGGTCACGAACATCCCCTGCTAAAATTCCTAGCTATATATGGTTCTCTTTGAACCTATTAAACTTAGGTCAATGTGGTCCACGAGGTTTCAACAGCTTCATATTATATTTCTTGGCTTTGGAAAATACTGATTTGCTGATGGTGTCGTTTTATTTGATTCTAGCTTGAGGTTCACTAAATATCAAAGTATCCCTCAAACTATTAATGCAAGAATTTACAATCAAGTGTCATAAGCAGATCATTACTATTGGCAGTAAACTGATTTTAGAAACCATAAATCAAAAACCAGATATCGTTATGCAACTCATGAATATACGCAAATCAAACAGATTTAACGTCAAACATGTAAAAAAATCAATGGCGTTGGACTTGCTTTTACTTCACTTAGACAAATATTTATTTGAATGTTCCATTCTGGGTATGCTAATGTTCTGTTTAACTCAAAACTTAAGTCAAACTGGTTTCTTATAAAAAGAAGTGCTACATGCATGTGTGATGGTCTATAAAGAATATTTCAAGAAACATTCAGTCACTGATGCTGCTTTCTAAGTGACAGTCCAATCACATGGCCATTTGGAGCCAGACAGATTTTTTTGACATTATGTAACTCTTAATTTTGATCATTAGACTTCTGAAAAAGATTTAACAGCTTGAAGCTAAATATAGTAGAATATCTTAAATGTAGTACTTCCTGGTGAATGTAAAACTCTCTAAATTCATTTATGTGAAGTGATTGTATATGTAACCAAGATGTACAATACGGTCCATAAAGATACCAAATGCATACATACCGGTGATTTCCACTGTATCTCATGATCTCCAGGTGGTACCCAATCATCTACTTCTTCATCATCAATACTAAATAGTTTGCTCCTAACCAGGGACACCAAAGCATCCTTTCTCTCACTTTCATCATAACTGATACCATTGTAGAAAAGCAAAGCCTTCAAAATAAAAACTTGCATCAGTACAGGTAAGAAGCTAGCTATTTCCAAGAGTCAAGACAAAACATCTTAGTTGGAATTTAATAGATTACAAAATGGTTAGCAGCTGTGCAAAATGCCCCTTTGCAAGATGTATGATGAAACCCATTTTCTGAAATCCAAAAGAAAAATGGAGTTATTCAGCATACCTGCAGTTCTGCAAAACTCAAGCTTGATAGATCTTCAAGAGCTGCTACCTCTTCAGTTCCATAAGCATCATCTTTCTTCATCTGCTCAATACCACATACTTTGGTTTGGCGCTTGGAGAGTTCAATTTTCTAAAACCAACTTGACAAAGTCACACCATGATAACTAAATCGATTTTAAAGACCATTTTCGAACATTGATTTCTGAATGCAGACCTTAGGCCAAAGATGAAGTAATGAATAGAACATGTAAATGGAAGAATTAATATGGCCTTCACTAGCTAAAAACCAAGCTGCTGAACAGGGTAGTTACTGTGCAGAGTTAGCTAGGACAAAATGCAAAGCACAGTGACACACACTAGCTCATGCCCTTCATATGAAGCTTGCATCTTTTCCCATAGAACAGTAACTTGGGGGGAGGAAAAATAAGCCAATAATAAACAACATACAATGGTGTTAATGGTAAGCATAAAAATAGATAACCAAATGATCACTTACTGTCATAAAGCATTTTGTCAACTTTTCTCTCAATTGAGAAAGATTTGATATCCCACTAGAAATTATTTAATATGATAAACAATGAATGGAAGTCTGAAACAAATAATACTATATGTAGCAAACTCTTCATTCAACAAAAGAAAAACACTATACCTCTTATCAAGAAGTGAAATATTACCGTAAGTCCTCAAATAAGCCCCCGGGGGCTTATTTCACAAAAAATATTTTAGGATGAGGGCTTATTCGAGGGGGGCTTATTCGAGGGGGGGGCTTATTCTGTCACAACCAAACATGGTCATAAATATATTTTGATTTTGGGGCGATATCTAAGTCCAAGTAATGTATGTTGAAAAAAAGAAGAAAGTCTGTCAAAAATTAGAGTTAAATGTATTTATTCAATTACAACATTTACTAAAATTACAACAATCTTCACCAACAGAACAATTTTTTTCAAAAGTTATTAAACACTGAGTTATTGTCACATTTCATTCAGTTATATTGATATCTTCCTCATCCTGGCTATCTTCTTGGAGGCATATTCGAGGGTGGAATCGAATAACCCCCCATGGGGGCTTATTTGAGGGTGGGGGCTTATTTCACAACAAATAATTTAGGATGGGGGCTTATTCAAGGGGGGGCTTATTCGAGGGTGGGGGCTTAATCGAGGACTTACGGTAAGACCATAAATCAACTCCTTAATATCTCTGACCAAATGTCAGCTGTACAACACACATCATGCTGTTCCCTGTCCCATTAACAGAATAATCATCCATCAAGTGAAGAGCATTATATACCATGCATAGCACAAAAAAGGTTACTCACACATGGCTATGTTTATCAAATTCATTTGCTATTTGAATCTGTTCCTCAAATATGAAGATTGCCATATCTATATCCTGTCAACAAACAAAAAAGGAATAGCATATTTGTGCAACAATCAAGATCAAGCTCTTGGGGTGTTTGGAGAAGAATTCAAAATACCCAAAAAGAATCATAACTGTGTTGATTTAATAATAGGCATTATTTTTGCAGTTTTATGATTCTATGCTTGGCAAGTTTGGTAACCTAGTGTTCAGTAATCCTAATTTTCCACTAGCAAGGCAAAAATCCCAAGGAATGAATTGCATCTAACAATCCCCTGATAATAAATACTTGCTAAGCAATGCAACTATTCACAAAGACACAAAAGCTGAGCAAACAGTGGTAGGTCATGCTGGGATGCCAGAGCATATTTTTGAGTGGGGGGCTTTTGGAGGGGTGAGTGGCAAGTCTGTATGAGAGTATGCAACAATGGCAGAAGACAGGGGGAAGTAGGGGGTCAGGGGCTTAGGCCCTGAAAAATTTCTGGGACTATGCCCTAAAATTTAGTTGGAAATGCCCTGTTTGAATATAGAGATACATCCTGTCTAGGTAGAAAATGGCAGGTTCTGACATGCCTGTCATTTCTTTGCTTTGTTCTTTAAAGCAATCATATGGAACGTTATTATTTGCTTCATATCAACAGTGTGAAAATAGCCACACCTCATTGGCTCAATAGGCCTCAGTTAACAAATCTTTGTGCATATATCTCACCACATTATTCATATTCTTTATTTTTTCATCAAATTCCTCATTGGAACAGGATACCAGTAAATTAAGGTCTTCACTGCTTTCACTTTTAGCTCCTAGCAATAGAAATTAAACAGATTAAAGTAACTTTCATGCTCTGCAGAATCCATTATGTTAATTTGATTTATTCCATCAAATTATTCAAATAAACATGGCTACTATTGATCTTGTGTAGCAAATCCTGATTAACAGCTAAAATTGAAAACATGATTACCTTGGAAATTTATGTCAGGTTTAGAAGTAGCACTAGGATTCATCAGACATTTGTCAAGGTTTTGTGATAGCCCACGTAGTGCATTCTGGATTTTCTAACAAAGAAAGCATGAGATATTTATGTAATGTGCAAAAAATATGAAGGAAAAACATTAATAGACAGAAATAAAAGACAGAAATACAATGGCATAATTAACAACTTAAAGTGTGAGGGGCAAAGCCGAAAATAAAGACTTTTTGTCTGCCTAGAGAAAAAAATTAGGTCACCGATGATTTGAAGGGTAAAAACCACAAAGCTATCACCTCTATTATCGCACATAAAAGGTAGTTACTGGGCAAACCAATCTATGGTAAGATAATCAAATAAAGAAAAATCTGAGGAAAATGGCGCATCCACACAAGATTCAGCATACAATTTCGTTTGCATTTGTGTGAAGTTTGGATGGCTATGTCTAACAAATGAAATTCTGTTCATTACAGATAAAGTGGCTCTGAGTATGCTGCCTCTTGTTTTTCGGCTCAGACTTATAAGAAAAACGTGCCTAACTGTCCTTATCATTTACAGGTTTATTCCATCAGTTAACTGCACGGAATGACTTCTACACAACAAGTTCTGTAGTACCAACAGACTATTGAATGACTTCTGCCATGCAATGTTCATGACACCTACACACCCCCTGTTGCTCCTTACAAGTAAGCTAAATAGGTGAATATACCTCAAATTCTCCGTCGCATGTTCCAATCGAAAAGGTCCTGTCTTCATTCGCCATATTTCTACAATTTATTTCCTACAGTAATTCCGTTTCCTCTTTTATGATTGCTTTGATTTGCGCGTTTTATGGTAACAAAGCAGTATTAAATTCCCAGATTGTTTTTGCGTGAAACCTCGTCGTGGTACAGAGGTAACCGATGTGGAATCATAACTGAATCAAGATACTTTCGTGACGTAAAAATGAACTGTTGGGTTAACAAAAGACTGTTATTACCAGAATGCAGATAAGAGGACACTTCTGCTGCCTGAAATGAGAAACTTGAATACTACCTAAGCCATACTTGCAAAGTCAAAAAGTGCCCTTTCTCATTTCCTTTCCAGAACAAGTCACGTTTTCTTACACTCTTATGTTATATGTTGCTGAAACATGACTTCAAGAAAACAAACTTTTAGTTGCGCACAGGAGCATGAAAAGAGCCGTGCTTAACAAAGTCAGACGAGATAGGATAAAAAATGCTATAATCAGAGAGAAAATAAAAGTGAAAGATGTTATTGAGCGATTAGCTTGCATGAAAGGACAATGGGCAAGATATAGTGCACAGATGGATAACAGCACATAGACAAATATCAAAACAGAATGGACACCCAGAGAAAGAAAAAGGAAAGAGACAGACCCAGAAGGAGATAGAGAGATGGCACAGAGGACAGGCCTGGGAAAACCTGGATTCGCATTGCTAGTGATGGAATGAAGTGAAAAAAGACTGTGGAGGCCATCTTACAAGTAGTGGCATGAACGGCTGAAATAGATAGACGCTATCCTGCAGAGACTCTCCCTGTCATTCTAAATGACTATAGCACTCAATTTTATTGCGCTCTGGTGCAAACTCTTAGAGTATAAGGTTTTCCGTATATGTCCTTTAACTCTTGTGCCTATATTTTATCCTCTCATTGTAGCCACATATGTACCCATTAGCTAAACAGCTGACAGCAGTGAACAAAGCTCCAGTCATTGATCGATATATGCTTGGAGCCATCTCTCTTTCATACGGTAGAAAAGTTCTCTATAAGCCAATCTAATAACCGTTCATAAGTTTTCTAGAAGAGGAATGATGTCAGAAGGCCCACAGTTTCATGTCCCAATGTCCTGCAGAAAAGCACACTTTTTAGATGACTCATCTGAATTACGAGAGCGAGAATCGATTTTTATATCTAGCGATAAATGACTAGTGAAGTTCTTGTCTTCGTGGGCGTGGAATGTAATATATCAGTTTTCTCCCACACTTCTGAGCCTAGCTATAGCAGAATTCATCTCAGATCTCAAATGAGGTTTTAAGTAGTTTCTGGTTTCAATGCATTGCTTCAATCATTTCAAAGCAGCACTTTTAAATTGGGCTATAGTCTTGAGGGTTGATGCAGCTTTGGGTACCTATAAGACATAAAAGAAAAACATTACTTCGGATATCTTCCCTGTCCATTTTCAATACTATACTAAGAGCAGGTAAAGCAAACAGAGAAGTTTGTACAATGCTAAAAGGAAGTTAGAATGCAAGTTAACTTTGAAGTCAAAGCGAGTGCGTTAAAGATAGTTAGCTGATTTACATGGACAGCAAGTTAAAATAATTTCTAAACTATATTCATTAGCCTATTGACATTATATGTTAGTGTACTTAACCACATTGCTGGATCTGTTTAGCTCACACATACAGTAGCTGCTTGACAAGAAGCGTTTTGGATATGAGTAACAATTGTCTCGCATCCAACGTACGGCTTGTTTCTGATCGTTATTTCATAGTTAGGCCATAATTATGCAGTGATTATATATAAATTATGGGCCGAGGTCTCAATTCACAATGCGCATTGGCTCGCAAAGTATCGTAGGTAGTTAAATGAGTGTTGCAAGCATAATTAAATTCTTGATTAACAGTATGGAATGTTCTTTACTGTAATTAATGTGTTATTGTTTGGTAGATAGCTTCGAAACATTGTGTAATGGGATAATTGGAAGTTTCGTCAAACACAACATCATATTACCGGTTGGAAGGTTTGTTTAGGAACAGAATATAGTGTACATTTTTGGAGTAAATTAATTTCCTGGCAAGTGCTCGTTGCTGTTTGGAACTCATGAAGTGAAAATTTCTGGAAGAAAGTAGAGCTAAAAGGTAACTATTTAACCACATAGCTGAAATTTGCACGTATGCAAATTCTATTTTCAAAGTCTATGCTTAACCTCCTAACTGGGGTGGAGCTGAAGGGTGTATTGATCTATCCTAATAAATGATTTTCAATTTAGGACTTTATTGCAACCCAGAAATGCGATGAAAGGTAAACTTAGTGATAATTGCTCGACAAGTATTTCAATAGAAAGAGTTGTATAGTCGTCTGGTTGCCCAAAGAACTCAAAGACGGCGCATCCTTTTCTATTCGCATCAGTTGATGATTTTATGAAACCAATTTGCATTAAAACCCGTCTGTCAATTGTGGCAATGCAAAAATATGATATTCATAGTTTTCTATTAAGTTTAGATAGGTATAGTGTGAGTTTAACATAATTATGGATATATATGTACAAAGCTTAACTTGAATTATATTTGAAGTAGATAGCACTGAGGTCCAGCGATATTGCACGATTGATAATGTCATATAATTGTGGTCACGAAATGCTTTTTAAACATCTGTAATTACTTGTATCTTAGCATGTGGACTGAGTTAGGTACCTTTCTCAATAATACTATATGACTGTTGCTACATCACTTGGAATGTACAAATATTAAGCCAAGGAGTGCAAAAGCTTTTACTGCCGATCCAATTAATGTAACTATAGCAGATGGACGTCATTTTACATACCGTCTTCTTGTGATTTGAGTTTTTCGCACATGATCAGCTCCCTCTTAATGAATTCGCTGTCAGTTTTCAATTTATTTTGCCTTCAACAAAGTCACTAAAACTGTGGCATCTTTTAATGCTATGGCTACTAAATGCTATCTCCTAATCTAGCGGTTTCAAATATGTGATTGTGATCAAATCCAAGCGGACGCGACAAGGAGTCCTTTGAAAGGGAGCCCTTTTTGTGCTTTCAAGGGAGGGAACTTGTGATTGCAAAATAGAGTGAAAGTATCAACTCTAAAGACAGTTAACGGGAAATACGACATATGTCCGTATGCAATTAGCGAAGTTAAAGCCCACGTCCATTCCTATGCCGGTTTATTAGCTCAATTGTCTACAAATTGCCTTCATTGCAATTGTTCTAAGTCTATGGATGAAACATGCCATCAGGTAAAGATTAATAAGAAGTATATCCTGCAGGAAATTGGTAACTATTTATAGCATCATTCTGCCGAATTGCCTTTTCAAATGTGGCAGAAAAGAACATGAAAATATTTCAAATTATGAAAGTCACATTGGATTAGTACTAACACGCCCTAGAATGAACTAAGGGCTAGGATGGGCGATGGAGTATGAGCTCAAAT
This sequence comes from Mastigias papua, assembly GCA_964019165.1. Lineage (NCBI taxonomy): Eukaryota > Metazoa > Cnidaria > Scyphozoa > Rhizostomeae > Mastigiidae > Mastigias > Mastigias papua. The sequence continues at coordinate 551,965 of OZ025286.1, read as the reverse complement.
TTGCCACATTATATGCATTTATTTCAGCACATTTGAAAATTCTAATTTCATGGAGAAATTGCCGACCAGTCGGAAAAATTTGCAGAGAATAATGACCACTGCAATATGAAATTTAATATATCTGAAGAAATGCTTGGCAGCAAATTAAACTTAAACAATTTGGATATAGGCGCAAAGAATAGAAATTTTAATTGTATTCCAGCAATAAATATGGCCTACTTCACATAATTTGCTGCATGGCATATCATCTTTGGTATATTAAGTTATACACCTTTTAATTAAGTTCATGCTTTGTTTATAATGGCATTTCTCGTCTTTCTTAGATATGCATCGAAAGCTACATCAAACAACACCAGCTAACATAACAAAGGAGGTGGATAAAAAGAGCATCCGAAATCAAGACAGTGACATAATATTATATATTCTCATAGTAGTGGGAGCTTCCATACTTTTACTGATGATACCATTGGTGAATTACATAATACAGTTGAGCAAGAGAAAAATGCGTATGAGGAGAAGGAGAAAACAAATGGAGAAGGCTAATGGTAAAATCACTTTATAAATGACACCACGCTCGTTATTCTTTTGTTGTTGAGAGTATGTTGAGAGTACCCTCTATCGATTCACCATGCCAAGAGGTGATGCAAACTGATTGCAGTGTATTTGACAGCGATCAGGATTACGATGACGTTTGAGAGTATGTTGTTGTCATATCAATGTATTATTCTTTTGCTATGAGGCTCCTTAATGACTTCACAGTAGCCAAGCGCAAGAGGGGACTGGCAGCTTTTCCCAGTGATGCCTACTTTATATGAAAAAAACCCCCATTAGGAGCGATGATTTATTTTCCTTAAACTATCAAGTAGTAGGACAAGGATAATTTAAGTTATTGAGGATAATAGGGAGGCGCAAGGACAACAGATAGCAATCGTAACATAACATACTTTGCCAGTCCACCCCTGCGCATGACCAGATATTATGAAACGCCTCTACTGAACTTTATCAAGCAAAATTGCTTATGTACTGGAATACCTATAAAAAGGATGGTACATTTGTAAACTGCTAATAAGGTCTGCATCTAATTTAGAATTTGCGATCGGTAAAAATGTAATCGAAGATTTATTTAAATTGAATTGTAGCGAGAAGGATGGCCGAGAGAGACATTCTAGAGAAGATGATGAATGAAAGCCGGAAAGGCAGCACAAGTGGGCCTCAATTGGTGATCAACAGTTCTACTGAAGTTCTAGAGATACCTCCAAGGGTAAGTTGTGTGTGTTGTACCTTACTCAAAAATTATGTTGCTTCATTTACTTACTTTGAGCTCTCTGGAATCCCCCTTTCCACCTCCGATACATCTGAACTTATATTTGTTCATGACCAAGAGTAGGTGCAATTGAGAATATGTATACTTTCAATGTTTATTTCCTTGAAGAGGTATCTCTCAATACGTACTCAACAAGAAAGTGTTAGAGAGACAGACACAAAAGGGGCACAGGAAACCTCCTCCTTTATAAATAAAAATACTTTTTTTGGTAAAAGTAATGCTGAAAGCATAATATGTCAGTTGCATTTTACTTATTCACACTAGGCACTTCAAAGAGGTGGGAGTGAAGCTATCTCGAAAATGGAATAAGATCATAAAAATAATTGTGTAGTGACAAATTAATACTTAAACGTACCTCTGCATTCGTGAAATTATATCTGTTGGATATTTCCTTAATAGCATTGATAATTTCCCTTATCTTGAAGCAGTCTCTCTTTCCGCTTTTCTTTATTTTATTGTTCGTAACTTGGGGTCCTTGTATTGTTCTTCTGAACATCAATGAAAGATCATGCTAAATTGTGCATAAAACAAAGATCATCTGCAATGCAAATTTAATAAGTAAACATCTGTTTAACCGAACTACATTGACGTTCAATTTTTATGTAGCTAAAACTGGTCATATTGAGTAGCAGTAAGTGAGGGGTGGGATGGAGGGGGCATGCTGTCAAAGGTGGTATTAATAATGCCAAGGGAGTTGAGGAAATTAGGAAGGAGCAGGCATTTAAAGGGTAAGTCAAACTATTGCACAAAAAACTTGACCTTTGGGTATACATTTCAGCTTTTCTAAATAATTCTGCAATTGTGCTAAAGAAAGCTAACAATATTTCGCCTTTTTATCTAGAGCCCCATTCATCATTATCCATCTCCTCCTGATTCGCTGAATTCACATTCACACAGCCCAGTTGATATTCAAAAAGCAGCAATCGGAGAAGCGAAAACAGTGATTGAATACGATCTGAATGGATTTGTGAACGATCAAGGCCTAATCAACCGAGGGTATTACTCAAGCAGCAGTATCTTGTCAATTCCTTTGAGAAAGGCAACTTCAGATTTGTATCTTCCAAGAGATCCAACACTGTTATACACAGCAAAACGTGAGCATTATGTTACTATATTTAGTTGTTTGTGTCAAGTAGTGCTTAAGTACAAAAAAATTTCATGACAAGCTTCGTTGTGGCAGACCAGACAGCGGAGATGTTATTGCTCTCTTAAAACTGTAAAACTGTATATTTGGCTGCGCAAGAAAGTAAGTCATTATCAGAGATCATTAAAATTGCAATGAATGGAAATTTGCCACATCAAGGAAGTTTAGCGAAGTATTATGTAGTGTAATGTAACCAATTGGTTGAAAACGTAATGGAATGCAACGTAACACAACATGGTTCTATTGAATTGAGTGCATTTAAAGTAATTGAACGTTCATCATTAACTTTTATGTCTCAGGTCGCTTCTCGGAAGATGTGCTAGGAAGTGGAAAGAGGCCAATCATTGATGATGTCCATAGAAAAGTAAATTTAACAACAAGCAAAGAATCTGGTCTCAAAGAGAATGAAATGCAAAGCATTGTTGAGGAAAGCACTCAAAGTGTAGATCAGAAAATGAGGCAAGACGGTAACGAGGCATTGAGAACAGACAGTAAACAAGAAGTAAACAGCACATTCCAAAGACAAAACGATATTGTGGAAAGACAGTCAAATGAAGCACAGATAATGCTTGAACAACCAGATACTGGAAACCTACCCTCTATCGATTCACCATGCCAAGAGGTGATGCAAACTGATTGCAGTGTATTTGACAGCGATCAGGATTACGATGACGTTTGCGATGACATTTACGAGAATGTGAATCGAAATGGGTCAATAAGAGACGAAGATGATCCTATTTACGATGTCGTAGATGGCTCTTATTGCAGTCATTTGGAACATATCTATAGTAATGTGGATGAACTATCAGATGATGACAGTCATATATACTGGAATCTTGACAGTCTATACGATGAATCTAAAAAGTCGAGTGACGAAGGAACTGAAGAAGACGATTATGAGAATCTAGAATTCTTTTATCGGAACTTCGATGCAGATGACAGTGATACGAGCAGTGTCTCATACGAGAACTTGGATTTTTTGGATGGTAAAGAGAATGGCATTGAGGAAGTTAGGATACAAGAGGAAGAAGAGAAACCACCACCCATAATACCCAGACGTAAACCAATATCAGTTGAAACTAGTAAACATACAGATATTGCACTAATAAATGAGAGAACAGACAAATTCAAATAGATTTCGAAGATTTAAGATTATGTTATCTAACTTTCACATAATTCTGAATCAAAGCTCGCTTGAGACTAGCAACAGCAACAACGCAAATGCATTTAACATGAAATTTTGCAACAGCTACAAATATGAAGCAGCAAAGAAAGTTTTAAATGGGAAATCAGCTAAGTCTACTATTTCTTCTTAGTCACTCAATGCCTTTTTTATACACCGTTGAGTGTATGTAGTAGTTTCTTAGTGTAAACATTAATGAACGTTGTAAACATTAATAATAAATGAAATCTTCTGTGATATAAAGGCCTTCGCATGGGTCGTATATTAATCATTTGACTTTAGTATTAGTATTGTATACACTTAGTATTATATGAGAAATTGGAGATATGTGAATTAGCTGTCTGGCATGTCATGCATTTATTATAGTAGGGAAGAGTTAGCATATAATGGCTCGTGTTCATATCTGTGCGCAATTAAGCTCCAGAGCTTGGATTATGGCAAGTAAATGTTGGTTGAAGTAGGACGAATTGGTTTCATCCGGAGGGATGATTTATAAAATCCTCAATCACTCTCTCTAATTGCATGAATTTCCAAAAATACATATGCCACAACTTGTAGCATAGCGGACAAATCTTGATTGGCTGTTAGCGCGATCCCCAACTGGGGAATCTTCTGCCTTTTTGACCAGTCAGAAGGCCAGGATCCCCAATTTGTCCACTATGCTTCCAATTGTACTTTAGTAGTATTAGAATATTTCATCCACAAACAACAATTTCTTAACTGTTCTTTGACGCTTGAAGAAAATTTGACCATTGCGCATACAGCCAAATGACAACATCAGCAAATCTTCCTACTAGACACTGAATGAAGTATGTGATCAAATTGCGTTATCAGTATCAAGCTTTATTTACTAATAATTACTTGAATATCTATTTGAGCTATAATCTGAGCATTTATACAGGGTAATTAACAAATATGACTTAAAAACTTAAGTTAAAATGGTCCTGAAATGCGACACAATCTATACAGTCGCTGTAAATATTTCATAGCAAATCAACCTGTCTTATGTATCGTGAGAAAGTAGCATCAATAAATTTGTGGAATAATTAAATAATTCCACGTGTAGAATAATGAATGATTTGATTTAACAACAAAGGATATACAAGGCGTAATTGCTGATGCTTTTCTCACGAAATAAAAGTCAATATGATTTTGATTCTTTTCTAATTAAACATGTCAGTCACTTTAAAAAATCGAAAGTTTAGGTGTAAGTACTTCCAGACTATTTCTGTTAAGCATAAACATGCGTGATTGGGATACAGAGTTCTGTATATCCCAATAATGCTACAGGCAAGAATTTTCTAACACAATTATAATGTCTTTTTTATAGCTGAAATTAAAACGATTGGAATCTACAAGCTAAAAGTAATTGGGAACTTCTCCTTTTCCTAAATGAGACAAATTGAACAAGTTATTTGTCATCTCATGACTGACTTAATACAATTATGGCATAGTTTGCTTTTAACTCCTCTCTCTCATGGGTGGAGTGGTTCATATAGCATATAAATAGGCTCGCCTATTTTGCCATTACTCGTTGACGTCTTATAACATCCTCTTACAATGGCATCAGGTTCATCATAAATCGCATCAATCGATTCATCTGCAGCATACGGCTCTGAATAATGGGAAAAGGAATTTTGAAGCCAGATCTTGTCACTATCAGTTGGGTCATCACTTTCAGTTGAAATTTTAGCATTGGATTTGATCTTCCCATTCATTTCCGGCGAACGGACTGTGTTCATAACTGTCGCATATCTGGCATCCATATTGGTATCAGTTTCTCTCGTTGTGTCTGTAAAGTCAATAAATAAATTTTTGGTCGTTCATTGAAAAAGTAAATATGTAAAGTAATCACTTTTATGTTTTCTTATTTCAAATTTCAAATCTGCTGTTCATATTTAGCGTTCTGGTGAAGAGGTGAAGATCGGTATCGAAACATTTAAGACTTAATAAATATATTTAAAAGCCTTTCAGTATACATGGGTGTGTGTAGACATATAAATATATATATTGAAATATATATATTGAAATATATATATATATATATATATATATATATATATATATATATATATATATATATATATATATATATATATATATATATATATATATATATATATATATATATATATATATTGAAATATATATATTGAAATATATATATATATATATATATATATATATATATATATATATATATATATATATATATATATATATATATATATATTTATAGTCACTCAAAAAAACAACAGCTGTTTACAGTGTCGCCTATCGCTTCATTAGAATCAACTTTTCCTATACAAGAGCATACACATATGTAGTTCAGTGAAGAAGTTCAGGAATATGCAAAAATGATTGAAAAGGAATACTGACCGACAACCGAACTGACGTCTCCAAGTGAATTTATTGGTTCTGATATTGGCTCATCATAAAATCCCTCAGTGACACTAACAGTAAACAATGTTGGCCTTTCTGACATAGCAAAATGCTGGCCATCACCATTCATGTTGTAAGTTCTGTCTGATAAATCACCATTGGTATCCGTTGCAAAAACTGTTGGAGTCTTAAAAATAATTTAGTATATCAACAAGCTGCTTGTATTAAACCAGAAGCAGGTAGAATGGCTCTAATATAGGGCTAGGGATATATAACAGAATATACGAACCAAGAAGAACTTGTGGTATGGCAAAAAGTGGGTGGAAATAGCTACCACCTGATTAAACATCAAATAGACAATGAAATGAACAGATGCATTAAGGTCGGTATGAGAATATATGTGAAAAATGAGAATTTTTAATAAATATAAGAAGAACAGATATCGCTTAAATGATTGAATTGTAGATGAAAGCAGAATATCAGCAATCATGCACTGAATATTTAAATTCACTATTTATGTCTTCTATAACAATATGCAACGATTCTGTAAAAATGATAGTCAAGTCTCTCAGTGAAACAACATCTTCATAGTTTATGCCCAACTTTTTCTCACAAGAGGACGGGTGTCGAGCTTGACGATGTTCTCAGTTGGGAATTTTCGTAAGCCCTTAAGGGGGGCATTGATGGCATATTTTTCGACTTTTGCAAAATAGATTTGCCAGCTGTAGACTAGATCATCCCACTGTATACCAAAATGTCAACTAATCTATTTCAGTAGAGGGGAATTTGGTCCCCATGCTCCCTTTAATATCGGCTACTAATGTGTGTAAAATTATGCTTGAGCAATGACATTCATGCTGCACCTTCTCATTTACCATCTTCATTTCCTAGTATTTCCAAGTAAGCAGCAAATTATATTTCTTTAAATTATGATTAAATGAATAAGTTTCTACCCACTTGAGATACACTTGAATTTGCTGTAACTGAAAGAGATAATGGCAATGAGTTGAGCACGTAGTCTATGGTTCTGTAATACTGTTAATTCGAGATATCGTAAAATCTAGCTCATACTTATAACCAATGGTGTGGACTTACATTTTATTCGAAGGGGAGTCTTTCAAGTGTGACAGGCGTGGCAATACAAAAGGTTGACGAGATCACACCTTTAATGGCTTTCGAAAACTATCAGAAGCAGCACTAGCTTATTGCTAACTGATGGAACAAGCATGCATTAATGGAAAGAGCAGCTTTAATTTGATTCTATTAAAGTTACACAAGGAAAAGAGGGGGCCTAGTCCCTCTTCCAAAGGCAGAAGAAGGGCTGATTTCCCCTGACTCTTCCTTCTTCTACAGTCCTACTTATAAGGTATGAATTAAATAAAGATAAGATGCGGATAACTGAGGCATCAACACAGGAAACTGACAGGACTGGTATTACAACTAACCGCTCTCAATTGATCATACAACGAGGAAAGTTAGAAATGATGGTTAATACTTGTGTGAACATTTTATAAATTGAAGCCATATAATACGTAAGCAAGGTGGCTGGAGAGTTAGTAAAACATTTTATTTTTTTTTTCGTTATAAGACAATTACCTGTACTGTTGTCTTCATCCCTTTGTGAAATGCAATCAGCAGGCGACTTTCTCCTGCCGGAGAAAAGCCACATTTTCATTGTCTGCTTTGCAGCTTTGGAGTGGAAGTGTGTGTGTGTGTGTGTGTGTGTGTGTGTGTGTGTGTTTGTGTTTGTGCGTGTGCGTGTGCGTGTGCGTGTGTGCGTGTGTGTGTGTGTGTGTATGCGCTCAAAACTTTATAAATTTTGTTATGTTGAAAGGCTCAATAAAATTTGCTCCACATCACGAAGAAAAAAGCAGTTCAGCTAGAGTAGTAAATATTTTAGAAAAATTCAGGCCAATTTTGTATCCAATTGCAAAAAGCAAATAACATGTCATACCTTCTGAATGCAAAAATTCCTGCTACCATTAGAGAAACTAAAGTCAGCGTAATCAATGGTAAACTTATAGAAAGAAACAAGTAGTATTTTGGACGCTTTGAAGTTTCTTTTTCTGGATGGTCTGTTGATGGTACCTTTTGTGAAGCTGAATTTGCATTAACTACAGTAGGTTGTGTTTCTCTGGGAGTCAACGATACAGCTTTGGTAGACGGTGTTGTTGGAAGTGACATCTGTATTGTTGATTTAGTTGGTTGAACGACTTTTGTTGGGGTAGTGCAATTAGTTCGAATCAATGGATTTTCTCCGACTGAAACAAGGCAATGAGACATAGTATATCCGTTGGAGTGGTAGAAATAACCTTAGTTAATTGATATCAAATGAAAAGGCCTCATTTGCTCAACTATTACCTACTGCAAAAACTATAATTCCAAGAGCTGCAAAACTTAAGCAATCTACCTGTTTACACAAGAAAGCAGAGAGCATTGACAAGTTGTATTGACAAATCAAATTACAAGTTGCCAGGTCTAGCTCTCGGTCGATGAGTGTTAAAATCTGCAATGACTTACCTATCCAACGTCATCAAACTGATAGCCTCTTAATATTTAAAGAACGTATAAAGAATCATTTTAACATTTAGGAAGTCATTTAAATTTTATTGATAAGTTTGTAATCATTTATTTTGACAGGATACATATTAATAGCAATGTACGTAACACCGAAATGTGCATCCTGTATAAAGATTTCGTTTATTATTAACTCTGAAAACTTGTTCCATCAAACATAACTTATAACTTAGAAGCTCATTATAAATCTATTAAGAAAGGGCTCATTTCACTGATCAACTTTCAAATGTTCACTTCACCATAAACACACTTACCTTTAAAGGTACCTGGAAATTTAAACATAAGGCACGATTCAACACTTTTTGCCACTCCATGTACATTGCATTTTATTTGAAGAGAGATCAACAAGCCGTCATATTTGTGCTCATTACAGCCATTGCTTATCCACTGTTGCATATGTGGAGAGAAACATGAAATATTGTGAGTGCAGGCATGCAGACATGTGTACAGGAAATAAGGAGTACAAGAAATCAAGAGCTGCAAGGTAATACTGGGTCCTTTAATCTACTAGAGAATCCTAAAAACTATAGGAAAGGCACAGAAAACTCTGTTTTGAGATTTGAAAACTCCCTTCTTATGAAAAATGTTACAGATACCTAGTGTAACATTAACTGGAGAATAGTCTTTGTAACGTGTTGAGTTTGATGTTTTAGTTATGTTGTGCCGTATTTCGTGTTACTTTAATTTCGTGTTACGTGTTTCAGTCTTACGTTCATGTGGAGTCCTGCTGTGCGTAGTAAACACCTTTTCCGGGCCATGTGCTATCCTGTCAACGTGTATTGTGATCTTGACATATCGTGTATTGTGATTGTGACGTACCATGTATTGATTAGCGTTCAGTTGATGTCATGTGTAGTGTGCAGTTCAGATTAGTTAGTCTTTGGTTTACATCAAGACAGTCAACGTCAAAGAATACTTTCTGTTGTGTCGCTTCTACTTTAGGCCTAGGCCTATGGCCTAGGCTTGAGACTTCCATAGATCACCGGCCACCACAAAGAACCCCACAAAAACGTTACACCTTAAAACAGATAAGTAGAACCGATGATAGACGTTTTGGAACCTTGGTTTATCAATAAGCTCAATTATTGGCTCACCACTAAAGAATCACTTTCCCCTGGTTTCTTCGTGATTTCAAAATCAACAAGAGAATTTGAAGGCCATAATCGTCTCCATTTGCCATTATCATAAATTGTGTTGGAACTGTTTATTATGCAGTTTGTCACAACTGTTGAACACTTGTCCCAAGCATTCTGGCAATATGATATCTTTTGTCCTGTTTTCATAATCTTAGGTGTCATGATAGCCAATAAATCTGCATATGGGTCTTCACCGGTGGAAAATTTGCAATCTGCGTGCAAAGGCAGAAATATAAATTTTATAATATGATCTAATTGTTGTTACGTCACTAAAAGTATGCCTCAAATCAGAAGTTACGTCAATCTCAAAAGAATAAAAGAACACATTTAGAACAGAAAGTATACGGAGTCCTTTGAAACCCCTTAATAGATACTGGCCGCCTAGAACTTGAAGTATGCAATTCGCTAACAGGTGATGCTGTCCGATAGGCGATAGCCTTCTCATTGATAAGCCCCACTAATAAATGAATGAGGTTGCTAGAATCTTAGGACAAAAAGATTGATGAAAACATGAAAGAATACCACAATTTTTCGAGCTATAACAATTTTAGAATGCTATTCCTTTTTATCCCTCCTTTACATTTTGATTCTAGGTTTATTCGAATTGAGTAATCTATGCATGGCACCGCAACTCGTTCAGAATCAATGGCTAAATTCAGAGACAATATTAAGGCTAGCCTCCCATGTTACAACTCAATCAAATGGTGATGAATCCAATATCATCAGATTCCTTCATTGAGAAAAGCAAAATGCAAAGCTCTGTATGGACTAAAGGATTATCGATCAACGTCCTTAGCAGGTGAAGATGACAACAAAAGCCTAACATTTCCTACGCGCCTGATTGGTCAGCAATTCAGATGATTCCCTAAATTGTAAATCTGCCAGCAACCAATCAAGATGTGTCTGTTTTTGAGAGTTCTTCTATTTTGGAAGTTGCCATAGTCATGGATTAATCAAAGGTGATTCAAGGATAAGAGTGATAAAAACATCTGCTAAACGATAATGTCAAGTCATTTTGTTAGCTTGTAGAACTTTGTCTAACACTTTTAAGCCCGTACACTGGTCTCACAGCATAAAGAGAGAGGCACAAGAAAGTGCAGAGAGACAAGCGCTCTGTGAGAGCTGAGGAAAACTTTTAGCTCTTCGCTTTACTCACCTTGAAAGAAAGGATAGGGTCTCTACCCAATGTTATACTGATATTATGTTGTTACAATGAAGAGGACGACCTAGAGACCAAAGTGTGCTAAGGATGTAATGTTCAAAGCATTACATTGGTTATTAGTTTGGGCCCAGATCTCTCCTCAAGTATCAGCTTTACAATATAATGACATTATAATCAGCATATTTTGGTTGAGGTTAACTAAGAAACTTAATAGAATAAATAAATTCAGAATAAATAAATAAATAAGAATAAATAAATAAATAAATAAATTCCAAATACAAGAAATAAAGAAGAAATAAAGATCACCTTTTACAATGTCTTCATTTGCAACACATCTCTTTTTACTCGTCAAATAGCTTCCATAATTGCAAGTGCACGTGCAACAATCGTGGCATGCTTTGTAGCCTAAAAACTTCGCGCAGCCATTGTTTCCGCAAGTGCTATTGTCTGGGTTTAAAAATTCGTCATACTTTGTAGAATCTAAAAACCTCGTAATGGACTGTGACGCAGCAAGGTCGCACAATAAGGATGACGTAATGATGAAGAAAGGAACGGCACTGAATTTCCTATGCTTCATAGTTCTACACGTCCAATGGATGCTTTACCACTCAGCAGACAAAGTCTGCAAAGACATCGTATTCAAAGAATTAGAAGAAGCTTTTACAGATTTAGCATGACTGCTGGGAATCAGTAATAATGATCTATAACTTAGTAACAGAAGAAACTTAAAGTTTGTTGAACAATGGTCACTGAAGGTTAAGACTATCAACTTGCAAGGTGCAATCTTATTGGCATGCTTGGCTATTCTCTGAAGGTAAACATTTCGACACTTTGCTAAATGGCCATCCTTAAAGTCTAGAATCTCACCCTGGTTTGAAGAAAAAGGCAATACTATGCTCTTGTTGATATATGGGAAGCAAACCATGGCACATGGCAAGAGAGGACAGTCCATACACTCTTACAGCTAATCATATTGGCTCTTACACTGTCTGTCATACACGGTTCCATAGTAAATTCATGACTCTATATTATGCATGCATAGACATGTATGTATTATGAGTGTATGCATGTGTAGCAATTACATTTTTAGTTACTTTATCTTCCATTGATTCATTCATTCATTGCGTGTTTTTCTGCAGCTCATTGCCATCACTTCTTCCACGCTAACACTAAACTAACATCACACTAATATTCTATCGCATCATAACACCTTGCCCTTTTGTTAGGCCTAATTTTATACAAAATTTCCCTCGACACATTGCCTAGTTCTTCCTTTCCCACACCAATTTTTGTTATTCCATCTTTATACTTAATTCCGGGGAGCAAATGTATATACCAATTCAAATTGCAAAATAGTCAGTTGAAATTCACACTAGCGAGGATAACAAATAAAAGAACATCTATGAAATTTCCTTGTTTCAATCCTACAAGCGATAGTAAAGCCAAGACTACATCGGGTGAGATCGAGTCTTTTAATTATACATAAAAATCTTTAACCAGAAGTTTAGTCATTCTGCAAAGTGAAAATCAAGAAACAATAAGCATGTATGTATGTATACATATATATATATATATATATATATATATATATATATATATATATATATATATATATATATATATATATATATATATATATATATATATATATATATATATATATATATATATATATATGTGTGTGTGTGTGTGTGTGTGTGTGTGTGTATGTGTGTGTGTGTGTGTGTGTGTGTGTGAGAGAGAGAGAGAGAGTGTGTGAGTGTGTGTGTATATGTATGCCAGCTGTTGATTGCATATATTAGAGCTGCTTGAGAAAGGCGACAGCTGAAAGTAACCTAAAGCAAACCGCTGTGGTCTAGTGGTGTCCGTAGAGCAAGAGTCCGTTTGCACCGAGAAAGAAGAAACCCTGGTTACTCGCTAACTACTGATTGCATATATATACATGCATACATATATATATATATATATATATATATATATATATATATATATATATATATTTATATTTATATATATATAATGCAATGAAAGCTTCAACTTTGTAAAAACACTTCGACGTGCGTTTTCATCAGTTATTAACTGATGTAAACCTTCTTAAGAAGTTGAATTTTCATGTTTGAATTCTAGCTTTTGTTTTATGTAGCTTTTGAGTATATATATATATATATATATATATATATATATATATATATATATATATATATATATATATATATATATATATATATATATATATATATATAAATACGAGAATTATACAAAACAGACAACTCATTCGATTGCAACTAGTTTCGTCTTATCTAAGAAGACTCTTCAAGCTAACTGAAGTTAGCCATCGAATGAGTTGTCTGTTTGGTATAATTCTCGTATTCGATTTTCAGATATACTTGTGTTCTGTAACCTATCATATTCTACTTAAATATATATATATATTTATCTGTAAATATATATATATATATATATATATATATATATATATATATATATATATATATATATATATATATATATATATATATATATATATATATATATATATATATATATATATATATATTATATATATATTTATGTATCCATATAAGTTACATGCTACATATCTATGCATATATGGTATACTATGTGTCCTAAGTTCAATAGGCTTTTTGAGAATCCACTAAGTGTTCACAGCAGCTGCTAACAGAGGGCTTCCCCATGGTCAATGGCTTAAAAATATGTGAATATAGAGAATAGCTGAGATTTTGTGCTGACTCCATGAGTTTAAGGGATCCTTTACAGAACCATAAGGGCTACCTTGCCAGTGTCGCAGACACATGATCATGGATTAACAGATGCAAAGCTACACGAAAAGCATTTTCTTCCAATGTATTAAGAAATAACCAGCATGGAACAATACATCAGATATCAGATAACGAATTAGAATGATCTGTTCTTAAAAAGGAAGGAGTTGATATCATTTAGCTATCATTTCTTCTCTTTGTCTTTGATCAATCGCTCTGCCAATTATGTAAATTGTATTGCATGTCATGATAAGTATTGAAACCGTATTTTAATATGCGATTAGAATAGACAGCGAAATTATATGAAATGAATATCTTTTATATGAATTAGAAGCACAAGAATTGGCTAAAAGCTGAAAGGAAAACTGCTTACCAAGAACAATATCTTATTGAATTAGATATCACTTTGTTTACATTCCGCTTCAGATCCTTTTACTTGTTTGGGCATCTATCATTGGATTTCGTATGCCAATCGGATGGCACAAAAATTCCGAGCAAGCCTTTGATTTGTTCACTGCTGGAATACACTGTTCATTTGAGGAGATAATACTAGTAGCTTTGATCGTACAACACTGGAAGATGAGCATGTAACAACTGTATCAGGAGTATGGTACCAAATGCTTCAGGAAGGATGTCGTCTTTTCTCTCAAATTACATCATAGACGTAACTGTGAATGTAGGCGTTCAAAGCCCTTTGAGAGGAACAAAAGCTCAAAACAATGAAATGCGCAATTAAATATTAATGAGGTGCTCAGATAGAAGCCATTTGCCGTGAGAATGAAGCAGATGTTCGTTCGACAGTATAACAATTCTGACAACACTAGCAAAATATTCAAAGAAAATCAAATAGGACAGTAGAATATTAAAGAGAGTGCATATGAAAAAGTCAATTTTCACAACACGCTATAGATGTAAAAAAAGAGCAAATTACTTTGCGACCATATAAACTATAAAAAAATTTGCAGCACGATATGAAGCTCGGTCCTTACGAAGATACTAGCAGACAGAATAAAAAATGCTCACGCGAGCATCAAGGAGGGAAACAATACGATGAGAGAAAGACAATCTCGCATGTGCTAAAATTTTTAATCTTAATATGAAATATGATTCGTTTCATTTCAGGGTTTTGGAATCGTTTACACAAAAACTCAAAACCCGGTCTTATGTAAATAAGAAGAGTTCATTTCATTCTTGGATTGGACTCTTCAACTAAACAATAGTGAATACGTGCCTATTGGTCATTTATATAGGCAACTGGACACACTATTCTTTATATCTCTTGAATGTATCAGCATATATCTTGGTCTACCTTTCGGTTCGCAATCAGGCGTTTCATACTCTGAAGAGTGCGGGGTATAGAGGCTTTTCAGTATACTAAAAAGAATGCCGTAATGCCTTGCAATAATGAATATTATTGCATATTATTGTACTGTCTTGCAATAATGAATATTATTGGTAATGAAGTACAACAATACCATCTCCTGGAGAAGGGGATCTTAATAGTCTGTGTCCATAGAGACATTGACAGCTAGCTAATAAAGGTTTTCAATTCCGGTTGTATAGATCTTCGTGTTCTATTATTGATGATCACAGCTGAAAGATAAAATATAACCAAAATCCAGGTATATTGGAATATCACTACAACATGAACAAGCGGTACCATGTTTTAGACATACTGGTACCCCTTTTTCGTGCTGTAGTGATATTCCAATTCACTACCAAGAATATTCATTACTGGTATAAAATATGGTACCGCTTTTTCGTGCTGTAGTGAAGGTTTGTAGTACCAACAGACTTTTCATATATTGGAATAGAATGTACACTGAAATTATAGCCAGAATGAGCTATAAAAACAAAAATGAAGCAACAGGGATCAATTAACTTTTTTGAAAGTGGCATGTGCGCATAGGACTGATGAATAGATGGTAGGTGAGCGCTAGATTGGGAAGAGGAGAGCTCAGGGCAATTTTAAGCTTGTTGTTGAACTAAACCTACATGTTAAAGTAGTCCGTAGAGGATTTTCCGTTGAAACTTTCAATATCCATAGTATCCTAGCTTGAAACTTAGCGATTTCTGTATTATAAAATGTGCAGTTGAAATTTAGGAATTATTATCAACCTGTGAGTATTATGTTTTGGTTAAAAGAAGTCTGGAGAATGTTATAAATTACATCTTGTGCTAGGTTCCATGCTAGAACAGATGTATACCTAGTGTTCCTGATTCTCACAAACGCACGATCAACAGTAATTCGTAACAAAGGGAATGAATCTAATGGTAAGCGAATTTTAAATGCGTAGATCATTGAGTGTATCTTTCTGTGGTTTTTAACTGACGAATGAATTGGCGGCTGCGGTACTTGTAAATCTCACATCACAGAAAATGAAAGCAACATAACGGCGTTCATTCTGCAAATAACAGTTGCCTTATGAGGCAATAGGTATTGCTTCCATTCAAATAGAATAAACAGCGAAGATCTCCGTGTTGTAGTGTGCTTTTTTTATTTTATATAAAAGTTTTAGTACTGGGGAAAAGTATTGGTTTTCCTCTAGTACTAAAACTTGTCTTATCTTATTCATGATGCTAGTGCTGAGACTTTCTTGAGACTTTCCAAGTAATAATATTCGAGTTTGTGCAGCAATGTAGTGTTGCAAAGTTAAACAGACGCTAGATAATCATAAGACTGAAATACATGAGTTTTCATACGAATTCTATGCAAATTAAGCAAATGAGATGACGCGGTTGTATGAAAATTTTAAATTTCAAGCGTGCATCAGCCTATCGGTCTTCTTCGGTCTAAGAAATCCAGCACTGAACTTTCTTCAATTTTTGTACTGCTGAGTACTGCTTACTTATAAGCCAGTTCTTTTTATAAAAAATGACATGCATGTTACTGCAGCAAGAGCAGGAGGCATAGGGTTTTGATAGATTTCAAACGAAGCGTTTACCTGCCATTATAAAATCATTAAAATCTAATTTGTTATCATGTGGTTTTTAAGACATGAAGTAATTGGCCATTTGCTGTGGGATTTCCCTTGAATATAATACTTATAGTATACTGTTTTCTGTGACGAAATAGCCCTTTGAGAACACAATCTTGTAGAGGATAGTGGAAGGTTCTTTGATCAAGAAAGTGAGTTACTCATTTCCATCAAGAGAAATTCTTTTACAGAATTTACTTTATTTTAACAATAAGTGTGAAAATTGGAAGAGAGTGGAAGCAAAAGTTACTCCAGTCTGAGTAGTACTACCAAGCAGGTAGATGGCTAATCATTGTAAGTGTTGCCAAGCAGGGGAAAAAGGACGTATGTAGGTAGAAGTATTGAAAACTGCAAAGCTACAAACTATATAGATTGAAAAAGTTAGTTCCATCATAGGACCCAAAAGAGTTATTTCCAGTCAAATGACGATGATTGGTTGCATGTTGCACAAGGTGGCTCTGCTGGTTGTGATACATATATTGAATGAACCTGCATTGTCGCAGATTGTTATAAGGCCGAGCAACTATGGCCAACGAGATTCCTTCACGAATCAAAACTGCTCTTGGTGGAGTTGTGGACAATATTCAGCGACATGTACCGTGGGCAGATGTTGTCAATGCACGTGCAATTCTGGACGCACATTTATGTCTGCGATGAACAGATGCGAAAGTGAAAATGAAATGGCTCAAGGTTAGTGCATTAACATAATGGATTTAGAAAGTGATTAAAAGTTGTATGTACAAATATTTTGGTTAGTAATTTGCCCAGATACTTAAGAACAGGGGAATGAGTTATATTTGAATTGTTGTTAGCTTGATAGCCAAGACATGTGTGTTATTTAGGGTGAAAGTGATTATTTGAAGTAACAAACTAGTGCATGCTTATTCCAGTTTTAAAAGCAGATTGCATATTCAGTTGAAATGGAAGAGAAAGTATGGGAAGTACAGTATCAATACCTATAGTGAGAATTTAGTAAGCAAATGTATGTAATAACAGATAGCTGAAGCGTGCTGTCAGTGGAGTAGACATATCTTAAAACATTTTTCGTCTGAAACTCATAAAATTAAAAATTTGAGTATTAGAATTGAAATGTATCCATCAAAATATATACCCAGCTGTAATCAACAGACAGGTCAGTTAATAGTGTGAAAACATATCTTGAAAACGCTACGAGAAAATTGGAGATGGTGTCAACGTTCAATAATATCGTCTGGACAACAAAGTGCAATGCATACCAGGGATAATATCTTTGTAATGTGTAAAATTCTTTGTGTAGCTAAGTGTATTTGCAGGCTAATATTTTCCTTGTTTACTACCAACTCCACTAGGTGCCCATAATATCCAAAATGGACTGCTTATTGTGTGAAAGCCAACATAGGTACCCTTTTAGCATAGCAGGCAATGTCTCCCCCTAATATCGTGTATACAAATCGAACTAGGTTCAACGAATGGAGAAACACTGGGTGCTGTGTACCCTCGACAGCATCCCATTATAACCTTGAACGTACTACATTCAGTAATTCTCATAGTTTTGATAGTTTTACGAAATATAAAGATAATATCATGTTATCTCACTTGTATTTCGATCATTTAAACTTTCAAAGCATAAACTCACGGTATCCTTGTCAGAAATGGAGTCATAGGCAAAATAAACGGGAACAGAATTAATGTGTAGTTCCGCTTTTAAGCGATTCATATCCAAATTTAACTACGATCTTCTGTCAAATGGAGCAACCCACGTGAGCATTATACGTAAAAATTACTTCAAAAACGACCATTATAAGTTCATATTTAACATACTTCTTTTTTAATTATGATAGTGGGAGGCTCAGGTCAGTGACATTTGCGTGACGTACTTTCAAAAGCAAAAGCTCATTTCAAGTAGACTGATGAAATATAGATTTGACCTCGAGCATGGATTTGAAAGCGTGATCCGAAAGCTCAGCGGCAGAGCACTTGACCTAAAAAGTCAAGGGTCGCGAGTTCAAATCCTGCTCGGGTCAGTTATTTTCTCGCACTTTCAATTTTCAAATACATTTGATCAAAGATTTTTTTGAGCGGAATTTAAGGTTAATTCAATACGATGCATTAGAAGGCTATGGAGGTACATGGAGATTCGGTCATGCAATCCAGAAAATATGATAAGAACCAAATATATTAAAGAAAAATCAAAAGGAATTAATTCTAACCTGATAATTTTGATTATTATTCCATTCTATTAATTGATCATTACTTAATTAAGTGTTGCTTCATATTTGAAATTCTTTGATGCATATTATACATCTCTTTTTGATTGTGCATCAGTTTATAAAAGAATTAAAACACTCATATTAAAACTGAATCCACTTCATATGGCGCAAGATAGCTCTAAGCTAGCAAACGGGAGAGAAGTGAAAAAACAAGACGAACAATGCGAAACAAAAACATAATGCCTTACATTTGGAGACTGAAAGAGATTCTTCTTAAATGTGACTATGGTGCTCTATTTATTTCACTTGTCCATCCCCCCATGGTCCGTAAATTTGTAAGAACGTTGGTCATACAGGAGAAAGTTTATTTTACATTTGAAATGTTACCCACATTCCAATCCATAGTTCATTTATTCTGTTGATCGTGGTTGGTCATTGTCTCAACTCTCTTTCAATGATATTGGAAATATCTTGCTTTTAATTTCAACTGTCATAGTTGCTTCTTTCCGCTCTCGAAAATAAAATTGGTAAGACAAATGCTAGTTGTTCTCGTAATTTTTCCGAAAGCCCCCCCCCCAAAAATAAACTAAATTGCCTAGTCACATTCCTGATTCAACCTGGTCAATGGCAGGAAGAGTTTTAGGATGAGGTGAAAAGAGACCCAAAGTCATGTCAAGTAATAATAGCTTGATGATTCCAAACAGGTCTGGCCTAAAGTTGTGTGATGAACATGTTAAATTGTGAAGGCATCGCAGAGGCGATTTGTCATGATTAAGTACCATGCTTATCTACAATAATTTATGAGATATTTAAGTACATATATTTCATGCAATATAGTAGTAATAATTGTTTATAAAACCATCATTAATCAATTTTGAAAATGAAATACGCTGTGCATTCAATCAGGTCAACTGCACTTTTCAGCTTAGTCAGACTTTTAGAGTTTCTAGCCATAGTTTTGTGTGTAAATACCCTGCCTGTTCTAAACATCCAATAACTTGGATGCTTTGGCGTACTTCTTAGAGTCTTTCACGACGCCATTACTGATTTTAAGTTTCTTTATAATCAGGTTGCAATTTCATGGCTCAAGCAAGTAAAACAGCACCTTGGAGCTTCACTCCAGTTACGATAGCTTCAACAGATAATATGTTAACTGGTTTTCGTATTTTCCATTGCAAAAATTCTGGATGTGCAAAAGCACACAACTGTAGTGCTTCCCGAGTGCTGTATGAGGACAATGGATGGAAAGAGTTTCCAGCAAGCAACGATAGCAGATTTGATGTGCAGGATGATCTCCTAAAAGTTAGTCTATTCTACTTTCCGTAAAGATTTTTAACGTGCAACTTTGCACAGAATGTACAATTCTAACAGTTGTGTGTGCAGTTTTAGAGAGAAATCTGTACAGATTATATTATTCATCTAGTGTAAAGAAGCCATAGAAGGCGGAGTGTCATACATACATTTTTATTTCCAATGAATATAGCAACAAAACAAGCACAACTTCTCCAGTGCTTGCTCGTAAGGTGCATTTGGTTTATCTATATAAGAATCTAGGATTACTCCTCAATATAGTAAGACTCGAGAATAACATGCAGCTCTAAATTTTCCTTAAAAGACCCTGTTTTAAATTGTCAGTTGCTGCACTTCCTAACGTAGATTATATTATTGATATACAAGTTCACATATGTGCATATGAAGTCACTAAGTGCATAGATTTATCATAGTGGAACCATGATCATTTGTCATGTTTTAAGTATAATAAGGAAATCCTAATCCTATGGTCTCTAAGACGAGTCTTTCATGCGATCAACAAACCTTGAAGATGTATTCTAGCACATGATGAGTAGGGGATTAACTTTATTGACTATTGCAATTCCAGATAGCAGGAAAAGAATGCAACCGACGAAGGTTTGAAGGACTTTTGCTGAGATTCCAATTCACTTGTAATTTAGGCCTAGATCTCCAAGACAACAATGCTGAGACCTCATGTATGGCAATCAAAATAGCTGGAAATTATCGATGTATGTTCCCTAAGGGTTCTCCACATTTTTGCAATTTCTTTCCAGTTAGTAAAATTAAACTTATTGCAATGTAAAGAACATGTCTAGATACCTGTTATGAGTGTCTCTTACTGAATAGTATCTTTATTTTCAAAGAAGTAAAGACAGCAAGAGATGGCAATTAGTCAGATTATTTTTGGTAGGATTTTCCAGGGCAGGAACATTTTATCAATAACATCAAAGAAATCTTCTGCTAGATCATAAAGCAGTATGTAATTTATCTGGTGGCTTCCAAGGTCAGAATCTCAGACAACGCTTCGTAGAATTTCTTGCATAAGTCTTTATTATAGGTAAAGCACATACTCAAATGTGAATTGGCTATTAACCCCCACCTATTTATTTTACAACTAAAGAAATTCTTTCAAAATATTAAAAGTTGCATATACTTTCTTTCTAGTTGGAGATGTTCCTACGATTGGTTTGCATTGTCCTAGAAATTCAACAGAGACAGTGATTTCAAAACACTGGTCACTGTCAACAGTCATAGTTCCAAGCAGTCTGCACACCATGTCTATTGGCACCTCATCTTCACAACCTCAGTCGGGTCCATTGGCTTCTGCAATTGCTGAATCGACCATTCATGCAACATTTGTTACATTTGAGTCACAGATAAAAAGCAGTGCAGCACTTAGTCAGCTACACATGACAACAACACTGTTCCCATATGCAACTGTAAATTCCCTGTCGACTGAGATGACAACAGGCTCAGATATTACAACCCATGGAAAAACTGTAATAGAAACGGTATAAAAGCAATAATTTTCATTCTGTATTTTGAAACAATTTTGATATAAGAAAGAAATAACGAATATAAGACCAAAAACATAATTGATGAATGAGTACTTTTGAATAATTGAGCATCGTTTTTGGTAGATAACCCCATCATGCACACGACAATGCGGAGGAGGAGGAGTGGTCACTAGTGTCAGCAGTTCTACAGGACAAGTAAGCTCAGTTGTAACACTATTCGTACAACCAACCCAAGGCAGATCTGACAAAAGTGATGATATGATACATAGCAAATATTTTCTTTTATCAAGTGTTGTTGCTGCAGTTGCAGTTTTCTTCGTTATACTACTCGTCATAGTATTGCTCCTCCTCAGAAGGTATTTATGTATTATGCTTTTCCATCTATATTACTTACTTTGCGAATTTTTATCTGAATACATTAGCACATCTCCTTTAGAGAGGTGAAAAGCACGTGCAATCTGTTTAACTGAATTTAATCATAGATCAATTGTCAGTGTTGACTGCTACACGTAGATGAATCAGAAATGTTGTTTCGTTGGAATCAAGCGAGTGGGTAGACTCGAAAGATTGCTGTTAAATCACCTTAACAGATCGACTTATGCCAGACTTGATTTGAAATCCTGACTTCAACAACAACAGGTTATAAATCACCTACTTGCTATCGACCTGCCAAATTTCCATCTGTCAGCACGAGTACACAACATCCGTCTTCCTTCCTTGGTTGCCCTGCCAACGCCAGCCAGCATCTTCCTGCACCTGCTTCTAGAGCCATTGAAGTAATTTCCCGTGATGCATTTAGCATCCATGATAAATTGTCCTTATCATAGTATCCAGATACTTGACACGCAGCTTTAAAGTGTTCTTCCTTCCAAGAATCTCTCTACAGATTTCAGTGCATTCCGATTGTTTGTATCATACTATGTGCTTCAAAAGGAGCTCGTCTCTTGCTTATTTCTTGTGTAATTTTCGTACCTAACACCACAAATGCAATTTTGTAAGGACATCTTTTATATAATATTGAACATTGAAAAAGCCATATAAAGCTTCTAATCTGTGAGAAAAATGATGAATTACGGTGCAAAGTTGTCACGTAGATGGGCGCAATTGTATTCTTCTCCTTAGCAAGTACAGTATGTTTCCCATTCGTACATTGAGTGTTTAATTTGTATTTTAATCCTAGGAAGAAACGGGAATTGCAAGCCAAAGGTACACAGATACACATATTTGTAAGACCTGCTGATATCAATTTGGGTGGGGTTAGAATGCAACGATGCAGGGGTATTGATCAGAAATTGACACTATAAAGCGTCTAAATAGTTATTTCTCAACTACGAAAGGTGATTAGATCATTTCTGCAGGTGAACACGGCAAAAACCTGCTATATGTGAGCAATATACAGTGTGTATGATATGATAGTAACCGGTAATTTGACATATTTGGAACATAGATTGATTGGGTCTTCATTAAATGAACTTGTATACATTTTTTATCAATACTGTCACTGCCATCTTAATAATTCCCACCTTTGGGTGTCACCCTTTTTTGCACTAAGTATGGTCTACTAAGAGATATTTATCGTAATCTTATCTTAAATTGGTGTATTTCCAAAAATGTGATAAGTAAAGATTCTCATTGTTTGGGCCAAAATGTTGAATTCAATTTCCAAATATTTTGACCTGAAGCTAACAATAGGCAAAACTATACAAATATTCGTGTTTGCTTTCAACTAATAACTCGCATATTTAGAATCACTTTCAACCTTTCACCCTTATTATTTCTGACCTTAATGCAATGATTATTATCTAAATATCTCTCATACTATCGAATTAGTTCAGTTCTATGTAATTGCACGTGACCAATGACGTAGACTTGTGTTTCCCTGCATTTGGGTTCACGGTAATGATATTAGAGTACTTTGCAATTTCCGTATTGAATTTCCTTATGAATTAGATTTGTATTTAACATAGGATGATCTAATTTCATTTACAATATTTAGAGTATCCTCATTTTAACTGAAATCCACTAAGAAAAGAAGCCTCACAAATCAAATTCCATTCCCTGCACCACTTCAGCTAAAAACAACCTGGTTTCAGATATATGTACTGTGCTGAAATACAAATCTTCGTCATTTGCAACTAAGCTAACGGTCTTCCGAAATTTCTTACTAAAATTACTCAGTATCATCATTGTACATAGCTGAAAATGAGAATGACAGTTGCCTACCTTCTTCTTTCTAGTTTACAGATCAAATTTTCCCAATCTATCAATCCAAAGCCAGTGCAGCTCAGGTATTCATCTTTTATACTTCTATTACAACTGCAGAGTTTTTGCACCATTAACAATATCATATCAACAACCTGTATGCTCTACTGTCATCTATCTGCAAATCACATATTTGTACGACTGTACCCTTTGTTATTCTCTGGCCTGGATAACGTTGTTAGAAACCCAATGTTCTCCTGTTAATCCTTATCTTCGAAGCAAAAAATTAGTCTATTATTTCAAGATATTATTAAATTTCCTATTGAAAATTCAGTTACAACTGTTGTCCTATTTCTTTCAGCAATGGCCCAAAGGGTATCAGATGATCAACGTATATTAACGGTAATGTGATTAACATTCTACAGGAAATCAGCGGGGAGAGTAGATAGTCACTGTTGCCTACATATCATATACCATTCTCAGCAATAATCAGACATAGAAGTTAAGAAGTTAAAGCTTAAGACTGTCTCGTTTCCAAAGTAGAGGGTGCAGTGGCAGTGAAAGACACTGCTGCATTTTTGGAGGGGGGCAAGCAGACCACTGGAGTCTAGGATGAAGCTCCAAGGAATACTTTTAGCGACCACGCCCCAAAAATTCTACAGTTTTTTTATATTACTAAATGAACGACCCCCCTCGCCCCCTAGCATCTCCCACCGTGTAGGCGGTCTCATACTTTTGCAGAAGTAAACCAGTTCATCGGTAATTTTTTGCTTATTGGTAGTAGAAGAATTTTCACAGGTTAACTAAAATTATAGCAAGCATTTTCAGTTGATATTATTGAGAGTATATAATCTGAGTACTAACATTGAATGGGGCCTATCCGGCATCGAATTGAACCTATCCGGACAGAATGAAAGATAGGAAATTTCTATAGATCTACATTTAACCTGAAAGACCGCGGTCTTTCTTCGGAACATTACGAAGGGTGTAGTGTAAACAAGAACTAGAAAGCTGTCTGAAACTTTCCGATTGAAAGGTAACATAATAAGTATTAATCTCATCTAAAAATAAAAAATCTCAATATATATACAATTAGCATATATATGAAATTGTGTTGGATTTCATAACTGACTTTCAATAAATAGATAGATGAATTTACAAGTCCATGCTTCCCCACTTATAATTCCATTGCTTCGATTTGCAGCCCCCACGAAGTGAGTCAGTTCCACACTTGCTTTAAGCTCCACTACCAGAATGTGTACCATATTTTGCAATGAAATGTAATGATATGAGACACCTGAAATTCGACTGCCTTATTTTCAAGAAATAACTTGAAATTATCTTGTGTTCTTTTAGCATTGTAAATTTATCAAATCAGACCTAAGCCAATCAGGTGCACAACAGTCCCTTCCTGAAGTTGTCAAACTTGGAAGTGCGCTCAACAATGAAGCCATGGATGGGAACGAGTTGACTTGCATTGAATTGCCAAAGTTTGGAGCGTCGAACTCCTATGTTGGCACTGATGAGGAATATGATGTGCCTGCAGATCCACCATTTTTACAAAGATCTCTCAGCTTATTGTATGCCAAAGTTGGTATGTATTCATAGTTCGGTTTTGCATTGATTTTTGGAATATCAAATATATTCTACGTATGGCAGATGTTATTAATATCTGTTAGAATTATGATGATTTATGCGATAAATTTAATAACCATAATGATTGTCAGAGGTTTAGATAGGAGAAGATTTTCCGACAAAAAGATAGTCTGGGTCTACAGGGGCATTTTCGCCCCACTAACCCCCGGCCATCTATAGGCGTTTTCTTATATGGAACCACTTTATAAGAAACCTACATGTAGAAGGCCGAAATATTCAAGGAACTTATACTATTAAAGGAAAAATGCCTAAGGAACTTTTCAATTTCAAATTACGAGTGCTGTACTCAGATGCAAGTGAAGATAACATTACATTGGATGATGTCAATGGAATAGACATGATACTTCTTGATTGAAATTATGCTTTTGCATATATAGAACTTATTTCCTGTCGCTTGTGTGCTTTTGACGTTGAGTTCTAGCCATAATCAAAGATAAAATTCAGAATTTCAATGCTTTTCTAGTGCCCGTGTCATTTTGTGGCACTCTATGTGCAGTGAAAATTAAGGACCTATTAAGGAACTTTTAGTACTAGAATTTGATAAAAAGAGGTCCGAAAATAAGGAACTTTTAGAACTAGGCCTTTATCTAGGTTCCTTATAAAAAAAAGCGTGTATGTCACGAATGATTTTGGTGTTCAAGTTATGGTTTTAACTAATGCAAAATATCTTTCAAAATAACGATAGATTCACTGCATTAAAGTACTGTCCTTGTTTGCTAGATAAGTCATTGAAAAGTTATGTGGCAGATGATGATGCCATTTATACAAGTGTGGGAAGTGGCCTTTCTGAAATTACCAAAGTATCAGACGATATTAATGCCATTTATGATGAGCCAGAGGAAGCAGTAATGTAACCGAGACGACAGTACCCAACCTGAGACTTGAGGTTTATGAAATATAGGCCTGGAAGTACAACCATCGTCCGTGACAAATGCACTGGATTAATAATTGCTGCATTCTTAACATGTTATGACTTATCACATAGTGAACCTGTTAATATTATCTAGTATATTCACATATTTGAAATGATATTTACTAGTCCATGATGTATATTTCCATTTTAGAAATGAACAGCAATATACTTCTCACAACAACCACTTAACACCGTTCCAATTAAAAAGTCATCACTTCACTGAACACAATTCATTAGCACTTCAATTAGAAGCATACAACATACAACGAGTCGGAAATTTGAATGCATAACTTAAGAAATACTCCAAGGGTATAGAATTGACGTAAACTAAGAAAAGGTTGTTTAATTTTGAGCTTAAAGGTATTTATGCTTGAGCATTAATCATTATGAAAGATTACAGGGTTTTTAAAGTTGAACTCAGAGGTGAAAAGTGAGCAAAAGTTTTGCTGTTTGCATGCACGAGTGACCGTTCTTCTGGATATTTGTTTGTGTAGGCTACTAACTGAGAATAGTACCTTACAAGAAATTCTATATGCATTAGATAGGTAACAGTGAAAAATGTCTGGATGTTCATGTAAACCCTATGTACCAGAAATTAACAATTATGGGTTCAAACAATCTCCGACCTCTCTCTGGCTCCAAATAAGACATAGTGTAATTATACTTCTAACAAGACAATGCGAACTCTTATTGGTGATGATGAAGCCTCCTATTGAAGATGATGATTACCGACTGTTCAGTTTCTTTAAACCATTTGTTTTTCGTTTTGGGACATTTATGTTAAAAACATCTTTATCAACATTCACGTTGTTGATGGATAACTGATAAAAACTATAATCATTATCTTCTTTCGAGCCAACAAGGAAAATTGCGGTGCCTTTTGAACCACCTTTCCGACCTATGGATCGTTCTCATTGCACGTGCACAGCTATCTTTAACAGTAGCCTATGCGTACAGCCCACCTTTGAGGATGTACTGTATGTAAACAAAAAATCAAGCGGCAATTCAAAAGTGATTAAATCAGCTTTTAAAAAATTGGGACAAGTATAGAAAGTATCAACATGAAGCTAATGCTCTTTAATACAATCTTGTGCTTGTTTATCAGTCTACTGGTTGGCGTCAAAACCATATACTGTTTTCTGTGTAAAAGTGAAGGTAAAGGCTAGTCCTTTATACGATTCCATACGTTGGGGATTGGTTGGGGAGTGCCCGTTAGAGGGACACTTACCCTGAGTCACCGGCATAGTGAGGTAGGGCTGCCAGTTCCTTTCTTCGCCGCCTTTAACTTCCCTAGTGTTGCCATCAGGTACCCATTTGTTGCTGGGTGGACAGTGAGCGAGCGTCCCAACTATGATCGGAGGGTTCAGCTCGAACCATCGATGTTTTGCTCAGCAGTCAAGCACTCTAACCCACTTGGCCACTAGCCCATTGCTTATTGTGTAGAACTTTAAAAAGGGAGGTGGGTGTCATGGAAAGCCATACTCTTATCAGTGATATGAAATGACGATTTTTTCTGAAATACTCTTGGATATTGTGACTGATCGTGCAAATGCAAGCGTGGGTATTTAGTTGCAATAATTTTCATAGTTTTCCACATAGGTTAGCACATGCAAAAAAGGCACTTCTGTGCTTCCCACGTTGTGAGTAATTACCCCCAACGCATATTTATTGGTTTCCAGCCCTTGGTACTGAATTACATACCTATCTCCAAATGTCTGATGATGTCTTAGGTTGGTGTCTGGAAGAGCTGTAATTCTGCACTGCTGATTCAAGATCATGCATCTTCAAATTAAGCTCCGCTCAAAGTATTGCATCTTTCTTTCGTCTGTAGGAAAATAAATGATATCTATAATATACAAAACTTTTTCTTTGAAGAAATTTACCCGGATTCTAAACAGTATGGTGAGTATGCTTTGGATACAATTCTCTAACTTGCAAGCGGAAATCGCAATGTGTAGATAAATGGGTGCTGGATCAGATTATATCTTATTAATGCCTTTTTAACATTGCGGGTTTCCAATTCTTCTTACGATTTTGTTGAGTATTTAAAAAGGCCTCACTTATTAAGAAGTAAGGTGATTAATTAGGCCTATGCGGTTGGATTGCTAAACTCTGTATACTGAACTTGTTTGCCAGTAGTCTGCAGAGCTGCAGAGGATATAAATGTATGTTTGTCTTTCCTTTTCCATATCACCAGGAACCTTCATATGGCAGAAAGAAACTGCTTTTCCATCATTCAGAGAGGATCCTTCAGCATACTGTTGAAGTGTTCACATATTACTATCTAGTATATATAAATTGAATTCAAAGTGCAAGTCTAAAAGGTGTTATACATCATCTTAAAATATTCTTTCCCTTACATCGGATTTTTCATCAAATTTAGATATCTCTTTCTACAATGAATAAGGGGCATTCTATACCAATTCATGAACCAATATCTTGGTTATTCATCATTGCTCATCTTCCCAGCTAGAGCTTTATCAACTAAATGATACGGTACTTTTCACCAATAATGCAAGCCTTTTGCATACTTATACAAATATACTAAAGTATATTGCATAATTTACTTCTGTCCAAATTCTGTTGTGCTATTAGACTTTTCACATAAACTGTATACGAGATTTTGGTCCTGAGAGCACCAAAAAATTTTCTCAACTGCAAATGGCGTCAAACTTGGAGTGAAAACGACATATTGAAATTTGCATTGTCAAGCCATCCTTAGTGCTTTAAATTATCTACTATATTTGTCACCAGTTGTCGATTCAATGACTGGTTGATAGTAAGGTCTTAACCAAGAACAGGCTGAGGACAGCATCAGACATTGGATTTTCCTCATTTGATGCCCAAGAGTCCCCTAACAATATAGGTACTTTCTCATACCATGAGAAGGGCAATGTGTATGTAACATTACCCGAATTTCCTGATATAAACTTTGTACTAGGGAATAGAAGAATATTCAGTTGGTTAAACACTGCTGCTCTTTAATAGAGGGAAATCGATTTTCTTCCTTATGACAGCAAAATCTGACCCTAATTATGGCCATTAAATGATTTCATTCAAGAGATGTCTTGACTGTTTTCCTTCGGGTTCTTGGCGCTTACTTGAGAACCATTTATGCAGGGAACAATGGAATCGTTTTGAAGTATCTAGGGGCCAACTTCAAGAATGCTTTCAAATTCATGCCAAGGTACACTTTAAAATGTCAACTATCTGTGAAAATTTTTTCTTAAAACCATCTTTTGCAATTACTAGCAAACATGGTTCACATTTTGTGTACTCTAAGCATTTATGTTGATACCTCAAGGCTTACGTTAACTTAATTTCTAAAGTAACTTATCAGGTTCACATAAACTCCTTTATTCTATGGTGTTACCTGCCACCTTACACAGATACGACTATGTTTACTACAGAGAGAAACATGTTTTTGCAAATTCTCGCCATTTTGAGTACTCTTAAAGAGTTTAGAGTTTAAGTATTTGTCTAAAGATCATTTTTACCTGTAATATAATCTGTCTAGTATTCGCCCATCAAAAGGAGCGCGATAATTTGGCGTCTGCCACAAGCATAGGATTTCGGTTAGCTAATGCTGAACAAGCAATTATGATCAAAGAAGTGGAGTTTTGTTTAATTTGCAAAGATGAATACAACGTAAAATGTTAATTGTAAAGATACTGATCACTCGGAGGTCACGAATTCCAAACTGAGTGGTTGATAGCTTGGAATATTGGCAATGAGACTTGAGACAAAATAAAACCTAAATTTGCAGGAGTTCTATCATTTGACAGTTTGCTATCCATATTACCAATACAGGACAGAGACACTGTCGGAGTATTCAGACTATGACTGTCAAATATAATTTCATTAACCAAGTTAGGTGCTTCAAAATATCAAAGTTTCAACACAATTCAGTACATATTTGTTTTTCAGCTGGTATCACGATATGACATTAGCTTACATTAAAGGTTCTTGTATACTTACACTATCAACCATGCTACAGCAAAAGAATGATGCTCTTCAGCTCATTTGGCCCATGATTAGCATATTTTCGCTGCCAATGGCTCATCCTTTCAGTATCTTCATGAGCATGACATAGGGCCTAGCGACTTGCAACTGTTCTCATTGCTTGTCTGTGCAAGTCACTGCCTTGAGAACAAGAAAGCCACTAAGTTAACATGTTGCAATAGACATTTATGTTCCAGAGATGAGATACTCTACGATTTTAAAGCACATTTATTCCTGTAAGGAAGTGGATCACGCAACTAGGTTCTTAGACGCTTTGTTATTTGATGGCTCTCGCGCCATTTATCCACAGGGGTCAAAGGCACATTGGATGCTGACTGGTACAGGACTTACAAATCTGTTGAACAATCCCTCGTGTGCCTTTGACTCAGCAAAAAGTCCTATAACTTATGTCTTGAAAATGTTAAACATTAAATGACCACAAATTTTGCTAGTTATCGTTAGTAATAGTAGTTGTCCAGCATTAACTTTCTAGTGATAAACAAATATGTCATTAAAAGTCTTTTGTAAGCGATATGCTCAGCTGTAAACAACACAACATGTTTATAACTTTCGAATTGAAGTACTCGTATTAGTAGGCACACTGTTCTCTAACATCAGCAGAAATGGAACAGTTTTGTTAACTGACTCTTGGAGTTGGATTGATCAACTACCTGGCTTGATCTTTCCCTTGCGTATTCTAAAATAAATTGTGAAGCTTGAAAAACATTTCGCTTTATCAGATTTAAACTCTAAAATTAATGATAGATTATAAGTAATGAAGATTATCCTTTAAATAGAAAAGTCAATCGATTTTAGGGTGAAATTTCAAATAGCGAAGATATTTTGGAAATTTAAAACTCTAACCTTAAGGTAAGATTTACCTTATTTAGTAGTTAACTACCCTGCAATTTTACATGTTTACATCCTTTAACTGGTGAATGTTTTTCTGTCAGAGATTTGATACCTTAACAAGATTGTTTTGAAGAGAAAGAAGTAATTAATTTATTTTGAAACCTCAGAAATTGTAAGCTTTCAAGACAAACGTCACGTTGACTCCTAAATTCCTGACTGCTCGTTAACACAACATTGCTATGGTAATCAATCAGTGTTTTTCTTACACTCGTTGATCTTATCTTTCCTTAGATTTAAACTCTATTTCTCTTAGTCCCAAAGACTTACAAGCCATAACGAATTAGGGGAAATGCCACAATTTGTTAAAGCTGAGTTTTCCGGTTAAATGTTATCGATAAAGGGTCAAGACTTTTAAAATATGCACCAAGCTTAAAGGGGATTTATGTTAATATGCTCGAATATTGCTTTTTAGGCCTTCAACTGTCCCTAATGAGCTAGGAAATTGGTTGTAGAAAATATTGGATAGCCGGAAATCAACCTTTATTTTGCATGTTTTCATATGAAATCTAGAAACAAAAGGAACAAAATGGGAAGAAAATGAAGCAATATTTTGTAAGTATCTTCTTTGCTCTTTTTCATTCACTCAACAATAAGGAAATTCAGATCAACTCATGTCATGGGCACTTCTGGCATTTTAGCTAAATCTGAACGATAGAGAAAGTACACTGGCATAGGTTTTAAACTCTTTTGCGAGAGAGAGTAAGCAAGGCCTAGATTTTGTGATAGATGTAAATAACCCTCTAATCCGGATTTGCCTATAAATCATCTAGTGAAACAAGTCCAGGATTGTTGAACTTTATCCGACCTCAACTCATATCAGCTAAGCCAGTTGAAGATATTCAAAACTACCCCACTTTCTAGTTCATTCTATCAGATCGAGGATCTTCGGGATGAAATAGAAATATCCCTCATATTTTTCAGCTAAAGCAAACATGTTCTTCCCAGTCAGAGGTGGCCTTTGATTGACTGAAAAGATTGCCAAATATTTTTTCCTACTCAAATGTACATAAGGTTGGTCAGAAATTAGTATGTTTTTAAAACCAGAATGTTCCAGCTTTTAATTTCATGCCTGGTGGCCTAAACTCGCTAGCTACACTGTTTTGATTAGAGTGGGCTCTTTTTAGTGAAATTAAAGTCAAAATAACACTAAAGAATCCGCCAATCATGATCAAAATTAGAAAATATTGTTGTTTTATTGCTTCCCAATGCCACCCTCAGGAATACACCAAGAAACTTATGTACTAATTTCTAGATTATTATCTCATCAGAAGTTTTGGCTGATTTCAATATGAGTCACTTAGTCTTCTTTTCTTCTCAGCTGATAATATCGACGACGTTGTTCAATAATCAATTCATCAAAATAATGCTCTTAAACAGAGACGCCTCAACGCTTGTTACTTTCTCTTTATGTTATCAGATTCACCCTTTGAACTTTTTTAATTCAAGGAAATACCCTGTTTACATTCACCTCGTCCTAATCTTGGTAATGCCAATCTTCATTTGCTGACTAGTTTTTTAAAACAAAATATATTAGTCTGAACACTGCCTTTCCATTGTACTTCTCTTTCTTCTGGTTTTATAGGTGCAAAGCAAAAATCAGACTGAGGGTGGTCAAAGCATAAGAATCTTCCATCTCGTTTCATTTCGTAACGTTTTGCCTGCTAATCATTCATAATTTGTATTTTCTAAGCGATGGGACTTCAGTCTGTTTCTTTTGCTGACATTTAAAAGAGCTGACTTTAGAAGAACTTATTTGGCACGTAGAGAAAACTGAAGATTTTTTAACAGTATGCTCAACTCTGTCTCTCACCAAGAACCTCGATGATCAATTCACTTGCAATATTTACTCTGATAGCAGAGAATGCTCTTTTTTAAAAGTAGGCAGTTCTTATTGAAGAAACTCAGTTAGGTGACTCTTTAATTCTTTAGACATTTGCTTTAATTACCTGTAGTTCTGATACTACAGAGTGAAAAGGTGTTTTTCTTTTTGTCCTAGGAGTTAAGAGATGAATTTTCATGCACCTAGTCAATAAATTAATGCAGAGTATCATTACATTATTGATTTCTATAGTTCTTCCATTTGGAAACTGAATGCTGCAGTTAAAAATGTGAGCTTTAAGGAAATGTGTCCTCAGTTAGCCTTGCAAGCTAAATATCTAGACAAGTTAATTGATATATGATAATTATAATTATTACTATTATTAGTATTATTAGTATTCCTATTGAAACAATGAACATTGCAATATGATGTAGTTATTATATATTTTGTGGAAGAGACAAAATGTGGAGAAACCCGAATATACCAGAATATTAGCTAATTACTTTGCTAACTTGGTTTAACAGTTATTGTTGTTAGTATTTTATTTGAGATTGACGCGTCTTTTTTCAGTAAGATTCGTTTGTCACTATATAGTGCTATTTTTTGCCATCAATTACGTTGCAGAATTGCCAATTATGCACTGCCTTGGTATAGTGAAGTGAATGGTTGTGTATTTAGAACATATGTTATTATTACAAGGTGTCAAAAAAATTATCATCATTTATTGAAACGTATATTGTATTTAGCTGAAGAGCTATAAAGGCTGAAAGTTTAAATACAAATCACTATTTGTTGTCAGCATTCAGAGTATTTTATTGAGAAATAGTGTAAGACAACAAAGTACCAAGATGTCTTCATTGGGAACAATTGAGCCTTGCTCTTTGCTTGCAACTGTTGGGAGGTAAAGTGGATTAAAAAAAAGCAGTTTTCAATCTCGTTATCATTGTTTTCATTTATTATATCTTTCTATATATACTATAGGCATTTAGGCAATTACAAGGACTAAAGTCAGTAACTTAAGACATCTCATCGAGCGAAGATAATTCAAAGGCAATTGATAACTGAACTGTTGAGAAAGTACACATGCTAGGTACAGCAAGAGGAAAACTTATTAAAGTTTTTGGTATATTAGACATGTTGTATCTAAACCTCTGCCTCCAGGCCAGGATCCTGTTTTCTGAGCAATGTTTAGAGGCAGAATAAAATGCTGTCAGTATGCTGCAAACAAATAGCTGAAGGATGCTTTCTGTCACTTCTAAGATATCAAACCGGAATCATTATCCTCTGACCGATCTTATCGAGAATACAAGACCATAAATAATCTATACAATGGAATTATTCATCATCAAGGATAAACTGGACGAAGCAGATACAGGACTAACTGCTGTTTCGTGCACTTCAGTAGACAGATGTCTAAGTCTGTAAAAGCTCTCATCTACGTGCAAAATGAACCTTGACATTTCAATCTACTTTGAAATAAATACATAGCAAACTCTTCTGTAATTCCCCACCAAGTGCATGTCCTTGTCATATCCCTGTAACCTAATTTGTACAAATGGCAATTTCTGCAACGAAATAACTAAAGATGAATTGACTTACTAGTAAGAACTGTGTATGCCTATCTACAATGTGTTGATATTTATTGTTTTCTATTGGTATCTTCAACCACCAAAGAGTTTCTAGTCAAAGAGAAGTTGAGGTATAACTTTTTACATATCCACGGAGATGTGCTTATACCGACATGTTTGGATTGACGGAATCGTTCTAATAAATACAAAATGCTGCTCAATGCTCCCACAAGGGTACAAAAATGACACAAGCTGTGAGTGATACTGATTTTGGCAAGTTAGCAATTGGCTAGAAAGTGTATATTTTCAGCCTCATTAAAGCTTGTTAGAATGCTTAAATTGGGGACGACGATGAGAATGGTTTGATGATTTGATAGACCAACCTAGATGAAATCATCATCATCTAACGAAAGTGCAATCAATTAGACATGCGATTGGAAATACTTTTTTATGTCACTAGACTTGTAAGACTTGCAATGCGGTAGCTGCGCAGCACAACACAAGCACAACTCCAAGTGGTATACCGTTAAGTATGATATTTACACGAAATAAATTAACATATTTTACTTTCTAAAACCACAGTATATCTTAAATTTTCAACTAACATAGATACCATTTTGTAAATGTAAGTTAATGCTTTTCACTGAATTTCAGATACTGAGAAGATACGTTGGGAGGAAGTCATATTGTTTGTTCCATTCTGCCATTTTTAGTTAGCCTCTCTTGCCTTCTTGTACATGAATCTTCTTCCACAGTGCTCTCACTCAACTGCTGGACGGAAATGCTTGTCCTAATGCATCGTTAGTTTGCAACCTTCATTTCAAGACCAGTTCTTTGCCTGGTTTTCATGTCTTGAGTTAAGAGAGCATCTCCATAGCAGCCAAGCTACCAAAAGGATGCCGAGAGAATGATAAATTAGTTTGACACACAGCTAATTAACGGAAGGTCAAGCTTCTTTCACGAATCAAAACTTGCTAAATATGTTGGGAAACTCAAGATGATCCTTTTTTCTCGCTTTCACTGCGTAATCTCTTTAATTTATTTTCAAGATATTGGCTGATCATAAATGCAAACGGTGAATTTTGTGGAGTGTCCTCTATTGGCCGGCTCGGTCTTTCCGCTAACTCTGGAGCTTCTGTTGGTATTCGAACACATCGGTATTTTGGATTCTTAAACTTATCAAGATCAGTAATTGCACATGTTAGTCCAACATTGCATCCACATGTGAAATGTTTCCCTTTCTAGAATGTATAATAGAAGCTAGATAATGTTGCGTAATTCACAGATGAAATCTTATTTTTAATTGTAAAGAAATTAAGCCAGTTAAACATAATTAAGACCTCAGGTTAAAATTCGCAACAGACGTAGGCCAATTCAAACAGAAAGTACAGCTATATTAGGGTACTAATACTTTGATATAAGGACGAAATACTCTTAAAATGAGCAGGAAGGATCAAGGATTTAACATAATCATGCGACAAGGGATCATTGTCATCTATTGTTCTACTTCAAGGCACCCTGCATGTTCAGTTATGCAGTCTGGCACTTCGCAACTTTACTACCAGACGCTATTAACAATAAAACATGAAAATAGGAAGTACGGAATTATCAAGAATGAAGTTAGAAATGAAAAATCTAAGAATTTTGCAGAGCTTTTATTCTTTGCTTCGCCCTAATAGGTCTAAGCCGAGTATAAGCCATGCCATTGGCGCTTTAGAAGACATGGCATTTATGGGAAATCAGGATTTACGAAAAACACACAGCCAAGGGAAGTTGCATCTCAAATAAACATTAGTAATTGAATGAGATGAGACTTCTCTAGACAACACGGTGAAATACCGTTGCTAATAAGGCTACTTTTGAACTTTAAGATGGCTTAATCTTTCATATCAATAACGGACCAGTTTGCGTAAACAACCATGAGAGTAAACAACTGATGATGGGAAACCTCACGCAGAAAATGCCCTCCCAAAGAGAGGCAGTGCAAAAACAAATTATGTTTGTTTGATTGTATGGTAGTAAAAAGCATTGCTAGCCAATTTTGGCATAAGATTCTAGTCTGTGTGTGAGACTTGGTCGTTGTCACCTGCAAAGCAAACTCATGTAATCGTCGTTGATTATGATCTATGGCAAAAGAGATGTGAACGTCTTTCCTCAGGCCAACCTATATAACCAACGCTTTATTGCCATGTCATTGATACTTTGATTTCAAATTTGCGAGCACCTAACATGAAATATGTTCGTAATACCATGATAAGCTTCTCCTCAACCTCCTTTATCACCCAATCAATCGACATTAGCAATTTCCTTAGCTTAATTTTCCTCTAATCGCTGTCAACATTTGTCGTCAATGCTACCAACTATGACAATCAATAACTCACCATAACATTAGGGCTGCACATTTCGCCAAGTGATTTGGTTTTGAAGCAATATCCTTTGTATCCAAACAACCTCAGTCTCAAAGCACAACACTGATTATCACCACATTGAGAATTCTTCTCACAAGGTTGCATCTGCAAAAGAAAGAACCCTGATATAAACCTTATACCAAGCACAAACCTTTTATTATATATGTGGAGGATACAGCAAACATTTGAATTCATATAAATGCTTTATTGTCTGTAATAAAAATATGTAATTCGCTTTTGCGTGATATTTTCTGCTATACAAATAAACTTAACACATGCATCGACGATTACGTGCTTTCTAGGCCATATGATGCATAAGGAATTTGGAGGGAATAAAAACTTCGAGAATCTTGATTAAAGAAGTTGTTTACTATTTTTTATGTCCTGACATTGAATTTCAGTGGCGTCTTCGGTACTTTACAATCGGTCTGTGGATTCACCATCTACTTCTATCAATTTACTTACATTAATATAAAGATCAGAGATGCAAAGGGGCCGCTCACGTATAATAGGGTTCGAACCTAGCAGCATGTGAAATGTATGGGGATAAGAAGAGTTAGCGAGTCTTAGCCTATTCATGAATTACAAGCGGCCATACTCTACTTACAATGCAATCTTTGGAATACACGAGTGGAGGAAAACAGTGGCCCACCCAATCTGTGAATGTGAGACTCGCGCGAGAATTTTTATTTTGACGACGAGATACACATCCACCATAGCTCTTCTTCTCATCTTGTTGCGGAGTGCTAAATTGTGTTTGTAAATGGATGAGAAAGTGTAATTGGACCATATGGAGAGAGCACGGTTACCACAAATATGCAAATGTCTTTTGACTTGAAATGCAGGGCGATATACGCTTAACATCGACTGAAATTGTTAAAATTCCTATGCTTTTGGGTAACAACCCACTGGGAAGTGGGAAAACTTCAAATGGCTTATGCTGAACTGCGAGCTTGCTAGGTTCTGCAAGTGCTTCGTGATGCAGGGCTGTTTGAAGATACCAATCAAAAGAGTATAATATATTACGGAAAAGAAATATTCAAGTGAGGATTACTGTTGACCAAGTATTACAAAGGAAAAGTTGTACTGAACAGCTAATTGCAAATGAAAGGTAGAAAGGAAACAGACAAAAACGAAAGCGATATACTTGTTATGCGTGGCGTGTTCTTGATATGAGAATCAAACAAGAAATGTCGCTGGTACCTCTGGTGAAAACGCATGAACCATTTGCACAATAACATAATGTTCAGATTGATGAAAATAAGAAATGAACAAGACTTTAGGTGTTTATGAATGTAGGAATGTATGAGTATAGGAAGGCAAAGCAATACTGCACATGTGAGTTTGCCTAACTCCCTTGAAAATTTTCCTCTTGTCCGGAAATTGAGATAAAACTTCGGCTTATTTGAATAATTAAAACCAGCAAGAGACTATTCTTCCAATTATTCTATGACATTTCTGTGAAATATCGAAAACTTAGAATTGACTAAGGAATTTCTGGGCTTACACCATAGCTGTTGGCAGCATGGATAAGGTTTATTAATGGAACACCAATGCCAGCAACATTTTGCAAAAAAGTACTCCGGCTTTTTAAAAAGCGAATAAATTTTAGCAATCAAACAGTTATTAAATGGTAAAGCGGCATTAGTGTTAAAAGTGAATGTACTTATATGTTCAAAAATTAGCACATATATGAGCAGCTGATATGCACTTTGTGTACTTGAATGGCTTTGCATTAAAATACACTGAAGCAAAATCGCTATTTAGCTTTATGAAAATGAGCAAGCTTTTGCTTCTTTGTGGCAAGATTCTGCACAAAAGATTGCGGTGACTAACTCTGGACAGCAATGCAAAGGGAGGCCAACAATGACTACGAGACCAATCGACCGTATTGGAAAATAACATGGCGAATGAATCATTTAAGAACAAGCTAACATAAGTAACAAACTGCTTAATTTAATTATAAGGAACAGTTTTGACGAATCTTTATAAAAGAATATTCGGCCCTGATAAAATAATGTGTTATTTCTGGCATATTATTGGAAATTGAAGAGCTGTTGCAGCTCCGTCACACATGTCATTTGGC
Organism: Mastigias papua; assembly: GCA_964019165.1. NCBI lineage: Eukaryota > Metazoa > Cnidaria > Scyphozoa > Rhizostomeae > Mastigiidae > Mastigias > Mastigias papua. Next base: position 512,734 of record OZ025286.1, on the reverse strand, counting down.
GGAATAAGGTTAGTTTTGAGTCCTATATTGGCACAAATGCAGATCAAGAGGTCAAAGAAACAATGTTGTATCCAGAGACAATCGACATCTTGCTCGAAACTCCAAATGTATTTTATGTTAATCAGCTGCGTGTAAACTGACGGATGTTAATTAGCAGAGGACTGACCGATGTTAATTAGAAGAGTAGAAACTTCTCCTTGTTTTTTGTCCTAAACAAAAAGACCTAGGTGGCGCTTCGTAAGCCAAAAAAGATTGCAGATTGCATGTACAAGTATTGTTTCCGAAAGAGAAAGGAGCCATTATTCTTGGCTAAATCGAAACTGCTCTATTAGTTTCAGATTGCTTACAATGGGAAATAGACGAGGGTCCTCATGGAAAGCAGATAGGAAACATAAATAAATTTGTATCTTTTTGCCAACTAATACCAAACAAATTAGAGATCATGCGCCATACAGCAGTGAGCTTCATAACTTCAGTTCGTTTTTCTCGCTTTGGTCGTCAATTTTGTTTACGCCAATCACTCTGCTGCATAGAATAGAGCAAATAGACTGCACACAGGATGAGAACGCCTATTGATGCTAATGAACAGAAGGTAAAACATCAGGCTATATCTTTCTTTGCGAACATATCTAACGTGACATCATGGATGTTTTTAGAGCCTTGTTGTTCGAAATAATGAGAACAAAGTTGTGCAACTAGAAAATTGCTCTTACAAGCAATGTATATTTAGCTAAATGGATTTAGTAAGACATCTGGTTTTCACAATCCCCTAGCTGTGTTACTCAGAAAATGCAAACAAATTGATTACGCAATTGCAAAAATGTTTAATCTGAGGATGGGATTATCACACGAACATTGAAAGTAAGCTCGTCTATTTATAGAACAATCAGAAGTGCAAAGAAATATGGTGAAATATATTTCGAAACACGGCAGTTTCTTAAGTCAATTATCATCATCGCACACGCCTGCTTTCACAAACTAATGAATGGGGGTCTTCTTCGGCACAGCTACGTCATTTTCTTTCAAACGTTTTGAGGAATAAGAAAGCAAAAAGCCATAAAGATGGGTGGGACATCTTATTTTTACATTTTTATGTAATCTCACACGTCAAATGTCGTTGTGAAGCTGTCACCAGTGCTGTGATCTCATGAGGGAGTCATGCCAAGTTAATGGAAAATGTTGAAAATATTGCAATGAGCGGCAAGGTATCCATTTTTATAAGTGTGCAGTTTTTAAACATAAGAAGGATCATTTTCTCCAATAAATGCCGTGTTTGTAATAAAGAAACTAAGAATAACTTGTAATCTTACGAACATACGAAAGTAGAGAAAAGATTATTCCCACGCAACTGAATTCTTTTTACGTTTGAAACAAATATGGGTGGCCGTTGTTTCAAGTAATACGTGTTCTAGTGTAGTTTATCAACAATACTACCGGTCGATTTTACTGCATGGATCTTGGTTAATGAAATCGTGGGAAAAGTAATGTAACTGCGAAGATTCTGATGATAGAGAGGAGGAAGTCAGGAATGGGTCTCAGATCCCAAATTGGACTAGATCTCCGTATTTCTGATGACAATCAGTAAATAAATTCCTATTTTTGTAATTGAAAGTTGTATATGAACAATATGGAACATTACTTTACAAATCAAATAAAAGACACCTTTTCTGGGCCCTTCCACATCTATCATGTTTATTGGGTATAAACCATACTGTTCAGACATTTATCAACAAATGATATTGATTCTATTTTGAGATGATAGTAAGCCTGGCATAGGCCACAATCCGCGTTTTATCATCGCTCCAACAAAAGAATATTATCAAACATAAATTTTACTAGTGATTATACTGTGTCAATGCAAAGCATTGAAAGGCAGCATCATCGAGTTTCAGTTTAAATTCGAATGGTCTCTATTTACAACGGAAAGTGTTTAAGGAAAGCTAAAATTAGCGAGAAAATTCAAACTCAGTGGAAAGAAAACCCTACTCCTATTCTTTGTAGTTTTATGTTCTGCAGTGGCAACCAGAGCCTAAAATAGAAAATGCCCACCAAATCTTATACAAAAAATCCATAGTCTTTCTTTGCAATTTTACGGTGGGCATTGCAAAAGCTAAAAAAGGAAGTTGTCTAAAAGGCAACATAGCAGATCTTAATTTTATCCAAACATTAATGAGCTTTAATTTATATCATTAACTCACATATTAGTTTTTGTTAGTTTTGATGACCTACTTTCAATGAACTGATATCTCCTGTTTACAAATTCAAGCTTTCCCCAGTTAAGGATCCACAGTGCCGATTAACAATTCCACAAAGTGAGCCAAATGCACACCTATTTCAGATTCCGAATGGTACGAACAGTTAATTGCATCAACTGTGGTACACTTTGGAACAACTTACCTAAAATCTAATGTTACAGACAATTAAGAATGCCCGCGTTCGAAAATCAGATTAGAACTTAGAACGGTCTTGCTTGGAGTCACTGAACCATTACGGAAGTCTCTTACGGCCAAATGGTATTGCGATAAATGCCATGGCCATAGCGTACTTCTAACAAGGCATGCCATTAAAATGTTGGTGACTGATAAGGTTCTCAGCAAAATTTAGCCTCCTAAGGTATTGAGAAAGTCACAGTCATGGTTCGCTGTTGAAAAAACGCCCGAACATAATGATTAGCAAATCATCGGTAAACTGAAAACCTGTTCGTAGGAAATATGCTCATTGTGGACTCTCAGGCTTTAAAATTCTCTTTCATATTGAAAGGATACAACATAATACATGTACGGACTTCCTTCTGTAATGGCATCCTGGAGATGTTTTGGAGACCTGGTGAGGTCTCATACTTCCGTCAAAGCAAAATAATAACTAACGAATTATCGCAGAACTTTCAAAATTTGATCAAATATTAAACCCGTTATCTTAAATATCACGGAAAGATACTCCTGTCAGGATCTTGTACGAGTAAAAAGCGAGTAAAATAGTTTATGGGGGGCTAGAAAAGAAGACTAGAGGGGTGCAGAGTGAAATATCATAATTGAGCTTCTTCTTTATATCGTACAGAAACTTCCAAGTTGTTTCATCGTAGCATGCAAGCTCCAAAACAAACCTTAACATCGGTAGCCTTTCTATATATAGATAAGTAATGTATTCGCTACCTTTGACAGAAAATAGTAATAGATTCCGACCATTTTCAAAGATAAATGCAGCTAAATAAGATCACACCTTGTCCACACTTCCATTCATTAATTTTACAAATTTATCCATAATATATTAACTTCATAATACCTCGACGTCTCGACGAAATAACACAAGCAGCGGGCACTTAATGAACTCCAGTGTGTCTAACACCAAGGAAGGAGCCGATTTTGATTTTTAACTTTAAAAATAAACCGGTAGATACCAGTATGCACGCTAGGAGTACCATAATGTTATGATATCCAATTTCATGCCCTATTCATCATTCAAATCGATGTATGTTAGTCAATGAACTGTAAGCAGCTGCGAGTTCTGTATAGCAAGCATATGGATACGGGGTTGTGAAAATTGCAATCCATAGCTACACGCCAGGAAGTGAAGAATACTTCACATCCACGCATTACCCATGCAACGGAAAGAAACCGCACATGGTAGTCAGGAGTTTACAGGATCATATAGCGAAATCTTACTATGATATGTTTAGATTTAGTTGTTTCTTCACAAAACTAAAAGGGAACTCCAGATACGTTCATAAAATGACTAAATATTAAGGTTAAAAATAGGTATATGGAAGAGTGATCTGAGAAATGGATGGATGGGCGTAAAATTTCCGCAATTATTTGAGAAATACCAAAATGGCAAAAATCACTTGTTTCTTTTTTCCAATGCTTTCTTCTTTAATGCATTATAACTCATAGGTGTTCACGTACTGAAAATGAACCTAATAACAGCGGAGTAGCTGTTTAATTACTAAAACATTTAACTATAGGTACAACAGCAGTTGAAAGTAGCATTGGATTAAGGCAGCAGTTTTCAGTTAAACAGCTTGACGTAATTTTAACTGGAGCAATTTTGATACAAGTCCAGACTTTTGCTATTAAACGAGTACCAATAAAGAAGTTAGAGGATTTCGGAACATTATAGCAAAAGAAATCGCTTTATTTGTTAGTTTACTAGATTATTCTTAGCTTTTTATTTCCATAACTATATGATTTTGGCAGTTTTATTGATTTGTATCTCTTCAATGCAAGATGATAATTATGAGACGCTAGCAGTGCTTGTTTAACAGTTAACAATTCCGTCTACTTTGCAAGGCGATCTTGCGATAAGACTATGAAAATGGCACCTTATCGCTAACCTGTTTCATGCTTCCTTAGAATACAAATGAAATTTGACACAATAATGAGAAGGACTGTTGCAGTTACAGACATTATGACTAAGGACGGAAGATAACACCAAACCAATATTTTGTTCTATGGTTTGAGATTTTCTTGAAACATTGCCGTATGCTCGTTCCGACAACCTTTCAGAACCAGTTATTCTTTATCAATAATGCCTGACATCGCCCACTTAGTTCTATGATAGAAATAGTTTTCAGAAAGTTAAGGTAATGTCGATTAACTATGTAGATAAACCTCTATTTTGACACAATTGAATAGAAACTTTTTAAGGGAAGAATTAGGAGAGTTGATTTATATCTCTGTTTGAATAGTTTTGAAAAATGATTCTCTGATTTATAGTCATAGTTAAATTGTATGGGAGGCAAAAAGCTTGCATGTTTCCAACTAGCTTTGGGTCGTTCTTTGATGCAGAGAAATGTTAATTTAGGTTCAAAGGGAAACGAATTTCTTTGGGGCTATATGATTGATAATATTGATGGAGTTCTGTGATGCCTATCGTTGCTTGGTACTCTACTTAGTAACATACTTATGCATGTTGAGAATTTCCTCCTTTAAATACCGATATTAATTCGTATCCAAGGTACTCATCGTATCCCTATTGATCGTATCCCTATTGATCGTATCCCTATCGTATCCATTCGTATCCCTATTGATTACAGAAATCTGTCGAATTGTACATGCAGATAGATAAACTAAACTTTTAACCGATTAGCACACTAGCACACATGAACACAAATTTAAACTCACTTAAATCTACACACTCACACGCAAACACACACACACACACACACACACACACACACAAAGATATATACATATATATATATATATATATATATATATATATATATATATATATATATATATATATATATATATATATATATATATATATATATATATATATATATATATATATATATATATATATATATATATATATATATATATATACATATATATACACAAACAATTTTTCATCTCTTATTTGTTTGTGGTTGCCTCCCAATTCTATCGCATTACTTGCATACTGATCAAGCCTCATACAGATGTAACTGTGTGGATATCTTGAGCTGGTGATCATATCAAAACGTCTCTTCGGCAGACACAAAGTACCAAAAGTGACGTAGTTATGAACATCAATAAGGCTCTATCTTCATAATTCAAAATAACTGACATGTATATGACTAAAATAGGAACACTCTGAAGGGTCTTAAGTCAAAGGTCCTAAGCAACATTATGCTTAGATCTAGTCATGAGTAGAAAGCATTGTCCGATAGAAGAGTTTCTTGAAAAATTAACTTTAATAATCTGGTTACGTAATTAGCTTTAGCCATTTCAGACGATGTTAGAAATGCAGGTTGCTGAAAAATGTAACTACTAACATCATTATTGGTCAGCATAGTTAGCTATGAGCATCCACCTAAGATCATGTAATCATATTAAGTCTTTAAAGTATAAATTTCTAAGGTTGGTATCAGATAAACACATTCCGTTAGCAGTTTAGCTTATTGCACGGATTCATTCATTTGCTCAGCAAATTTTTGTTTTCATCGTCACTAACGTCTCTAGAAGAATAGGCAATTCTATGGCCCAAAGAGTCTTTTATGATCTCATCGATGTTGAACAATAGAGATCTATTCCTCTACCTAATTTCCCACTCATGATTACTCAGAACCCGTAAAAATCATGTAATGCTAAATTCCGTGATGTATGCAAAATTCTGATTGTCCCCGCTTGAATTCTAATTCATTCTCAGTTAATTATGATCTGGTTGTAGCTAAAACTATAAAGACATAGGCAGCTGGAATGAAAAATATTCAAGCTTAAGTTCTCTAACCAGTCCATCCAGAGATAAGGTGGATAATGCAGCCATTATTGAGAATAATAGAAACATCCAATTGAATATATCATAGCACAAGCGCAGCTCTGATTGTCGAATTCAACGAATTCCATTAGAGTTTACAAGGCTTAGGCAATACGTCAAAGTAATGACGCAAAATCCTATGACACCATATGAAGAAGGATACCTAGCAGATAGGAATGCAGTCAGCAGAAAGTCCAGCCATAATGCACTACTATTACGTCTCATTAAGGAAATTATCAGGAATTAATTTCATTGCTAACTGCAGTAAAGATGAATGGGTATATGGATTACAGAGATACGCCTTAATATAGATATGTCTATGTGAAACGAATCCGTGTTCAAACAGCATCATATTAATTCTATTTTTCTGTTCAATTTTTTTGCATGAAGGGTTATAAGGTACCATATTCCATACACTCTTGTCGAGCAAAATTTTCAAGGGTCGCAAAAGTGTTTCTTTTGTCCTGAATTTAGTGATCAGTACCTAGCACTTACGTGTACGTAGTAAAATAGAAAGTAGGCAATTTATGGGACGCATTGCTGTATAGCATGCAAACAATTTGCTGAGGGATTTAATTTGTATAGCTCTCCATCTGCACAGGGATCAAAATATTGAAGCAAAATTGTGCGAAGTTCTTATGTGTTGTTTTCTCACTTTGATATTCTAGGAAAATAGAATTTAAATATTTATGGCCTTTTCATGCAAGTTACGTCAATGTTGCTGGTGAATTTTTTGCATTTGATTGTCCGTTCAAATGCAGGGGATCTCTTAACTGTGGTATGTGTCAAGGCGAGTGGTATGTGTCAAGGCGAGTGTCAAGGATCGACTCGTCTTTTCATTTGAGTTAAAAAGTCTAGTTACTACAAGGTAACTTAGGGTGCACTTTATCTACCTTTTTTCCATGATATTTTCAAAATAGGGAAGAATTTAATAAACCAAGCAATACAGAAAAGGTTTCTAGCATGCAACCGATAAGCTTGTTTCACTTTGTAGGTCTATATGTATTGCTTAATAAGAAGCCGTCTGTCAACTGGTTGCTTAGACTCTCCTCTAGGTTATGCGAATGGCTGATTTGGTGTAAGCGTTCATGACTATGGTTATGCGATCAGCAATTGATGCACCGTATTAAGCAAAACTTCTGAAAAAGGAGTGCCAAGTTCTCATAAGTACTTGAATAGCTCATTAGGTAAACCCTGGCTCTGCAATTCATCCTCAGCTCGGCTCGCGACAAAGAAATAAGGCATAACTATTTTGTCAGGACTCTTCATAGTTCTCTCTAATGATTTACGCTTAAGGTTCATGCCTACAGAAAGAGTTCGCTATTTACCGCGCAGCAGTCCCGTATTTTACCTCTTTGATATGGTATGATAGAATTCAAAGCAATTTCTGATTCAGATAAAAACAAGAAACTCTATCAATTTACGGATGAAAGATTAGGAAGAAGTTGAATAAAAGAGAGGTAATAATAATGGATAAATAATAATAATAATGGAGCAAGTTTTGAAAGCGGTTAAATGTCTAAATGAGCCCATTGTGGGAGGTTTTCAATTTGCACATTGAAGTATATGATAATACGATGAATATGCATTGGCAATAGTCTAAATGCATTTAGATGGTTCTGAAGCTGATGATATCAACCAAATAGATATATTTTTATACGGCAACAGGGCTGTTAGTTCTCTAAGTACCCAGAGAAGTTCTCGTAATAGGCAATGACGTTATGGCTACCGTGTTATTGGCAGACAAAAGCATTGTCATCTATTCGGAATTCTAATGATACGATCTAGTCAAATATTTCTTGCCTAGTTAAAGCTGATATCATCATATTGTTGCAGCAGCCTGTTGTTGACTGCGTGGGGGCTAGACGGAAGGGGATAACTCTGAGATGCATTTAATCCCCGTATTCGCAACTACTAGTATTTTCAGAAGCAGAACTTGCTTTTATCCCAGTTCAATTAATCTAATTTAAGAAACCGTTTGAATAAGTCATTACTAAAGAGAAGCGTGTTATTTACTGGTTATATGATCTAAATTAGACATCTTACTGAGATACAAAAGAAGTGAAAAATTGCAAACAGGATCTTAGAAATCCTGCGTTTTTCAAAAATTTTAATGTCATATCCGCAAATTTTGAACGGTCATTGAAGATAGGGTTTGTGCATAAACAAAAACATGAGATCTAGTTACTTTTAAACCATTTAAAGCCAGTTTGTTATTATTCCTTGCCTTAGCAATATGTTTTCATCAAAATCTCCCGTGACTTTAGAACAAAAGACGAGAAGGAATGGCTAATTTAGTCGCAATTTATTTGTTCTAAAAGGAACTCACAAGCCGACCCCGAAATAGAAGGATCTAGATTGTGTTATTGTCGTGGTTGCTCACTCGCATAATACATAAGCCCTGGAACCTCAAAAAAGGGCTGGAAATGATGCTACTAAGCCGGCTAGAAGCTTTAAAGAGAATCCAGTGGCTGAAGAGAAGTCGAGATGAAGGACAAGATCACTTGCATGGAAATGGAGGGCGCATTTCAGTTGTTGTCTGCATGTTTGCAAATAAGTAATACGTAGGCGAAAAATAACGAGGGATAATTTAGAAAAAGGTGACCAAGTACGTAAAAAGGATAATGATTGGATTAGCATAAGCACGTTATGGGAATAAAGGGATCAGGTATCATGCCGGGATAAAATTGCTACATTGCTCTTCATTTCCTTTTTAGAGTTTTGGGGTATGTGAAGACCAACCAAACTGAAAAACTGAATCAGTCTTTACAGATTTACTATTATATTGTTTCACTGCACAGTGGGATTGAAAGACTTTTAGAGGGTGTTGAAGAACATTTTTGCTTTTCATAAGCATCTGGCCATTTCAAAACGATAAAGGGTGTCTATGACAGACGGGCAATTTCAACCATAAGAAATGAATTATATAACTGAACGTTGCTTGAGGTTTATTAGAAGAACTCGCAAGACTGGGAAGATTTTTCAAAATCCTCAAAGATGGTGACTCTGTGATTTTCTGGTGTACCCCTCGTTGAAGTTTCTCTTACAGACAACTGAGAAAAGAAAAGCAAAAAAGAAACTTACTATTGACGATGAAGCTTCTGACCTACAGATCAGCAACAAAATTCCAAACGCAATGTAGCAATACGAATTCATCTTGAAAGTCTAGATATACGCCCCTCCTCTGTTTTGCAATCCCACTTTTCATTGACGTCTTTCGACCGGTTTCTGATCAATCGTTCACACAAATGACGCCGAATGTCTCTGCATCGAGTTATATATGCAAGCTCGTCCTCGCTTTCAAATTTCTCTCTTTTGTTCAGGACAATAGGTATGAGCAAGACCAATAGCGTTCAAGGTGGCTAGAACATAGACAAAAGATATAGAAAGGAACAAAGAATTTTATTCTAAGTCTATCATTAAAGTTGTTTTGTAATGAAAATCAACTGACAATGTTCTCTCAAGCAATGGATCAGTACCTATTCTTTATGAATTGCCTTCATACTTAACAGCCTTTGAATTGAATTGCTCCGTCGTCTCCGAGTAGACAGAACATCGAAGGAGGAGAATTCTAAATAATTTATTAATTAAGAACCACAAAAGCAAATGCCATTCTTAAATAATCTAATATAAATTCATATAAATAATAAGCTTATGGTGTGATTGAACAATTCAGTCTAAAAGTATACCTTTGGAAACAGAAAAATTGGCTATTTACTGATAAATATTTAATTAATTATTGTATTTTTCAAGTTGGTCTTCACCAAATTAGCAAGTTTTAGATGCAAAAGTGAGGTAGGGGGCGAGAAATTGCGTAGGTAGCTATCCTCTAGACTGTCAATCATAAGTAATTTGTAAAAATTCATGTCCCAAGACACGGATCACTAGGAAAGTGAACATTCTGTGTTCTGTGAACAATCTTTGTCATGTTATGCAGTTTAAGGAGGAAAGTCCAAAAAGTATCTCTATGATTGGTTTAAAATAGAAAACTTATGAAAAAATATTAATTTATTAAAACCAGTGCATGGAATTAGTGCAAAAGATCAGAGGTTCACTTTTGCATCTGAGAGATTAGAATACACCGTGATAATAATATGCACCCTGTGATTTTGTGGCAAAAATCCTGTCCAATAACTATATAAATAGGAAAGAAGACAAGGGTACAAAAAGGGGAAAGCTTTGGCCAACCTATCTTTCCGTTAACATTGAGAGTAAAGTGTATAGACAGTTCAGTTGCTTTGTCGTTTTCTTACGCACTACTCTGTCAAATCTTCGTGAAGAATGGAGAAGGCAGATCTTTTGCGAAATATGTAACCATTTGATGAAATGACCCTGATACAAGTAAGCTTGGAAATATATGATGTGATGTCAAGGAAGAATTGCTAGTAGCATTAGTGAAGGATGATAAACCAAATCATTTGGATGTAGTTATCTCCTAGGAGAACAAGAATTCCGTTTCCATTCCGGTTTATAATCAAGATTCCCAACTGTATCATGAATCAAATTTCAATTTTCACTTTGCGTCAGCAGATTAAACTTGGTTCACGCGATCTTTCTTCATCACAATGACGAAAGACTTATATACTATACACTTGGCTACAAACCAATTAATGTTGAAGTAGCTGTGCCCCGCACAGAGCATGATTTTTCGTCGTTTTCCTACAGCACAAAATATTTCTACCATTCAAGTGAGCTTACAGCATGCCTCTAGTGTAATGGTCGGGTGTGCTTCTGGGACTAGCAACTCGTCATGGGAACACAATAGTAACAATACAGTTAGTCAAATAGTCTCCTAGGAGCTGGATAAAACAATGCCATTGTCATCGATCTGGGATTGGAAATCTTCAAGGAATCTAGTCAATGGCTGTGTCACACACTGTTACAGCATGTCGAATTCCCAGGACACTTTCGGCTCGTCATTGATTTCAGGGAGGTCACTATCCAATTTAATTTCTAACTGCCCCCTTTTGTTCTCTAATGGCTAGAGTAATGTTGTTTACTTCCATCTGTGCAAAAACACGTTTGGCTCTAATAAGACTTGTTAAATATACAATGGTCTTACATTCTTTGGTCACATATGCGTACCTGTAGATGAGTTGTTACACACTATCGGGATCGTGTTCAAGAGAACCAAATTTCAATAGAGAAAAATAGGTGACTATAGGTTTGCATGAAGTAGCTCACATTGGTAGGAACAATAGGATGTCAATGGGGCTCACCTTCTGGCTTACCTATGCAAAGTAACAGCGCGAATAAATTTGTCACTGTCAAGGAGCGCAACAAGCAAGCTTTGCTTTTAGTATTTACCGAGAAACCTGTGGCTTGAAGTGTTTTCCTCCGAAGATATCAAAGGATTTTAGAGAGGTGTGGGTAGTAAAAAGCTAAAGTAATGTTCTATTGCTGAGATTGAAAAGACGTTTGCTAGCATTAAATTAACTCAATAGTATAGATTCTGGCGATGTTGGAGCATTTTTGAAGAAGTGGAATATCTATCAATAGGAAATTTTAAACTACTGTTTCAATAAGCAATCTATTGTAAATGCAATTGAGCTTCAAAAAGAATACAGCTATTTGAAAAAGTCAAATTAGTAACAAAAGGTGTTGGTATTATTGAGGAAAAAATTTGCAGAAGTAAAAGTGGAATTCATCTATGAATGTAAAGCCCTGCAGTTTGTAGGAGAAAATGGTCCAACATCATAAAAATAATAATAATATACGAATGTTTTGACAGGACAACCTATCAGTATTTACATACTGTTATCAACAGGGTCGTGCTTCCTTTATAGGGTGTATGAACAATGTCCATATATAACTTAAAAGATAAAAGAACTTACAGAATAGATAAAAAAAACTAAAAATCATTTCATCATCATTTCATTTCATTTCATCTTTTTACTTGTTATCTGCTATTGGATTGGATTGTACTCATTCGGAAGTTATTACACTTGTAAATAAGACATACCTAATATATATACCTCAGATAACGATTGAAAAATGAACCAAAATATATAACCAGATGCAGATGGAGGAGGAGTCCTGTGTTCTATTGGAGTCAGTATTTTGCCTATCACAGCATACCCGTCAAATGTTTTGAAAGCTCTGTCAGGTGTATTTTCTCCCAACCTAATTGACCAATCATCATGCAAAATGGGCCTAGTCTTAGCATGTATGGTCAGAATCCTGCATGATGATTGGTCAAATAGGTCAGGAGAAAATAGATCTAACAGAGCTCTCAAGTATGCTAGCTATGTTGGCTATGCTGCCAATCACATAAGTTCGTCTGTATTTGATTATATACCTCGGTTCACGTTTCGGTCGTTATCTGACACTAAATACTCGGGCGAGTGTCAGACGAAAGGCAAGCTCCTTCGGTATGCAGAAAAATGCTTCAACTTTTCCGTGCGGCAGTGAAATAAAACTTCCTCATTTACTGCCAAAACAGGTCTGTTCCATCTTTGGATATGCCACAAATTTGCAATCGCAAAACCAGAACACCGTACGTTTATCGCTTTCTAATTACAATATAGTCAGTGTCTATCAAAGCGAAATCATTTCCGTGAAAAATCTGCTGAAAGCAATAGATAAGGAATCGATAGGACCGATATATCTTTAATTATCAAGAACGGCGTAAACAAGTCAGTTGGGTGGTTAAGGAGAACTTTTAGAGCAAAATAGTGTCATATGAGATCATAAAGAGAATCATAGATATGAGAAAATTACCCAGTTACAATATAAGAAAGTGTGTTTAACAGTAAATTTCACCATTAGCATTATACCTGCATCACCAAAAAATAAGCATTTATGATTTTATGTGTTAAGTTGTAATGTACATACATCTAGCATATTATGATTCATGACAACAAATCCCATGAAACATGTGCTGAAAGCAAGGCGTAAATAAACTAATGGTCTTGACGGAAATAATTGTACTTTGAAGGAGCAGTGAGAAAAACGATGATAATTGGAAATATGAAATCAAATCAATCACTCAATAAAAATTTTCTTTTGTGCAGATGGTAAGAAGGAAGCCCTTTAATTAAGAAGATATTGCACGCGATAACAAGTTCTTATTATCAGTCATGAAGGATCTTTGAACATTGATTAATCAGCTTTAATTCGAGTCTTCTCAAAAAGGTCTGTTTTTGCCGATGATCTTCTTATTGTCTAAGATTGTATCAATCTTGTACAAAAGCTTGATTGGAAGCAAAGAAAATAATTGATATTCTTGCAGTCGTAGGAGGGTCTTTGAAATTTAACTCGAGAATAAGAGATCAGTAGTTTAAAAGGATGCCAAAATACAAACAAGATTAAAGTTGACGTTATTTCATTTTTGATTTATAAACTTACATTGAACTTGTACACTTTTATTTTCATAGATAAAAGGAACAATGATCGCGATGTGGATGCCAGAAATATTCTCTGTCAAATATTTACGTAGTTGTTCTTTGGATTTTAATCTTAGTAATCGTATTTTTACAAGCAATATTATGAGAAGTTTAACATTCATTGCAAGCTGTTAAATCTGGATTAAGATCACATTGTTACACTAATTGTGTTTTTTCGATGTTATATTTAAATTGTTTATATTCCCACATGCCAGCATTCAGCTCATCCAGAGATATAAGAGAGACTGTAGCAGCAAAAGAACTGTTCCTGCTTTAACTGATGCTTTATCACTTCCATTTATAACCATTAAGAACAAACTCCTATTGCTCAGACGTACGACCGGTCGCTTTTACCACTTCATATGTACTGTCAGGAACTGCTCAACTCTTGAAAATTTATTTGTGTATGTCTATTGAACATCCATATATAGAATATGTCTAATTTTGAAAATACACTTTGCTACATGATTAGCCATTCCCCATACAGTATTCAAGCGTGTTCTCGTGAAGGGAAGGGGAGAGTTCCCATGTCATACTGAAATCCAGAGCAACATAGAGAGACATTCATCATATATGAATTATGAGTCTCGTTACCTCATCTCCTTTAAAGCAAAGGTAACATAGATGTTCATTCTGAACCCAGAATTGGCTAGGCCTACTTGCCCAACTAGCAAGAACTTAATGGCGTACTCATCCGTTTTCATAGAAGCACTTGTTTATGTTATGACATTACGTAAGCCATTCGTGTTATATTGCAAGATGTCCTTGAAATGATAAGCAATCATTATTTGCGAAAATTTTAATTACTTTCAGATATAGCTTGTTTTTCTTGATCAGTAAATAGCTAAAGGCTGACTTTCTTACGTATGAAACTGGGAAGCACCACCGAACAGAAGAACACGTTAAGGAGTAGTCTCGGCGGAAGCACAGACTTTAAAGCAAAAGAGAAGAGATGAGGCATTGTGGAAAAGCAAAAGAATTTTAGATTCAGATATGAATGTTTCATAAACAAGTAATTACATCAGTTCAGACAATTGTTAAAACTGCTTAGATGCTTGAGTAAGGTGGAGGCAGCAACTAAAACAATAAATTTTGATGTGATGAGTAACAAAATAATTGGTAGAAGAAAATAAATAGTTGGATGATGTTCACTATCATCTGACTAGTTATTGCTAAGACAACTCTACTTCCTTGTTGAGATCGTAGCAGATAATTCAAATGATGTATAGAGTGCTTGTCTAGTTGTTAATTCTCTATTTTTGCAATCCTACAATATCTGCATATGATAATACAGATGAAAAAAATCAATTCGTGTATTATGCAAGTATGCAACCGAAATATTATGTTCTACTGGGCATGGTGATGATATCATAGCTTTTAACAGAGGATGGCTAAAAGCCTGGAGAGTGTAAGCAATTGTAGCACATTATGTAAAAAAAGACTATTTCCAGCAACAGTGCAGCACACGAGCTGCTGGACTAAACAAACAGTGATGGTTGATCTTAAAAGTCTTTGGAAGGGAAACTTGCTACTATAGACCAACATACACCTGCATTACGCATGCTGTCTAACGTAAACATTACGGGAAGGAAAAGAAGATGATAGGTAGATGAAAAAGATATTCCGAGCAAGGTGTAGACAGATCGCTGATATCCAATGCTACAAAAACAACCCTGAAGGAAAATTTAAGCTGGAGCGCGATGAAATATGAACATACATAGAAAATTACATTATATATATATATATATATATATATATATATATATATATATATATATATATATATATATATATATATATATATATATATATATATATATATATATATATATATATATATATATATATATATATATATATACGTATAATTGCTAGAATGTATACCGATATCGCACACGCTTTCAAAAGCCTGAGTAGCCCTTAATCCATGTTTAGTAACTTTACCTAAATGGTTGGGATTATCCCATGGACAACAACAAAATTCAGCAAAAAATGCTTGAGCTCATTTAAATTCTGCCAAGCCTAGGGCATAGAATGTCCAGCAAAGATTCTTTCTAAACTTTTGGTTCATTGAAATAGCATCATTGAGCAATGATATTGAGAGGGTTCTCTTACTGAAGAGCGAACACTGAAATCAAAATCTGCATGTATCAGGTGAACTGTAAGAAAAGAGAACCAGGCAATACAAAAATGCTGCAATTATCTTTGATGTGGTAACTGCAGAAAGAGTGCGAAATATCTTTGATATAATGCATAGTATCGAATGTTGATCGGTTGTTGATAATAGTCATAACTATAAGGTCGGATAATTTGTCATTTGTCAAGTCGTTTTGTCTTCATAGACGTCTGGGTGGTTTCATAAATATTGATTCATTTTAGGGCAATGTATTAATTGAAGATGTTTATTGTTAGTTTATGAGCATTCTTTTCAAACCCATGCGGGTGAAATTTTTTGTGGATGATGAAAATAACACCTTTGGAACTTGGAGAAATATCTAAGACAGAGAGGTCATCACAGGAAGCAACACTTAAAACAGCAGTTGAATAAGTATAATACAAGAACTGTATTTTGCGATACCATTGAGGTTATGAGAAATTTCAGCATTGTCGTTATTTGTACACAACCAAAATGTCTGACCTTCACCAGTAGAAAAACGAGGTTCAAGGTAGCTTATAGTTAACTAGCGAGCTTTCTTGGCGTAACAATAGATCAGCAGTTATCACATGAATCTGAATTTGAATTGCTTGATGTTTCCCTGCAAAATTTGGTACATAAAATGTATTCTGGTATAGGTACTCTCAGTTCCACAGTTCTGTCAGCGTAGGTTAATCTTTAAGATGACCTATAACCATTTATTTGGAAAATTATTCACAATGAACGCTTTTAAAATTGTTCTTGTGCAATCCTAGGAGATTCTTCAGAATTCTTTTCGAGTACTAACTCCACTCTTAGCATAAATGTTTCTTGCTTGCTCAAATGACAACACTCAATTGTTCTATTTCATAATTTGAAAATATCACACTTGTAGCGCATGTGGATTATTCTCCTACTCGTCCAAAAGACTTTACTATGGTGTTTTGAAGAATTTCAGGCAGATCTAAAAATACTGTTGATATATTTTGCCAATGCAGTAGGGTATACTACGTGCTACACATGCCACCATGTAAGAATGGACGTAAATAGATTTTGTATACATTCAAGTACATCCTATTTTTACCATGAAAATAAAAGTTGCATTGTCTCACAAAAACTATGAATTGAGAAGAAAGGATATTTAT
Source organism: Mastigias papua (assembly GCA_964019165.1). NCBI lineage: Eukaryota > Metazoa > Cnidaria > Scyphozoa > Rhizostomeae > Mastigiidae > Mastigias > Mastigias papua. The sequence continues at coordinate 495,830 of OZ025286.1, read as the reverse complement.
TGAGGTAGTGTATAATGTGGAGGCACAATGAAAGACAGTCAAAAATATTTTAAGATTCATGTTTCTGAATCCAAAACTGCTGAATCAAGGTGCTCTGGTTCGGGATTCGGGACTTTCGGAATCCGTTACATATTGTTATCAATGCAATTATTTGCAACTAGAGTGTTCTTAGACCATGGAAATAATAGCAAATTATAAACAATAACTCAGAGGAATAAAAGGAAGGGAATAATGAAGTGTTAATCGCAACTTGTCTTCTTCTATGTGTGTACACTTAGGACGTTCCCTAACAATGCAAAGAATTGTAATGAGTAATACGGCTGCGGCGCTTATTTTGCTATTTCATTGAGACATGCAGCTGTCAGAATATGATGTTGTTTTCATTTGTTTGCTTCAGACCAGATCGATAACACGGTAATTTCATTTAAATATTAGAGTGTAATCCTTGGATACATACGGTAAAAACCTAAGACCTAAAAAGTTGAAATGAGCCTGCCGTTATGCTCTTATGCAATGAGGTAGTTACAGGGAATCAGGGCATTGGTGTAAACCTTGCCTATCGCAATTATGCATGCAATGTTGACTGGGTACTGCATCAAAGAGAATGGAGTGGCAAGGAGGCTGAATCTATCTCTAACTGGATAGTGAATAAAACCATTTGAAAGAACCTAGCGAGAAATATTGACTGGAAAAGTTCTAAGTAGGTAAAGCTAAAAAATACAGTTTTACACTGTAGGTTCTCTAATTAAAGAAATTTCTTATTTGAGGTTTTTTTTAGGTACTTGCTTATGGTTTCCGAATGAAATCCACTGATCACAACTTTTTTATTTATCTGAATTGATCCTGTCTAGTCAAATCTCACAGCAGCAGCAACAACAGCAACTCATTTAATCGATTAACATTAAACAACAACAACAACAATAACGACGACGTCGATTACAAATAATAGAAAATTAGCAATTACAAAAATCCATTCAATTCAATGATATTAAGCTGAGTTTTAAGCTCTCGAGCAATTTAAAGCTTCTTTTCTTAAGCTACCTTTGAGATAAACTAGGAAGTACTCAAAATAACAAGGATGAAGAAACGTCTATTTTCAGATATGTTTTTCATAGCGAAAGACCAGTGGAAACAAGGCAGATTTTTACATGTCGACGTATTATTGGACTATATAATAAGATTGGTCTTGAGGGGAAAAACACCTATGGTTAGTTGGCATGGCCCTCATCGAAGTTCATTGATTTGAGATATCCGGACATGTATGCTTAAAACATAGGTCTTCTTAAATGCAGCATAAATCGAATTTCTCTCATTTGGGTAGCATGCTATATTTATACAGATGGGAATGTATTTCATTTAATATGGACAAAAAACATAGCATTATTATATTTGTAATGGATTTGGATTTTCTATGATGTTGGCCTGGTGAACTTCTATAATTAACTGTATAACCAAAGTAACAAAGTTTCTTTAATCTAAAATCAGAAACTCTTTGTGTTATCATTCGTCTAGTATCGGAAGATTTGACGACAGGTTTAAACCATGGTAAGATAAAAGTTTACTTGATTGAGATGTGCTAAGCCAAAAAATGAAGAATTTCTAAAGATAGTGGTAGCAGTAACTAGGGGTAAAACGATGTTGAAAAGAAAGGAGCTTAAAGGACGTCGATTTTGCAGTTTCAAACGTCTGTATGTAATTTTCCATAAACAAGAAAGTGATCCTGCTACAAAAGTTTCCAAAGCAACAGCCCCCACAAGGTGCAATGAGTTGAGTAGGAGCAGAAGATCACACTGCTTGTTATCACGTTTGCTTTTTTGCTGCCTCGATTTCATTTATTTTTGGGTTTTTGTGGCTACTTATAGACCACTCATTCTACGTGCACTTTGGAGCGCTTCGTTTTGAATTAACAGTATTCTTCTGTGGAAATGTCTTTTTGAGTCACTGGCCTACCATTGCTTTGTGGTTGTGTCATTGTCTATTCTTCATACATTATGCAGGTGATGCTGAATGGAGACGATCACAAAGTATAGTACTCACTCCCTTCCTATTGATGGTCTGGGTTTCAGAACTCAATCACGTAAACAATTTGCAAATATCATTTCTGTATTCCTTACTGTTGACTTCGTGAACGAAATTCTAGAGCCTAATAAGGTCACATTAATAATAAGAGAATATCGCTCTTAGAGAAATAGCAATAAAGTGATGGATTAATAATATTAGGATAAACTTCTACCATCAATAGTTATTTACTGCATTTTTGCAATGAGATGTCTGGTTTAGCTTATGATAAACTTTATGGACAAATGTTGGCAAATATCATCACAACTCAAATAGGATAATTCATACTCATATTTGGTAATAATTTACCTCTACCTGTTTTATTCCCTTGCCTCATTTAATGCTTCTAGGTATAAGGTATAGCATCTAAACAATTTTATTAGAAGTCAATGACAATATTGATAATAACAACAATAATACTAATAAGTTGTTTAAATCTTATCCTTTAATTTCATCAACAATGCAAGTTTTTGAATATCTCCCCTTTATAGCGATTGTCTTTTGGCATGTTTTGTGACACGAGTTTATAGAAGAAAAATATGAAATGCTGCAAAAAGTCATAAGTCCATATGTCAGTTGCAGTTGGTTATAAAACATTATTGTTGCTTATAAAATTTAACATTATTGTTGCTTATAAAATTTAAGTAAATTTTTTCGGATTATGATTCTCTGTAATGTTATATGTATTAGTTCAGGTTCTAGTTGTGAACTTAATATAAAATATTATTGAACAGCAGGTCGTCGCAGGTGGGGAATGCTTAATTAACCGTAGAAAGAAGAAGCACAACGAGGCAAAATGAATGGCTTAAAAGGTTGTAGAGCTAGATAAAGCCAAGAAGTTTTACAAAAGATGAACTTTGGATAAACTTACAACAATGAATCAACAAAAACACGACTACAAAATTCGATGGCCTTAGAAGCAAGTTTTTGGTATATAGATGTAGAATGCTTAATTCCGAAATGAAAACAGCAATAAAAACACTCAAAGCTCAAAACATCATGAAAAATAAAAACTCGAGCCTTGGAATATATTTTTGACATCTTACCAAAGACGACTCTAATGCTAATTTCATGTATAAATTCAGGTAGTGGTAGTCAATAAAGGAACAATTGTCAATTAACAAGCACTAAGTTTTCCCGTCAGTTTCTTAACTAGTAGTGGTATGAATGTATCAACGTTGGAATGTATTGGTCCAAGGGAAAGGGAACTCACCTCATCATCCATTTACCGACCTCGAATGAACAAATATACCTCCATATACATATAGGAATCGTCAGTCGCTTACATCCCATTCTCTGCTAATTCACTTCCATTTGTCAATAAAATTAATAGTTAAGTGCTCTACTGTCTTATCTAAGCAATAGCTTCAGTATACGTAAATTCTTTCCTGCTAAGAATGTTAACCAAAACTTTGCATCGTAAGTTTGTACAAATACAGGACAATTTAAATGCACCAATATCCGTTTAGTCAAGTGTTACTCTGGGTGTAGAAATTTTCTGAAATGTTTTCAGACACTTCAGCCATTAATAGTTAACACATGGATGAAGTTCTTTGTAAATATTCTTATTCAATTAGCCTTAATTACGGAAAGCCACATTTGACTATGTAAATTGACCACAAATTTTTAATGACAGCCAATCAGAGAAGATAAGGGGGGCCCATGAAGATGCTGTCAATATAAGGAATTCAAAAAGTGTTCTTCGTGTTGACAATATACTCTTAAAGTTTGTTTAAGAATTGAATAGACACAGGAACAAACATACGAACGTCACAGAACATGTATTGATGTTTGCTTTTGAGACCTTTACTACAAGTTCAAAACAAAATGTGTGGAAATCTGAAATAGTGAATATGTGGAACCCGGGAAATGGCGAATGCAATGCATTTGTGAGAAAGCAGAAGATGAAACTATCACATGGATACCAACTACTATTCTAAAGATCTGCAGAAAAGACACGCATACAACTCAATAGTTAAATGCCGTTTTGCTGATTGCTATCTTGACTACCAAGTCACCAAGTCTACTACAACAATAAGCCTAGGCACGTGACTTTGTCGAAAGAGAGACAGTCTGTGATTGGCTGGTATTCGCAACACATTACCAATAAGATCGAAGGTGTTGCTGACTTCCTTACCAATTATTGCTTTGATAAGAACAATATTTCAGTACTATTTAAAGAGTTATGATGCGAACAATATCCTACTGAAGGAACACTAACAAAAAACTTTGCATGTTTATTTGGTTAAAAGGACAAGCCCAACAGAGTGTCTATAGAAATATAACTTATAACGAGGTGGTAATGAACTTTGGATGGTCAATGAAGCATTATTTTGAAGGATTGCATGACACACGAGTTACATAAAAAAAGAGTGCACATGGGATGTTCCTATACTGTAATTAAACTATCAAGCCAATAGCACGTGCATTAGGCAATCAGTCTAGTGTCAAAACAAGAGGAACCTTTCTGTGAATTTCAAAAAGGAACTTTTGCCTAAGAGTTAGGTGCACTATATATCCAATACCTCAAGAGGCAAACTGTACAATGGGTTCAAAATTTCATGTGATTTTCTAAATGTTCTTATTTCGAAAGGAGAACTTGTCGTTGATTTCCAAAAACGTTTATCAAACATGATATTCCGAGGTGGAGATTGATGGTCGTTAACTTGTGATATAAACATGACAGATGGAATTACACAAAAATGATCTCAAAAGTCAAATAGTGCGTTATATCTGAATAGAACTTTATCTTTGAAAGCTCTGTTAGCCTTTTCTGCTTCATGGTTAATGGACGAAAGGAAGAAGCTAACAAATTATGCACTGTCAGATAAAAGACTGCTTGCTAAGCGAGTTTTGGTCATAAAGTCTGATGTAATGAGAAATGGTGCATTAGATCGCAAAGAAGTTATGGAAAACTACAGAAAACGATTCAAAGACTCAGTATAATTTTGAATTGGAGAAAAATGGGCAATAGTAACATGATCTTTTCACAGCAAAATGATCCAGATTGCATTTGAAGAAACGTTTTGCAACATGAGATTTCAAAGCCAGTCCTCAATTCGCTAATTTTGATAGGTGTTCTAGAACATGTCACTTCGTTCGCTTGCCTTGGCAAGTCAAACATATTCCCTATGTAACAAAATGGAAATAAAGCTTTCTACATCTGAGCAATTCCTTCAAAGCATTGTCCGCTAGCGTAATCTAATTGATAGGTTACATGGTTATAACAGTAAAGTGCAGTTGCAGTGCAACGTGGAATATATTTGCCATTAGTGCCGCACTGCCACTGCTATTGAGAACGGAGATGACATTAAAAGGCAAACATTATACCATCCATGACGGTTATCAAAGCACTATCGACCACTAGATTGCACGAAAGTTAAGCAGTCAAAATTTTCCAAAAGAGATCCTTTGCAAGTAAACAAATAAACTGTCATACAATCATACTACGAAGTACCTCCGAGCTACTTATATCGACACAAAATACCATCCGTGCCTCTAAAAATGATAATATAAATCAGAAGATTGTTTATCTCAATTTTATGTAAAATGAGGCAAAGCTCCCTTCATTGTATTGTCGATAAAACTTTTAAAATACAACCCAATCAACTCACAAATTGATCCTCCCTGGAGATAAATGTAGGGGAAAAAAGGGAGGAGCTTTCATTCCTTGAAGAACTTTTGTATGCAAGAAAAGTCAATTCTCTAATGGTGCTTTTCCTAAAGTCAAGCTATCTTTATCAAGATAAGTTGATAAATTAGTACTCACCAGCAAAAGGTTTGTGTGCTGTTTTTGTGTGTGGCGATTACCAAGTGTTGATCAAGTTATGACCCGCCGATATTGAATTGTGGCATGCTGTGAAGAATGGACAGGGAATGTCTATTAGCGATATTAGTTACGATTGATGCATATTATGCTTCTTGCGAGTGGGTGTTTAAAGAGCATATTGTCATTAATTGAAGAAATATCTTACTAGTCTCGTTTGTTAGATGCTATTGTGAGTAAGGGAGCGATACCAAAGTCTACGAGCCGTATAGTTTAAGCCAAGTCTACCTCTTCTATCTAAGGAAAAGGGGTGCTGAACTGCGTAGTATGATATAGACATGATATGTTAATGTGTCTTGATTAGCACTGAAGAGAACTAATTTCACAATGCTTTCAAAGTGTGTTGAAGGACTTAGTTATAGCTGAAAGCTCTCAGTCCAAAGAAAGACCTCGAGTCATGCCTAAAAAAACACCTTAAGTTCTCTAATGGATCTAACACTGAGAATACAATGGATTCAAGGCCAATCTTACTTTCATTTGAGCAGACATTCTTAATCATGTTGATGAATGTTTGCTCTTAATTCACATTACATAGAATATTGACCTATGACCAGCTTAACGTGACTTATTGCTTTACACTCGCGTGCGAAACAAAAAGAATTTGAAATACGCTGCTTTTGTAAGCAGGCCGATTGCCTGGAACGCGAATGTATTGCAAAACCACAAATTGAAGCATCCATTAACTCTCATTGGCTCTGTGCTTTTATTCAGTGAGCGAAAACAACTTGTTAAGAGTAGATCTACTCTGATTGATTGTGGGTTTTCTAAAAAAAGAACGATCTGCAAGAGGAGCGGCATTACTCGCCATTCTCCAAACGATGTTTGCTCGAAGTGTATACGGTATGGACAGGGCGTATCTAGATTATCAGTGACGGGGTCCCAGCAAACAGGCAGGCAATTTTTCACACACGAACACAATGCGGCATTACGATCATCATAATCATCATAACCCTCAACCTCACCTTTATTACATTGGCTCCAAGCCTAACTATTGTTTAATGATTTCAATCTTAGGAAAAGCTAGAAACATAATGCATTGAGGTAATCTGAAGTTCTCCAGCTCAACTATCAGTGTAAGTATTTCAAACCAGAAGAAAGCAAAGCTACACAGCAAGCTGATTCGGGTGCGTCTTCATTTTGTTAGGTCCTAATTGGTGCGTCATCCTGGCTAGAAAGTCTAGTTGCATCAACCATTTGACCTGAAAATGAGAATGACTACTTTCCTATGAGAGTACGGTTTTTGGGTCAGAATTCTGAGAATGTTAAGCTCTGATGTTAGTTGATCTGTAGAGCTATTGAACTTCTTGGCTATCAAAGTTGCGATCAAATTACTCCCGATGAAAACATCCATGCGTTTTTATTCGGGCGACTTTGGTAGTTGAATGCAAAAAGGTACAAAATGTTGGTTAAAAGTACATCTAAAGCTTCAATGTAGAAACAATGATAAACATGAAAGATTCTTTGATGCTCTGCTTATAAATGATAATTAAATTTATATTTCATATCAGTAGTAATTAAATTGTTGCATTAAACTTTCATATTTAAACTAACTTAGATCAACTGCTTATAACACAGAAATAAGATATACATATAGTTAGCAATTATATATGTATATGTATATGTATATGTATATGTATATGTATATGTATATGTATATGTATATGTATATGTATATGTATATGTATATGTATATGTATATGTATATGTATATGTATATGTATATGTATATGTATATGTATATGTATATGTATATGTATATGTATATGTATATGTATATGTATATGTATATGTATATGTATATGTATATGTATATGTATATGTATATATATATATGTATATGTATATGTATATATATGTATATGTATGTATATATATATATATATATATATATATATATATGTATGTATATATATCTAAAGAATTATATATTTCTTACAAATTTTGCTGTTACAGCACTATCCCCTTCCTTGTTTTATAGATTTCACAAGCGAACAGATAGAGCTTACAGTTCTAATATCATTGTGGAAGTAGCTCCATAAGATGCTGTAATGAAAGACTATCTATCATTTCTTTATCAAATGATTTCAATTTGAGGCAACATTAATAGTTCTTTCGATCGTAAATCATATTGACTTCTCTATTCATGATGGTACATATCCAAAATGTGGTGAAGGATTAGAAATGTAATATCTCAAAAGTACTAAGACAATGATGAACAAAAACAGGTCATTTAACTATGAATTATAGTGTAGCGTAAATTACATTCATTAGACATTTTTAGCAGTTCGCTAAAATACAAAGTGTTGCCGTGGTAAAGAATTTGAAATTCCCTTTTACGGGTACAGGTTTGGTATTAATTGGAAGCTTTTCCATAATACCAAAGGGCAAACGTTAAATGGGTTGTAATCAACGAGCTGCTTTCCCTCTAGGTAATTTGAAACTCTAGAGAAATTCTGATGTTACTGCTTATCAAATCTGTTGACAAATGAGATTTGTGACTATCCCTCGCGGGTGACATGTTTACTGCCCGATGTTTTCCAGGAAAAAGATTCTCTACTAATGAAGATACCAATTCTCATACGCAGAATTAGTCATAAATAATTGCGAATTTTTTGATAAGATGCCAGCAAGCCATTTAGATGGAAGTATTCGCTGCAAAAACCGTAATTATCGACGTGATCAATCATTTTCAAATTACAGTCTAATGGCATGATATTCAGCTACTCCAAATAGGAGTAAACAGCAACAACAACACCCAGTTCATCTCCTAAATAGTCGATGAGATGTTAGAGAAACGTGGTTTAAAATTTAAAGAGTTCACACAAGGTGCTTCATTTAGAAAATTCTTACCAAAACATATGAAAGATGTCTTTTTGAGATCCAACACCAGTATACGGTTCCTTCTCAAGCAAGTCTTAAGCAAATATGTTTAATAAATGTTGATTTCCGGGCTTTTATAGTCAGATAGGTCATTGTAATTATCATACAAAAGAATTAAAGCATTAATGGTTGACAGAATAGTCTAGACACAGATGCTCGATGATATAGTACATTTTTGAAGATGGGATATTTCAGCTTTCGCTTGGTGTTCACAATATTCCCTGGCTACCCACTTACACATTAGCTCGTGCTTTAGCACAACAACCAACTACTTTTGATCAACATCGCAATCACCTCAGCGATAGTTTTTACTTGTCTGTGCTGATGGTGAGGTTCTTACTAAACAGGACGCAGAATGAAGATACATAGTCCATACGGAAACGAGGCCTACTAGCCTAAAACCGCTAAGAGGAATTCTCCTCAAATGCAAGATCATATATATTAATTGCAAGAGATGTTGAAGATGGAAGTTGCGTTTTATATCAAAAAGACCTGTGATTATCTGAAGAATTAATCACTCAATAAAAGAGAACATTTTTTATGTACCGAGGCACATTCAAACAAAAATAGCAAGTTCATCAACCCAGCATACAAATTATGTTAAGAGTTACAATTGGGGTTCATATGACTCATTTAGTTCATTTGATTAAATGATTTTTTTATAAGGAAATGGTCAGAAAGAATGCAGTACTCGACTGCCAGAAAGTTATGACAGCTCAGTACTGGATCTCTGAGATCTAAGACAGTTTATAAGTTAATACACATTTGAAATTCCAATTTTAGAGCAAGTCATGATCTCCTCTTCCCCCTGCTTTGTATATATTTCTATGTGTTTCAGTGTTGTGTTTGTGCAGTGTCCGCCTGTCTGTGTAGCAATGCAGTGTTACACAAAGACGAATATTCTTGCTAAGAAAGTCTTAGAGACATTTTAGTGCTGAAGTCATGAAAAAGCTAAGGAAGTTTCATGGCGAAAAATTTTCGGTACAAAACAAGCGTGTAGGCATGATTCAAAGTTTATTAAGTGAGATCTCACTGGAAACTGAATTCAAAAATGAAATATCATAATGTAAATAGAAATTATGTGTTGTGATATGAAGATTTGGATCTAAGGATCAAAAGGGAAAAACAGGAAACATATCTTTGAGGCTGCTCGTTTATCAGGAAAATAACCCGGAGCAATAACACAGAGATCTTTGTAACATGGCTAATGACAGGAGGTTCAAGGTCAAACAGGTAATGAAAAGGAGGCTCTTTCCAGTTTTCAATTGCAGACAAATGTGATTACAATCAACTTAACAATAGATACGTCCCCAATTATTCTAATTTATGTTAATTATACGACAACAATCTATCAATGGTAATTCAAGTAACATATCAATACAGCATGTGACAACTTGCTGTCTGCTTTTCTTTAAATATAAAGTATCATATGCTGTTCAGGTAAATAGTCTTATTTGAGCTGAAGTAAACAACACAATAATCGTGTGCGTTATCCTTTACTGTTGCATTTAACTTTAACGAAGAGCAGCAATTTCCTACGGAAGTTTTCCCACTATAATTAAGCCTGTATCGTGACAAGCATGATAACCTTTTAAGTTTGCCCTCGGATAACCGTGATGGTAAGGTCATTACGTGGGTACGCAACCAAATAGAATGAGATTGATCTGATCAGTTGGTAGTTACTAGATCGTTACGTCAAGGAGAATTGATTGTCAAAATTAATCGTAACCATGTGTTCAGATCATGTGATTTTGTCATGCTGTTTTAGTTCAACAAGCATTCATCATAATCATTTTAAGTTGATAAAATTCCATCATTGATTAGGCCTTCTCGAGTGAAAATGCTCTTCTTCGAGCCAAGTAGTGTTAAGGCCAGCAAGGCACTTGTGACTGATCAAAAACTTTTGACAAGAAACATTTGTAAGTATGTCTCTAGCTTCATCAAAGAATAAGTTCAGGCCGATTGTGGTTTTGTCGGATATCTTTATCACTATCAAAGACTTATCAATTATAAAACCTTTGGTTAATCGAAATTTTTCACGAATTAAAAGTATTAAGAAAAGTTGGATGGAAACTCTACCAAAGTGGTTAGACTTTGAACTTTTTTGATACACCCATTTGCTTTTTCATACCTGGTTATTAATGAGTTGAATTGATTATAGTGTTTACATAACGAAAAGCATAATACAGTATAATGTTTGCTGGCACTTTAAATTAACAAGTTCTGCAAGCATTGTCTTATGTTTGCTTAATAGTATTTCCGCTAATGAATCTGGAATCTTATTCCAGTTACACACGTGAAAGCTTAATAGACCAAACCATAGACCAAACTAAGTGATATGCCTTTTGAAGTTAAGTTCACAGAACTCTTTAAAGATAAAACAAGGTGTTTGCATGGGATATAATAAGTGTGCCCTAAGCCTTTTCTGGTTTATCTACCCTCAGAAAGTGCATAAGTTACAACAGTCTTTAAGGAAAGATACTTCTGATACACAAAAGGAACTAGGCTTAAAATTTTAACGGGGGAAATTGTGATAATGCTTAAAATGATAGACAAATATCAGTTGAGTCCATGATTCATATTGTACATTACAGGCCATTTCGAACTTACCAAATAAATGAAAAGCAACACTACAGCCAAACAATATGAAACGACATCTCATTCTATCGCATATAACTAAAATTTTCATGCAATATCCATTGAAAAATTGTGAGTGCATCCCAAATCACGTGCTTACGATGCTAAATGAGGCTAATTTCTTAGGGGAAATTCAATGTCATGAAAGCGAAAGAGAATTAGAGCATCTTTGCCTCACTGATGGGCACTGAAAGGAGGCGAAGAAAAAAGGGAATGGTTTTTGAACGGTTTTATCAACATTCCAACCTCATTAACGGACAATTTCCGATAAAAAAGTTTCTCAGCATCGAATGCATTAGATACCAAGTGTACTGGTCAGATGAAAATGGTCCTAAAAAGCTGAAATATTATGATACTCACCACCACAATGATCAATCGATACAAGCTGCTCCTCCCAAGATCCTTTTCATCCAGCACTCATACGTACAGCTAGCTCTTGGAACAAACTGCACCATTGACCATCAACAATTGACGGGGCTTTATAGCACCTTTGATAATGCTGCAGAGAGATGTAATGTAATAACCAAACTTGGATTATGTGCAACTTAAAACCCACAGAGGTAAAAAGCCATTTAACACTTAATTTTACATTCAGAAGACTTAGGCAATCGCTGCATGATGGGAATTTTATCAAACGATAAGCCTTTACACCATATCTTTAGAATACATCCTACCACACAAGCAGCCTTGGATTATATCGGAACTTAGAAGGGCCTAAACTTGTGGACTTGCTAAAACCCACACTTGATCGTATCATTTCATATGAGATTCAAATAGCCATAATCAAAGGCAGAGGTTACTTCCATAATCGATATTGCTAGTCGTGTAGAAGAGGGGTACATACATAGTTACCGTACTTCGATTTAAAAAGCGAAGCAGCCTTTTAGACTAACTTTCAACGAGTCGCACGTAGCTGGTGCGCCTCGATTTATCCACATCTGATACAATATAGCTGTAATAAAATTTTCCGACAGTAAAATTTTTGGACGGTAAAATTTCCGGACCACATATTTGCTTGAAAATTTAACCGTCCGAAATTTTTCAGAAATAATGTGCGCCTGCTTAGACTCAGCTGAGAGACTATTCCACAACTTAGTTGCTCTATAAGAAGAATAGATATCTTGGAAGTGGGGCGCAACATTTTTCTTTTTAAACAGGGCAGTTTTAAAATCAAATATACTAAAATTTGAAACTTACCCTGTATAAGGAAATTGTAAATGAAATGAAATGAACACAAACATCATTAGAGAATACTAGTGCTTTTTTCTATTACTAATTCTGCCGATAAGCATTTTTGCTATGATTCAAAATCAAATTGCAAATTTTGCTGATAGATGAAATTTTTTATCATAAAAGAAACATTTCAGTTTGCGAACAAGCTGCTTCTATAAGAAACAGCTGAGAAAATGAGAGAAATTCAATTATCAAAATCCTTCTTTACTAGGCCATACTTCAATTTTTCACATACATGCACGTATCAGATTATTATTCCTCATAGACATTCATTTAAGAAAACATCTGCATAGCTTCAAACTACTTCTGCCGCTGGCAGCAGGATTGTACTCTCCAGCAACTACACAACAAATGCTGCATTACAGTTTATGCAAAAAATGCTTCACATTATAAATTCTTACGTAAACAACATCTATAAAGGATTCTCATCAACACTCTTTGATCTTGGAATCTCACGTGTCGTCTTAAGTATAGGCTTCAAAGCAAGACTTTTATGAAAATGTCCTCTACAAGCAAGGATGCAAGGAAGTATGCAATAATCGAATGCCTTGGTCCTCATCTACTGTTCATTGGCGTCTTTGGTGATTTCTTGTTTTAGACCTCACAAGAGACCGCAAGCACTTATTGTACTCGCTTAGCATACTTCGACGAAAACCGTTCTCAATCCACTGTCTCTTTATCAGTTGGTACCAAATAGAGAGCATTTTGTCTAGTAACACAGGCAGGATCTAACGCATGTCAAATGCATTTTGGCATATCTTGGAATTTCTGCGCAACATATTTTCAGAGTCACAAATCCATTAAGAGGAGGAAGCAGAGTACTTGAATTCATTTCTGATAAATGAGGTGTTGCTTGAATTGCGTAATACTAAGGATGGCATTACTTGCAACCGTTTGATCATCAAAAAAGGGCCGCTGATCAGTTTTAGTGGAGAGAGTTAAGGTTCAGCTAGGATTCATCATAAGAACTAGATCATTGCCCTCTACTGACCAATGCATCTGAAAGAACTGTCTCAATTAGCATACCCGTCAAATGTTTGAGAGCCCTGTCAGGTCTATTTTCTCCCAACCTAATTGACCAATCATTACGCAAAATGGGCCTAGTCTTAGCATGCGTGGTCAGCATCATGCATGATGATTGGTCAATTAGGTTAGGAGAAAATAGACTTGGGACGGTTATCGAACATTTGGCGGCTATGCTGTCTCAATTAAAATGAAGCTCACAAAATTTAAATTCAACTCAATCTAATTTACGATATCCCTAAAACTAACCAGCTACCTGTTTTGCTTAACTCGAACACACGATAATTTAAGCGAATTTTAAAACAATTTAATTTGACTAGAGGGTTAAACGTAGCAAGTTTAGTTTCTGCGCATGTCTAAGATATTTATACTCCATTCATCAGTAATACTCTGAAAACTAGAAACCTAGTCGCTCTAGCTATTTCAGGACTGTACTTATCCGTAAGAGTAATTACGCCTGGTTCCCCAATACCATCGTGATGCGAATAACACGTGGACGCATCCTCAGTTAGAATATATCATTAGCAATCATACATGAGTTTCAGCAAACTCCCCGACTCGTAAGGTGATATTATTTCATTTTTTATATAAACATAAAACAATATAGCTAATTAATAACTATTGCAAAAATCAATTGCATAGCTCCTCCACAACATAGCACTATAAATCCAATCTTGTGACAGTTTCAATCACGTGGGAGAGATCATCCTGGCTTCTACTGCTCTCAACTGGTTTTGAATTTGTAGGCAGACTCTCCCTAGAAAGTCGGCTAACAGTTTCTCTGGATAGAGGCCGAGAAGAAGCAGTCCGATTTCTTTCCGAACCAATACATGGTTTAGCATATGTGCTTTCATCTGGAAGATTCCAAGCCAACAATGGCGCTGTTCTAATTGCTGTAGCTTCTGAAGACTTCTTCAACTGCTTTCTCTTTAACGCATAATTACCTCTGCTATGGATAGGTTCCACTTCATTCACAATTCTTGTTTGAGGAAGAGATTGGCACAAGAAGTCAGATCTGTATGATGACATAGGACTAAATCTAGGCTCGCTTGACCACTGTAGAAGCGATAAGGTGTTTTTGTAACGCTGCGTGGCACCAGAATCCGGTTTTCGTCTTCCGAGTCCCTTAGGAGTAAAGAATTAAAGTCAATTGACCATACATACTTTCTCAATAGTACAGCTTATACAAATTACTTTGAAAAAACTAAGTAGTTAGGAAATACACCACAGATTTTCGTTTGTCTCCGTGTGAGCTCATTGACTATCCAAAAACAATGCATTTCATGGTCCCTTTTCGTGATTAGTTAATTTCCAACGGAAAATGGATACAACCCTGTATAGAATATTGAGCCCGTCAAATTCCTGGCTAAACGCTGAATAGTGTGCAAAGCGAACAATTTTGGTAATTTTTGCTTTTTAGTGATGTTCTTCACTTCTTTCTATTTTCGGTCTTTCTAAGCATTCAGATTATTTTGCCGTATGATGCCACTGAATTGATAAAAGACGACAGTTCTCGTGAGAATACCTGGGCAGGGCTCTATATCAAAGGGAGGAAGAACAAAAGAGCAGACATAGAACACCCTTTTCAGAGCTAATAGACGAGAGAGACATGCTACAAACGAAACTTGTCTCAAAGACAAGATAAGTGAGCAGTTGCTATCGCCATCAACATCCTATCACCATATTAACTGGCTTATGCATGCATTTGGGCTGTAGAATAGGGGGAATGAAGGGGAGGGGGGACAAGGCGACCTTTTTCTGGGCAATGCTACTTTATGAATGAAGACAATAGAATGGGATCTGAATAGAATCAGATTGCAATCGTTTTCCTACTGTTACTAAAACACATCATTGTTCCACCAGTATATAACAAACTGTCCACGCTTCTGAAAATCCTAGAAAACTATTAAGGTCGTAGTTTTTCAAGGCTTTTGCCACGCCCTTCACAATAGAAAGAGCTCCTCCTGTACAATAAAGTAGGTCAACATCACAGGTGAGCAATACACCATGATAAAAGGACTGACATGAAAATGCATGGAAAGCAAAGAATAGATAACAGGTGTGGCTCCCAAAGATTTATAACATACTTCTGACATAATGTGTCTTTTTGAACAGATTCTGTCTTATATCCAGAGGCAAGGCCAATGGGAGTATATAGGGGTGCAGAGCTAAAGATCAAAAGAGGACTTTTGGACATTTTTTGGTTACTTAGATACTGTGCAACTCTGGGATATTTCATTTATGCAGCACATTCCCACCTTATGAATCAACAAATTATGAAATATATGGAAAATCAACAGAACTAAGTGATTCATAGCTTTCTTGCTATCTCTTTGATTGGATTGCCATTTTCAGGCATGATGTGTCCATTTATCAGGCAGACCATGCCATTTCATGATGTACATCTATACTTGACACACACCCGTAATGGAAACATTCAAGTTTCAACCTTGCTTACATTTATCAGCATATTTTATTTTCTCTAAAATTACAATTTCAGTGTGTGTCATGATTATACATTTCTCACATATAAATGAATTCACTGCCTGCTAGTTAAGAGCCAAACTCCAAAAACAATAATACCCAGGGACATTATGACCTAATTATAAATAGATCATAAAGACAAGGAGTGTGAACATAACAACAGTCCACAAGCCATCTGTTAAGGCAATAGTTCAATCTATATCAGCCTTTTGCACAATGATCTACTTATGTGTTTTAAACTAGCAGTTTTGATGCTCATTATGAGGCCACTGGCTGACCATGGAGAGTTCTTGTCTGCAACAAATAGCAACAATATGGCTGGAATATGTCAAGGTTGTGAAGATTGCTAAATGAGAAAATATCTTAAATGCTTCTATCATAAATTTATTAAAAAGAAAGGTGTCTATAGTATATATATGTACTAGACTACATACAGACATGACCACTAGTGTCAATATGTGGCATGCTTAAGATCAGTTCAAATGATATACAGAGACAAATGAGGACTACACCTCTATAGGAGCTAATCTCAAAATAAATTACTCTCATTATCAAGTAGGGCAAACAGTGTGACAACAGGATTTTCCAATAGCAATTTTCTACAAGTGTCAGGAATACAAATGATGCAACACACTTACATGTGAAAAATGCATTTCCAGATCCCCCATTGTTGATGAATGTACATTTCTATTATCATGTCTTGAAAATAAATGATCTGTTGAGCGTGCAGATGATCTATTCAGGAATTTCATTGGAGGAGGTGGTTTTGCCTTCTGTCTGTATGGTACTGTGAAGTCATTACGTGATTTGCTCCTAAAGTGACCATGGAAACTAGTTGGAAACTGTCAAAGGAACAATTATATTAATATTTTTATATTAAAACAGTGCACTCATTGATGTATTGAAGAAAGGAACACAAAGCATTACATGATGTAGAGGATAACAGACTTTGATTTATAAAAAAGAACACAATCACAGCATGTGCACAGCTCAGCTGATACATTTCCAAGTACTCTGCTCTGCTTACATAAGAAAATTTGGCATGTTTGGTGGAAGACTGAGAAAAAAGTTTTACAAACTGCAAAAAAGTTGATAGAGGACATCTTCAACATTCTAGCAATTCCTGGCTACTTACCCATGTTCCGTATATTTGGTCTTGGTTATAATCATGCATAATGGTCCCGTTCTTCAAAAGAAAATAATACAACATTGACTGCTAATGAGTAGCTATTGATGGAAGAATGGATAGAAGGGGTAGGTTAAAGGGATGGATGGGTGGGTAAATGGATGGGTGGATAGGTAGATGGGTGGTGGCAGGGTGGCTAGATGGTTAGATGGTTAGATGGAGATGGATGAATGGACAGTAGATAGATGGAACACAATGACATCATAGCAACAGTGAACTTGAAATTCATCTTCTGATTTGAATCTATCAATTATGTATGAACATTTTATTCATATTTCTATAGTAGCATTATGCAGTCAACCAAAAGGACTCAATAATGAATACAATATTTGGCAAAGAATCATTTTGTTGACAAGAGCTAATTCAAAAACATCCATAAAAAAATATTGAAGTGGTGTGGGCTCTAAGCATTACACTGGGAAGCATTCTTGCAAACACAGATGTATAAGCACCATACTAGATGAGTGCAAAAAAGCCACAGTAATTTCATAATAATTTTATGCATAAACTTGTTTTGGATTGCTTTGTAATGTAGTCTTAACATAGAGGAAACTTCGTATACAAATAGCTGTCGAATTATCAAATTTAACGTCGTCTTTTAGATGATGAGTCTGATCATTTACCGTTCAAAAATACATTGGCTTCTGGTAGCGAAGCGAACAACAGTTTCATAGGCTAGAGGTGTGCATGCGATTGATTTCGAGCAGTGAGCAAACCAAAAGGCTGCTAATATGGGAAAAGCAAGCTACTTTTACACTGCATTCAATATACTTTTTAAGAACAAGTAAACTATCAGTTGCAGCTATAACGGCTATAACAGACTATTGTACAGACAAGTCTATGTCAAGTATAGCAGCACGTGCTATGCTCAAACTCTAAAAGCATTGTGGCCTTCCAAACAGTCACAAAGCACCTCCATGCAAAATGGTGCAACAGCAGAGCTCTGCTACCTAAGATAGTCCATAGTTCTATGGGCCATGACATTTATGACGAAATTTCATTGTGTTGCCTTTAGTTTTCAATTACGGCGGCAATTAGCATTTTACGCAGTTGTCAGAGCTTTTGGGATATAAGGCTCTAGACTAGCTTTACAAGGCTGTAATACAAGCATACTTGTGTATTTCGAGTAAAATGCTACTTACACTCTACATACGATATTTAGCAAAGCGTTCAAAGTGTCTTCGTCGACGGTTGATTTGGTGAAATTACATGATCCATCAGCTTTCCAACAGCGTTCTGAAACATAATGATTCTTCTTTGCTGTTTATAATGGAATGCACCATGGAAACCAACCGGCTCCGCAGAAAAGAGCCAGCTGTGGTGGCGGTTCTGCGTTTTGGCGGGATATCCAAATCACGTCATCGACCTCTTGAATACGGAAGCTTGTAATGGTTGTTACGGCATAAACATGTTATGAAATAATTTGCATATATGAAGGATGTTTTCGCAAAATGTTATTGATGCAAGAGAACTCATGATGGAGTCAGGGTAACATGGTTTTCAATAGTTTTTCATTTCATTCAGTACCTATCTTCTGTATGTGAAATTGAGAATAGGCCTAATTATCATGCATAGATTATTCCACTTACTTTTGGAATCAATACCAAAAAGCTATGCGGCAGATTTCTCCCACAATGTGGACAAGAAGGAAAATTTCTGTATTGCCCTACTTTTGAGCATAGTTTTTGCAATGGAGGAGACTACAGAGTATATGAGAAATGAGAAGAGAGGCTTATATTATATCCACCTCCTTCTTGACCAATGCATATCCTGAGTGATAGTGGACAATAAACTAAAGTAGCATACAGTTTTGTATTCTCTGCTAAGAAGTAATTTTTTTTTATTTTCCTAGCGAATGTGTATGGGATAGTCAACAAAACAGCCAAGCATGGAGTTTCTCACAGAATTCAAATTCGCAACTTGTATCTTTTGGAAACAGTTCTCAAAGTAGTTTAAAGTATAACAATGAATTTCCAAACCGAACAAATAGATATTCTAACAGCTCAGATTATTGGTCACAGTCCCAGAATATCTCACAATCATTGAAGGAGGTAATAAGTTTATATGGAATTACCTCACATATTTAATATCCATTTATTTTACTTCCTCTTCTCCTATGTATGACAAATTTGATGCTGGCAACCTCTCTCCAGGTAACTTGTCTGGCCATTTCGTTTTTTATTTCATTTGCATGTTATCATTTTATAATGGCTCATTATTCAATTTTATTATTGCTCCATATAAGAATAACTCCTTCCCTTATTTTTAAGTCTAAGTCATGTGTCAAGTGTGTTTCTAGCTTACCGTCAGTGCGTACTAAAATCCGTTTGTTCTCAGAATGATGATGGAAGGAGATATCATCTGAAATATTTGAATAAGCCTTCACTAAACAATGGCAAAAGCAGTAGTAACAGAAGCCAGATAAAGTCGTTAACTCAGTCCATAGAGCTACAAAAGAAGAAGACATTTGACTTGGATTCCAGGTACCATCTTTCATTTTAATCTGCATCATATCCCTGTTCTAATCCCTAATCAACTACTGATATCGTAATGATTTCTATACCATCATGCATTTTGGTTGACATTTTTACCGTGATTTAATTTACCATACACTCGTATATTGAGCTTGAGATTTATGACCAATAATCAGAGTTCAATTAAGATATGAGTGTACACTATCTGTAAAAATAATAAAACAAGAGGACCTGGTTCATTTCAGGCATGAATGAAGATCAAGCATTTACTTGCTAACTTTGTTAAAACCGCTAGTTTAGTTTATCTTCTTAATTGAACACACTTGACATAACACTCATCTGATAAGCTGTTTTATTATGTGCTTTATATAGCATTTATAATATTCTAGAAAGTTCCATGTAATCCAGAAGAATAAGGAAAATTCTGCTACAATACTAAATATTCTATTTATGTTAGTTTTCTAGAAAGTATCTTGCTCATTACTAGAATGTTTTCAACCTTCTCCGAAAAAAACTTTAGACCGTTGAGATCCTAATGTGGATGTTTTATACATTCTTTTCATTCTCAACACACATTTTATGTTAAAAACCACTGTCAAATTCTGAACTTTATGTTCAAAACCAAAAACTGTGTATGACTTTTGGTGAGTGACTTTTTTTGGCGAATATTTAAAAGTTACTTTTTTCTTATAATTATGCGTATCCTATTTTGAATGAGTTTACACAGATTTCGATGTTTGGAGAAATTAGCTACCCTCATGTTCCATGTATCTTACTTACCTTGTGCTTAAATTACCTTACATCAGAAAATATCTAATTGAATTAAGGAGAAAAAATTAAGCAGAAGGAAGCAAATATTTAAGTTGAAGATAGAAAGAGATTTTTCCACCGTGCGTCACTTAAATTATCGAGTGCGAGTATCATGATTCTTTCGCACACCATCTGCTTTGAATGCCTTGTAGAACTTACTTTCTTTATACATCTTTAATATATTGTAACTAAACTTCCATTTTATTATATTAATTTAATTTGTAAATAGCTGGACTTAATCAGCTACTATAAATAAAGAGTTATTATTGTTATCATTATTAAATAACGAGATATTATTAGTATTATGATAAATTGCATGCACAATCGTGTTTGTGTCCGATCGCATGCGTTTCATGGAGAAGGTTGCGTTCTAGAGTATAGCATGTATATTGCAAATAGGTTTAATGTAACATGTTTTCTTTTCTGGATCGTTCTAGAAGACAACCTGACTAGAGTGCCAAATCTCAGCAATCTGTTGTGTTCCATCTGAATCAGATCTCAGCATATCAACTCAAACAATCAATTAGTAGCATAATATAGTTAATCAGTGCTATTTTTATTCAAACATTAATTTTTATAGCTTGAATTGAAATCTTTTTTCTTTCAGTAATAAATTTGAGTCAATCTTGACAGCATTCACACAGTTCTCACAAGAGGTTATTTTTCGGTTTATCTAATTGCTTCTTTAATCTTATGTCCAATTTATTAATTAATAGTTGTACTTACGACTTTACAAGCTGTGTAGAGGGTAAAACAATTTTAGGAATTAGTTATCTACCAGAAAAATTCTCTTTTGATTTCATAGTTTCATTGGTAGTAAAACAAACAGGCACCAAGAGTTTCAAATTTTTCAAACGTGAAGCCAGAATTTCATATCTCTAAAAAATTAAATATCTTATCTAACCTTGTGGCTATAGAATTAGACAGGCTGATGTGGCAGAATGTCGAGTTTACTTGTAAGAAGTGTCATCAAAGATACACATTTGTAAATATGCCGAAGGAAATCTACTAGGAATTAATTCAATATCAAGTTTAGAATGTTGAAAAAGCCACAGAAAGATTGTCAAATTGGCAAGAAGTCAGTTTGTGTATGTTATTATCATTGCTCACATTGGCCGTGTTACTTATAGTTATATTGGCGTTCAATGGGTATATCACGTGCTTTCAAGATGGCAGCTTCTTAAGCTGTATGTTCCTGAAAAAAAGATATTATGAAATTTGTCAAAGAATGCTGAATTTTTCGATTTTCAGATAACATCAAGTGTTGGAGCATTAAGGACAGAAATTGCAACTGAAGTCGATGAGGTATCAAAGAGAATGTTAACTGATGCAAAGGATGTGGCACAGAGATTGGAAAAATGTATGAATTTGCATAAAATTGCATAAAATTGTAATATTCTAAACACTAGCATAGTAATAGTACAATTCGACATCTACAGTTTCTGTGAATGTATAAATGTCAGATCAGATAAACTCATATTTTTAAGCAATTTATCTAATAATTTCAGCAACCGTATTTTGCCAAGCAAGTCTGTCGAATTTACTTTGTTAAGTTTGTAGCACATCTTAATATTTGAGTATTGAGTGAAAAATGCATGTTTAGTGTCAGGAGAAATGAAAGACAACTCAAAATTGGTAACAGAAACCATACACAAAGAACTGGATATTTCATCTGTTCAAAAGGTAACCAGCAGCTTTCCATTTGAACTTAAAAAAATTTCGCATTACTTAAGATAATACTTTTTGTGTACATTCATAGAATTGATAGAAAAGGCATACGTCTAATTATATTTCGGGAAAAATATTGGTTTCAAATCAATGCTCGCATAATAGCAAGACAGGCAAAGGAACAAAACTATTTGATCAGAAATGAACCTGAATCTGGGTCAACTGAGGAAAGTACATTGATTCAACTCATTGTCTCTCAAAGAAACACATTTATGGTACTGCCACGTTTTGTTTTCTCACAATCTGTTATTTTAAGGAATCTATCGAAACTTTTGCTCATTCTTTGCGGTAAATCTAGCTTTAGTTTTCAATTGATATCCGAGTGAGTTCTTCGTTTTAAGATGAATTCTAAGCTAGAGAATGT
Organism: Mastigias papua; assembly: GCA_964019165.1. Classification (NCBI taxonomy): domain Eukaryota; kingdom Metazoa; phylum Cnidaria; class Scyphozoa; order Rhizostomeae; family Mastigiidae; genus Mastigias; species Mastigias papua. Next base: position 473,127 of record OZ025286.1, on the reverse strand, counting down.
GGAGTTACAAATGGAGAATATCAAAGCAGAGGTCTTAAAGCTAGAGGAGTTAAACAAACAGAGGAATGAAAAGATTGATTTAAGTTCAAAACATATTGAAAGCCTCCTTTTGGAACTCATGTCATGTGTTAGAAAGAACCAAGCAGAGGAGTCAATTCAAACTGTCTCAACAAAAATAGAAAACTATTATATGAAGAACTCTTTAACTGACATGAAGCTCGAAGATAATCAAATAGAAGATGATGCATTTGGTAAGAGACTTTTTAACTGTTGCATTGTTTCAGTGTTTCTTTACTTCTACTTAGACTTCTGTACTTTTTCTTTTGGTTTGATTTGCTTTTGTTTCATTTTCACTTGAAGGCAGCAAAAATTCAAAGGACAAATATTCAAAGGAACTAGGCTCTTACGTTCAAATGCAATCCATGAAAAGACCCGGACCTTTATCTCACAAGTCACCTGATCATAAAAGCAAGCATGGTTTTGAAACAAGCAACCAGTTGTCTACGGTTGATATGACACCAGCTGTACATACTGTTGTGATCAAGAAAGAGCCACCATCTGATGGTAACCAATTTGGTCAAAATGCTAACTGTTACAATTCATTTAAGACAGGTCACCACTTGCTGGTTGAAAATATTCCAGTTTAATATCCACTCTAGTAATTAAGTTATATGTTGTATGCCAAGTAAAATTTTTGTTCTTTAAATAGAGGTAAATATGTATAAATGCATAAATATATATGTATAAATGCATAAATATATATGTATAAATGCATAAATATATATGTATAAATGCATAAATATATATGTATAAATGCATAAATATATATGTATAAATGCATAAATATATATGTACGATATATATATATATATATTTTTATTATTATTAGAACTACAATAGTAATCTTTTCCTTTTATTACACTACAACAGACTAGGAACATAAAGCTGCGATCAGTTTTCGACAAGATGTGTTGTTATATCAAATCTCAATTACTATATGTCAAGGTTGCCGTTAGAAGTTCCCAATAGCCCTTGCAATAGGATCATGCAAAATGCAGCCTTACATAATGATACCTAGACTCTTATTTGGCAATTGAAAATTTTCCTGTTATCATTCTCTGTAGTCTTGACTGGATAAATTTATTAACCCAAGTTTTGGTTTTCTTTTTTTCATACTCCTATACTAGAAAGCCTCCCATGGAGCCTGATGAGGCGAACCTCAAAGCGACCTTGTCAGCCGGAAAAGAATACTGGAGCTTCTTCCGTGTTTTTCTTTGATCTCTGTTCGGATGTAGAAAGCTCAGATGACAACACTTCTCTGTCAACCGCACAAACAGAACAGGAAAAACTGTTAGGCCCCAATAAGACATCGTGTAAACATATTGAAGCACCATGCAACAAATCTGATGTGAAGAAATTTTCAGATGGAAATCTCAAAGTTAGCAGCACTGTAAATCCACCTGTCCAAAGAAGCATAACTTCATATGGGAAGATAAAAAAGGACAATACAAGTGAGTTGGCGAAGATAGGGACGTTATGGAAATCTCCAAAAACGTCAGTGGCATCACAAGTATCTCCTGATTGCAGAGTAATGTCTCCAAAGTTACGTTTCAAGGTAAGAAATCCCAATCTGTGGTATGTTTGAGAGGAATGTTTATCAGTTTATCCATGAGTTAAAAGCCCTGTTAAGTATGTGATTTACTATGTGACTTTATGATCAACAGGAGAAAATGAGAATTACATCGCGCGGCTCTGTTGCCAAGAAACGCAAAGAATACGCAGAGAGTGTTTTTTGTTTCGACGGTAAATCCTATGTTTGTCTGTTTTTTCACATGTTGAATAGATTTTAGACTTAACAAATGTTAATATGCATTCAGTTTAAGTACTGTTAGCTAAATAATATCTTTAAAATCCGCTGTTACTTCGCGTTTCTAGTTTGTATTAAGCCAAGACATCTTCACTCACTCACAAAGTATTAGCTATAGCACATAATTGCTTTCGTATGCCCGTCATCATATTGTTCAGGACAACGAATGGAAACAACTGAGCTTACATTGAATTTAGCATTTTGCCAAAACTGGTACCAGCACATGTTTTATGGATGACATTTTGTCTAGACTGTGCATATATTTGATATTGGCATACATAGAAAGGATTTGTGCTCAAATGTACTCAACATGATTGTATTTGAGCTGATTTGTGGCAATAGAAATTGTGCTTTTTTAAAATAGTTCAATATTCCTGTTAAATTACGTTTGAGAGACCTCTCGGTTTATTCACCGAAATTCATACTACAAAGATTAATTAATATCTATTGTCTCTTATGGATACCCATCACACTTAAGCTTGATACATCTATGAGATAAATATTTCTTATCTTTTAGATTATGCAGATATGAGAAAACTACAATTTCAGATTTTCCATTCAAAAAAGAAAAAGCGTATATGAGCTGTCGGTTTTTCTGGAAACTTAAACTTCTATTGATTATGATGTAAAAAATTAATTTTTGCTTTTAATCAAAATTTTCCTGTTTACGTTATAACTTATAGCGGTTCATCTTATGGATATTAATTAGTTGTGTGTATGTATCTTTTAATTTATATTCATACATATGCTGCGTCAAATATAAATTATAAAACATAAAGATAAATTTTAGTATATTATAATTTTGTGAATACTAAATTACATGAATTGGTTGATAATACTATGATGATTTAATTTCTACATCTATTTTGTATTAATTCAAAGCTGTTCTTTTCTTGGTCGCTTTTTGTGATTGGTGCAGTTCAATTTGCAAGTTGGTATATATCTTGCAGGTTATTTTGTTCAAAACACAGACGCCTTAATTCTCGTGGGTTTTTATATAAAATTCTTGAGCATATTTCCGTTAAACTTGGTTTATATTAAGTACTATTTTATAACCTTCCCACGTCTTTCAATATTAGAAAGTTAGACAATATACGAGTGAATGCGACTAGAATTTTGAATTTCATTATTACAGCATCGACATGCAAGTTAAAGATGAGGTAGCTAGCCATCCTGCTGTTTCCAACTTGGCGATACACTGTATGATTTTTACAATCATTAAGCAACGCCACCTTTGTATTAGTCTTGGAATTGTCATCATGGTATTAATATATGACTAAAGACAGCGAATATTCTCGAATGCTACTATCATGTACATATTATCTTCCACCTCAGTTGATGAAATGAAGTGTCCTATACTAGGGAATCCAAAGATGTTATGAATTTGTCCCAAGATGGCCAGGCGAATCCTTGTGGGTAACTTTACAAAAGAATTATCAGAGCATAGCTTTGGTGCTATTTAGAAGCAAATTTATACAGTGTTCTTGCGTAGTGCATGTATTCTGGTATTCCTATGTGCTACGTGTATGCAACAAGCAGTTATATTGCGATACATTTTCTCTCATTTGTTATGGCTAGCTTCCATAAGATCATAGAAAGCAATGCTCCTTCAGCCATGTGAAAGTGAGTTCAGAATGAATTATCGAAGGAATCTTTGCTTTGCAGTTCGAGCAGAATATATAATGTAACTTCCCACAACCATTATGATCTCAACGAATGATAAACATGACGCGCCAATTAAGAGTCCCATTTGGCCACCAAAATCACTTAAAATACTTATGCTGTCATACTTCTCTTCCTCTGTGTGCACAAACTCACAAAGACTATTGTAATATATACTGACTTTTAACAAATATTTCAGTTTCGTTTTGATCAATGTCTTATTTTGAGAATTATCTTTGTATAATAAAGTATATAGTTGATTTTCGATCAGTTCCCGTGGCCATGGAATCCGACTCACTTTTGTTTCATATGATTCCATCTCACAAGGAACTCTGCAATCGCACTCTGTCATATTATTAACTACATCACGAAGGCATTGTGCTGATTTTGTCACACTTATATTGATAAATCCGGGGTATTCTTCTTGTTTCATAAAAGTGCGCATTGGAGGGTAAACCCCACCACATCTTTTATGTATCAACGTATGAAAGCACGAGAGACGACAATTGTCAAGAGTTTGTTTGCCAGGAAAGATGTAAAGTCCATTTGTCTTTCCATTTTCAAGGCAGTCCGATGGAAAAGGAGCTGGCTTTTGTGTGGTTACAATCTTTTTAATCTCGATGCTGGTATGGAAACCAATTGGTAAATTTATCCTACTGAATCCATTCATATGTTCACGTCCATCTTGAATTGTAAGAAAGAGGCCTTGATTGTCATCATCTAAAGGATCCCAAATCTTTCGCTGGGAATAATTCTCATCATCAGAGTAAAGGATCATTCTTATTCCTGCTCTTTCACCTGCTTCATATTGCTGAAGAACTTGGTTTGAGTTTAAAGTAAAACAAGGCCAAATATTCGGATCAAATGAGAAATGTTTTGGGAATTCTATGACCTCATGTTTGTATCTACCAATTCTGGCAACATTTTCCATCTCAGCAAAAGAGTGATTTCCAAAGAACCATCGACAAGCTTGTATAAAGTACTGTCTGTTGATTTCATTTTTGAAATACTTCTTGTCTATAAATGAACAATTTTCTGGCAGGTCTTGCTTCTCTGGGTAACTATAATTAGCTTCCGAAGGCGGCTCATGGTTTATACTGTTCGCATTACAAAATGTAACAGCTGGCAAGGCAACACTTTTCTTTTGTACTTTTTCTATATTCGTATATACCTCTCTTCTGAAATGTCTGCTTACGGACGTAGCTGCACAAATTATTAAGACTGTAGATGCAAACAAACAGAGACATAACCAGATCAACTTCAATGGTATTGAATGTGAAGAGGCAATCCTGGGGATTCCATGGATTGTTAAGGATTCCACTTCGGATTTGATATCTAGTTGTTCTAGTTCTTTGTTTATTCCATTTTCAGCCATTTAGAATGTCTTAGAGTAAGACTATCTGAATACCAGAAATATAGGTAATCTTATTGCAATACTTTCTTGCTTCAATTTCCAAATCAGTTATCAACTGTCGTAAAACGCCTTTTCGTAAACGATCCTCTTGCTTCTATTTCACAACGCAAGTTAATATTTAATGTTTAACAAATTACAAGTAGACATGTTTTCAAAGCTTGAATTAATACCAGCTCATCGATTTATGAAAATGTTGTGTTCTCCTGCTACCTGTCTACAAACAAATACTATTTACATTCATACTGAAGTTATTTGAATATATAAACTTACCTATGTACAATCATATTTGCTCCTTTTTAGTGCAACAACATGTAAAATTATGCTCTTATTGAAATCGGTAATTACTTTAAAGCAAGCACTAAAATGCAAATACTAGCGAGCATATGAAGCAAAGTTACTCACAACATCCAATTATTTCTGCAGCATGGCATCAACAGATGTTTTGCCATCAAACTGTTGGTGCCTTTACAATACATTTTACTTTCAAATCTTAATCATACGTACTCTTTTATTGCAGGTTCTAATGTTTCTCCCTTCTATGTGTTTTAAACAATTAGTAAATGCCTTTTTAAGAACTGTTCATAATTAGTTTAGTAAATGTTTAAAAGCTTGCCGGCAGATCATTTTCATTTTCTGATTACGCTCTGTTTACTCTACTTCTATACTAAACTTTTCAGATCACGCTCTGTTTGACCACAAGAGATTTGATCTGATTTGCTCTAGGCTAGCCCGGCATACAATATGTAACAAACCTAAGTATTTATTAGTTATAGAAATTCATGTAATTAGGTAGCATGAAATTGTACTAAATTTCCAAAATGAATAGAAAAAAAATTTCTAATTAAATGGTTGAACTGGTGGCCAATAGAAGGAAAGTTAGGCATTTTGAAAAAAGTAATGAAAGCACCAGAAAATAAATGGAAAAAATACACTGTTCCTGTTTGTGATGAGTTGTTTTGCTGTAGTTCATCTGGAAAAATTACGTAGGAGAAGGCCAGCAAAGGTTGCATTTTTACGCTCTAGATGAGCTAAGATCTTGCACTAGAAAAAGATCATGAAATGCAAGCAATCATGGGGCCTGGAAGAGCAGCCTGGACAATTCTAAAATGTCCTTTATAGAGGAAAGGCAAGATGCTCGAATGCAATGGCAATTTGTTTAGGGAACAGCTCCAAATGTCAATCTTATGAAATTATATTAATGTCGTTGTTTTTAAACTAAAAGCATGGCAAATGGCTTTGAAAACTTATAGTTTTTTCAACAGAGATTGGTTGGCATTTTATATATATTCTATACCTTTGCTCTTTTGAGATTGTAGCAATTATGCTGGTATACGACTCTGCTGAGGGCTTCTATCAATATAGATGATGAAACTGCTTGAAGGACTTGGCTATAAATGTTGAAATATGCTGCGTATATTGGAAATTCAAATGTTGTAGTCATTGAATGATTACTCAGTTTTAGGGCTCTATGACAACAAAGCGCAGGCCTACTTGCAAATGGCCAAATATTTTGAATAAGCGGAACTCGAATAAGTGGGAAAACCCTTTAATATGTCATCATTAAATCTGGTTGAGACAAGAGATTGTTCGATTGTGTGGCAGCACTCACAACCCAAGCTGCCCGATGCAAGATCTTATGTATTGTTGTTCTAAATAATAAACTGAGGACGTTTTAATAGGACACTGTGCCGCTTCTCATTACGTCTTTAGAAAACAAGAAGGTGTTTTATTCATAAAGTCCTTTGCTATAAAATCATTTGTCAACAGAGAAGCTGACCATTTAGTACCTGTTGTTATTACTGTGGCACTGTGGCGCAGAAATCGGTGCATTGGACTGGGTTTTCGTGGAGACAAGGTTGGTTTGGTGTGCTTTCTCATTACATCCATCGATCTTAAGTTCATTTTCATATTTGATTAGGAGATATTTTTCAACTGGCATTATTTTGAATGCACATCTACCTGCCTTGAACAGCTTGGTTCATATCAGCTCATGAAGTTTTGATGATTAAAAACTCATTGTAATTTTATGAAATATATACGCTCACCACAAAACATTTTGATTTTATGTTTTATGAATAATTTGTTTGCTATATGCATCATATAGGACTTTTTTGTTTCATAGACGTATCATAAACAATATGAATCAAAGAGACAACTTTGGAGTGAAGCACAAGAGAAGCACCCAAGAGGAGATGGAATCGCTCACGATTCACGGATGGCCCAGGATCGCTACTGCAACATCCAATTTCTCTAAATTAGTATGGTGTGCTCTCTGTTTAACAAGTACAGGACTTCTGATATACTTTACAGTACAATCTTTACTGAAACATATGAAATATGATGTTGTTGTGAACACTAATAGAATTCAGCTTGATGCCATCACATTTCCAGCAGTAACATTCTGCAATCCAAACTTTTACAGCTTGACAATTTACCAGAATACATCTCCTCCTGTACACCAGAAATTCCCAGAAGATTGCTCGATGACCGAAGCTAAATATTTCAAAAATGAGATAAATCAGCAATACTTTCAATTAGGATGTAAAATGTTCCTTGGTAATCAGAAGGAGTCCACATCACAAATTGCAGTTGAACTTGGCTATAAGTTTAAGTTTCCACAACATTTCTCACTGCTGCCACATTCATATCCTTGCTTTACATTGAATAACAATTCAATATTCAAGCAGCACATAAGAAGTTCGAAGGCCGGTCTCCATATATTAATTAACTTTGATGAAAACGATAGAAGCAAAGACACAGGTGATCTACCTACCAAGTCGATTTTGGACGATCCAAGGGATGGTCTATACGTGGCTCTTCATTCTCCTCATGATTTTCCTAGCGATGACGGAATTCCTCTTTCTCCTGGTTTTGAAACAAGAATCTCCATTATGAAGTCAATCATAAAACGGAAAAAGAATCCATTCCCATCAAAATGTCTGGATGATAATGAACAGCGGTTCGAGAATATTTTTCCAGGCAGGCCTTCGCTTGATGTCTGTTATTCATCGTGCTATTTCATGCACCTATATCGTAGTTGTCACTACGTACCATCTTACATAAAGCCATTCATGTTACCAGATATCTTTCCAAATCAACAAGACTACCGCCCATGCTCTGAAGAAGAACTGAAAGGAAATGTGTTTACACCAAATTGCAAATGTAGTTTGCCCTGCTACAAGGAACATTACAAAACAAATGTTATGCAGAGCGTATGGCCACAGGAATGGCAGGTTCAGAAGTTTCAAAATCTTCTCAGGAAGGGCCCTCTGGTAAATGAGAATCGTTCAATTAGCATAAGTGATATACGAAAGCGGCTTATTAAAGTTGTTATCTATTATTCAGATTTAGCTGAATACCAGTACGAAGAAAAAGAACTATATGACTTTGTTACAATTTTAGGCGATTTTGGAGGGCAAATGGGCTTATTTATTGGAGCTTCTGTCATATCTTTGTTGGAACTTGGTGCACTTGTGTGGATTTGTGTGAAGAAGTTACTGATAGCAAAGCATAGGACAGCAAACAGCGAAGCATAGGGATGTGTCTGATAGCAAAACTTAGGCCGATATGAAACTGTTGGGCCTGGATGGGTGTGAAGAAAGCTAAGGCAACCTGAGTTTAATTAATTATAAGTTAGCAGACGAGGGGAATTTATAAAATGAGACGGCTACAGAAATCTTTCAAATATAAACTCTTTCATGATTAAGACCTTTCGTGATTAATAGTGTTACTTTTTGAGAATCCTTATATTGTTATTCAAACTTTGTAAGGACAAATGCGATCGTAAGAAACAGGGGTATTGTCAACGTTTTCCGTGACTTACTGATGCGTAAATATGAACTCTCAGGCCTGGTTGTCATTGCTCTGTAAATCTTCACCATTTATAATATACTTGAAGATGAAACTATAGTCATGTTGAAACTATCCTGTCTTGCGAAAATAATTTATAATAAAAAATAATAAATAAATAATAAGTTTAATTGCGCAATCAGGTTTACTGGCCTTAATGTTTGGTTTGTGGGTTTAGCTGAGAATTATCGGCTGTACTTTTAGAGACTCCTTTTATTAGTATAGTAAGTAAATTCTTTACAGTTGGCTTCTGAAATAAGCAAAACTTAGCATGTTTATCCTAATTAATGCCATCTTCTATTACACTTTAAATAAGTTAATAGGAAAGATATTATGTTGCATGTTAAATAAATAAAACCTAATTACAATAATACTTATTGACAAGAATCCTACTCCTGATACAAAAACTTTATGTAACTTACAGTTGGAAATATTCCTGTTCCAGGATTTTATATGTTGCTTGAACTCAGATTGAGTGCTAGAATATTTTATTTTCTTTCAGTAGAGAAGACCATAAAATGTAGCCTCTGTACATGACATTTTCAGAACCACCGTAAATATGCATAAGGACCTTGATACTTTTGTGTATTTTTAAGAAATAATATTAGGTTTTAACTTAGATATTAGGGTTTATGTTTAAATATTTTGTTTAAACTTTAAGTTGCAGGTCCACATCAGCCAACAAGAGGCTGCCAAACATCAAATCTGCGTTATAAAATAAATAATGTATATATGTATGTAACCTCTTAGGTTGTAATTGCTACGGTTTTCAACAAGAGCATCCTTCATGAACATCCACACTAAGGGGGAATAATTAAATTGCGACTTGATAAAAGCGTTCATCAAAGTCTCTACTTTAGCTGGGTCAATTATGCCAATCCTTGTAAATACTATAATAACTTAGATTGCATTGTATAACTGAATTGCATCCCATTCTATTCTATTCTATTCTATTCTATTCTATTCTATTCTATTCTATTCTATTCTATTCTATTCTATTCTATTCTATTTTACAAGTAGCTTTCCTTCTGTGGCATGTTTGCGGGTCTGACCTGTAGTATTGCAGCCATAGCTAGCCTGTTTTATCAAAGATATGTTATGTTGTGATGATGATGATGATAATGGTGATGATGACGATGATGATGATGATTCGATTCCATTCCTTTCTCGAAGGCGACTTTCAAGCAAGGGAGGCTTATTATCAAATAAGCATGGTAATTTAAAAGCAAAAATAGGAACTTGTCATGCACAACCGAATGGATAAAAAGCCTATTATCTATTCTCTGTGCTTGCACCACTGATCAATGTCTTCCACCCTATGGTAAGACGACCCGTTTTCATATATTGTTGTATTTACCGAGGCCACGCGATTACGAGACCAGATTTCAGAATTCCGTGAAATCAACGAAACTAACAGATACATAAATGACGCTTTACATTGGACCAAAGCAAAGGATGAAATGATCACCACTCTAGTGGCAGGTACTTGATTCATTCACTTAAGAATCTTGAAAGACTCTGCATTATCATTTGGGAACCCAAACGATTTCTTCACAAAATGTACCGTGCGCATGTAAGTAACTGAAATGAACTTAGGCCTTTCGTTGGATCATGATGTACTTCCTTAGAAGCCTTGAATAAATATCCGTAGCGTATTATTACTGTGTTTTATTTGTCATGCTCCAATTCTTTTATTTATCATACTCCCCAGCTTTGCTATCTTTTTCACAAATCAGGACTTTGAGCTATCTAGATTTCTAAATGTATTAGTGATTGAATTTTGAATTGTGTCCTTCATTCTGCTCAGTGAAGCTGATTATCAAGGAGGACCCCCCAAAAATAATACATACATGTGCTGCACTAAAGCTTAATTTCAAGTTTATTATACGCTTGTGTAATAAACTTTGAGTTAACTTTGTGCAGCAGTTGTATGCATTATTTTTTTGTAAGAGGGGTCCTTGAACTTCAGCTGCACTGAAGAGTATGCCTAGAAAGTTCCATAAAAATAGATGGATTTTACGGAATGGAATATATGCAAACAAAGCTTTCATCCATTTACCCATACAAATAAACTTTATGTTAACTGTTTAACAACAACTGTTTAAGTCTCAGTTCATGCCTTTTCAAAGTAACTTTGCCATACATACAAGTAGTATATCTATATGTGAAGAATTGACATGTTGATATATTTTTTATGCTATCACTGGGTATGTTATGACAACATCTGAGTGTACAGAAGAGGTTGTAACTGTAGGGAGGGAAGAAAGTTTGGCAGGTTTACATAGCCAACTAAGTGCAGCTATAAGTATCACTAGCCAGATTTCTGTAGTACTTAAGGAGACAATTTAGCATATAACTCAATGTTTGTGATTCCTAGAACCCAGACGCACCAGGCATGCACAATTCACCTCCAGTTTACTCTGATGGAATGAGGAGTGATAGCCATACAAGAGTCTCATATCGAAGAAATGCAGGCTACTTTGAAAGAGTGGGAACCAGTTTTTGTGGTGCCTTTGCAGGAATTTTGTTGCTACTGTCTGCATTTCCCCTTCTGTTTTGGAATGAGGTGAACTTTGAAATGGTCTTAAATTATGTACTATATTTTTATATTGTTAATTGCTGTACTGCATGGTAGTATGTAGGAAACCATATTAGCCTATAAACATATTTTTTGTTGCTTTTGTCAATATTTTGTAAGATACACATTATAAAGTTAGGTAAACAACTATTGCATGATAATTGAAAAGTTGTTTTTAATGAAGTGTGTGAGTAGAATATATGTCATTTTTATTTCCAATTGATTTACTTTGCTTTGACAAACAGAGCTTATTTCATAAAGTTTTTGAGCTTGTTCATTTATGTCAAGAGAGATTATCTGTACAGATGTGTGTGTACCTGTTTACATTTTGATTTTGGTTTTTTTGTTCAAGGGAGTCAACATAGCTGTTATAATGAAAATTCTTGCCAAAGCCCCCCCTGAAAAGGAAGCATCTGCATAGTTTTATATGGCAAGGTGCATTTTTTATCCGCAGGGACGTGCTGTTCAAACTGCAAAATCATTAGATGAAGGATTAGGTGCAGTAATTGAGTTGCAGACACCTGACATTGTTTTTGATTCCAATAACAATAAATTGGTACATACTTCTGGTCCTCTGAGAACAGAGTGGGTAAGTTGCATATTTGCATTTCCATGTTTAAATGTCAGTATATGCATATGACAGCACAGGGATACTGTCTATGGCGGTTTGTACTTGTGTGTTACAACCAGAGTGTATGTGGTTCATATCCCATCCCAGTATACTAAGCATTGTATTAACTGTTTCAAAACTATCAACTAACTCAGGAATGGTATCAGTAGGGAGGCTAGGGGTTTCAGCCTCCCCCTACTTTTTGCCAGCCAGTGATTTTTCTAGCCTTTATTGAACAATTTATTTTTTATAGCTCCCCACTTTTTATGTGTAGCCCCACTTTTTATTTGGCTGTGCCATGCATACTTATAAGTGCACCATGGCCTGGGTGCCAGAGAAGCCAGCAATAGAAATGCTATACCTGCTTCATTATAATGTCTCCTTATATTTATGCCATTTGATTAAATGTGTTTCTACATATCAATTGTTATGTTTTTTCTGATTTTCAAGTAATGCATTTTTGTATAGTGCATCTAATTAATAATAAACTTCACAGCATTTATTCTTGATAATTTGAATGATAATTATTCTAAAGGAACTTACTGATGAAGAATATGGTGTGTCCATTTATGCATGCAAACTAGAGAGGAATGTTGAAATGTACCAGTGGGTTGAACATGAATCAAAGAGGTATATTTAAACATGTCTGTTATATGAATATGCAAATATTTGACTATTCCTTGCAATTATGCTTTGTTTGTCTTGAAACAGCTCTGAAATGTGACATAACTGATTAGGGTGAGGAAATCAGTTCTGTTGGTAGTTACATGTACTCTAATTAGAGATTGAGCCTTATTTGGTAATGTGTACTAAATCAGTCATGACAAGACCTCAGGAGAAGTGATATACAGATAGATCTTTCCAAAGAAAAGCAATCATTTTGTAAACTACACATTTTTTTTATAAGAAAAACACTTTTTTTCCTGAGGCTCAATTTTCTTAACTTTTCACAAATTTGAGGCTGAGATTTTCTTAGGATTTTCTTAACTTTTGCAGGAATAAAATGGCTGAAACAGGCTACTCTGTATTTGTTGGGCCACCATAAGTCTCGATCTTCGTACGAGAGTTTGCAAAAATGAGCCAATATCAATTTCTGGCTTGTAAAGAAGATGAACTGTGATTTTCTTAGCATTTTCTTGAACTTGAG